>CM050508.1:175439101-176639101 GCA_027563665.1 Antrozous pallidus | reverse complement strand
TTTTTCACATCCATCATCAGCATAACCCACTTACATGCCAAAAACTATTTGCAACCTTAAAGCCTATTTCTAGTTGCCTCAGCAGTACTATTTATCAGAATAAAATAAGATATAATTATCATATTTTTACACTAGTTACATCTATAGTTATATATAATTTTTTGTTTTCTCTCCACATAATTATTCCTAAATATGTAGTATTTTTAAAATATGTAAATAATAATAACATTAATAGGGTTACATATTTATTTAAAGATAAACCTTAAGTGTTTTATTTTCTCTTTTGTCTCTAATTTCCTTAAATTGAAAGATTTCATTGTGTTACTCTGTCTCTATGTTTGGAGACAAACATTTTACTTTCTATAATAAAGGTATTTTATAGTGTATAATTTAACTGGATTTTACAGTATTCAGTGTTTACTTCAAAGTAAAGACTTCCACTAAGACATTCTTTGTGAATTTCAATTTAAATTATTCCCTTTATTTTTTGAATTTCCCCTATTCTATAGAATAAAGAGGTAATATGCAAATTGACCATCACTCCAACACACAAGATGGTTGCCACAAGATGACCAGAAGGAGAAGGAAGTTGTGGGTGATCAGGCCAGCAAGGGAGGGCAGTTGGAAGGGATCAGGCTTGCAAGGGAGGGCAGTTAGGGGGACCCAGACCTGCAGGCAAGGGTAGTTGGAGGGGAGACCAGGCCTGCAGGGGAGGGCAGTAGGGGCAACTAGGCTGGCAAGGGAGGACAGTTAGGGGTAACTGGGCTAGCAGGGGAGGGCAGTTGGGGGTGACCAGGCCTGCCTAGGAGGGCAGTTAGGGATGACCGGGCCAGCAAAAGAGGGCAGTTGGGAGCAGTTAGGCATCGATCAGGCTGACAGGGGAGTGGTTAAAGAGTGATCAGGCTGGCAGGCAGAAGTGGTTAAGGGCAATCAGGCAGGCAGGCAGGCGAGCAGTTGGGAGCCAGCAGTCCTGGATTGTGAGAGGGATGTCTGACTGCCCATTGAGGCCTGTTCTCTCTGGGCCTAAATGGGCAGTTGGATATCCCTCAAGAGGTCCCAGATTGGAGAGGGTGCAGGCTGGGCTGAGGGAACCCTTCTCCCCTACGTGCATGAATTTTGTGCATCGGGCCTATAGTAGTTTATATAATTGGATGTCATATTCTTTTTGTTAAATACTCTTTCAAGGTAACAGGTATCTTGATGATGATATTGATAATGGTTACAATAATAATAACCAACTACTTATTGAATAAATACTGTATTTCAATTAATTTACATATATTTTCTATAACCTTCAGAACATATAAGCAAGCAGACTCAAAGAGCTTTAGGTTAAATTTAATAAAGGTTATACTGCATACATATTTTAGTTAGGTATATCTAATCTCAGATCTATGTGACTTTGAAATATAAATTCTTACTATTAATTCATACTGCCTTATCTAAATAGGGTATTTTAAAATAAAAGTAAAGAATTTGGGTTCAAAAATCTGTGTGAAACAACTATATGGTTGAACATTAAAATACACAGAAGTTAAGAAATTAAAAGTTCTTATTCTGTAACAGCAGTTATTCCATTATTCCATGTCACCTTGTATTATCTTATACTACTGTAAATGCCATCATTTTTAATGATTTTATATACATGTGTAATGTAATTGAGATATGATTGCTCTGAGAATAATATCTAATTTCCTATACTATACATTTTAAATGCTCAACCATTATATGGCATTAACATTAAAGGCTATAGTCCACCTCTTTCTGTCTTTTTTATAAAATAAATTTTTATTCAAAGTATTACAATTGTTCCTTTTTCCCCCATATCTGTCCTCCACCTGGTTCCCATCCCACCCTCTGCCCTTACCTCCCCCCCACTGTCCTCATCCATAGGTGTACGATTTTTTCTGCACCCCCAAACCCGCTTCCCCCTGGGAATTGTCAGCCTACTCCCTTTCTATTACCCTGATTCTGTTATATTCACCAGTTTATTCTGTTCATCAGATTTTTAATTCACTTGATATTTAGAATCACTTGTTGATAGATAAGTATTTGTTGTTCATAATTTTTATCTTGACCTTTTTCTTCTTCTTTCTCTTTTTGAAGAATACCTTTCAGCATTTCATATAATATTGGTTTGGTGTTGATGAACTCCTTTAGCTTTTTATTATCTGTGAAGCTCTTTATCTGATCTTTCATTCTGAATGATAGCTTTGCTGGGTAGAGTAATCTTGATTGTAGGTTCTTGCTATTCATCACTTTGAATATTTCTTGCCACTCCCATCTGGCCTGCATAGTTTCTGTTGAGAAATTAGCCGACAATAATATGGGTGCTCCCTTGTAGGCAACTAACTGTTTTGCTCTTGCTGCTTTTAATATTCTCTCTTTGTCTTTTTCTCTTGGCATTTTAATTATGATGTGTCTTGGTGTGATCCTCTATGGATTCCTTTTGTTTGGGGTTCTGTGTGCTTCCTGAACTTGTAAGTCTATTTCACCAGGTGGGGGACGTTTTCTGTCATTATATCTTCAAATAGGTTTTCAGTATCTTACTGTTTCTTTTCTTCTGGCACCCCCATAATTCAGATATTGGTATGCTTGAAGAAGTCCCAGTATCTTCATATTTTTGGATTCTTTTTTCTTTTTGCTTTTCCGGTTGGGTGTTTTTTGCTTCTTTGTATTTCAAATCTTTGACTTGATTCTTGTGTTCCTCCAGTCTGCTGTTGGGTCTCTGTATACTATATTTTATTTCTGTCTGTGTATGCTTAATTTCTAGTTGGTCCTTTTTCAGATCCTTGAGAGTCTCACTAAATTTATCAGCCTTTTCTAGAAATTCTTGAAAAACCTTATAACCATGGTTTTGAACTCCATATCCAGCCTTTTGCTTTCCTCCATTTCTTTCATTTGTGGCCTGTTTCTTTGTCTCTATATTTTGGCTGCTTCCCTGAGTTGATAGAGTGGCTTTTTGTACTAGGTATCCTATAGGGCCCAGTGGTTCAGCCTCCCCAGTTACCTGAGGTGGACACACTTGGTGCTCCCCTTTGTGGGCTGTGTACACAGTCTTGTTGTAGTTAAGTCTTGATTGTTGTTGAAGTCACTGGGAGGAATTGACCTCCAAGCCAATTGGCTGTGAGGATCAGCTTTGTCTATGCTGGGAGAACTGTGCTGGAGACACCCTTATGAGACAAGACTTGCAAAATTGCAAAAGCTTCTGTGCTCAGCTTGGATGGGGAGTTTAAAGGCGGAGCAGACAGCAATGGCTTCTCATCAGCTCTGCCCTAAGAAGCCCCTGGGTCTCACCATCCCACAGTAATCACTGCAAGCACCTCTGAGAGAAAGCCGCCCTCGAGTTTCGCTTGCTGCCAGACAGTCCAGTTTCTGTGCAAATGAGTCTGGGTCTCCAGAGTCTCCCCTGGAATTGAAGTTCAGAGCAGTCAGGAGCTTTTGTCTTCCTCCAAATTGAGAAAGCCAGCTACATACTCAGTTGCCAGCCCTCTCTGCATGTGCGCTTCCATACCTCTTCCTTCTGCAGCTTCTCTGAATCTCAGTGTGCTTTTCTCTTTCCTTCTAGTTGTAGAATTTCCACTCAGCCAGCCTTCCTGTGGTTCTGGATAATGTCCATTTTGTCTTTTAGTTGTAGTTTTGAAATTGTTGTGTGAGGCAGCAGTTCAGGTGTTCACCTATGCCGCCATCTTGGTTTCTCTCACCTCTTTCTGTCTTTATGTCAGTATTATCTGTTTTGTGTTGTAATAATTTCTTTTACTATGTGGTCTCTCATATCAAAACTGTTTATCTTAAAAAGCTGTAAATGTAAATGTGCTATTTGTTTTTTTTGATAAATTTAAAATATGTCACATATTCATTATGCTCTCAAAAGACAAACAAAAAAATTCAATATTAAAATGAAATTTACCTCCTTCAAGGTCTTTTTTACTTTATTAAATCTAAAAATATTTACAGATTACTGTCATTGTGCCAAGCATTGTGTTATATTTGGCATTGAGGGAAAAAGATAAGATATTAGATTCTTCTGATGAGAAACCACAATCATTAGGAGGATAAAGTGACACCCATAATGAATAATTCAAAGGTAATAATGAAAAGATTGATATAGAGGCAATTTGAATGGACTGAAACTAAAGGGGGAAGGCAGGGGAGGGTGGGGGTTGCAAGACGTCAACCAAAGGACGTGTATGCATGCATATAAGCATATGCGATGTATACAAGACACTGGGGAGGGGGAGGCAAGTGAGGGTGTGTGCTAGGGGTAGGAGAGTCGGGGGGAGGATAATGGGAGGAAAAAAGGAAAACATATGTACTACTATTTGTAATACTTTAAAGATTAAAGAAAATTAAAAAATATAAAAAAGTAAAAGGTATTAATGATGTAATAAAGTTAGAAACAAAATGCTGTGGCAGTGTAGAGGAACATGACTATCGTTGTTGTGAATAGAATTTCCTCACAAGGGAAAATGGATGAGTGCATATTTCTAGGATTTGAAAACCTAATAGAGTTCCAATGTTTTCATTTGTGTGCAGAATCACTGTAATCACAATTGTTAGAAATATTAATTCATATAGGAATGTTGTATTAGTAAATGGAATACAGTGATGGACAATGCTGTTGGTGATACTTTTAAAGGGGTGATACTTTTGGATAAAATTGTGAACAAATCAATTATAATGTTTCCTTAATATGTATATTACTTGCATTCTTGAGAAAAACCCCAGTGTTTATTAAAATCATGCAGAATATTTTGCATGTGTTAGGCTCTAAGCTCACATAGCTATAAGTAGAAGTACCTTCAGGAATATTTGTATAGGGCATTTGAAAGTTGTACCTGACTTTTCTATTCTTTGCAGTATATCTAGCATCCCTGGTCTCTAAATGCCATCAGTGCTTTTCCATCACTATGAAAACAAAATAATGCCTCCGCAAATTGTGAAATGCCCCTTAGGGATATTGCTGATATTTATAACTGCCTCAACAGAATAATTAAAATAATAATAGAACTGTCAGAAAGAAAGGTAGAAAATGATGTACAAAATCTATTTCCTTTTATTTGCTAGTAGTGTCATTAGAGATCATTTGATGTTGTTAAATGAAGATATAGATGTATAAAGATATTGTGGAGAATAATACATGAGAAACTAAAACCAGACAGGATTAAGAATATATTTGCATTTAGGGAATGAACAGGATTGGAGGGATATGAGACATAGGATAATTTTACTTTTAAATATATACACACACAGGATCAATTTTGTGACCTGAAAATAATTCTTGCTCTTTTATTTTTAAACATTTAAAAATTAAGTTTATTGGGTATAATTCCCATGCAACAAAATGTACCAATTTTAACTGTATAATTTAATGAGTTTGGCAAATATATAATAAACACCAGTGTAACCTCCATTACCATCTTACACACACACACACACACACACACACACACACACACACACACGTTCATATTTTTTGTAAAGATGTCTCGTTCTTCAAATAGCATTTGTTTTATTATTTATTTAATCCTCACCCAAGGATATTTTTTCCATTGATTTTTAGAGAGCGTGAAAGGGAGGAGAGGAGAGAGAGAGAGAATCACCGATGTGAGAGAGAGACACATTTATTGGTTGCCCCTACAACATACAACAGACCAGGGCTGGGAGCCTTCAACTAAGGTACGTGCCCTTGACCAGAATCAAACTCGGGATTCCTTAGTCCACAGGCTGATGCTCTGATCTATTGAGCCAGACTCGCTAGGGTCAAACAGCATTTGTTTTAAAGACCATTCTTTCCATATTAAATTACCATTGTACCTTTATGGAAGCTTAATTCTTCATATGTATGTGATGTGTGTGGTTGTATTTCTGCACTGTCTGTTCTGATCCATTGATTTCTGTGGTTGTCATTAATATTACTTATGTAATATTACTGTCAGTTTAAAGTAAATCTTATTATCGTGCAATGTAAGTTCTTTAACTTTTTTTCTTATTTTTCAAAACTATATTAGATATTCCAGGTTCTTTGAGTTTCTGTATAAATTTTATAATCAGTTTGTTGACTTCTACAAAAATGCTACAATTTTGATTTGGGATTGCATTTAATGTAGAGATGAAATTTTGAAAAGTTGTCACCCTAGCAGTAATAAATTTTCTAATTCATGAATACGATATACCTTGTCTTAATTAAGTCTTCCTTAATATTGATCAGCAATGTCTGTTAGTTTTCAGTATAAAGTTTTTATACATAATTGGTTACACTTAAGACTGAGTATTTTGTGTTTTTGTGATGCTACTAGTATTTTAATTATACTGTATTTCAAATTTCATTGTTCACATATTCACGATTAGTGTATTTCAGGGATCTTTAGTTAATGCCCTGAGTTTCAACATGGATTCCCCACTCAGGATGGTTGCAGTTTGGAAAGTGTTTAGTCTGCAATGTCCAAGTTATTTTTTTATTTGGTCTCATGGAGTTTCACTCTACAAGACTTAGTATTTAGCCAAAGTCTTAACCAGACCTTTGTAGATTTTTGCTGCTCTGGTTCTCTATAGCTTTTTCCTCTTAAATACTCTGACTTTCAAATTTAAGTTTCTTCAGCCTATCAAAACTCTTTATTATAGTCTTACTAGAGGCCCATTGCATGAAGAGATTTGTGTAATTGGCCTTCCTTCCCTTGGCTTCAAGCACCGGTTTTCCTCAGGCACCCAGGAGTCTACCATCTTCATCTTCGCTGTTTCACTGTAGACTCCAGCTCTGCAGTCCTGTCTTTGCTGCAGCGCTCTGCTTCTGTAGATCCCTCCCCAACCTCTCTCTCAGAGCAGGCGTCCTGCCCCACCTGGCCACTCTGCTCCAGCAGCTGGTGGCCACCATCTTTGGCCTTCTAATTTGCATATTCACTGATTGGCTGTGGGCATAGCAGAGATACAGTCAATTTACATGTTTGTCTATTAGGTAAGATCAAGTCAGGAAACTACCTTGTTGTACTTTGAAACTATCTCCCTGCACTATCTTTTGGAAACTGTCACTAATCTGAAAGCTAGGACTATCATGAGGCTCCCTCATTTATTTCCCTTCTCTTAACTATCACAGTTTGGTACTATTTGTCATCCATGTCAGAAAAATTGTTGCTTCAGATATAGTATTTGTCCAGTTTTCTAGTTGTTTAGTGTGGGGGTTGTCATATTAGCAACTGTGTTCCCTCCATAATTCCTATAAGGACCTTGAGGAATTTCCTGGGAGAGTGTGTAAATCACTGTTGCAGACATCTACTCCTCTATTTACACATGCATGCATATCCTTCATTCTGGCAGATGAGAGAAAGGAATGTATGACTCTGCTGAAAATAGGGGTCAAATAAGATTTCAAAGTTTTGATGACATTGTAATCAATCCCTTTCCATACCTGCAGCCCCTGGCAACCACTGACTTTTTAAAATACCTATAATTTGAGTTTTTAAAAAATGCCATATTAATATATTATAAAAGTTGTAGCCTTTTGAGGTTGCATTTAATAGAATGTATGAGAAGTGCATGCATGTTGCTATGTATCAGTTATTTGTTCCTTTTTATTGCTGATTCATATTCCATTGCATGGATGTAGCAGAGATGGTTTATACATTCACCAGTTGAAACCATTTGGATTGTTTCCAGTTTTTAAGGTGATTATGGATAAAGCTGCTATAAACATTTATGTGTGTTTTTTTGTTAGGTGTGTGAACATATGTTTTCACATATCTTGGGTAAATACCTAAAAGTGGAATTCATGGGTTGTTTGTTGTGGCCAGATACCCAGTGGGAACCCCCACCTGAAGGGGGTGTGGTCAGCTTGAAAACAGCCCTCGGCCCTTCACCCAGGCTTGCCATGCCCCCCCAGTGGGGACTCTCACCCCATGGGGACATGGCTGGTTTGCAAACCACCACAGGCCCCTCTCCCAGGTTGCCCTATGCCCCAAGGGAACCCTCAACCTGATCTGGGACATTCTTTAGGGCAAACCAGCTGGCCCTCACCTGTGCACCAGGCCTCTATCTATACTAATAAAAGGGTAATATGCTAATTAGACTGGGAGACCTTCCAGGAGACTTTTTGGACATTCTTTTGGACAAAACCATGGTGGCGGGGCCGAGGTGGAGGCGTTAGAGGCCAAGAGGGGAGGGCAGTTGTGGGTGATCAGGCATGGAGGGGCAGTTGGGGGTGATCAGGACAGCAAGGGGGGCAGTTTGGGGTGAGCAGGACAGCATGGGGGCAGTTGGGGATAAATAGCCAGGCAGGGGGTCAGTTGGGGGTGAGCACACTGGCACAGGGGGGCAGTTGAGGGTGATCAGGTTGGCAGGGTGGCATTTGGGGGAAGCAGGTCAGCAGGCAGAGTGGTTAGGGGCAGTCAGGCAGGCAGGCAGGTGAACAGTTAGGGGCCAGCAGACCCAGATTGTGAGAGAGATGTCCAACTGCTGATTTAGGCCTAATCCTTGTAAACTGGCAGTAGGACATCCTTCAAGGGGTCCCAGATTGGAGAGGGTGCAGGTTGGGCTGCAGGGCACACCCCCCCGTGAACGAATTTTGTGCACTGGCCACTATTATATATATATCTACACTTATAAAAGAGAAAAATGCTAATTGACTGTACCTCTGCTATGCCCACAGCCAATCAGGAGTGATATGCAAATTAAGGCAACAAAGATGGCAGGTAAATTTGCATATGCAGGAGGGGCAGGCTGTACCTGACAGCACCCACAGGGTCCAGGCCATGATCGGTAACTGGGGAGGCCAGACCTGCAGCACCTGACACCTGCGGGGTCCAGGCCGTGATTGGTAACTGAGCCAGCCAGGTGGGCAATGCTTGACACTGCCATCGGGGTTCAGGCCATCATTGGGAACCGGGCAGGCCAGGTGGACAGCACCTGACACCACCCCACAGGGACCCAGGCAGGTGCAGGGCATGGCCAGTGTCTCTGGGATCACTGTCTGCCCCCTGAGCTGCTTGTGGACACCGGTAGAGCAGGCCAGGATTGAACATTTTAATGAAATTTGGATGCCTGTGCTGTGGACCACTGAGACCTGAGACCTGTCCCTGGTGAGGTGAGGGAAGTGGGCAGTTAGGAGGCAACAGGGCTTGGAAGGGACTGGGAGCAACCTGCAGGTGAGCTACCAGGAACAGGTGCTGAACCATGATGACCCAGAGGGCTGGCTGATGGAGACGCACAAAGGTGCAGATGAGGCAGCTCTTGCTGGAGCTGAGCTGGAAAAGCAGATCGACAGCCTGATGACTAAATCACCTTTCTGAAGAATGTACATGAAGAGGAGATTGCTGAGCTGCATGCTCAGATCCAATATGCTCAGATCTCCCTGGAGATGGACATGTTCTCCAAGTCCGACCTCTCTGGCACTCCAGGACATCCTTGCCCAGTACGAGAAGCTGGCTGCCAAGAATATGTAAGATGTCCAAGAATGGTACGAGAGCTGCTTTATCATGCTGACTGAGAGCACTGCCAAGAACACCTACAGGGTGCGTGCTGCCAAGGATGAGGTTTCTGAGAGCCACTGCCTGCACAAGGCCAAGACCCTGGAGATCAAAGCATGCCGGGGCATGAACTAAGCCTTGGGAAAGCAGCTGTGAGAGCTGGAGGATAAGCAGAATTCCGATGTTAGTGCTATGCAGGACACAATCAACAAATTAGAAAATGAGTTGAGAACTACAAAGAGTGAAATGGCATAATATTTAAAAGAATACCAGGACCTTCTCAATGTGAAGATGGCTTTGGACATTGACATCACAGCTTAGAGGAAACTCTTGGAAGTTGAGGAGACCCAGCACAGTTTCACCAGCATGGGAAGCATAGCCAGCGGCTACTCCCAGAGTTCCCAGATCTTTGGTCAATCTTCCTACGATGGTTATAGACTAGCTCCTACTTATGTCCGCTCACTCCTTCCCTTCTTAATACATCAGCCATGTCCAGGAGGAGCAGATCAAGGTTGAGGAAACCATTCAGGCTACAAAAGCCAAGGAAGCAAAGGATGAACTCCCCTTTGAAGGAGAAGCTGAAGAGGAGGAGAAGGAGAAGGAAGTGGCTGATGAAAAGGAAGGAGAGGAATAGGAAGAAGGTGCCAAGGAAAAATTGAGGATACAAAGGTGGAAGAAGAAAGAGGTGAAGGTGAAGGAAAAGATGCTCAAGAAACTGAGGATGAGAAGAAAGATGAAGGTGCTAAGGAGGAGCAAGCAACCAAGAAGAAAGTTTGAGCCCCCCTTTCCTTAATTATTTTAGGAATAATCCTCCTGAAACCAGGTCAACCCTGTCACCAACCAAGCAGTTGAGTTCCTGATACTATCTGAATGAAGAAGTCAATATATACATAACATTCTGAGGTGACTCAGATTGGACATTAAATGTTGTGCAATGACTTTTCTTATGCAGAATATCTGCTTGCAGAGTGTCTTCCTGGCTTGCTGCCAGCCTGTGCATGGTCCATGCTTATAAGTTCAGGATCTATGACAATGTGCATAATTCAGATGTTTACAATAAAAATACATGAATACATGAATTCACTGATGTTAATGTTAAACTTCATGGAAAAAATAGTCCTTTGAATCTTTGGTGGTTAAAAATTAAAGACCTCAAATCATGTGCAATAAACAGTAAATAAAATTACACTGAATGACAAAAAAATACATTAGGGGCCAGGAAATGTTCAAAGAACTGGAGAACCATTCCCAAATCAGAAAGGGAAATCACAGAGTGTATATTATTGCTATGAAGACAGTATTTCCTACTACTTACAACATATACAGTGTAATGTATTAGATGCTTTCCTATCTCATGAAGTATGTATTCTCATAGAGTAATACTGGTACATATGTTATACTTATGGCAGTATGTCATATCCTATCTATATTAATAAAAGGTTAATATGCTAATTAGACCATGAGACCTTCCAGACATCCTTCCAGAAAAAGCCATGGTGGCGAGGCTGAGGCAGAAGCAGTTAGGGGTGATCAGGCCAGGACGGGAGGGCAGATGGGGGTGATCAAGCCAGGAGAGGAGGGTAGTTGGGGTGATCAGGCTGGAAGAGGAGGGCAGTTGGGGGCCAGCGGGCCAGCAGGAAGAGTGGTTAGGGGTGATCAAGCAGGCAGGTAGGTGAATGGTTAGCAGCCAGCAGTCCTGGATTGCAAGGGGTTGTCCGACTGCCAGTTTAGGCCCCATCCCAAAGGGGTCCCAGATTGGAGAGGATGCAGGCTGGACTGAGGGACAACCATGCACAAATTTTGTGTGTGTGTGTGTGTGTGTGTGTGTGTGTGTGTGTGTGTATTTTATATGTGTATATATAAAATCATATAGATTATAATAGATTTATATATATATACACACATACATATAATCTATATGCTTTCCAAAGTTAGATATATAGTTTAAGAAAGTTAGAACAATGTACTTCAAATTGCTCCCTCTAACATTTTGTGCTATTGTTGCCATATATTTTATTATTATATATGGCATAAACATATAATGCATTGCTACTATATTTTCTTTAGATAATCATTTATCTTTTAGAGTGATTAAAAATAAGAACATTTATATTTACTTTTATTTAAATAATTTCTTGAATCATTCATTTATTTGTGTAGATTTTAGTTTATTTCTGGTATCATTTTTCCCTCAACCTGAAGAACTTTCTTTAACATTTCTTATAATAGTAACTGTTGATAATTGATTCTCTCAATTTTTCTTTTTCTCTAAATACTTATATTGTAGTATTAAGTTTTAAAAGATATTTTTATGGGTTCTAAACTTTTATGTTGGCAGTTTTTTCCAATAATTTAAAGATAACATTCCCTTGACTTATAGTTTGCATAGTTTATGAGTAACCCACTATAATTTTTTATCTTCGTTCCTATGTATGGGATTTGTATTTTAAAATATGAAAACCCATTTAAAAATATTTTGCTTGGTGCTTTTGGGCCTGTAGCTAGATATCTTTAGTTATTGTGGAAAAGTCTCAGGTATTATTTCTTAAGATATTTATTCTGCCCCATTCTCTGTCATCCCCTTTTGGAATTTCAGTTATACATATGTTAGATCATTTGATATCATTCAGAGCTGTTAGGTGCTGTGCTCTTTTCTTTTTTCTTTCCCCTTTTGTCTTTTTGTTCAGCTATTTCTATTGATCTGCAGTTCACTAATTACTCATCTGTGTCAAGTTTACTGGTGGGTATATTGAAGACATTAATCTCTGTTACTGTTTTCAGTTTTAGCATTTCCTTTAGACTCATTGCTGTAATTTCCATCTCTCTATGGAAATTCCTCACTTGTTCATGCATTTTGTCCTTTTTTTTATTAAAGACTTTAACATATTAATGTTAGTTTAAGTTCATTGTCTAATAATTTCAATATCTGGTCATTTCTGAATCTAGTTCTGTTTATATTTTCCTCACAATAGAGGATGATAGAAATCCTATTTGTCACTGGAAATGGATACACTTCTTTTTCTAGGTCATTTGTATGAAGGCTTATGTTCACTTATTCAGGAGTTAAGCTGGGCTGAGTCTCATTGTTGCTATGGTTACCTTCAGTTTGTCCTGGGCTTCCAATTCGCTAGTGTTACTTTATTTGTGAGGGAGAGGGCTAGGGTGATAAAGGTTATTTTCATCCATGTTTTGCTCTACCCTGAACTTTTGTCTTTCCCTGGGTACTGCTACCACAGTGGCTTCTCTCGGTGCTTTTGTCCCTACTCTAGAAGTAGATAGCTGTTGTTTGTAATCCAGTGGTTGGTGTCTGGTGTTGAGGGAGCAAGACTATTTTTATTGAAATGGTCTAACCTCACTCTTAGGCATACCCTGTATGTTCTGGTTTTGGACTGGAGTTTTAAAAAATGATGCCATCTTTTTTATTCTTTCACCTCTGCTTTTAATTTTTAACTTTTATTTTTTTAGAAAGAGAGAGAGAAACATCAATGAGAAGGAGAAACACCGATGTACCCCGACCTGGGGGGATCTAACCCATAACGTAGGTATGTGCCTTGACACTCCACTTAACTTAGTCACCCAGCCAGAGCTCAACTCTATCTTGAATCATTGATGTGTCTTATATGAGACAAGAGTTTCCCGCCCCATTTGTAGGGATAGGAGCCCTCTAATAAAGATATGTAGTCTTAGGCCATGACTGTTTTTCTGCCCCTCACCCAGGTATAAAGGATTTTTTTCCTATTCCTGGTCTCACTTGGTTACAAATTTTGTAAATTATTCCTTACACAGTGGCCTAAAACCTTTATTTCTATGGGGTACAAATATTGGTGGGGCTTCATGTATTTTCTATGACAGAAGCTACTCTCCCTCTCCAGGTTTACATCATAAAGAAAGGCATTTTATAGTCTTCTGCCCTGCCCCTAATCTTTTTCTAAAACACTTGACGGAGACCTGTACAGCAGTCTACCACTGGGTTTGAATTCCCTTTTGTGTCTGTGACTCTTAGAGGTTCTACATGCTCATATTTCCTCTACACGGGATGTTTAATCATTTTTTAAAAAATTTGTCTTAATTATTTTTAATCACTTGTCTGACTCCCAGCATTTCTTCTTTTGGTGCCCTGTCACAGAGGCGACAGAGCTTCTTTCCCATCTTCTTTTAAGTGGGCCCAACTTTCCTTGGATGTCCGATTATTGGTTCCCTTATAGTCCCAGTTTTCTGATAGATTTTGTTCTTTATTTGGATATTTCTTGTTAAGGTGGAAGCAAAGATCTTTCCAGCGTTCTATATCCTATGTGGAAATGAAACTTAACACACCTTTTAAAAGTTAAAGTTCCTGGTCATAACTATAACTTCTGTGCTAATTTAGTGGTTCTCAAGTTATTTCTAGTGATGAAACATTAGGTAGTTATGATGATAGTTATAGAAATACTGTTTTTTACAAATTAAAGTAATTAACTATGTATTTTTGACAATATATACATATATAATTAATATTATTAATAATTGATATAATTTAGTGAACTTTTTTTGGATTTCGTTAGTTATACTAGATATGTTTTATGTAATTCTCAGTAAAATGTTGAAACATGGTTTACTATGCCCTTTCTTATGGATGAGAGAAACTGAGGCTAAAGGGATTAAATTGATTGCTTTGCATCACAGATAATTAGTATATAGTACAGATGAGATTTGAGCCCATATCTTTCTAGTTTCAAAATGCATTAACTTTGTACTCTACTGCAATATGTAGTCAATTTCTTGTTGCTGGGATTAACACAAAAGGACAGGGGAGGGGGAAAATTAGTGATAAAAATCTAATTAGACTTCTATTACTAAATACATTTTTATTTCTTTTTAACATGGGCCATTTTTTTAAAAAAATAGGTAATGATTTTGGAAAGGACGATGCCATCGGAGGGAATGTGAACAAATATGTGGTACTTCCAAATGGATACTCTGGACAGCCCAAGAAAGGACATCTTGTCTTTGATGCTTGCTTTGAGAGTGGTGAGTGTATTAAAGGCCTTTGCTCTTGATCTTGTCCTGTGAGGGTTTTTTAGAATTTATTCCCACCTAAATGTGATTTAATCCACTTAATGTTTCACCAGAATGAAACAAGCTGTCAGAGGAAAATCAATTTTAATGGGATTAACTTGGAAATACTTAAAATGAGATAGGATATTTTTGTTGCTATAAATTATTAGAAGTATACTGGTAGCAATGGTGAACATTTGTATAGTATCTTATATTTTATAAAGTACTTACCTAGATCTTATTTGTCTGGGATAAAACTAATATAATTTGACTAATTATATGGTAAATCAATTATTGAATGCTTATTGTACAATGGTTTTGTATGACATTCTCACAGAACTTAATCATTGTGAGACAGGAGGCTTTTCTGTAAAGAAATGATGAGAGAATAGATTCAAATGAACACAAATAAAACAGCAAAAGTAACAATGCATCATGATCAACAAATGCTTGTAGGTATTCTAAAAGGGAAGTTCAGGACTTGATTGTGAATTCCCATCCAGTAGGTGTTTGATTTTGTTAAAATCTTTATGCCCTCTGTATGCCCTGAACCTCATATTCTACTATGAATAGCAAACAGTATATATTCAGAATATGTTGAAAATATTAGTGAGAAAAGTAACATAATTTCATTTTAAAAATAATTAACTTTACTTCAGAGAAGAAGGGAGAGGAAAGGGAAAAAGATGAAAACATCAATAATGTGAGAGAATCATTGATTGACTGCCTCCTACATGTCCCACATTGGGAAACGAGCCTGCAATCCAGGCATGTACCCCAGCCATGAATCCAATTGTGACCTCCTGGTTCTTGGGTTGACACTCAACCACTGAGCCATGCTGGCCTGGACATTTTTGTTTTTGAATAGTGTGCATGCATGTGTGTGTGTGCGTGTGTGTGTGTGTGTGTGTGTGTGTGTGTGTGTGTGTGCATGAAGGGATATGCCAGCTCTCTGAATCCTAAGAACATTAGTTATTTATACCAACTACTGAAAACTTGTATATCCAGAGTTTTACTCTTCATTTATTTCATGTTGTCTTAGTTTGCTAGGGCTACAAACTGAATGGTTTAAACAATAGAAATTTATTGTCTTACAGTTCTGAGATCAAGGTGTTTTCAGGCTTGGTTCATTCTAAGGTTTTTTGGGAAGAATCTGTTTTATGCTTCTTCTCTAGCTTCTGGTGGGTTGTTGGCGATTTTTGTTGTTATTTGGTTTGCAGAAGCATCACCTTAATTTATGTCTTCATTTTCACATGATGTTCTCTCTATGTGTATGTCTGTCTCTAAATACTCTACCCATTTTTTTAAGGACACCAGTCATTGGTTTAGGGCCCACAAGTAATGACCCCATTTTAATTTGATTACTTCTGTAGAGACCTTTTCTCATAGTAAGGTCTCATTATGAGATTCTGGGGAGTTAGGACTGAAACATAGGAAGTTTTCTGGGGACACAATTCAACTCATAACACAGAATTGTAGTGTTGTTTTTCCAATCAGATATGAGCATTGTCCACACTGTTAGGATCAATGTTTCCTATTTTTTTTTTTGGTATCAGTATTGTTGTCTTGTCCAGGAATTTATTTGGTGCCTAGAAAATACCTTTTGAATTCTTTTTACTTTAGGTTTACTTTTATATTATACTTAAGGTATGATGGTTTTCTTTTCAATAATTCTACAAGTAGGAATTATTTTATTCCTACAGTATGAAGTAATCCAGATTCCTTTTCTAGAACACCTTTTCTTTAACTATACTCATCTTTTTCCATCCCTTATTAAAAAGCTTGTACAAGAAACTGCCCATCTGACCACAAAGTAACTAAGTGAATAATGCATATTTCCCCCAAATATATAAACAGTTGGTTATATCAACTGGATTTGTCCTAGTAGTACATCAGCCTTGCAGTATAGTAGAGTGGCAAAATGGCACCCTCTGGAGTCAGGCTGCAGTTCAAATCCTGATTTTTGAATACTGGGTCGTGGTTTCTTCATCTGTTAATGGTAAATGATGCCTACCTTATATCTTAATTGAAGAAAAATATATATTTCGTTGTTTAAAAAACTAAGCCAATTTTACTAAAATATATACACACCAATAAAATATTTAAAAATAGATAAATGTGGAGATCGCATAAAGGGAAAATAGCAAAAGAAAATTCAGCTGGATGAGTACATAAAATGTATGCTATGATACCCATAAATTTGCTCTAGATAGATGACAAGTTTAACTGTGACTTTTCTAGCAGCCAGTTAATAAGATAAAAATAAATCAGGTACTGAAATCTGATAGAAACCTTTCCTAATGAGCTTTCCAAAGCATACACTGAAATATGATGAATAGCATCCTCAATAATATCCCTGTAGTCTTTATAACAGTATGTTTCATAGAGGTGTATTTTGTAACATCCTTCAATGTAGGATGAGGGCATAATGCTAAAGGACATTTTAGTGAAAACAGTTCAGTTACCACTTAAAACAATTTGATATTTGCAGCCTTCTTTTTATCTATCTATTTATTTTTCTCCTTTTTATTGAATTTATTGAGGTAAGACTGGTTAATTCAAGGATGTATTTGAGATTATTTAAAACAGGAAAGTCAGAGGGTTTTTATATTATGTGCTAACTCTGAGCTACTGGGTGTGGTTTTCTGGTATGCTGTATTGAAAAGGATTCTGTAAGTGTATCTGGACTTACTGGGAAGGAGTTAGGTGATTAATAGATTCAATGAATGGGGAGTATTGACTCATATTGATTAAATATACTCCCTTCAGATAAGCCTCCATAAGTTTTTTTCTCCTTTCAGAGTTGTTGGATTTGTAAAGTGCCTATCACATTTCCTGGCCCTGAGTTAGTGGATAATTAATGTTTTTCTTATGAGAAATAAGTAAGGTCTTTGGGTCAAATATAAACTTCCTTTGAATCCCTGATCTATTTTTTTTTATATACACCTCCCTATAAGTATATTTTCCTTGAGAAAACAACCATACCTCTTTAATTTTATTTCTCCAGAGATATATGACACTTTTTCTGATTTTTAAAAACTTCTTTTGTTCTCTTCTATTAATAATCAGCTTCAGGACAAAATATGAGTCTGATTAATCCCTGTTCTCCCACAGAACCAAGCAAAGTACTTACAAAATTAACCGCTATATTAACACTGTATTTATTTATTGAATGAAGTAATTTGAGCGACAGAAAGATAGGGAAAGATTAACTTTTCCATAGCTTTGATGAAAAAGTCATATTTAATTGCTGCTTATTTCCTAGTCCATCAACTTCTCTGAAGTTTTCATACCGTTGCAGATGCTGTTTTCTCTACCTGGTAAAATGTTAATTCAGACTCAGTCCAGCATTTTTTCCTGCAAGAAACAGTACATCTCAGGCAGGTTTGGCTCTCTGTATCTTTTTGTATTTACAACCATTTCTTAAGCTATTCTATGATATCCCTTATTGCATTTCAGTCATTTAATTGTGTTTCCTTTTCTTTATCACTGAAAGTACCTTGAAGTCAGGGATGGTTTCTTATTAATTTTTTCTCCCAGCACCTAGTAAACTATCAGTCATTTAATAAGGAACTCAATAAATATATGAATAAGTGAAGGATGACAGATAATGAACAAAATAATTTTCATAAAGTGAAATCTTAAGATTGATAAAAATATTTTACATTATATAAAAAATTAACATTAACAGCGAAAAAATATTAAGGAAAAAACAATAAAATGATCACTTATTTATTGCTTGCCAGATACTATCATAAGTGACACATACATAGTTTATCTCATTTAATACTCCCAAAACTTTCTGAAGTGTTAAGTCTCTCTCTATAAGTTTGGAAACTGATGCTTAGGAATGTAAATCTGTTTGCTTTAAAGTGCATGGCTGACAAGTGGTGTAGCTGAATATGAAACTGAGAATTTTCTAGCTCCAAAGGCCATACTTTTAACCATTATCTCTCACTATATATAAAAGCCTAAGCAATTCAACAACCAAATGACTAGACAATTGGTTGCTATGATGCGCACTGGCTACCTGGGAGCAGGCACTCAATGCAGAAGCTGCCCTCTGGTGGTCAGTGAGTGCCCACAACGCGAGCGCCACTCAGCTGACTGATGCGTGCCAGATGCCAGGTTTACTGCTGGCAAGTGCACCTGTGGCGGCCCAAGCCCCTCCTGCCTCCTCAGCAGTGCTATCACATGGCAATGGCTGCAGGTTCAGCAGGGCTGGGATGAGCAGGAGTGGTATGGTACCCTGCCCGGACTTGGACTCCTCCCAGGCCACCTGCCACTTCGTGCACTACTACATCTCTCAGGGGATGTGGCACTGCTGGTTTTGGCCCAATCCCTGCAGGCCAGATCGGGCCAAAACCAGAAGTCTGACATCCCCTGAGGGGTCCCGGATTGCAAGAGGGGTGAGCTAGGAAGAGTGACCCCACTGGTTCACAATTTTGGGCCTCTAGTATATACATATTAGCTTATCATACGCCAATTTATGACATATGAATAATATATTGTTGAAAATTACTCTTTAGGTAAGACAAATAGGAAACATTTTGTAATAAAGAAAAATGAAATTTTTTCTACCTAATAAAATAAGTCATTCAAATAAATACTCTGTTTAATTGCCATTATATGAAATTTGAGTATTTTTTTGTGTTTGGTATGAGTATATATGTATTGAACATGAAAGTAGCATTGTAATTTGTATTAAGTAATTTGTACTTAATTGGTTAGCCTGAGATATTTAATATGTTGTTTAAATTACTGTTGAAAGCAGAAGGGTTAGTGAAATAAAGGTATGGGTCAGTTATTTGCATACTATTTTAAAACAATGGAAATAAAATTTTTACTCTTAATTTCTTCAATGGAATTTACTATATTCACTTATGTAATCTGTAAAAATTAACATTATATTTCCTTTTGATAGAAATTATCTTCATTCATGGCACAGTATGAAAATGTGTCAAGATTACATTAGAAATCAGGGTTTTTAGCTTAATGTCTCACCTATACTTTTCTTTGTTTAGATGTCTTAATGGACATTATACTTTGCTTTTTAACTTTATGAGGACTAATTGGCAAATATAAATGTATATATTTAAAATATACATTATGTTGATTTGATATACATCCTATCTAATAAAAGAGTAATATGCAAAAGAGTAACATGTACCTTGGCTCCTAATTGGCTATGCTACCAGCCAATTAGGAGCAGGGGGCAGGGCCAAGTGGCGCCAGCACCCGGCCCTGGGGGCGGAGATGAGGCGGCAGCAGCGTGGCACTCCAGCCAGAGCAGAGAAGACTGAAGGCTCCGGCTGGAGTGAAGCCTCCAGCCAGCCAAAGCAAAAACAGAAGGCAACAAACAGAGGGAAGGCTTGGGTCCCAGGTTCCAGAAGAAAACTGGCCCTGGCAGCCAGGGGAAGGAAAGCCTATTGCATGAATCTTCATGCAACGGGCCTCTAGTATATATATAATAGGACAAAAGTAGGTTTATATTTGTGAGTACATAAAACACAGAGTTTATTCTTGTATTGTCATTAATTACTGGAGACCCAGTACATGAAATTTGAGCACTTGAGTTGGGGGGGGGGGTCCCTCAGCCCAGTCTGCACCCTCTTGCAGGTTGGGAACCTTTAGTCAGACATCTTTAGTGATACTGTGGAGGTGGGAGAGGCTCCTGTCACTACCACTGTGCTCACCAGCCCTGAGCCTGGCCTCTGGCTGAGCAGCACTCCCTCTGTGGAAGTGCACTGACCACCAGGGGGCAGCTCCTGTGTTGAGCATCTGCCCCCTGGTGGTCTGTGTGCATCATAACAACCAGTTGTTCCTCTGTCAGGTTGAAACTGGCTCTTTGACATCCCCTGAGGTGTCTCGAATTGTGAGAGGGTGCAGGCCAGGCTGAGAGACCCCACTGGTGCACTATTGGGGCCAGGGAGAGACATGGGAGGTTGGCTTGCCAGGGAAGGCTCCAGGGCGTGTCAGGCCTGTCTCACTCAGTCACAATTGGCCAGACCCTAGCAGCAAACTAACTTACCTGTCAGAGCATCTGCCCCCTGGTGGTTAGTACACATCATAGCAACTGGTCTAAAGGTTGACTGTTTGCCCCCGGTTAGTGCATGTCATAGCAGTGATTGAGCGGTCTTAGCATATCATTAGCATATTAAACATTGATTGGTTGAACGGCTGACTGACAACTGGACACTTAGCATATTAGGCTTTTATTATATGGGACTAGAGGCCCAGTGCATAAAATTCATGTGTGGGGTGGGGTTATGTCTTAGTCCATCCTGCACCCTCTGCAATCTGGGACCCCTCAAGGGATGTCCAAATGTCCGTTTAGGCCCAATTCCAACTGGCATTTGGACATCCCTTTCACAACCCAGGACTGCTGGCTCCCAACTGCTCACCTGCCTGCCTTCCTGATTGCTCCTAACTGCATCTGCCTGCGACCCTGATCACCCCCTAACCACTCCACTGCCAGCCTGATTGATGTCTAACTGCTCCCCTGCCAGCCTGTTTGCCGCCAACTTCCCTCCTCTGCTGGCATGGTAACCCCTAATTGTCCTCCCTTTCAGGCTTGATCGCCCCCAACTCCCCTCCCTTGCAGGCCTGGTCCCTCCCAACTGCCCTCCCTTGCAGGCCTGGTCACCCCTAACTGTCCTTCCCTGCAGGCCTGGTTTCCCCCAACTGCCCTTCCCTGCATGCCCGGTCACCCCCAACATCCCTCCTCTACTGGCCTGGTCACCCCTAACTGCCCTCCCCTGCAGGCTTGATCACCCCCAACTGCTCTCCCTTGCAGGACTGGTCCCTCCCAACTGCCTTCCCCTGCTGGCCATCTTGTGGTGGCCATCTTGTGACCAGGTGGGGGCAGGATCTTTGACCCCACTGGGGCAGCCATCTTTTGTGTTGGAGTGATGGTCAATTTGCATATTACTTTTTTATTAGATAGGATAGAGACCTGGTACATTGGGGATGGGGCAGCTGGTTTGCCTTAAGGGTGTCCCAGATCAGGGTGTGGGTTCCCTTGGGATGTGGGGTGGTCTGGGGAGGGGCCTGTGGTGGTTTGCAGGCCAGCCGCCACACACCACAGTGACCCAAGTGGAGGCCCTGGTATCCGGGATTTATTTATCTTCTACAATTAAAAGTTTGTAGCCTGGAGTTGAGCCAAATCTTCTGCTTGCTCCGTGGTGGCAGCCATCTCTGTTGGAATTTATTTACCTTCTATATTTGAAACTTTGTAGCATTGAGTGGAGGCCTAGCCTGGCAAGAGCAGGCAGAAAGCTTGGCTTCCTACATTGTTAGGGAAACCCAAGCCTTCCTCCTGCTCTCTGTGGCTGGCAGCCAACTTGGTTGGGTTTATTTGCATATTCGCTCCTGATTTGCTGGTGGGTGGGGCTTGTGGGTATAGTGGAGGTATGATCAATTTGCATATTACTCTTTTATTAGATAGGATTGTATTATTTTTATACAAACAACTGTAAACCTGTTGTCTCACACTGTAAACCAAGTGACCTGTATGATGAAACAACTGGAATGATGGGAATAACAGGTTGCTATGATGTGCACTGCAGTGGACAGCCAGCTGGATGGGGGCTGCCATCGGCCCCCTAACCTCCTGGGCCCCCCCCCACTCTGTTTGGGGATGGGGCTGGCTGGTCAACTTCCTGTGGCCCCTACCGCTAGCTGGCCCAGCCCAGATCAGCCCCCATGTGGGCAGGCAGATCGGACCCCATTCTTGCACGAATTCATGCCCTGGGTCTCTAGTTGTAGAATAATTACCAAGATCAAGATAATTAACACATCCTTTACCTTACATAGTTAATGAACATAGTTAACTTTTTTTGTGTAAGTGGCCAGTGCTTAAGATCTACTCAGCAACTTTCAAGTATACAATACCATATTAAAAACTATAGTCATCATGCTGTACAACAAGTTCTCACTTAACTTGTCAATAAGTCTGTGATGTGAAGCAAAAAGACATAAATGAATTTTACCATAGGTTAATTGATATAAAGAACAGCTAAATTCCAATAACTTCTCAGAATGATATCAAAATTATAATAGTCCTTATTCAAGGACCAGTTGTACATTAGATAATCAGAACTTATTGTAACTGAAAAATGTGTACCCTGTGACCTGTATCAGCTAATTTTCCCTTCCCCCTAGCTTCTGACAACCACAATTCTGTTCTTCATTTCTGTGAAATTGGTGTAACTGAAGCATTATTTACAATAGCCAAATATGGAAACAATCTAAATGTCCTTTGGCAGATGAATGGATAAAGAGAATGTAGTATATATACACAATTCAGCCATAAGTTGAAGGAAATTCTACCATTTATGACAACATGGATGAATATGGAGGGTATTATTCTAAATAAACTTAAAAACAAAACAAAACTAGATACATCATAGTATATTCCAAAAATACAGATTTGGGTTTCAGACAGACTGTTATTTGATATACAAACTTTGGTAAGTATTGGTACTGGTAAGTCATGCTGATGATATCACTTAAAGTTTATTCATATATAAAACTAAAACAATAAATAATTATTATTAAATCATTATGCAAATTAGGGGTAATATATAAAATAGACATAGCACAATATCTGGAAATCAAGTTCAGGTAGTAATTATGGCACAAAGCTCTCTCTGGTTGGTCTTTCATAATGCCTTCAAAGCTAAAATGGAAATCATCTGATCATATTATTATATTGCTTAAAATTTTTCATGACTCATTATTGTCCTCAGGACAAAATCCAAACACTTTTATATAACAATGTCATTAAGATAAGATCTGATATAAATTTCCTCTTATTAAGACTCACTTCACTCAAGAACATGCCATCTTACAAGGCCATTATCTCTTTTAGAGAGACAAATTGCACATTTTGAAGCAAAAGGCATTGCTTTGAAACATAAAAAAATGTTTCACCATGTCTAGAACTTCAGTTGGAGAAATATTGGTAGCTATGAAACTGTAGGTGAATAATTTAATTATATTCTTTGTTTCTGATTCATAATTGAAACAAAGCTGAATTTTAAAGTAGTGTTTTTATTTTTAAAGAAATTTTCCCTCTGCCCTGGCTGGTGTGGCTCAGTTGGTTGGGAGTCATCCAGTGCACCGAAAGGTTCCTGGTTCAATTCCCAATCAGGGCACATGGCTGTGTTGCCAGCTCCATCCCTCTTAGGGGGAATGCAGTAGGTACTGATGGATGTTCCATTCTCACATTGATCTTTCTCTCTTCTCCCTTCATCTCTCTCTAAAAATCAATAAATTATCTTTAAAATAATAAAAATTATTTCTAACATTTTTTACTTAATTATATCTAATATACATGGTTATGTGTCTCCTCGTGTTTTTTCCCTTTCCTATTTCCTCTACCTCTGATTTGAGGAAGAAGAAGATTTCATTTCCAAATAACTTTGATGACTTTTCCACATTAACATTGCTGAACCTAAGAACTGTGTTTAATGAAATTCTGTTCTTCAATTGCTCTTTCAGATAAACTCAAACACTGCTTTGAAGGGGACTTTGAGTATACAAGAACCATCTTATTGTGCTTTAGTAGTGACAGAACTGCAAAACGAGGGGACACATCACTTAATTAAATGTGGTTGATTGAGTTTGGTTATAGACCTCATCTTTCCAATAAAGATTTAAGGTACTACTTGAATGATCCTATCTAATACAGACAGAATATGCTAATTGACCATCATACCCTCACAAAATGGCAGCAACCACAGCCAGTAAGGAGGGAATATGCTGATTGACAGCCACGCCCTCAAATATGGTGGCACCCCAGCCACAAGATGGTGGTTCCCAGTCCCCTCAGCCTCTCTGTGCCTGCTCTGGAGTCCCCCAGTCCTCTCAGCCACCCAGGCACCCAGGGCCCGCCTGAAGCATAGGCAAACTTCAAATGTTGGCTGTTCAGCAGCCTAGGGCCAGCCTGAAGCAAAGGCAAGCCTTCGATGGTGGCTGCTTAGCTGCTCAGGGCTGGCCTGAGGCGCAGGGAAGCCTCAGATGGCAGCTGCCCAGCCAACACCTGAAGTGCAGACAAGCCTAGTATTGTGACTGCCCAGTTGCCCAGGGCTGGCCCAAGGTGCAGGAAAGCCACCAATGGCAGCTGCCCAGCCGCTCAGGGCTGC
Source organism: Antrozous pallidus (assembly GCA_027563665.1). Lineage (NCBI taxonomy): Eukaryota > Metazoa > Chordata > Mammalia > Chiroptera > Vespertilionidae > Antrozous > Antrozous pallidus. The sequence continues at coordinate 176,614,461 of CM050508.1, read as the reverse complement.
CCGAGGCTCAGGTAACCAGGGCTGGCCAAGGCTTGCACTGTTGGCAGTGGTAGTAGCAGAGGTATGATGGGGACATCACCTTCCCCTGACTGCCAGGTTGCCTCCTGCCCCTGAGGGCTCCCGACTATGAGTGGGGACAAGCCTGGCTGAGGGACCCCCCCCCTCCCGCCCCTTCCAGTGCATGAATTTTCATGCATCGGGCCTCTAGTTACAATATATATGTGTGCATTAGTTTAAAATCTGACATAAGTATGTACTTTTAAAGTGATGACTAAATGATACATTTCCAATTAGAATTTGCTTTTAATTTTTTATTATTGCTGCTTTCTATTTGCAAATAAATATTTACATTACATTAATTAGCAAAACTAGAATATTGTCTGTGTTTTTGCATTTTAGTCTCCACAAGATAGTCAGACTTTGATAGTATACTCAAGAATTAAAAAATCCATAAAAATTGTGGGTTGTCATACAGCTTTCAAATAGACTTGCCTTCTGAAGGTGTGGAAATATCTTATACAGATCACCTATTTGCTGTTAGTTCCATTTCTCATTATTTTCCCTTCTCTGTATTGCAAGGGACCACCTCAAACTCCATAATTGCACTTCCAAGGTCCCTTGACATCTGGATTCTGGCTAGATTCAGCTAATAGGAGGCTCTGGGAAGAGATTGAAGGTCAGGAAGAAGAGAGAAGCCTGGGTATTTTTCCTCCTTTCTATTTTGGGCATCACCTTCTGCAGTAGCCTCATGTCCTTCATGGTTTTGTTTGTTTTTCTTAAAAATATATTTTATTGATTTTTTACAGAGAGAAAGGGAGAAGGATAGAGAGTTAGAAACATCAATGAAAAAGAAACATTGATCCCCTACCTCCTGCACACCCCCTACTGGGGATATGCCTGCAACCAAAGTACATGCCCTTGACCGGAATCGAACCTGGAACCCTTCAGTCCAGAGGCCAATGTTTTGTCCACTGAGCCAAACCTGTTAGGGCAGACAGCCCCAACTTTGTTGTATTGCCCTGGTTCCCAGAATATTGTGTGGCCTGCTGCCTTTGCTTCTCTACCCATGAGTGTAGCAGAGATTTCCTGCTGTTGTTGATCTCTGTCACCTCACTCACACTTGTTTGACCTTTCAGCTCTCTCAACACTTTTGCAAATAGTTTCCTGTAATATATTCCTTTTATTGAGTCATCTGGCATGGACTCTTTATTGCTTATCCCTGATTGATTCATCTTCAGTGTTCAAGGCAAGAATCCTTGCTCGGTGAGTCCTTGAGGTTCATGTCAATAGTGAGGCTGGATCTTCAACTCACCACCTGCTGCTTCTCATGGCTTAAGGCCAGAGGGGTTGGCATGATTTGCTGAATCTTTGGGGAAGCTCTGTTTTAACGGTCAGAGTTAACACTACTGGCTTTAAGTGTTGCCAATCTAATAATTTCTTGATCTGAGTCATGCTTAATTATTTGAGGCCACTTTGGTAAGTGAGTTGTACTCTTGACTCGATTTTTACATTTTATAATAGAGCTTATGTCTGCAGTGTGAAGGGTTTTCCAGATTTTTATTTTTTGGGGTGTGTGTGTGTCTGATTTATAATTTAAAAACAAACCATAATTATGTAGAAATATTACCATGTTGTGACAAAATATTTTTGGCCCTCTGCTGAGATTGTGTCCTATGGCCTACACAGAAGTCATTAGTCATTGTTTGGTTTTGAGAATGTATCCATCTGATTTCACTTACTTTGTGAGCTTGTACTTTATTTTGGGTGAGCTGGGGGAAACTTTTAAAAATATATATATATATTATTGATTTTTTACAGAGAGGAAGGGAGAGGGATAGAAAGTCAGAAACATTAATGAGAGAGAAACATCGATCAGCTGCCTCCTGCACACCCCCTACTGGGAATGTACCCACAGCCAAGGTACATGCCCTTGACTAGAATCGAACCTGGGACCTTTCAGTCTGCAGGCCGATGCTCCATCCACTGAGTCAAACCAGTTTCAGCTGGGGGAAACTTATGATTAGCCAAAGTAGTTGTTACAAAATACATGCACCAACGTTCACGCACCTTACTTTTCAGAGGAGATACTTAGAATTTATTTCTTCTTATTTAGACATAGTTCTCACTATCTTGATAATACAGGTTTTCAGCTTTGGAAATTTGTGGACAGGGTGGAGCCTGAGGATATAGGAATGCTCTTTGGTGAGAAATCAAAATTGACAAGCTGACAGAGGGGAAGAAGCAGAAAATATAAAAGTAAACAACACAATTTAAATATATAGCCTTGCAGATATCTGCTCTTTGTCATCAATATAAAACTATGTGTTCTTCATCATCAAGATAATATTTAATTACTTACATACACAGGGCTTTTAAAAATACTTTTAGTATTTGCCTTTTTATTACCTCACAAACCTCTGAGGCAAGAATTGGAAAGGCTTGGAGAGAGAGAGAGAGAGAGAGAGAGAGAGAGAGAGAGAGAGAGTGTGTGTGTGTGTGTGTGTACCAGTATGTGTATAGTGAGAGGCTGTATTCAGTGTGGGGAAAATAGAATGTGGGATATATTCAAAACACCAAAACAGGTCAACATTTCAATGAATTTTCTTGTAAAAATTTACTATCAGTGTGATATCCCCCCCAAACCTCCACCGCCATTCATAGATTGGTATTGTCTAGGAATCAGAAGATCTGGCTCTTAATTGTGTACATGTCCTTGGGCAACTCACTAAACTTTTCTGAGTGTGTGTATAATGCTAAAATGGAATAATGAAGTCTGTCCTGCCTAGTTGGCAATACTCCTATTACACACAAATGAGAGGAGATAGGGAAAATGATCTCTATTAATATCTCTACATAAGAAAGCCTAACTGACCATTATGACCTAACAGCCGGAACAATTGGAATGACTAGTTGCTATGAGAGGGAAGGAGGAGGGGGGAGGCGGGAAACCAGGCAGTGACAGGGCACTGATGTGGCTCAGGGTCTGATGTCTATTACTTCTGCACCCAACCCAGTGACCCTTGCCTCCTCTCCTGACCCTTACTGGGCCTTTGGGCCTGGACTGGGATGGGGAACTGGGGTTGGGAGGTAATGGACATGGCTCTTTTCCCAAGAGGGTTGAGGGCCAGCTCCCTCCTTGGTGCTGGCAGCCAACCTCCCACACCCCAGCGCACACTGGCGGAGCAACCTCCTGCAGTCCCTCCTCCTGTCCTGCCCAGCTGGCAGGCCCCAATTGGCCTGGTACCAATCGGTCTGATTGCCAGCCAGGCCTATGGATCCCACCCATGCATGAATTTCATGCAGTGGGCCTCTAGTACTATCCTATATAATAAAAGCCCAGCAACCAAACAGCAGAATGACCAGGACAACTGTTCATTCATTAGAATGCGCACTGACCACGAGGGGAGAGACACTCGACATAGGAGCTATCCCCTGGTGGTCAGTGAACTCCCACAGTGGGATGCCGCTTGGCTGACTGGGATAAGTGGCTGTTCCAATAGCAGGCTGATCTCTGCAGGCCACACTCCCCCACCAGCACAAAAATCCCGTGCACCTGGGCTCTAGTCTATATATATAAAAGCCTAAGTGACAGTTATGACCAAATGACGAGAATGACCAGAACAACCAGTTGACCAGTTGCTATGACATGCAGTGAACACCAGGGGTCAGATGCTCAATGCAGGCATTGCCCCTGGTGGTCAGTGTGCTCCCACAGCCAACCTCCCAAGGCCCCTCCCCACTGGCTGGCCAACCTTCCTCCCTCCCTAGCCCCCCGGGGGGCTGGCCAGCCTTCCTGATAGGCCCTGATCAGGAGCCCAGACAACTTCGTGGGGTCCCTCACCATGGCTGGCCAGTCCCCCATTTAATCCCCCAATAGGCCTCAATCACCAGCCAGGCTGAGGGACCCCAAATCACCAGCCAGGCTGAGGGACCCCACCTGTGTACGAATTCATGCATTGGACCTTTATGTAATGTAAGGATTTTTGGTTTGTAAATCTATGGCTGGAGAGAATTTTCTCAGTAAATTTTTAAGTCAATAAAATCAAGTCATTTTAAAATAACATAGAAATTCTTTGAAATTATTACAAATAATACATTGTATTGGGAAAAATGTCATATGGCATGTTTATTTTCAAAAAGGAAAAAGGTAGAATTCTTTCATGTGTTCTGAAAATGAATAAGTAAAGCTGATTAGGGAAATATTAATTATCTACCAGTGCCAAGCACTACAAAAGAAATGTTCTATAACTTGTCTCTAATTTTCCTCAGAATTCCACAGAATAAACACTATTTTCCTTATATCAGGTGTAAAACTGTGGGTCAGAGTTTAAGTAATGGTTAGTAAATGACAGAACCAGGACTTGACCTTTGTATGATTCAGAGGCCTCAGTTCTTTCTACTGGATCACATGCTTTCTTTTCTCTGCAGTTTTGTTAGCTGCAGATTACTTGGAATGAGAGATTTAAATTTAGGGCAGTGATTTTCAATTTTTTTCACCTCATGGCACGTATAATTATTGAAATTCTTTGGCACATCAAATATATATATTTTTTGTCAATCTGAGAAAAAAATAGGTATAATTTAGATACATTCACACAGGATAACTATTGTATTGGCTGTTTCCATATATATATAATTTATTAATTTCAGAGAGGAAGTGGGGAGAGAGAGAGAGGGGAAGAGAGAGAAACATCAATGATGAGAAAGAATCATTGATTGGCTACCTCCTGCATGCCACACATTGGGGATTGAGCCTGCAACCTGGGCATATGCCCTGACTGGGAATTGAATCCATAACTTCTTGGTTCATAGGTTGATGCTCAACTACTGAGCCATACAGGCTGGGCTGTCATTTTTAAAATGTGACAATCTAAGGGAAAAGAAGTCAGTGCCCCTGATTAAATAGTCAGGTATTGCACTTTTTAAAAATTCTTGTGACACACTAGTGTGCTTCTTGGGGAACACCAGTTGAAAATCACTGGTTAGGGTCAATATTTTCAACTGGTCAAAACCAACTATTTACTGGTCATAAGGATCTCTACTCTCATATATCTGAGTCTTATTTTTCTCATATTGTATAATGAAAAAATTTGGGGTTATGTTTTTGGGGTTGGTTACCTGAGATAATTAATTTTATGTGACAATTTAACTGGTTCATGGAGTGCTCAGACATTTGGTGAAACATTATTCTGGGTGTGTCTGTAGTTACTTCTCAATGAGATTAATGTTTGAATTGGTAGATTGAATAAAGCAGGCTGCCCTCCCTAAAGTGGGTGGGCCTTCTGTAGTCAGTTGAAAGCCTGAACAGAACAAAAAGGCTGAGCATCTCTTGAGTAAGGGGAAACATTTCCTGCCTGAGCGCCTTGATCTGGGACATCAACTTTTTCCTGCCTCCGACTAAACTGAAACAATGGTTCTTCCTGGATTTTGAACCTGCCTGCATTTGGACCTTTGGCTCTCCTGGGTCCCTGGTTTGCCAACTGAAGATCTTGAGACTTATCAGCCTGCATAGTAATGTGAGCCAATTGCTTATAATAAATTTCTTTGTACACACACACACACACACACACACACACACACACACACTATTGGTTTTGTTTTTCTGGAGAACGCTGAATAGGTAGAAACAACTCTGAGATTGTTGATTATGAAAATCAACAGTAACAATGAAGAGCTGCTAGTACAGGAAAGGTTCATACTCATTTCTTCTTTCAGTCAGCACTTTATTGAGGATCTTTAATGGAATATTTACATGTTGTCTTATCACATGGGTATTTGGTAGTTGTTATCTCTAGGAAAATAATTGACCAAATGTTTTTTTTTGTTTGTTTGTTTTTCTGAAAAGCTGGCTGCTAGTATTGATTAATGCCATTGCATTTCTGGCACCATTTGGCTTACCTTACCTAAAATAAGTCACAAAAAATTAAGAACAGAGAGATTGATTCTTTTCCAAGTTTTATATTTTCTCTTGACAACTATTCTGTAACCACAGGCATAGATTAATGAATGGAGTATGCACAAGGTGATATCAGCTCACATATATGACAGACATTACTCAGATGTCTCAAACTCCGGAAAAAGCATGTGAGTGATTTATGGAATTGATATTAATCTCTTTCCAGTAAATGCATTACTTTAGGTACATGGGAAATTGATGTTACTACTCTAATGCCAAATTAATTTCTTTCTTGCTGGATCAGCACTGAAAATGGAATTAGATAGTAACATCTAAACAGAGAAAAATATGGGAAGCAATTTAATAAGTAAAATTTGGAAGCCCATTGCTGAAGGGAAGGGTATGTATTTTTTTGTATGTGTGTTTTCTTCTTCCTGAGATTCGTGGAACCTGGGTTATTGGTTGATGGTTATTTATTTAAATATATTTTTATTGATTTCAGAGAGGAAGAGAAAGGGAGAAAGAGATACAAACATCAATGATGAGAGAGAATCATTGAACAGTTGCCTCCTACAAGCCCCCTACTGGGGATTGAGCCCACAACCCGAGAATGTGCCCTTGACTGGAATCGAACCCGGAACCCTCCAGTCCGCAGACTGACGCTCTATTCACTGAGTCAAAACCAGCTAGAGCTTGGATGATATTTAAAGTATAACTTAAACATTTAAGAATAAAATAATCATAATTGAATCTAAACTTTTAACTCAGTACTATGAATAATGTACAACAAATGAAAATTGTATGTTATTAAAAATCCCTAAAATTCTAGAGAACAAGATTATTTTTAAGGGAAACTTTATCCCAGAATTCTCAGTCACTAATTAATAAGCATTTTTAACCCATGCACGTAGGGCATAAAGGAAACTAGAAACTTATCAGGCAAACCCTTCTTCTTCCCATGTATGCTTGGGCCTGCATGCGCTCGTCTGTTTTCTGTGTTTCCAGCTTGCTGTCACAGTGTTGATTTTGGCCTGCTTGGCATAATCTAGTAAGCTCAGTCTTATGTATCAATTATGATTATCAGAAGGAAAATATTACTGGCTCAGCTTGGGTATGGTCAGTTGTGGCAAATGAGGGAGGTCATTGATTATACAGGGCTGCCTTTTCAGTGGAGTAGGTATGACAGAGTCTCTAATAGGTAGTGGGGGATGATGGACATCTCTAACGCAGTTGTGCTTGAAGTTTGACAATCTCTGATTTTGTGGAACAGCTGCTACCCATACCTTTACCTTTCCCACCCCTGGCTTCCTATGGTTAGATATACTGCTGATGGTCTTTGTGTTCATTCCAGTTTGTCTCATCCTTGAGCCAGTCTTGAACGGAGTATTATCAGAGTTGCTGTCAACTAGCCTTGTTATCTCATATACAAGAGAAACCTTTGTTGTTAGTCTAAAAGTTGTAGCATTTCCTACGTTGGTATAGTCTGTAGAACAGGGTTCTTTCTTGATACCTCCTTTTTAGTGGCATATTCTTACTACTCACATGGCTTTCTCTCTCTCTCTCTCTCTCTCTCTCTCTCTCTCTCTCTCTCTCTCTCTCATTTTTTATATTGGTTTTTGTTATTTTATTTTAAAGGTGCTAGGATTAATTTTGTTATTAAATTGAAATGCTTATCTCACGATCCATTCAAACACAACACTGATTTTTTAAAACTTCTTCCTTCCATTGCCCTCCTTTACCCAGTTCCCGCCCCACCCCAGGGCTTTAACACCCAAAGATAATGCATAGATGCACATAAGATCTTTGAAACTCTTTAAGCCTGGGTTATTGCCTTGAACTCTTGCCCTCTTTATGAAAATCGGAGACTTAATTTTCACCATGTCTATAACCAAATTTACTTCTCAGCATTAGCTGAGATCCACATGTGAATAGAAATATTTCCATGGAGCACTAAATGGCAAATATGCTTGGTTTGCAATACTGCCCAAGTCCTGGACCTTTTGGAACCTCTTTCAGCTGAAATTATACCTCACCATCCTCTGCTTTTTAGGCACTGTTCATCAAACCTCCTGGCTGCTCTTGCTGGGATCACCCTCTTCTGACCCAGCTCTGGCTCCTGAAAGCGCAATCCAGTTGTGACAGTGTGACTCTAGTTGTATCTGTAGAGTGGAACAGGTGAGGGTTAAGGATGGTAGTGATAGAGATTAGCCTTGTTATCTTATGTACAAGAGATTAGGTGTTGCTTTTCCTAAGAAACAGTGACTTTTTTCTCCCCACCTACTTACCTCCCCCATCTTCCCTCTGAGGTTCAAAAGTCTGTTCCATGCGTATGTCTCTGGATCTATTTTGTTTGTCAGTTAACTTTTTCATTAGATTCCACATATGAGTGAGAACATGTGATACTTACCATTCTCTGACTGGCTTATTTAGTTTAGCATAATGCTCTCCACGTCCATCCATGCTATTGTAAATAGTAAGAGTTCTTTCTTTTTTTATAGCTGCATAGTGTTTTATTGTGTAAATAAAACACAGCTTTTTTATCCATTCATCTGTGGATGGGCACTTGGGCTGTTTCCAGATCTTATTTTTGCTCTTAAGGAGGTCATAGTCTGCTTGGAATTCAAGTAAGTTCACTAAACAGCTACAAGGGCTGATAGTGTTAAAGTCACCACCATCTCTCATCTGGCAGTTCCTTAAATATACACTGCTCAAACTCTCACCCCCAGCCCTTTGCACTTCTTCTGCCTAGAATGCTCTGCCACCAAGATACTCACATGGTACATTTCTCACTTCATTCACATTTCCACTAAAATGTCGTCCCAGGGAGGACTTTGCTGGATGCACACCTGTTTTAGTACCCTCTTTTCATCTCTCCTATCCCTCTTACCACAAGTTATTTTTGTTCTTAGCCCTTACCACCAACCTTGTTATATATTTATGATTTTTTTTTATTATGTCATCCCCTCTAGTATGTAAGCTGCATGAGAACAGGATTGTTTCTGTATTGTTGAGTGCTTTATTTTCCCAGCACCAGCGTCTTTTACATATGGGTGATCAAAAATATTTTTTGATTAAGTAATAAAATGAATCAAGTTCAGGTGAGTAGAGTCTGGATATAGTATGAGGTAGTCACCAAGGAGGGAGTGATTATTTTTATCTGGGGGCCACGTGTGGTGTCAGGAAGTGTGGTCTGAGAATGGAGGGGTAGGGGAAGAGACAAAGAGGCTTTGTCATGTGCTGGCCACACAAACATTTGCAGAGACTTAGTGATAATAGAATATTCTAGAATTTATAGCAGGGCAAGTGTGTCTTAAGCAAGAATTGTTTTTAAATCTTATCCTAGTGGTGTGGCAGTCTATAATAACAAAATTTTCAAAATTTATTCTATAATCATATTTTTCCTTCTTTTTACTAACGAATAATCATGAATTTTTCTACTGGGTTGTGGATTTCTTGAGGTGGGTGGGGACCAGGGTTTGTTTACATATCCTCAGAGCCTGACATGGTGACTGTTTTGGAAATAGTGCTTTTTAAACGTATATAAATGATTGTTCCTTTGGAGCTGGAACATTCTAGAAATCTGTGATTCTTCCTTAGCCTGACATTTCTACAGCTATTGTTTAAGATTCTTGCAGATGGTATACTTTTGGTCCATTAAATTTTATAGCTCTGGCTTCGTTCCCATATCCTTCATCTGGGGGATTCATATACCTTCTTCTCTCATTGCACTATAATGATTTATTTATATGTAGGTCCCTTATATTAGACTTTGAGCTTTTGGAAGACAAGGACTTCTTTTAGAGTATTTTCTATAGTGTAGCTTGGTGTAGTATCTGGCACATGGTAGCTCTGCAGTAAATGTGGGATGAATGAATAGAAAATTAATGAGACTAAGTGTAGAAAATGAACATTTATCAAGGAAATGCCTGAGAAAGAGAAAGGATGATTTGTGTAACAGGCTAAGTGATAGATTTTAAACACTTTAATGACTCGCCCATGCTCATACACTTCAACAATTCTCCTAAAGTTAACATTCTTAAAATAACCAGCCTGTCTTCCTAATGTCAGTGATCATGGATTAAATGCGGACACCTATGAATGAATTTGCACTCTTTTATCCTAGCCTTGCAACTTCATGTCAGTGTTCCTTAGGTGGGTAAAATGTTGATGAATGCATCTATTTCAATGCATGTAGGTAGATTTGCTGTACTATTATTGAAGAATCACAGCTGTCTGTCTCCAAGTGTACAAGTCAAGGCATATAGCCTGTGACTCCCACTCTTAGTAGTCTCAGAGTATAGGTGCTAGAAGGAGTCATGCTCAGAGAGACTTCTATGGGTATTTCTCCTTTCCATTCTACTTTAGATGTACTACTGTGCCCAAACAATCAGAGTTTAGCAAATGTAGTTATGACTGTTTTATGTGACTATTTTAGGATAAAGCCAGAAGGAAAATGATTGTATACATAAGCAGCGTAAAGAATGTACTCCTTCAATGCCTGTGTCTATAGATTCTAATTCTTTTAAGAGTTTCAGTTTCCTCATTGAGCATTCACTCAACAATATACATCGACTATTAATTATATGTAATGATTGCTTATGCACAAGATTTAAATACTTAATTACAACCACAACAAAAAGCCAACAAATGTTTGTGTTTGTTTTTAAAATACATTTTATTGATTTTTTACAGAGAGGAAGGGAGAGGGATAGAGAATTAGAAACATCAATGAGAGAGAAACATTGATCAGCTGCCTCTTGTTCACCCCCTACTGTGAGGATGTGCACGCAACCAAGCTACATATTCTTGACTGGAATCAAACCCGGGACCCTTCAGTCCACAGGCTGATGCTCTATTCACTGAGCCATACTGGTTAAGGACCAACAAATGTTTTTTTTTAACATGTACTTTTATGCCCAGCACATTGGCATGTAACACTGTGAAGGCAGCATGGCATAAAGGAAAGAACAAGTATTTTGAAATCAGACAGATTTGAATTCTGGTTTATCTTAAGTTTTTATTAATATTCAATGAAATATTTAGATTTCATGCACATCCACCCTATCCATTTTTATCATGTTTGTTTGTCTTAATTCAGGCTGCCAGGATTATTGTAGTATTTTCAAAATTTATCTTCATTCCTCAGGTCTCTACACTTTCAGTATACAGGGTATCCCCCAAAACAGTATACACACAGCAATAGCTGATAGCTCAGTTGTAAATACCACCTTTACAATTATTTAGAATATGTGTTTTTTGGGGGGATACCCTATAGTATATGTACTATTTTTTAATGTAAAACAAGTACCTTTGTACAAATTATTCCCTAATTCAAAGCTTTCAGCAACTTCCTTGTGCTTTATGAATGAAATAATTTTCTTCAACTTGTTATATTTTAAGACCCTTTAGTGTGCACACAACTTAATCTTCCTTTGCTTTATTCCACTGTATTTATTTAGTTATTCAGAAAATATTCACTGTATGCTAAGCATGCTTTTTGCTGTGGTTTTCTTGATTATTCTCTTAGAAAGACCTCTGACTACGTCATTCCTCAATCCCTACTTGTACCACAAATCTTCACCTTTTGATAAAATAATCCATTGTTTAAGACCTATTTCAAATGTCATCTCATTCATAAAACCTTTCCTGAAATTTATTATTAGTTGTGTGTGTGTGTGTGTGTGTGTGTGTGTGTGTGTGTGTGATGTCTCCTTGTGCTAACCCAATTATTGGAATTTCTCTCACAGCATATCATATTCTTCTTTGTAGTTTAGGTACTTTTACCTAGGATGTAATAAGCTCTTTAATGCCATAAATTATTTCTTACTTCTCTTTTTAATTCTCTGATGGAATAGAAATAGAGTCTGGTACCTAGTTGTGAGTGGAAGGAGCTTTGGAGTCAGGCAGACTTGAATTCAAATTCTTTACTACTACTGGTTGTGTGACTTTGTATAAGTTAATTAGCTGAGTCTCAATTTCCTCCTGTGGAAGGAAAACTTATATCTACTATACATGGAGGGAAAAGGTAAAGATTAAATGATGTAAGATATGTAAAGTATTTGGAATAAAATAGGTTTTATGTTGAATGATAATTGCTGGTTTAGAAACAAACTAGTATTTTTATGGAATTCAAGTAGCCAGTGGGAACAAATAGTTAAGATGGAATGGGAAGGTATCATTGGAGACAGCTAATCTACTTGATAGACATGAATTTGAGAAGTCATTATATAAATATATATATAATAATATATATATATATATATATATATATATATAATTTCAAGTTTTCTACTATTCTTACATGTTGGAGGAGGGATCCTATATAATAAAAGCTTAATATGCTAAGTGCCCCATCATCCGTTCAACCAATCAAAGTATAATATGCTAATGATATGCTAAGGCTGCTCAAATGCTCACTATGACATGCACTCACAACCAGGGGCAGACAGCCAACCTGTCGACCAGTTGCTTTGACATGTACTGACCACCAGGGAGTAGATGCTCTGACTGATGGGTTAGCTTGATGCTGAGGTCCAGCCAATCGGGACTGAGCGAGACAGTTGGACATGCCCTGGAACTCTCCCTTGATCCCTCCCTGGCACTGATCATACACTGGTGGGGTCCTTCAGGCTGGCTTGCACCCTCTTATAATCTGGGACCCTCAGGGGATGTCAGAGAGCCAGTTTTAGCTCAGTCCCGCAGGCCAGGCTGAGGGACCCTACCGGCACACAAATTCGTGCACAGGGGCCCCTAGTTTCATTATAACTTTCCAACATCAGTCACTTGAGATGGACAAGGCTGAAGACTTGATTGTTCATTGCATTCTGTTTGATTGTGACCATTTCTTCTCGAATGTTTTTCTATCTCACGTACGAGGAGTTCAAAGCTGGTATTCATTTTGATTTATTTTGACATCATTTTTCTTGACAATAAATGATTAATTAGGTGTTAGGGATTGTTGACAAAAACAGAAATGTTCCTGTTGTACTTTGGTTTATGGACCTGTAAGTTCACAGTTCTGATATAATAGTTCTACCAAATCTTGATAAAATCTGCATATCCATATCACTGGTGTTATTCAAAACACTTTTGGTTAGGAAATAATTTTTAGCATCATTCCTGTATTTGAAAACCTATTGCAATAAAAATATAATGTTCAATAACATTATTCCATTGGTAGCACATAACTGTTTCTATTTATACTGATTGATTCTCTTCAAGTACCTAACTGCCTGCTAGGTTCAGATGTTTTTCATGTTAGTTTTTATTTAGTGTTTTTATATCTGAAAGCAAACAGGGAACAAACCATATATTATCACTAAATTTTTTTTAGAAGCTAGTTTGAACTTTAGAATCTATAACAATGCAATAATGTGAAGGTAAATTACCATAATATACAGAGGGATTTCATAGCCTAGCAATCTTCTATAGAGTGATAATGTGAATCATACCCATGTTCAAATTATTTGTATACTATGATGTCATAAATATAAATTAGCTTTTCCCATATTAGGAACACATAATTTTTCTGATATATTCAGCATGCTTTTTCTTCTAATATTTATAAGTATTTAGAAATAATGTTCTTTATGCAAGATGAGTGACATTCTTTTAAACTTTAAAAATTATTTAAATTTTTTAAATTACAGCTTACATTCAACATTATTTTATATTAGTGTGGGGAATATAGTCGATAATATTGTAATAACTATGACTATAATATAGTCAATAGTATTGTAGTAACTATGTAGGAACTGTTTCTGCTCTTATTGGAATTTATTCTTTCCACTTGAACATTAGATCTCATTTCTTCTCAAACATCCAAAGATATTACTTCAGTGCCAGGTGAGTACTTGAAATATCGGAGAGGAGGAAAATCACTTTGTGAAGTGTATGAATGACATTCTTAAACTAACAACTCATTGCTTGAATTCTAAGTCTCAGTGGAAAGATTATAGAAAGAATGATACACATATGTATATAATTTTGAATTATTTTAATAGTAATATAAAAGGACTTGGGGTGTTGTAACAATATTATATTTATTAACCCGACTTTCTGAGCGGCACCACAAATTCGGTGTCCCCCAAACTTAATGATCTCCTCAACCCTGATCCTCCTCCTATCTTTTCCTCTGTCTGAGTCTATGGGCAATCCTATCTGTCAAATAAGCAGTCTCTTTTAGGCTGGGACCATGCCTTTTTATGACTTTGTGTTCCTATGGCCTACACAGATATTGATAGGTAATATACAATCAATAAATAGAGAAATTAGGAGCAATTAAAAGAAAAGTTCTGCCAGTTTCCAGCATTATACCCATCACTCACTTACATCTGTGCTCTATACTTTCTTTTCTTACCACTCTTACCAGAGTTTAACTTTTCCAGTTAGTACATTAGATCTCATTTCTTCTCATGCACGCAAAGATATGACTTCAATAATTCCTCCCTCTATCTTCATTATTATTTCTTTCTGTACTGTATTATTTCCATCAGCATAAAAATATATTGTCATTTCTTCTATCTTTAAAAGAACTACAGTTTGGCTCACAACCCTATCAGCTTCTACTTCTTCTTTCTGCTCCATTTTACAGAAAAAATCCTATTGAAAGAGTTGTCTGTCTTTAGTTTCTTTCTCCCTAGAGAACATTCAATCAGGTTTTCATGAACCATACTGCTCCTTCAAATTTGCTTTTCTCATGGTCATGATGTCCTGCAGCTTGTTAATTTGAATTAAAACTGTATTCTTATGTTCTGTTAACTGGATTGACCCATTTGGGCTAGTCCCATGCCCTCCTCTTTGATGTATTTCTTTCTTCTTCTTCTTTTTTTTTACTTGAAAGATGTTTACCAACTCCATGATTTTCTTTCCTTCTTGGTGTCCATTACTTTTGTACATTTATTGGTTTCACGTCATTTCTTTACCTTTAAACACTGGAATGTTTCAGGGCTCGGGTCAGCACATTTTCTCCTTCTTCTCTGCTTGGTTAAGTACTCCTTTTGGTTATTTAATCCGATCACTTGACTTTAAATATCAACTTGATTTTAAATACACACTGATTCCTATCTCCAGTACCAACTTCTCTCCCGTACTCTAGACTCACATATTTATTAAGGGTGAGTTTACATGAATCACTGGCCAACCCACAAAATTGGCAGAAATAATAAACATGCTGTTGTTTTAAGCTACAAAGTTTTGTTGTGATTTGTTATGCAGCTATGGGTATAATAATATAACTGTTGGTTTCATCATCCTGAAAGCAAATGTAATGCATGATTTCCAAATTGTTTAATTTATTTGCAGAATCTATTGATAGATTCCATTGTTATCAGCAAATATAAGTACTAATTGATTCGTGAAAAGGCAAATTATTTATCGTTTGCCCTTAAAAGAAGTTATTATTCATAATAATAAGAAACCAAAACAATTATATTGTCTCAATTCAGTCAAATAAGAAGGTTACTCTAGTTAGTCTAATATTACAACTCATGAATAAGGTGGAATCCAGTTTTATGAATCACTCAGTAAGTTCAGTCTTTGGTAATTTAACAAAAGTATCCAAATGTTTTCTAAAATAATAAATGTAATGAATTGAATACATGTGATTTCCGGCCCCACCCCCCCCCCCCGCCCCAACCCCATCAGGAATCTGGGCCATTATGGTGTGAATTACCTGCATATACTGGCATTTTAAATTGTAATTTAAATAAATATTGAATAGGCTTTAGTAAGTAATTTTAATTTATTCATTGCCCTTTTTTATTAATCTCATGCCTTGTGTACTATATTTAGAGGAAGGCTTATGCTAACATATTGAGAGAGCAAATAATGCTTTAAAATTATGAGAGAACAAATAATACTTTTAAAATTACATCTACACTAATAAAAGAGAAATATGAAAATTGACTGTACATTCACAATGCCCACCAGCCAGTCAGGAGTGTGTATGCAAATTAATCCAAACAAAGATGCCAGGTTAATTTGCATATGCAGGTGCTGACCGGCCAGGGGTGGGCAGGACACAGGCATTCTGCACTGCCCCAGCAGCTCCAGGCCTCTGGGCAGCATGGGAAGGCAGAAAGGCAATTCGGCCAGAGCGAAGGCAGTGCTGGCAGCCAGGGGGAGGAAGGCCCATTCTTTCACGGATCTTTGTTCACTGGGCCTCTAGTTTTAATATAAAAGACTATATGGTTCCATATTTGAAGGTGTCTGTTGTGAGAAATTGTAAGTAAACTGCCAAATTTTAAATGTTAATTTTTAAAAAATCCCAACTATGTAAAGCTTATCAACACAGTACTTTTAGAAATTAGCAGCAAATTTTAGTTGAAGAGCATTTCAAAGGTGCAATTTTCTAGCATGAATTTAAACCACACATCTTAGAATAGGCAGTCAGTACTTTGTTTTAACTTTTTGTTGCTGTTAATCCTCACCTGAAGGTATCTTTTGCACTGATTTTTTTTTTTTGTAGAGAGTGGAAGGGAGGGGGAGAGGCAAGAGAGAGAGAAACATAAATGTGAGAGAGACACTGATTGTTTGCCTCCCACATAATCCCTAACCACAGTATGTGCCCTTGACTGGAATAGAACCCAGGACCCTTCAGTTCGCAGGCTGATGCTCTATCCACTGAGCCAAATTGACCAGGGCACTTTAACTTCTTTTTAATAGCAGTATCTATTATTTCATACAAACAATAATCAAGCAAATGTAATATTAGAAATATTAATTATCAAATCTTTTGGTTGACATGAGATTTTAAAAAATTGGGTTAATTAAGATAGTATAATTATTGATACCTGGTTGATAATTATTATAATTATAACAATTGTACATATTTATAAAATACTATAGTCTCATTTTTCAAAATTTTGTCATATTCATTACCTGATTTTTTGTCAATGACACTTTGAGGAAAATGTTAGAGTATCACATCATCATCATTTTCACCTTAATTTTTAGATACAAGGATACTGCAGTTCAGAGAGGTAGAGTGAATTTTCCAAGGTCATTTAGCTAGTGAGTAGCCGATCTGGGAATAGGTTTCCAAAGTCTTATAAACCTCTGTTTAATTAATACAATAAATGCTCAATGCATTTAAAGTATCACAGAAATTGAAATACCAGAAATATCTTTGACAAGAAGTGGAGAATGTTATTTAGACTTTCTTATTTTAAATAATGGGTTAGTAGTCCTTCCTGAAACAGTCGAGGCAAAAATGGAGAGAGCACAGGGTTCATACTCTGAGGATCTGGGTATAAGTTTCAACTCTGTTATTTAACTAGATTTGTGATCTTTAACAAGTCATTTAGGCTCTACTACTTTGTATCCTCATTTGAAAAATGGGATTGGCATTTTGGTTTCTTGGGATATATACCTAGAAGTGGTATTTCTGGGTCAAATGGCAGTTCCATATTTAATTTTTTTGAGGAAACGCCATACTGTTTTCCACAGTGGCTGCATCAGTCTGCATTCCTACCAACAGTGAAGGAGGGTTCCCTTTTTCTTGGCACCCTCTCCAGCACATGTCTTTTGTTGATTTGTTGAAAATAGCTGTTCTGGCAGGTGTGAGATGGTACCTCATTGTTATTTTGATTTGCATCTCTCAGATGATTAGTGACTGAGCATGTTTTCATATGTCTCTTGGCTTTCTGAATGTCCTCTTTCAAAAAGTGTCTATTTACGTCATTTGCCCATTTTTAAATTGGATTGTTTATCTTCCTTTTGTTAAGTTGTATGAGTTCTCTCTAGATGTTGGGGATTAAACTCTTATTGGTGATAACATTGGCAAATATGTTTTATTGATGGTTTCTTTTACTGTTCAGAAGCTTTTTATTTTGATGTAATCCCATTTGTTTATTTTCTCTTTAGTTTCCATTGCCCTAGGAGTGCTTTTGGTGAAGAAATTGCTTCAGCATATTTCTGATATTTCACTGCCTGTGGATTTATCTAGTATTTTTATGATTTCCTAATGTGTTTAACTCCTTTATCCATTTTGAGTTTATTTTTGTGTATGGTATAAGTTGGTGGTTTAGTTTCATTTTTTTTTTTGCAAGTATCTATCCAATTTTCCCAGTGCATTTATTGAAGAGACCGTCTTTACTCTATTGTATGCTCTTGCCTCCTTTGTCAAATATTAATTGAGCATACTGGCTAAGGTTGATTTCTGGGTTCTCTGTCTGTATTTCTGTTATTGTGCAGTACCAGGCAGATTTGAGAACAATGGATTTGTAGTATAGTTTGATATCTGGTATTGTGATCCCTCCAATATTGTTCTCCTTTCTCAAGATTGCTGCTGCCATTCGGGGTATTTTTTTTTTATCCCAGATGAATTTTTGGAGAGTTTGTTCTAGGTCTTTGAAGTATGCTACTGGCATTTTAACGGGGATTGCATTGAATTTATATATTGACTTTAGTATGGACATTTTAATGATGTTGACTCTACCAATTCATGAACAGGGTACCTCTTCCAATTAGAAAGGATATATGCACCACTATGTTTATAGCAGTGCAATTTACAATAGCTAAGATTTGGAAATGGCCTAAATGTCCATCAGCAGATGAATGGATTAGAAAACTGTGGTACCTCTACACAATGGAATACTATGCTGCTGTAAAAAAGAAGGAATTCTCACAATTTGCAACAGCATAGATGGAACTGGAGAGCATTATGCTAATTGAAATAAACCAGCCAGTGAAAGATAAATACTGAATGATCTCACTCATTTGTGGAATATAAAGAACATTGCAAACTGATGAACAAAAATAGATACAGAGGCAAAGAAGCATTGAACAGACTGTTAAACTACAGCAGGAAGGCAGGGGAGGGTTGGGGAATAAGAGATCAATTGAAGGACTTGTATGCATGCATATAAGCATAACCAATGGACGCAGGACACTGGTGGTGGCGGGGGTGAGGGCATGTGCTGGGGGTTAAGGGAGGCCAGGGGGAGGTCAATGGGGAAAAAAAAGGAGACATATGTACTACTATTTGTAATACTTTAAATAATAAACAAATTTAAAAACCCTGGGAACCAAATGGTTTTTAGGCTTATAAGGAAGAGAATGAATAAAAATTTGTTGAGTGAAAATTATAGCTGGGCATTATGCTAGGAGATTTATATCTAATACTAGAGGCCTGATGCACAAAGATTCATACAAGAATAGGTCTTCCTTCCCCTGGCTGCCTGCACTGGTTTCCCCTCTAGCACACAAGACCCAGGCCTTTGCTCTGGCTACCACCTTCCATCTTCGTTCCAGGGCCATGTGCCGCCTTCACTGTGGGACTGGGAGCCGCCTCCCGTCTTCTCTCTGAGGCCAGCAGCTTCCATCTTTGTCACATTAATTTGTATATTCCCTCCTTATTGGTTGTGAAGTGACCATCAATTTGCATATTCTGTCTTTATTAGATAGGATTCCATTAAATAAGTTATCAATGTTCTCTAGAAATTGTAAAGTACCTTAAAAATGCCATCTGTCTATGTATGTTTATCTATCTATCTATTCATTCATTTAGTTATGAATGAAAATTTCTTGTTCTATGAAAATTTCCTCAAGGCTTTTCTAGGGCAATGACTATATTGTAAATTACTTAAGGAAAGTATTTGTACAGGATAATGATCTAATGAATTATTCTTCATTGGGTTATTTTCTTTCTCAAAGAATATCTCTAACATAGCTTTATTTTCAGAAGAATGTCTCTGTAATGGAAGTATTTCAAACACTGTGGCAAACCTACTGATTTTATTTCCCATTATATTTATTGTGGTTTTACATATCATATTTTAGAAAGTCATGACTTTCTAAAGTATGATATGTAAAAACTCGTGAATCAAAAGTGGTCCCAGAACAGATTTTTGTGTGCATCTGTCCTTGGTGCTGAAATTACTTGTCTTTCCAAACAAGACTACTCTTGGAGCTTTGAACTATAGATACAAAATCAGGATATTATTGATTTCAGGCACAGATTCCTTTGAGACAATTTCAACTACTGTACTTCAATTCTTAGATTTATGTATTTCTGAAAGTTTCCTAAAGCTGAGTGTGGATTTTTCTGTTTGATTTGCAACCTTGGCTTCTAAAGCTTCTGATCACATTTTATTTCCCATAGAATAGAAGGGCTAATTATTAGAGTAACAAAGGAAGTCATATATTTTAAGCAGTCTTTGTGGCCAAAGGGTCCTATTAATGAAAATTAGCATTAGTGAGACATTTGCAATGCACATGCTGAACCAGTAATATAATAATTTATTTTATGCCATTTCTGAGACTCTAAATTCATTTATAGCACCATTGTTGTTGTTGTTGTTGTTATTATTATTATTATTTTACCTTAAGTTAATGGAGAGAGGATGATATATTAGATAATTCTTTAATTTTAGAACTATTTTTTGATATTTTTCTTAACTGCCAAAGTAAAAATAAGTGGCTATGATTTTGAAGGATTAATATGTATTATCACTTTATCTGCAACCAAACTTTTAAATGGGAGATAAAATACATGTTGTAGATTAACATTTAACTTACAAAAATACTTGGATATCTTTGAAATAAAATAAAGTGCTTTCTGAATTTTTAAAATGAAATACATATTTAGTGCAAAGACCTTTGAGTATAATATTATAATTGTCATATATAAAATTTCTTTGGTTGCATTTAAAATGTTAGTATTGAATTATCAACCTAACCTACATTAAGAAAATAATCAAAATTTAAGTACTTAACCATTAAATATATCAGTGAACAGATGAATAGATGCATCATAGAGAAGCAATTGGCATGCAGGTGAAATGATAAAATGACATATTATGTTATATTTGTAAAAATAAACTTCTGAGCCTAAAATTTTAAATTATTTTAAAGATATACAATTAGATAAATTTAAATTCACATATTATTGGAATAATTATTTGATGGTGAATAATTTTATATTACTGTGAAAAATATCAATTTAACTACTTCTGTTATTATCATTGTTCACTTTGTTGAGTACTTACCATGTACCAAGCATTGTTTTGTTGTTTTACATTGCTTAACTCAGTAGGTATTTAAAATAGCCCTTTGAGGCTTTTTAAAAAATTTTTTTATTTTCATTTTTAAAGATAAAGAGTAAAATAACATTTTCTCTTTATAACATAATGCAACTACAACCAAATATTCATTGCTCATTTCCTATTTACTTAATTTGGTCATACATCAGATTCTATTCTCTCTCTCTCTCTCTCTCTCTCTCTCTCTCTCTCTCTCTCTCTCTCTCGGAGGGACAGGATTAAAAAAATAATCAAATGCCCTGTCGGTGTTTCTCAGTGGTTGAGTGTTGGCCCACTGTTCAGGAGGTCACAAGCTCGGGTTGCGGCCTATATCCTCACTGCAGGGCGTGCAGGAGGTGTGATTCTCTCTCATTATTGATGTTTATGTCTCTTTCTCCCTCTCCCTTTCTGAAATCAATAAAAATATATTAGAAAAAAATGATAATTAAATGTATGCTTTCCATTTTACCTCTTGATAATGATTCATAAGATAACTAATGTAATCTTTTAATTATACCAGATACAATTGCAATTTTGTATCATAAAAACATTAATCTTTTGAGGCTCAGAAAAACTTTAATATCAGGAGAAGAGAACCGAATGAATGTTAAAGGATATTACAATTCTTTCATCATTTTGTATAACTTTAATGGTAAGCTAGTTTAGGAACTTTATTTTTCAAAGCTCAGTATACAATAAGGGCATAGCAAAAGTATTAACCAATTTTAAACAATATATTTAAAATTTTTAAAGTCACTTTAAAATATTAAAACAGTAATATATACTCACTATTGGAAACGTGTAAGATATAGTGTAGCAAATGAGATAATCTGTAATTTAAAAATATAATTATACTACCTAGGAATAAATTCTATTAACCTGTGCATTTCCTTTTGATTTATAGAAAAACTCAGAAACACAATTTTTAAAAACATTGTTGAGATTATTGAGTGAAAAAGATTTTTGTGCTTTTCACTTCCCATTATAGCAGGATCATTTTATTAAGTCACTAAATGTTTAAAAAGATAATTTAAATAACCCATATCACAGAATATTATGCAGGGGTTGGACTCATTTAGTGGTTTCCGTTGTTATTGAACATTTAATAGCTAATGTTGCTATTATGAATAATACTGCACTTAACATTGTTGTACATAAATTTTTGTCTTTATTTCTCTTCATTTCCTGAGGATACAGTACTTAAAAGAGAAATTACAATTTCAAAGGATCGGAATCTTTTTTCAGAGCCTTTCAAGTCTACTTCTAATTGCCTTTCAGAATAATAGTACCAACTTAAGCTTTCACATACAGTATGGGAAAGTTATTACAAACTCACCAGTATTGAGAACAATCACCATTGGAACTTTCCCTTCTTTTAAAGGCAAAACAATGGCCTTTCTTTGTTTTAATTTTTATTTCTTTGATCATTGGTAGGTTTGAACGTATTTCATATATTTGTTAACATTTGCCTTCCTACTTCTGTAAATTATCTGTTCCTGTCGTTTTTCAGTTGGAATTTTAACATTTTTCTAGTAGTTTATCTGAGTAGGTTATGTTTTAAGAATATGAAGCCTTAGTTATCTCTATGGTCAGTATTTGTTTAGCTTGATATATTTTTATGTTATGATCAAAATTTTGACATAAGAGAATGTGTATATATTTTAGTAGACAAATATATGAATTCTTTTATTATTTGAATATTTTCTTCCATTGTTTTAGTGTTTAATCCTTCCAAATCAAGGAAATATGTACTTAAGTTTACTTCTAACCTTTTTATGGTTTTGTTCTATAGGTTTAATTATTTAATCCTTACTAATGTAATGTATGTTGTAAACTGAGGCTTTAGCTTAAAATTCTCTGAATAGTATTTTCATCATTATTTTTTTAATAACCCAACACTTCTGAGATTTTTGTTACGCCTTCTTTATTAAATAACTATATATGGTCTGTGGTTTATAAAATTTTGGCCATGGACCTTCTAATCAGAATAATCTAGGGTTCTTACTAAAATTCATATTCGTGGGCCTCAAATCTGAGATACTAAATTAGAAACTCTGCAGATGTACTTCACAAATATATAGAACACTAGAGGCCCCGTGCACGAAATTCATGCACTGGGGGTGGGTGATCCCTCAGCCCAACCTGCCCCCTCACACATACTCGGAGCCCTCAGGGCATGTCCTCCTGATCACTCATCCCCAGCCTGCCCAAGGCCTAAAGCCTCTGCCCGAGGCTTTAGGCCTTGGGCATCCAGCCATTGGCCTGCAATGGGGCTGATGGCTGGCTCTGTCCTGGCCACGCCCCCCCCCCCCACCCAGCCCAGGCCTTCGCCCCAACCAGCTCGTGCTGAGCTAGCACGGGCCTCAGCCCTTGCCCCTCCAGCCCAGGCCTTCTCCGTGGCCAGTGCACCCTGGCTGCCTTGACCCCGCCTCCCCCCAGGGCCCTGGCTGCCTCGGACCCACCCCCCCATGGCCCAGGCCACCTCTATCCCAACCCCCAGGCCATGGCCGCCTCAGCCCTGCCCACTCGTGGCCTGGGCCACCTCTGCCCCACCCCCCACAACCTGGGCCACCTCAGCCATGCCCCCCAGCCCTGGCTGGCTCATCTCCGCGCCCCCTGGCCCTGGCCGGTTTGGCCCCGCCCCTCTGGCCCTGGGCGGCTCATCCCCACCTCCCCTAAGGCTTGGGCCGCCTCAGCCCTGCCCAAGCTCCTGATTGGCTGGTGGGTGTGGCTGGTGGGTGTGGCTGGTGGTTGTGGCTGGTGGGTGTAGTGAAGGTATGGTCAATTTGCATATTACTCTCTTATTAGATAGGATTACTAATTTTTACTC
The DNA here is from genome assembly GCA_027563665.1 of Antrozous pallidus. Classification (NCBI taxonomy): domain Eukaryota; kingdom Metazoa; phylum Chordata; class Mammalia; order Chiroptera; family Vespertilionidae; genus Antrozous; species Antrozous pallidus. Next base: position 176,590,712 of record CM050508.1, on the reverse strand, counting down.
CCTTTTCAAAAATTTTAACAAAGAAAATCTAGAATTCTACTTCAGATTAGATAGGATTACTAATTTTTACTTATTTCACCCTTATTTTACACCCTTTTCACTTATTTTACACCCTTTTCACTTATTTGGCTTTCTAGGTAAATTTTTGAGTTAATTTATGTAAAAAATATTATTGATGTTCAGATAGGAATTGCATTATTTTGTGAAGTAATAGCAACTTATTAAGTTTTACTATCTATGTATATAGTTAATGTCTTCCTTTTTATCTTTTGCTATTTTGTTAATGTCTTCCTTTTTATATTTTGGGAAAACCTAAAAGATTTAATCTTTTTCATATACTTTAAGATGACACATCTGTCTTAAAAAAATAAAAAAACTCAGCTTAAGCTTATGTTTGGCACAGCCTATATGAGTATGCCTAATATTTACTGTTCAATTAAAGTCTCATTTCAATTGTTCTTAATCCCAGTGTCTTTCTTCTTCTCAATGTGTTTATCATATTTTACCTATTTCTATTTTTCTATTTTTATACCAAAGGCAGAAGTTTTGTTTTATTTTCTGAATTTAGTTCCTTTACCTTTCAATATCTAGTGTAAGTGCCCACCAAATATTTGGTGAATTATATTGAATTCCCAGTACCAATCTGAACCTCAAATTGAAATAGCCATGAGTTAATTATTTTTTCTGTTCTGGGACAATAGAAGATATCCTCCACTGAAGTTCTCATATCTATTCTTTCAGTCATCATTTATTCCACTTAATACTTATTGAATTTCTATGTTAAATCATGTATTAGGATACAAATGTAAGTAAGGTAATTTTTGACATCATGATCTATAAATGAATAATAGAAATTCAAAGTGTTAAAATATAGATGATTTAAATGCTATGAGAATATTCCTCCAACTGTGGCAGTTAACTTTTAGTATTATGTAGTAGAAACTTTAGCTTTTTTTTTTGGTAAGAATTAAAATCTGGCTTTCTTAATAGCACCTACTGTGTAACTTTGAGCAAGTTACTACCTGTATGAAAATCACTTTCTCACCTAAAATAAGGAAAATCATTTTTACCTCACAGATATGATTACTGATATAATTAGCTATTATTTAATGACTAGAGGTCTGGTGCATGAAAACTTATGCCCTTGGGAGGGTGTGTCCCTCAGCCTGGCCTGCGCCCTCTCACAGGGGGAGTGGGCCTAAGCCACAGTCTGGCCTCCCTTTGCAGATGGAACCAATGGGGCCATTAGGGGATGGTGCTGGCTGGTGAGTGGCTATCCCTGCTGCCCCCTGATCTCCAACACCTCCTTCTGTCCACTGGCACCTGCCTTGGCTGGTCTGTCACTGCCCGTTAGTTGGCCCCACCCCACTGACTAGACATTCTGCCATTTGGTCTATTTGCATATTAGGCTTTTATTATATAGGATTCCCAAATATCAATTTTCTACCTGGACCTTCTCTCTTAACTGGCTATATGTTCAATTTCTATGGACATCTTGACTTGGATTCTCACTAGCATTTAAAAAATAATGAAATCTGAAATAGAATTCTAGATTTTCTTTGTTGAAACATATCCTTCCTCTATTCACAGTTTCTCAAGCCAGAAATATGGGAGTCAGCTAGTCCCCTCTTTCACTCATGCGCATATTCATGCATAATATTCAATCTATTTGCAGTTTCCATTTATTTTACCTTCAAAGCATTTCATCATTTTGTATGCTTCTTATCTCCATTTATATCACCATCCATTCCTAATTCAGGAAGTATCATCTCTCTTGAACTACTCCAGTGTATTTTGTTTTTAAAGAAGTAAGTGAGTACCTTGGTGTACCTAAAAACTGAGAGGCATGGAGGAGCGTGGTCAGAGATGTTGGAAAATCATTTAGTGTTAAACGATAGAGCATACCTTTTATGCCATGGTACTTTATTTAGACTTGATCCTGTAGTTGAATATTACTTGAAGAAATTAAAGCCAGGAATTTTTATTACCAGCTATATGTCAGATAGTGTTCTAGACGCTGAGGACATAGCTGTCAAAATGGACAAAGTTCTTGTTTTCATATTCCCGATGTTTTACAGGGGGAGATAGTCTATAAATCTCTCTCTCTATAAAAGCCTAAGCAACCGTTATGACCAAACGACTGAATGACTGGTCGACTAGTCGCTATGATGTGCACTGACCACCAGGGAGCAGACACTCAATGCAGGACCTGCCCCATGGTGGTCAGTGTGTTTCCACAGCCAACCTCCTGCAGCAGACCAACTTCCTGTTGTCCCCTCCCCCCTCAGCTAGCCAGCCTCGATCAGCCCAATAGGGACTTGGCTAGATAGCCCGATCAACCCCCATCACTGGCCAGGCCGAGGGACTCCACCTGCGTGCAAATTCATGTACTGGGCCTCTAGTGTATTAATAATATAATGTATGTTGTATTTTTAGACCATAAATATATGTTTATGCTGTACACATGTTTATGATTTATATAGTTAAATATATTTCATATATAACTACAATCTATATTTAAATAAATATAACAAATATTTAAATTTTATGTAATAAGTGCTCTGGGTAAAATTAAGGGGATAAAGAGTAATGGACTTCTGTTACTTGGTTGGATTATGTTCATTCATGCAACAAATAATGATAGAGTGCTTTAAGGTGATTAAGGATTTTACATAAGCACTATGTTCAGGTGAAGCATGATAAAGACCTGAAGTAAGGAAAAAGGAATCGCTATGTATACAAAACAAATACAAACAGGTCTGATATAATTAATACTTGCCAGTGAATTTCGTGAAGCACCTATTTTTCCCCAGTGGTTTTCTACTCATTTCTATGAGTGATTTATAATAATTAGGGAACCATAACTATTGTGTTTCTTTTCATCTCCACAAACTGCCATTTGGCTACTATGTAAAGTTTAATTGCTTTTGTTCTTATATATGGTCTATGTTTTGATCCCACTTTAAGCATGTACATTTTCATTTTTCCGGTAACCACCAATTTTGGCTTGTTGATTTTGTGTAGTTGCTGGTTTTTACTTTATTTTATTCTCTATCAATAAACTGTGTAATTGTTTTTTTCTATTATATATATATAAATAGACAGCTTTCCCCCCATCACAAATCTATGAGAGCTATTGCTAATAAACATGGCTCCACTGAAGCTATGTCTTCTGCTGAAGGAATCCTCTCCAACTGTGCACTTGCATGTTATGAAAAGGATAATGTATCCTTTAGGAAAACGTATCCATCATGCAGCCATGATGCCTCTGGGCATGTAAATTTTATCAGCACTGTAGGAATTTCATAAAGAGAAAATTTACTGGGATCCTTTTGTGTTGTAGATATTTACATATGCCATTTATTTAGCACATATTAATTGAGTACATTCTATGTTTCATACCTAATGGAAAGCAGGTAGTATACCTGAGTGAATAAAAAAGATATGGTTTTACTTTTAAGGAGCTTTATCTGGTGGAAGAAAGCCAATAAGAAGTTAATAAACACATGTATGATTACACGGTGTGAGAAGGGCTATGAAAGGAACAGAATTCAGTGATATAAATTTTATGGAAACTTTTAAGATAGTTAGGAAAGACTTCTGTGATGAGACAACGTTTAAACTGAGATCTGGAAGATAAGGAGGCATCCATGAGAAGGCAGGAATGTAGCCAGTGTAAAAAAAAAAAGGTCTTTTAAAAAACTATTTTTCTATTTTAGTTTGTTTACATCCAATATTATTTTGTATTAGTTTCAATTGTACAGCATAGTGGTTAGGCAGATATATTCTTTACAAAGCATCCCCCTGACAGTTTCAATACTCAGAAGACTTTTATATAGTAACTGAAAAGAGGAGAATGCATTATAAAGGAAAGAGCGGCAAAAGAGGAAACCAGAAAAGCGGACAGGGGCTAGGTCATGCAGAACAGAGAATGAAGGCTTTGTGTTTCATTTTATGTGCATTCGGAAACTATTGCGGAGATTTAGGCAGGAGACTGACATGGTTTGATTTCTGGGAAATTAACAGTATGATGGAGTTAGAGGTTTTAGCTGAATTTGTAATGGGCTTTTAAAATTGAACAAGCCCAGCCAGGTGTGGCTTAGTGGTTGAGCATCCACCCAGGAACCAAGAGGTCACTGGTTGGATTCCTGATCACGGCACATGCCCGAATTATGGGCTCAATCTCCAGTATGGGTGTGCAGGAAGCAGCCAATCAGTGTTTCTCTCTCATCATTGATGTTTCTCTCTCTCTCTCTCTCTCTCTCTCTCTCTCTCTCTCTCTCTCTCTCTCCTTTCTTCTCTGAAATCATTAAAAATATATTTACAGCCGAAACCGGTTTGGCTCAGTGGATAGAGCATCGGTCTGCAGGTCCCGGGTTCCATTCCGGTCAAGGGCATGTACCTTGGTAGTGGACACATCCCCAGTACGGGGTGTGCAAGATGTTTGGTTGATGTTTCTCTCTCATCGATGTTTCTGACTTTCTATCCCTCTCCTTTCCTCTCTGTAAAAAATCAATAAAATATATTTAAAAATATATTTTAAAAAAATTGAACTAAAATAGGACAAATTTTCTTTAATTTCATAGTAGGCATTTGACATGTATACACATACATGTTAATATATACACATTAAGTATGTAAATACATGGTAATGTATATACACACATGTTAATGTATATATTTATCATTCCATTTTATTTTCTCTATTAGCTTCTTTGCCTTATTTCTTTATTTTTAGCTTTGTTCTAAATTTGGCTATCTTAGTGTTGTTCTCTTTTGACTGCGTTTCTTTTTGTGTTACTTTGTGTAACTAGTAATGTTTTATTGTAAGCTAGACACTGTGTATGATTTGGTGTAGAAACTTTTGGTTTTGATTTTGTCATCCAAAGAGATGATTTTTTGAACCAGTATCAGCTGAAATACTGATTAAATATCTTGAACTTAAACGAACCTAGTTACATGCTTTGCAAGAGCAGATTTATGGAAAGCCTAAGGTGTTTACCAGCCCCATCTAACTTGGGACTTGTGCAAGAAAGAGTTAACTCAGTTATCCCAAATTTCCTAAACTTTGCGTATTATAAGAAGGGCCTGCTTTTGTGACAGCCTCTTGGCTAGCTCTGAGAATATTCTTGGCCTATTCTGCTAAAAACTAGCGGCCCTGTGCATAAAAATTAGTGTATGGGGCTATGTCCCTCAGCCCAGCCTGTATCCTCCCCAATCTGGGACCCCTCGAGGAATGCCCGACTGCCAGTTTAGGCCTGATCCAGGTAGGATCGGATCTAAATGGCCAGTCAGAAATCCCTCTCACAATCCAGGACTGCTGGCTCCCAACTGCCCACCTGCCTGTTGTCCTGATTGCCCCTAACCACTTTTGCCTGCTAGCCTGTTTGATGCCTAACTGCTCCCCTGCCAGCCTTTTTGCCCCTAACTGCCCCCCCCCCTACAAGCCTGGTCACTCCTAACTGCCCTCCCCTGCAAGCCTGGTCCCCTCCCCAACTGCTCTCCTCTGCAGGCCTGGGTCCCCCCCAACTGCCCTTCCCTGAAGTCCTGGTCGCCCCCAACTTCCCTCCCCTACAGGCCTGTCCGCCCCCAACTGCCCTCCCTTGCAGGCCTGGTTCCTCCCAACTGCCCTCCCCTGCTGGTCTGATCATCCACAACTGCCCTGCCTTGTAGACCTGTCCCTCCCAACCCCTGCTGGCCATCTTGTGTCCACATGGGGTCAGTCATTTTTGACCACATAGGGGCAGCCATCTTGTGTATTGGAGTGACAGCCAATTTGCACATTATTCTCTTATTAGATGGGAGGGTTAGATAGTATAGAGGCCTGGTGCATGGGTGGGGGCCAGCTGGTTTGCCCTGAAGGGTGTCCCATATCAGGGTGGGGTTTCCCTTGTGTGTGAGGTGGCCTGGGTGAGGAGTCTGTGGTGGTTTGCAGGCTGGCCACAACCCCTGGTGACCCAAGTGGAAGCTCTGGTATCTGGGATTTATTTATCTTCTATAATTGAAATTTTGTAGCCTTGAGCGAAGCCAAGCCTCCTGCTTGCTCCATGGCTGCAGCCATTTTTGTTGGGATTTATTTATCTTCTATAATTGAAACTTTGTAGCCTTCAGCAGAGGCCAAGGCAGGCCAGGGCTGTGGAAACTTGGCTCCCCCATTGCCAGGGGCAACTGAAGCCTCCTGCTCTCTCCAGCCTTTTTGGTTGGGTTAATTTGCATACTCGCTCCTGATTGGCTTGTGTGCATGGCTTGTGGGTGTAGCAGAGGCATGGTAAATTTGCATATTACTCTTTTATTTGAATGTTTTACATGCTTGATGTCAGCAGAGAACACAGCATTAGCTTGTCTAGATAGTTTGTGGTGAAAATCTTCTTTTCCTCTGGGGGTCTGGAGTTTCAATGACTAACCACCCCCCGAAACCCTAGGTTCTTAGGACTCAACCTCCAAATGCTGTCTTTCCTCAGGTTTTTATTTGTGCTCCATTTTAGTCTTTATTAAGGTGAATCTGGGTTAGATTATATTTTATGACATGATTTTATCATTTCTCTTTGTTCAGCTGAATTACTTGGGCATTCAGGAAGTGTTGAAAAGATTTATATACTCATGCTGAGCAGGACCTGTTTATCCCCTCTATTCTACTATTACAGCTAGAGTGTCAGTGAATCTTGTATAGCACTGAAGAAACTGTGGGAACAAATCTACCTTTTAGAGGAATTCAGTTGAAAACATAAAGGAAAGTGAAAATAATCTTACTGGAAACTAGAGGAAAGAGAATTCTTTTCATGTAGTGATGGAACATTTATCAAAACTGTCATTGCAGTTATGTGAAAAGTAGAAGATGCACTAAGTGAAACTGAATTGTAGCTAAGGACATTTGTGGGCAGAATGTTGAAGGTACTGCTGGGTTACTTCTTGCTGCTTGTAGTAAAACTAGAGGCCCAGTGCACAAAATTTGTGCACTGGGGCTGGGAGAGTCCCTCAGCCCAGCCTGCACCCTCTCCAATCTGGGATCCCTCTCACAATCCAGGACTGCTGGCTCCCAACTGCTCACCTGCCTGCCTTCCTGATTGTCTCTAATTGCTTCTGCCTGCCAGCCTGATCACCCCCTAACCACTCCCCTGCCAGCCTGATTGATGCCTAACTGTTTCCCTGCCAGCCTGTTTGCTCCTAACTGCCCTCCCTTACAGGCTGGGTCACCCCTAACTGCTCTCCCCTGCAGGCCTGAGTCCCTCCCAACTGCAGGCGCCGTCACCCCTAACTGCCTCCCTTGTAGGCCTTGTCACTCCTAACTGTCCACCCCTGCTGACCTTATCACCCACAATTGCCCTCCCTTGCAGGCCTGGTCCCTCCAAACTGCTCTCGCCTGCTGGCCATCTTGTGTCCACATGGGGACAAGATCTTTGACTACATGGGGGCAGCCATCTGTGTATTTGATGGTCAATCTGCATATTACTCTTTTATTAGATAGGATAATGGCCTGGTGCAAGCGTGGGAGCCAGCTGTTTTGCCCTGAAGGGTGTTTTGGATAAGGGTAGGGGTTGTCTCAGGTCATAGGGTGGCCTGGGCGAGGGACCTGTGGTGGTTTTCAGACTGGCCATGCCCCCCGGTGACCCAAGCGGAGGCTCTGGTATCTGGGATTATTTATCTTTTACAATTGAAACTTTGTAGCCTGGAGCAGAGCCAAGGCTTCTGCTCACTGTGTGGCAGCAGCCATTTCTGTTGAAATTTATTTATCTTCTATAATTGAAACTCTGTAGCCTTAAGCAGAGACTTGGGCCAGCCAGGGCTGCAGAAGCTTGGCTTCCTCCATCACCAGAGGCAACCCTAGCCTCTGGCTCTCTCTAGCTCCATGGCTGCTGCCATTTTTGTTGGAATTTATTTTTCTTCTATAATTGAAACTTTGTAGCATTGAATGGAGGCCTGAGCTGGCAAGGGTAGGTGGGGAGCTTGGCTTCCTCCATTGCCTGGGAAACCCAAGCCTCCCTCCTGCTCTCTCTGTGGCCATAGAAATCTTGGTTGGGGTTAGTTTGCATACTCACTCCTGGTTGACTGGTTGGCTTAGCTGGTGGGCATGGCTTGTTTGTGTAGCGGAGGTATGGTCAATTTGCATACTACTCTTTTAGTAGATAGGATGTGAGAAGAGAGAGAAGCTAAAGGAAGAACTGTTAGACATGAAGGAGCCAGGACCCAATGGTTCAAAATTTCTCAGCCTTTACAGGTGACACATGATTCTAAAATTGATTTTTCTAGGTAAAGAGAAAAGAGCTAAAATATTCTCAGAAAATCCAGGGTATCCCTAAGATGAAACTGAGGATGTGATTGTAAAATCCTTTGTTCAGATCTAAGAAAGACTGAATATCAGAGTGCTAAATTAGATAATAGGCTCTCTGAGGATTTTAAGGGTGTGTTTCACTAATCCTCTCAATGAAAGAACAGGGCCTAAATGAAGGTAAAAAATACTGTCACTTAGCAGGAACTCAAGTTAGAAAGAGTTTATCTCAGAAACTCATAGAAGCTGTGAGACAATAATATTTTTTGTTTGAAGCAGCTAAGTTTTGAGTTAATTTATTGTGCAGCAACAGTGTTTGTTCTATTAATGTATTATTTTCCATATGAACAACTGTAACCCTATTTTACCCTACTCTGTATGAAGAAAAATCAGTTGTGACATTTTATACATAGTTTGATCTTAAACATAGTAAAAATATGAATATTCATAGAAAAAGATATGAAGAGAGTACCCCAAGATATTAGCAAAGATTTTTCTCTGGTTGATTTGGGGGATTTATTTATTTTATTTATTAATGTGTTTATCTACATGTTGTTATACTTCTAATTAGAAAAATGTTTATCTGTGTTTTCTGGGATATTTTGGAAAAGCAACAGTGTAATAGGTAAAGGCTTATGTAATAATTTGCATTCACATTTGACAATCTTTCCAAGATTAACTAATGAACTGGAATATCGAAAGGATGATCCTTCTTTATTCCTGTTACCTTTTCCCAGAACTTGTGTAGGTAAAACCTGAGGAAATATGTTTTTTTCCTCGTGTTTCCCATGGATTCTGGAATTATACTTGTTGATTTTTAGTGATTCTGAGAGGTATGTTATGTAGGTACTCATTTTTGTGACATTTCTTTCTAACTTGTTGTTTTGGCATTCTTCCTAATGAGAAGCTACAGAGTGGGCTGAATTTGTGAGCAGGTGGTATATGAGATTAAAAAAAAAAACCCCAACTTGCAAATAGTTTTTAAAAGTTGTTAGCTGAAGTTCAATTTAGGTTGTATGATTTGCAGTAAGATTAGAATTTTCATTGTACATTATCTCAGAGTATATTGTTATTATCTCCATCCTGAAACAGGATATTAATATTGTAGCTGGGTAATTAGTAGTATTCAGCAAAGTTCTGAATGTAATATTAATAATAATTATAATAATAATAATAATAAGTGCTTTGATTTGTTGAATTTCTCCTTTGCATAAGGACCAGCGCTAGAAGCTTTACATATATTGTTTCAAAGCCTCTTACTGAAAATTATGTTTGTTTTTATTTTATAGACAAATAAAATGAGGCCATAGTCTTTTAAAAAAATATATTTTATTGATTTTTTACAGAGAGGAAGGGAGAGGGATAGAAAGCCAGAAACATCTATGAGAGAGAAACATCGATCAGCTGCCTCTTGCACACCCCCTCCTGGGGATGTGCCCGCAGCCAAGGTGCATGCCCTTGTTCGGAATTGAACCCGGGACCCTTCAGTCCGCAGGTCGAAGCTCTATCCACTGAGCCAAACCGGTTTTGGTGAGGCCATAGTCTTAATGCAAGTACTTAGCAGAGTGGGGAATTATACCTGGTTATAACTACAAAGCCATGCTATTTCAGCATTAGAGGGCTCCCCTATCCCCCATAAACACCAAGAGTAGTTTAGCCCAATTTTGGACTGTAGGCCTGGATTAGAGACATTCCTATCTTCCTAGCTCTAGCATATGTGTTATACTATGGGGTATTTTTTCAGTTTTCTGTCTGAATTGTCATTTCCTTAATTTTTATTTTAACAGATTTATTCAGATATAATTCACATCCCTGAAATTCATTCATATAAATAGTACAGTTTAATAATTTTTAACATTTTAATGGAGTTGTGCAACCATCACCATAATATAATTTTAAAACATTTGTATTATCCACTCAAAGAAACACTATGAATTATCACTCACTCTCCATTCTTTCCCACACCTCTAAGCCTTAAGCAGTCACTAAATTATTTTCCATTTATGTGTATTTCCTTATTGTGATATTTTATATAAATGGATTCATACAGTATGTGGTCTTTTGTGACTGATTTCTTTCACTGCATAATATTTCAAGCTTCATTCATTTTATAGCAGGTATCAGTATTCCATTCCTTTTTCTCTCCAACTTTATTGTAGTGGGATTGATAAATAACAATTTTATATATTTAAGGTCTACATATGCATTGTGAATTGATTACCACAATCAGGTTAGTTAAAATATCTCACTTATATGTGGAATCTAATGAACAAATAAATTGATGAATAAAATAGAACCAGAGACATGGAAACATGGAACAGACTGACAAATCTCAGAGGGAAGAGGGGAATGAAGCAGGAAGAGATTAACCAAAGTAATTATATGCATATATGCATTGCTCAGGGACAAAGACCATAGGATAGTGAGGGCCTAGGGTAGAGTGGGGAATGGGTGGAGCAGGCAGTGGGGTAAAGAAGGGGATACATCTGTAGTACTCTCAACAATAAGCATTAAAAAACTTTTAAAATATGTTTTTATTGATTTTAGAGAGAGCGGAAGGGAAAAGGCTAGAGAGATAGAAACATAATGAAAGAGAAACATTGATAGGCTGCCTCCTGCATGCCCCCATGTAGGTTTTTACTCTATCTTCTCATCTGGATTTTTATTTTTTAAAAATTTGAATACTTGTCAAAAAATTTCAATGGAAATATAAAATTTGTGGTTTTTTTTTAATTATCTTGAAGTTGAGGTCCAAATGTTGCAATGATTTTGCTAGGCCATGATGTTCTTTGGTTGTTTTGTTTAAAGAATATGAATAGATTGAAATGCAGCTGCAAGTGTATTGGAGATTTTCTGTTGCTTACTTGTCAAGATTTTTATCGTTTGGATGAAAAATAGTATTTCAAAACCTGGCAGCGTATTGACAAAAACAGAGGAGCACTTTGTGTAATTCTCTTTTTGAAAAACTACCTCTTTAAAAGACAAAGATTACCTCTGCTACTTAGATTCACATATATTTCCAACAATAGATTTATTGACAGTTCTTGGATAGTTTAATTCTTTACCTTCCTCATTTATTGTGGTTTGCACTTTTATGCACTAAGAGATAGAATAAGCTCTTGGAAATGAGCACACTATATGTAGATGTCCTAGTTTTGTAGGTTAGCACTTGACCTTTTGTTGCTAATCTGTCAGAGTACTAGTCCACCCCTAGAAACAAGCACTTTATGGAATTGCCTTAGAGTAAGGCCTTTGAACCAGGAACAGATAGATGGGATGGGTAATCCCTGAATCTTCCAAACTATGCTTGTACAATTGTAACTCAGTCTTCTGCAGGGTCTTGGCTGCTTATTAGTAGCATAATTGAAGATGGCTTTGTGTGTGTGTGTGTGTGTGTGTGTGTGTGTGTGTGTGTGTGTGTGTGTGTTAATCCTCACCTGAGGATATTTCATCCCCCATCGATTTTCAAAGAGAGAAAGTGGAAGCTACGGGGAGAGACACAGATGGAAAATCAGCGATATGAGAGACACTCATCAGTTGGTTGCTTCCTGGGGATCAAGCCTGCAATCAAGGTACCTGTCCTTGACTGAAATAGAACCTATGACGCTTCAGTCCACCAGTCAATGCTCTAATCATTGAATCAGACTGGCTAGCACTGAAGGTGGCTTTTTAAAAAATTTTAAATAAAAAAAAATGTATTTTATTGATTTTTCACAGAGAAGAAGGGAGAGGGATAGAAAGTCAGAAACATCGATGGTGCCTCCTGCACACCTCCAACTGGGGATGTGCCCGCAGCCAAGGTACATGCCCTTGACTGGAATCGAACCTGGGACCTTTCAGTCCGCAGGCCGACGCTCTCTCCACTGAGCCAAACCGGTTCGGCTGAAGGTAGCTTTTTATTGTTAGACCTCCTTTCTCCTCTTTCCATTTTTTTCTCCCTTCGCCATTGTGTCCCATCTCCCTCTTCTTCCTTACCAGAAGAAAAAGTCTTTGCTAGTGTTTCTGAGCTGTGAGTATAACACAGTTACAAATTTGTTTTCTGTATCATTCCTGGCAAACTCATTACAAAGTAATTGTGACCCACACTCAAATGCACTTCCTTTGGGACCAATAGCTGTAAAAAAGGAGACCCTGCAAACTGGCTGATAAGTTGTTGTTCTGAAGATAGCAGTGCCTTTTAGCAGAATGTTTGACTTTTTTTTTTAATTGCCTTAGGCCTATCTAAGATCTTAAGGTCAATTTCTCATCTTAAAAATCCTCTGTAGGAAATGCAGTATGTGGCTTAAGAAAACCTTAAATTGCTTAACCACTCTCTCTCTCTGTGCCTTTCTCTCCCCTCCCTAGCCCTGATAATTATAGTTATGCTGGGTAATCTCCCTGTCATTGTACAAAATGGATTTTCCTTCTTCCAGTAACAGATACATTTTATTGACATGGGAAGCAACATGTTGAATATTTCATGAAGACTAAATGTACAGGGAAGGAAAATAAAAGTACTTTTATATATATTGAAAGAAAGAATATTTTATGCAACTTGAAAATTACTTTGGGACTAATACAACTCTCAAGCCTTATTATTTATTCTTGCATCAAGGTAATTGTCACCTTTGACTTGAGTGGCTATGCAAAACCCCATCTTCAGTATTCTTTTTCTTCCCTGTTGTTGTAAGTATCAAATTGATCCACAAAAATGGCGAGTTTCAGGAAACATAATTTCACCTTAGGGAATATGGTTGTAGATATTTTAAAAAAATGTTTACTGCTTAGTAGAACCTTTGTAATTTCAAATACTTGGAGTTTTTGTTAAGATGCCTGAAAATTGTTTCAGAAAATTTGGACTATTTGTGTCTAAGATGGATTCAACCAAGTTTTATGTTAGTGAGCAGTGCTCCTGATATTCTGATATAGTAGGAAGATCTCTAAATTTCTGTGACTAATTGCAATCAGAACAACAGATCTTCTTATGTTTGTTTATTGTTTCCAGCTAAGGTATGCAGCATTGTTTTATTCTTTTATAAAAATTACTAACCCATATGCATTTCAAAAGAGATTTTTATAATCTCAAATTGTTTCAAATTTCTGCCAAAATATGTTTAGAGACTCCTAGGACATAATTTTCAAGTAGTCTTTACTATGGAAAGAGAAATTCCATGGATTTAATGCTTTTACCGGTATTTCAGATACAGAAAAGAAACTTAGACTTTTTCTAAATAATAAAATTGCAAAAATAATTGCAATTGTCATATACATTCTATATAGTTCTAATCTTGTGCAAAGAAAAAATGATTGGTTATTGAATATTACCTTTTGAATGATTTACAGATACCTCAATCTTAACATTAAAAAGTTTTTTTCTTCATACCTTTCTCTCTTCCTGTACCACTTATTATGGTTAATATATCACCAATCTAGTCACCAAGCTAAAACTCTTAACTAGTCACCTTCAGCTAGTCCTTTATTTCCTTGGTGGTTGATACGAATTTCCCCTACTGATAACAAATTATATTCCTTTAAATAAAGGTGTCAGCAGATTACTAGAGTGATTTAGAGTATCCTGGCTACTAGATTGGTTGTGGGGTAAACATGTGACCCAAGAACTTTTAAGTTTTTAAAATAATTGTAAATGGGGAATGAGGCACTTTCTTGCCTTTAGGATCATGTAGTTGGAAGAAAGTGATTTGGAGCTTTCTGTGACTATGTTATTCCTTGATGTGGCATAATCTCATCTAGAGTAGAAGAGAATTAAGTGAACTAAGAAAGAAAGAGAGAGAATGCAAACAGCATTTTAATTCTACGTGCCTAACGCTGTGGTCCTTAAAGTTGGGCTGGTTTCTTAAGTATTTCTTTTCTTTCTGAGAACTTCCAGTTTTTGCTTAATTTAATTGGAGTTGAGTTTCTGTCACTTGCAACTCAAACACTTGACTTTTATGTTCATTCAGTGAAAAACATAAGTGAATTATATTTATAAATCTGCTAATAGCCCCTCCTTTGTATTCTCACTGCCACTGCTTTGGCTTAAGCCTCTATCATCTTATACTTAGACTCTTCCTGCCAGTCACAACCCACATCCTACCAGTTATTCTTCCACTCTAATTCTAAGAGTTTTAACACATTACTTTCCTGATTAACTTTCTTTAATGTCACGTCAGTCCAAATATCCAGATCTGGCTGGCAGCATGAGTTTCTGGGATCCAGGTCAGGGGTGGGGCACAGAATTCCCCCTGGCTTGCACTCACTGTGGGCTCTAGGAGCCAGATCCTAGGATGCTGGTTTCCAGGGGACTGGTGAGAAGGCCTAGTGTGAGAGCTCACTCTCGCAGTGTGCACTCCCTTCAGACATCTGGAAGTAGGCCGGAGGTACTGCACTACTCACTACAGGGGCACGGTGGTGGTGGTTCCATGTGGGTTATGGCTGGCAAGCACAGTTATCTAAGTGTCCTCTGCCCTTTATTATTGATAACTAGAGGCCCAGTGCATGAATTTGTGCACAGATGGGGTCCAGCCAGCCTGGCCCCCATTAGGGTGGATTGGGGCTGGGCCTGTCAGGAGGAGGTGATGGTGTGAGGTTGGCCAGCTGGCCCACTCCAATTGGGGCTCGAGGAGGGGCTTCAGGAGATTGGCTGGCTGGCCCCACCTCCTAATTGGGTGTGGGGGGGGCAATCAGGGGCAGGCCAGCTGGGGGGAGGGGCTGCAGGTCGATTGGGGTGGTGGGGGCCTACCAGGGGTGGGGCTCACTGGGGCTAGAGGCTGCAGGAGGTTGGCTGGCAGGCCCCACACCCCCATTGGACTGGCAGTGGGCATCATAGCAACTGGTTATTCTGGTCATTACAGTGTTCTAGTCACTGGCTTTACATATATACTAGGGGCCTGATGCATGAAATTTATGCACTGGGGTTGGGTGATCCCTCAGCCCAACCTGTCCCCTCACACATACTGGAAACCCTCAGGGGATGTCCACTGACCACTCATTCCCGGCCTGCCCAAGGCCTAAAGCCTCAGCCAGAGGCTTTAGGCCTTGGGCACCCAGCCATCTCCCTGCAATGGGGCTGATGGCTGGCTCTGCCCCGGCTGACTCAGCCCCGCCCCCCTGGCCCTGGCCTTAGCCTCAGCAGCTGGTGGCCGCCTGGCGACCGCCTTGCCCCCGGGGCCCTGTGCTTTCCAGCCACCTTGGCCCCGTCCCCCTGGCCCAGGCCTTAGCCCCAGCCTCTGGTGACCACCCGGCCCCATGGTCCCCCCCCCCCCCGCCCTGCATTCGCCAGCCGCCTCGTGCATGCCTCAGGCCCACCTCCTGCCTTGTGCATGCCTCAGCCCCACTCCTTGCCTTGCGCTCTCACCAGCCGAGTCTGCCCCAGCCCCCAGGCCCAGGCCTTAGCCCTGGCCACCAGTGTGGCCGCACGCTGGCCGGTTGGCTCTGCCCCAGCTCCTGATGGGCTGGTGGTGTGGCTTGATTGGAGGTACAGTCAATTTGCATATTACTTTTTTATTAGATCAGATAGATTGTCTCCTCAGCTGTGTCTAATTTATTAATTCAGGGTAGATGTTCTCAGATTTAGTTGCTTTTCTGGCTTTGTCTTAGGTGGAGGTGCACAATACTGCTGCCTATTTGGCCACCATTTTTTCTCTCTGGTTACTTTTTTCTATATATTCTATGCACTAGCCCAATGGTTGGCAAACTCATTAGTCAACAGAGTGGCAAACTGCGGCTTGCAAGCCCCAGTTTGCCAACCACTACATTAGCCAAACAAATAAATTGCCACTTTTTATTTTATTTATTTTTGTTAATCCTCACCCTAGGGTATGTTTTCCATTGATTTTTATGGAGTGGAAGGGAAGGGAAGAGACATAAGAGAAAATCATTCATATGGGAGAGCTACATTGATTGCTTGCCTCCTGCATGTGTCCCAATGAGCACCAGGGATTGAGATTGCAACCAAGGTATATGCCCTTGACTGGAATAGAACCTGTAACCCTGCAGTCCGGCTGACACTCTCACCACTGAGCAAAACTGGCTGTGGCAGCAGTTCTCAACCTGTGGGTCGCAACCCCTTTGGGGGTTGAATGACCCTTTCACAGGGGTCGCCTAAGACCATTGGAAAACATATATTTCTGATGGTCTTAGGGACCGACACACCGCTCCTCTATCCATCTCCAGGTGGATCCACCCACATGCAGATACTCCCACATATGAGTAACCGGCGTGATGACATCATCGTGCCAATCCTATCACATAAACCCCATGCAAATGCAGGTGTGTGTGACAGGGTTGGTGCCATAATGTGCTTATGCAGACCAGTCACACATGTGTAGAAAGCAGCTGCTGTGTTGAAAGCAGCTACTCTGTTAAAGCAACTACTGTATAAAAGCAGCAGTATTGGAGGTAAAACAATACTTCATGAATTATAATTACTGGGAAAATGAGTAAATGTAAAATCATGTACTGTAAAATCGTCAACTGCTGCAAAAAAAAAAAATCTGTACCATGGGAACTTAATCTGGATGCTGATTGGCCTTTTTATATTCAGCTGTGGTTGATGTGACTACTGCCCCCTTGTGATAGTAACAGGTATGTAAAAAACAACACAGAGAATGGTAAATAATAGGAAACTTGAATGAACTGTATTGACTGAACTATGTCATGTATCATCTTGTGTATTATTAAAGCTATTGTTATATATTATTTTCATTAGCAAACCATCCCATAACAATGGATTATGTAGAGAAGTATGTTAAGAAAAGAAAATATAGTGAGGATTTTTTACAGTATGGTTTTACCTCAATAATTACAGCAGGAATTGAGAAACCACAATGTGTTATTTGTTGTGAAGTTCTATCAGCCAAATCTGTGAAGCCGAACAAACTAAAACACCATTTTGATAGCAAGCATTCTTTGCCAGCAAGGATATCAACTATTTTAGAAGCAAAGCTGATGGACTCAAGAAAGCCAGATTTGACACTGGTGGCAAGTACCACAAACAAAACGTAGCAGTCATTGAAGCTTCATATTTGGTGGCACTCAGGATCGCCAGAGCTATGAAACCTCACACCATTGCTGAGGATTAACTGTCGCCAGCAGCCAAAGACATTGTTCGAGTTATGATCTGAGACGAATTTGTTATAAAATTGAATGAATTTCCTTATCTAACGACACTGCAGAAGAATAGATGACATGTCTTCTGATATTCTTGATCAGGTAATCCAGGAAATTAAATCTTTTCCACTTCCAATATTTAGTATCCAGCTTGATGAATCTACAGGCGTTGCAAACTGTTCACAGTTACTGGTTTACATGAGGTCTATTAACGATGGCGACTTTAAAGATGAGTTTCCTTTTTGCAAACCCTTGAAATGACAACTACTGCACGTAATGTATTTGACACAGTTGGTTCATTTCTGAAAGAGCATAAGATCTCTCGGGAAAAGGTTTGTGGCGTTTGCATAGATGGTGCTCCAGCTATGCTAGGATGTTGATCTGGATTTCAATGTTTGGTACTGAATGAGTCACCAGAAGTCATCGGAACGTACTGTATGATTCATCAGCAAATATTAGCAATGAAGATGCTGCCACAAGAGTTACAAGAAGTAATGAAAAGCATCATAAGTTCTATCAATTTTGTAAAGGCGAGCACTTTAAACAGCCGACTGTTTTTGCAACTGTGCAACGAGTTGGATGCGCCAAACAATGCTGTGCAATTTCACACTGAAGTGAGGAAAGTATTTAAAATGTGTTTTTGAGCTTTGCGATGAACTCAAATGGTTTTTTTTTAAATCAGAAAGCAAGACCGCAGTTTGAAGCACTTTTCAGTGATAAAAGTGAGCTGCAGAAAATAGCTTACTTGGTTGACATCTTTGCCATCTTGAATGAGTTAAATTTATCACTGCAAGGACCAAATGCAACATGCCTCAGTTTGTCTGAAAAGATCTGATCATTGCAAATGAAACTTCAGTTTTGACAAAAAAAATTGAATGAAAATAAAATTTACATCTTGCCTACCTTATCTGCTTTCTTTGAGGAACATGACGTTGAGCCAGACAAAAAGATTACAGTAATAATTTCTGTGAAAGAACACTTGAACATGTTTGCAGAAGAAATTTCATTGTACTTTCCAAATCTACCTCATACCCCATTTGCACAATTCACAGTCAGAGTTGAAGATGTTCCTAAGATAGCACAAGAGGAGTTCATTGAACATATTAATAGCGATGCAGCGAGAACTGATTTCTCTACAATGCCAGTTACAAAATTCTGGATCATGTGTTTGCAGTCATATCTTGTTCTGTCTGATACTGTGTTGTGCCTTCTTCTTCCATTTCCAACAACATATCTTTGTGAAACAGGGTTTTCCAGCTTGTTGGTTATCAAGTCTAAGTACAGAAGACTTGTTGTGGAAGATGATTTTCATTGGGCTCTTGCAAAGACTGCCCGGAAAATTTCTGATCTGGTGAGAAAGAAGCAATCTCAACCTTCAGACTGATGTTGGCTTTTTATGCATACTGTCGCAAAATGTAGCAATACAGTTTACTGTTGTTATATTAACACTGTTACCCATGCTGCACCATGCTTCAAGACAAAATTTCATTTATTTGTAATTAGAAATAAATATTTCACAATATATAAATACATACTGTTTTTGTAATTAACCACTATGCTTTAATTATGTTCAATTTATAACAATGAAAATATATCCTGCATATCAGATATTTACATTATGATTCATAACAGTAGCAAAATTACAGTTATGGCCGAACCGGTTTGGCTCAGTGGATAGAGTATCGGCCTGCAGACTGAAGGATCCCAGGTTCGATTCTGGTCAAGGGCATGTACCTTGGCTGCGGGCACATCCCCAGTTGGAGGTGTGCGAGAGGCAGCTGATTGATGTTTCTCTCCCATCGATGTTTCTGACTTTCTGTCTCTCTCCCTTCTTCTCTGTGAAAAATCAATAAAATATATTTAAAAAATTACAGTTATGAAGTAGCAACAAAAATAATTTTATGGTTGGGTGTCACCACAACATGAGGAACTGTATTAAAAGATCATAGCATTAGGAAGGTTGAGAACTACTGGGCTAGGGAAAAATTGCCACTTTTTAATTATACCAGGCTATTTCACATATCTCTCTGACTTTGTACATATTTTCCCCTTTACCTTTCCTGAGTCCCAACTGTATCAATCTGATAAAATCTACTTCCCTTTAAAGCTTAGTTATTTTTCACATAGAATTAATCATTTTCACATTGGTGTTATTATACTTACTTCATTTTATTTATAGCAATTTCCTTATATGTCTTTCTTGATCTTTTTAATAATTCTTTATTGTTGAAAGCATTACATTTGACCCCCTTTCCCCCCATTAACACCATCCAGCCTGCTCCCTTCCCTCACTGCCACATATATGCCTGGACTCATCTGTGTCCATGGGCCATGCATATATGCATACAAGGTCCTTGGCTGATTACCTCCCATCCACTCATCACCCCCGCCTTCCCTCCCAAGATTCCACATTCTATTTCATGCTTCCATGTCTCTGGATCCACTCTCTTCATCAGTTTATATTGTTATTTAGATTTCGCATATGAGTGAGATTATGTGATACTTGTCTTTCCCTAACTCACTTATTTCACTTAGCACGATACTCTCCGGGTCCCTCCATGCTGTCTCCAAGGGTAAGAGATTCTTCTTATTACTGCTGCATAGTATTCCATGCTATAAATGTACCACAGCTTCTCAATATATATATATATATATATATATATATATATATATATATATATATATATATAATTGATTTTTTTACAGAGAGGAAGGGAGAGGGATAGTTAGAAACATTGATGAAAGAGAAATGTTGATCAGCTACCTCCCTCCCCCCCCCACTTGGTATGTGCCTGCAACCAAGGTACATGCCCTTGACCAGAATTGAAACTGGAACCCTTCAGTCCACAAGCCGATGCTCTGTCCGCTGAGCCAAACTGGTTAGGGCTGTACCAGAGCTTTTTTTATCCACTCATCTACTGATGGGCATGTGGGAAATTTCCAGATTTTAGCTATTGTAAATTGTGTTGCTATGAACATAGGGGTGCATACATTCTTTCAGATTGGGATTTCAGGTTTCTTAGGATATCTTTCTAGAAGTGGGATCACTGGGTCAAATGGCAGTTTTATATTTAATTTTTTGTGGAAACTCCCATACTGTTTTCCATAATGGCTGCACAAGTCTGCATTCGGTTTCTTAGGATATATTTCTAGAAGTGGGATCACTGGGTCAAATGGCAGTTTTATATTTAATTTTTTGTGGAAACTCCCATACTGTTTTCCATAATGGCTGCACAAGTCTGCATTCCCACCAGCAGTACACTAGGGTTTCTTTTTCTCCATATCCTCACCAGCACTTGTTATTTGTTGATGGTAGCCATTCTGATAGGTGTGAGGTGATACCTTATTGTCATTTTAATTTGCATTTCTCAGATGATTGGTGACTTCGAGCATTTTTTCTTATGTCTCTTGGCCATCTGTATGCCCACTTTTGAGAAGTGTCTATTTATGTCCTGTGCCTGTTTTTTATTTAATTTTAATTTTAATTTTAATTTTTTTATTCTTTAAAGTATTACAAATAGTAGTACATATGTTTTCCTTTTTTCCCCCATTGTCCTCCCCCCAGCCTCCCCTACCCCCCAGCACATGTCCTCACCTGTCCCCCCACCCCAGTGTCTTGTATCCATTGGTTATGCCTACATGCATGCATACAAGTCCTTCGGTTGATCCCTTACAGCCCCTGCCACCCACCCTCCTCAGCCTTGCCCCCATAGTTTGACAGTCTGTCTGCCTGTTTTTTAAATTGGATTGTTTGTTTTCCTTTTGTTAAGTTATATGAGTAGTTTATATATTTTGGATATTAACCCTTTATCAGATGTATCATTGTCAAATATGTACTCCCATACAGTGGGCTTCCTTTTCGTTTTGTTGATAATTTCTTTTGCTGTGCAGCTTTTTTATTTTGATGTCCATTTGTTAATTTTCTCCTTAGTTTCCTTTGCCCTAGGAGATGTATCTATAAACAATACTATGAGAAATATCTGAGATTTTGCTGCCTATGGTTTCTTCTAGGATTTTTATGGTTTCACAATTACATTTAAGTCTTTTATCCGTTGTGAGTTTATTCTTGTGTATAGTATAAGTTTGGTGGTCTCCTTTCATTTTTTGCATATTATCTGTCCAGTTTTCCCAACACTCTTTATTTAAGAGTCTCACTCTATGAACTCCATTGTATGCTCTGGCCTCATTTGTCAAGTATTAATAGAGTGTAATGGTGTGGGTTGATCTCTGGGTTCTCTGATCTCTTCCATTGATCTATATGCCAGTTGATGTGCCAATACCGAGCTGTTTTGATTATGGTGGCTTTTAGTTTAACTTGAAATCTGGTATTGTGATTCCTCCAACTTTGTTGTTCTTTCTCAAGATTGCTGCGGCTATTCGGAATCTTTTTTGGTTCCATATAAAATTTTGGAGTACGGTATTTGTTCTAGATCAGTGAAATATGCTGCTGGAATTTTACTAGGGATTTCATTGAGTCTGTAGATTACCTTAGGTAATATGGGCATTTTAATGATGTTGATTTTACCAATCCATGAAGATGATATATTCTTCCACTTGTTTTTTCTATCTCTTTTTTCAGTGTCCTATAGTTTTCTGAGTATAGGTCTTTTGTATCCTTGGTTAAGTTTATTCCTAAGTATTTTAACTTTTTTGTTGCAGTGGTAAATGGAATGCTTGTTTAGTTTCTCTTTCTGAGAATTCCTTATTGGTGTATAAAAAAAGCCATAGATTTTTTGGTATTGATTTTGTATCCTGCTAAAGTCCATATCAAACTTCCAACAGGATTTAGTATCTGGTGCTAGCCTTCTTCCTGGCTTGCAGATGTCCCCGTTCTCACTATGCTTCACATGGTTTTTCCTTGGTGCATGTGCACAAAGAAAGAGAGGAAGAAGGACAGGGAGGGATGGAGAAGGAATGTTTCAGCTCTGTGGAGTCTCCTTATAAGGACACTAATGCTCTCATATCAGGACCCCACTCTTATATATATATATATATATTATATATATATATATATATATATATATATATATTTGTTTTGTTTTGTTTTGAAAAAGGTTGTAGGTTTCATCACTTGTCATGGAGCATTTCAGAGGCAGCCAATCAATGTTTCTCTCACATCATTGTTTCTCTTTCTCTCTAAAAATCAATTTTAAAAAGCCTCATATCCCCTTGTGTGAGGATTAAAAAATAAAAAGGATAGCCTACTTTCAACCTATAAACTAGATTACTTTTTCCTATTGTGTGCTTTTATGATAGTAGGAATGTATCTCTTCTTCATAACCCTTATCATACTTCAAGTGATTAAATTGATGTTTATATTTTCTCTGAGTGCATAAGAACCCAAAGATAGAGACTGTCTATGTTGTTAATTGTTATAACATAATACTTTTATGTCAACTTATAATTTCTACTCAATAAATAAATATTTAAGTGAATATTTCACTAAAGATAGAAGTTGGTTTGTTTACTTTTCAAACAAGAGAATGAAGATGTTTCACATATCAATTTGACTATCTTTCAGAAAGTACTTCTTGAACATTTCCAGTAGAAACAAAGGAGAGTAACCCTATTTGGGTCTAGAGTGGAATTTCTTTCCTGAATCATACCATTCAATACTCTTCCTTTTTGCTGAGAATACTAAAGTTCCAAATAGAAAAAAAAAAAGCCAAATGGGAAACTAAATATTGCCTTATTACTAACTGGGAAAGCCAATCAGAAATCTCTTACCCGTCATTTCTACTCTACCTTCATTCCACTGACTGACAAAAAATGAACTTCTTTGGTAAGCCCAGTTTGCTTAGACATGGAAGCCTGATGGGTTATAATGCTTCCTCTTCACTGAATTGATCCTGGTCCACTTAGTAATGAAAGCTGAATTTCAAGGATGTTAAATAACTTTCCCAAAGTTACACAACTTAGTGATTGGTAGAGCAATGACTTGAGACCAGGATTGTCTGATTCACTGCTAAAGTCCTCAACCACTTTACCATTTGATGGACATTATTAATGAGCGATAAAGAAAGTGATTGGAAAAGATATGAGAAGATGATGGGGAAAGACTGATTTTTGAAAATACCTTGGAAGATACCTTCAATGAAAAGGCATAGATGATGAGAGGGCTCCAAACTATGAGAATAGCTTAAGTAAATGTACCAAGACGGTATGGTTGTATAACAGTGAATAAACCTATGTATTACTGCCCCACCTCGCCCTAGGAACTCAAATGATAGCTGAATTTGCACAGATATATAAGAGCCTAGTTATAGAGGCTTTTTATGACAGGCTGATTTTGCATTTCATTCTTTAGGTGGTAGAAAGCCATAAAAGGCAGCTCTGTGAAAATCATATGATATAAAAATGGAAGTCTTGCTGTGAGCATGAAGATCAGTTAGGAATTTGTTTCTATAGACAGAGTAAGAGAAGACTGAGAAGTTCATGTGAGAATCAGAGTTACAGTAGAAGTAATTCTATCATAAGCCCAAGGTCACAAAGGTAATCAATGGCAGATCCAGAGTTATAACCAAGTCTTCTGACTGCCATTCTAATCAATAGTCCATCCACTTATAAAATATGTACCCAGAAAGCATTTTTAACTTTTGAAGAAAATGACTTTGAAAATGTCACTCAACCTTCAAATCTCTATTTTTATTCATTATTGGATGGTGAGATATAAAGCATTAATTATTCATCATGTATTCAATGTTTAATTGCTAGTTAATAATTCCTAATATATTCCAAGGAAATCAAGTTGTTTGTTTACTTGGAAAATCAATTTCTGTAAATGAAAATGAAAATATGACCTCAACTCTATGAGTCATGCTACAACTCTTTTTCTTAATGCCGCAGAAGCCCAGGGGTAGAAGCAAGGACCATTCTAAGTTTTGTATAGCTTGAAGCGTATATAACTTCAAAGGGTGGTCTTTAAGAAAAATTCACAAAATTACTAATATAAAATTATATCTTCAGAATAAGAAATATCACAAAAATTGTTGGTTCTTTAGGGATTTTCTGCTGAAATCTCTGGCTATTTGCAGGATATGCTTCAAACAAGTGCAGCCTTGCTTTTCCTTTATATTATACTCTGCAACTCTCAGCCTTCATAAGAGCCCTTGTACATGAGGAACCTTAAAGCTTAAACTTCATTTGCTTCACAGTAAACCCGTCTCTGGTTGGAAAGAACTTTTGATTATTCTAGTCCAAACCTGCTAAATCATAATCCACCCATTCAACATATCTAAGATGACCTCATTGTTGGTTTTTTTTTTGCCGAAAGGAAATTTCAGTATTACTTTTTTCCATAATTGTGACTGTTTTGCCACTTCTTTTCCATGAAAGTTAACGCCTTAATATATACCAGTGAATTCCTTCTTCTCACTGCTTCAATTGATTCCTCATCAATTCTTTCTTGATCTATTGCAATATACACTGAGTGGCCAGATTATTATGACCACCTGACATTTGTAGGCAAATTAGCTATAATTTTGCAATTACCAAGATAAAATGTCTCCAGTTTCCATAGGAACACAAGGATTGGATGGTCAAGCATTGGAAAAAACTCATGTGACAAGATGAATCACGTTTCTAGTTGCATCATACAGATGGCAGAGTGAGAATTTGGCAGAAACGGCATGAAAGCATGCACCCTACATGAATGAATACAACCCTTCAAGCTGGTGGGGGCAGTGTTATGTTTTGAGGCATGTTTTCCTGGCATGAGTTGGGCCCTTTAATTCATGTGGAACAATGTCTGAATAGCACAACATACCTAAGTATTGTTGCTGATCATGTTCATACTATCATGCTGATGGCGTATCCCGATGGAGATGGCTTCTTCCAACAAGACACTGCACCATGCCACGGTGCTCGTGTTGTGCAGGAGTGGTTTCAAGAACATGAGGGAGACTTTGCTTAGGTGGCCCCCACAGTCACCTGATCTCAATCCAATTGAGCATTTGTGGGATGAAGTTAAAAGAACCATCAGGCAGCTTGTTCCACAACCATCAAATCTCACAGATTTGGACAGTGCTATTCAGTAGCACTGGTGTCAGATTCCTCACATCACCTTTCAACATCTTGTGGAGTCAATGCCAAGAAGAATCACTGCAGTATTGAAGGCAAAAGATGGCTCAGCGATGAGGTGGTCATAATAATCTGGCCACTCAGTGTATTTCTTTGTATTAATACTGCTTCTATCTCAAGCTTTATACAAAGTATGTCATTGTTTAAACAGTCAATTGCCTTTTTAAAAATTATGAAACAAAGTCTTTTGCATTTAAATACTATTTAATATTTTATGGTGTTCATTTATTCGTATGGACATGCATACTATCTAATAATACTTTTGGCTTTTCTTATAATGCAGGTTTGCTGGAAATGAATTCCCTCAGCTTTTGTTTATCTGAAAATGATTTAGTTCACCCTCGTTTTTAAGGATATTTTCACTGGATGTTGAATATTGAGAGTTTTGTTATTTCATCATTTTAAAGATTTCATTACTATCCCCCATAATTTCTGAGAAAAAGTCAATGATCATTCTTTTTGTTGTTCTTTTGTATGTGTCATGGCTACTTTTCCTTTTTTGCTTTAAAAATTTTCTGTTTATGTTTGGTTAGAGTTTAATTCTGAGTTGTTTTGGTAGTTTTTCTTTTGACTAAAGATTCTAGAGCTCATTTTAAAGCAACATATTGTTGTGCTCTTCATATGCAATACAATACTAAATTCTCAGTCAATTACTTTGTTGATATCTGTAGTAATCTTTACTCTTTAGCTGTTGATGATCTGGTTTGGGAATTCACCAAACTTCTTTTTATTTTATTTTATCTTATTATTAACATTTTGGGCAATTCCCTAATCATTTGAATATCTGAGAGAGGAGAGACAAAGAATGGAACTCAGTAGTATACCAGTAGTTGTAGTGCTAGCTTTACCCAGTGGCCAGGTAAGTTTCTATTGAATGAGTACAGAAAACATTTTACAAAGTTATCATACCTTAAAACAATATTAGCTTGTAAGAACATGTAATAAATCAAAATGCAATGGGTATTTAATTTTAAGGCATGCCTTTAACATTTATATAAAGCACTGTGTAATATGAAAACACGAGAATGCTCATGATCTGCCCACAATGTGTTGTTTGTACATTTTAAATATAACTGTTAGTTCTGTTATTGGAAAAAATGGAAAATAATTTTATGGTTGTTTATAAATTTATCATAGTTATTCTTACAGAGTAATTACTTCTAATTTTTTGTTTAAAACCT
The DNA here is from genome assembly GCA_027563665.1 of Antrozous pallidus. NCBI lineage: Eukaryota > Metazoa > Chordata > Mammalia > Chiroptera > Vespertilionidae > Antrozous > Antrozous pallidus. The sequence goes on along the minus strand of CM050508.1, from coordinate 176,564,099 downwards.
TTAACATGTTCTGATAGAAGTTGGGAGATACACAAAACATGGTACAAATGCATAGCCTTATTGCATTTGACAGTTAAATAAGATGAAATGTGTTAGAAGTAGCTTGTATACCATAAAGCTTAATTCAAAATATTAAGGTGTTAATCATCATTATTTTTTGAACTAGGGAACTGAAGTTTGGTTGTAATTCTTAATTGATTTATTGGACCTTGAGACATGCTCCATACAGTGTCTCAATCTAAAACAAAAAGATCTGCTAGGTGATAAGGATTGAAAAAGCTGCTTGCATCACAGCCTGGCTTAGCTCAAAGCCTCTGCTCTGCATTTGGAGTCAGCAGCCTTAGAGATTGTGAATTCTCTACCTACAAGTACTGAATGATGATGACAAATGTCACTGTAAGAACTCCTGATATTTTAAATGTATCTACCCTTGAAATGCATGAACTTCTATTAAAATCCAGTTCTCTTAATTTTTATTACCAGGTAACCTTGGACGGGTGGACCAGGTCTCTGAGTTTGAGTATGATTTGTTCATTAGGCCGGATACCTGTAATCCACGTTTCCGAGTCTGGTTCAACTTTACGGTTGAAAATGTGAAAGAATCACAGGTGAGGGAAATAGTGGATACCTTCAGTTTGGTTTTGGTAAGAAGATTATGTTTTTGTTTTAGGTTAGGAATATTAAAAAAGTCATGACCGTATTTGGACTGTATTGTGCATCTATAACAGTGATATAGTTTTGTTTCAAGAGACATAGATAAATAGGTATAATATGTTGTTTTTTGTTATCCAAAGATTATTAAATAATAATAGATAACTGAGAACAAAAAGTATACATTAGAAACTGAAGCATTAACTTGATATGGTAGGCTTCCTGTAGAACACAGTCAGAAACTATAGGAGGTGACTTGTATTATATTTATTATAGTATGTTCTCTATATCATTTCTTCTATAAAAACCTGTAAATCATTATACAATTCTCATGGCCTCAGTTTCTTCTCCTATACAGTAAGATGTTTATATCATAAAAACAATATGATTATTGTAACTCATTCTATTTTTCCCGTTGCTTGGGCTGTTGGAAAACTCAGAGTCAACGTTATAGCCCTCTCTAATGATTTTGGAAAACTTTTTTTGCTTGTGTTTCTATGTACTGACTTTTTAAAAAATTTAGATCGTAATAATCTGTCTTTAATCATGATTTTATTTACATTTTCTAACAGTGTATTATGTCATAATCCTGTTCAAATCTTTGAATGGGAGAATGTATTAATGAAAAGAGAACTAAATACATATACTTTGAACAAACATTAAAATATAATCTTAAGAAATCAGTTATCATTCTGTTATACTGAGACAGCTAATCGCAAAAGGCTTGAATAAACTTTGTACACATAGTGATATGACTTTTTTAAGCAGATGAATGCCTTCTTCATTCAGGGTCATCTATTTTTTAGTATATTTAGGAGAATGTGAGGAGGTTGTTTAATTTCCTCTCTCAAGTCAATCTCTCCTGTTTGCTCTTTCATCATCTTGCTTGTTTGCTTCTCTTTATTCCTTTCAACTGCAACTTGAATTGTGTGTCAGACAGTGGTCAACATCTGGAATTTAGGGACTCGGAGTCTTTCTTGACTTAATGCTGTTATCCTGGCCCACTGGCTCCAGCAGAAGAGGGGTCGGTCAGGAACAGCCACATAACTTTACTGCTGATTCTCCCAATTCCCCACAACATCACTGACACAGGACTTTGTGCGTGTAATGTTTACTGAAGTTTGGAGTGTAACTGGAAGGAATTAAATTTATGGGAGAGCTCTGAACATTGTTAGCTACATATGACTTATCTCAGCATTGTAGGAGAACTAGAGGAAAAGATACATCCTACACAGAGAACTACTCAAGGTTAAACTTGAGTTCCTACCTTTGCTTCTGGGTTTTACTTCTCTTTCATAAGAAAAATTTTCTGGTGTTTTTTTTCTTTTTCTTTCATAGTAAGAGGAACAATATTTCTCTCTCTACTCATTTTAGGAAGACATATACTTTACCTACAGGAACTCACCTGAACCTAAGATTGTTAGCTTGTTCTGTCAAGACAATTGATAATTTCAAAGTGCATTTACCAAAGTCTATCTAACTAAATCTTGAGAACATAACTTACAGCAGAGGCTTTAACCAGATGTACTAATCCGAGTCTTAGCACTCTGAGTTTGGGTCCCCTATGAAGATCTCTACTATCATGAGGTGAACATACAACCTCTTACTCTTCTGTGGATATTCCTGTGTCATGTCAGTTGGTAATTTAACAGTTGGCACATACACACACTACTGATAATTGTGAGGCAATATAGTCAATTTATATGATGGAGGGGGAACATTTTATTAAAAGTGTTACAAGCCAGGATTTCTAAATTCATAAAGGAGATTAGTCTTTTCTTCTTTATGCACAGCATATGTGCATCCTTCAGCTTGCTTACTGCACATAAGAATCCACGAATTCCCCCAAAATGAGACCTGTTACTTTTCAAAAGAACAGCATTGTCTATCCTCATTATATTCTTTGTTAAATAGAGACTTAGTGGAAACCCTGAAATTATCGTGCTTTTTAATTTTGGACCATATTATATTTCAACCCTAATTTCATAGTTATGTTTTTGTTGTTAATGTTTAAAATGTCTCTTCCAGAGTTATATAATATTCATATTACATGTTAAAGTAATGCAGCCTATTTTTGTAGTCTTGTTTACCAGTTCAATAAGCAAGTAACATGAATGTGTTCTGAGGGATTACTGAAATAAGACAGTTGTGCTTATTTTTAAAGTTGGAGGAACCAATATTTTTTCCAGTCTTTTGGATTCTATCTTCATACCCAGTACTATTATACCTTTGTTACAGCTAGAAATCATGAACATGTTTATCTGGTTTCCTGGAACCTGATGCTTTATCAGCCTTTCTGTGGGCCATTGCTTCATCAACTATAATCACATTATATAGTTATGGAAATCTGTCTCAAGAAAGCATAATGACCTGCTGAAAGATACAGTATATATCTCTAGCCCACAGGATATTTGTTTTCATGGCTGTCTACATGAAAGAGAATGATTTTACTATTAATTTTGACTTGTGAGGTCTGTTTTCATAATGTCTCTTCTTGTAATCTTTTTCCATCTCTCCAATTTCCGTTAAAATGAGACCTGCATGAATGTAATCTAGTCAAAAATCTTATTTCAGGTTTGATACTAGCAGGCAAAGCAATATTAGTCATCAAAGACTGACTTCATTAAATGAATGTTAAAAATCACAGCATCAAATATACTGTATAAACAGGTCTAGCTTTTAGTTTATTTTCCTTTGTTTTTAGGAAGTGATAAAAACTTGGAGCATGCAGTGCTGTGTTGCAGGACTGGTATATAAACCTCCAAAAATAGTGGCTAACTAGTACATTTACAAGAGACTATGAAAACTGAATATCCTGTCTGGTACCCTTTTCTTTCTGAAAAACCTGTATTAAATGTTCTTATGTGGAAATTTACTACTGATGCAGCAGAACCCTCATTCAATGTGCAAGCAAATCATCCTATTTCATGTCTGGTGCATGAAATTTGTGCACTGGGCGGGGGGGGCCACTCCCTGAGCCCAGCCTGCACCCTCTCGCAGTCTGGGAGCCCTTGGGGGATGTCTGACTGTTGGCTTAGGCTCGCTCCCTAGCCATCAGTTGGACATCCTTAGCACTGCCGCGAAGGCAGGAGAGGCTCCCACCACCACCAGTGCGCTGGCCAGCTGTAAGCCTGGCTTCTGGCTGAGCAGCACTTGCTCTGTGGGAGCGCACTGATCACCAGGGAACAGCTCTGCATTGAGTGTCAGCTCTCTGGTGGTCAGTGTGTGTCATAGCAACTGGTCATTCTGCCTTTTGGTTGATTTGCATATTAGCCTTTTATTATATAGGACTAGAGGCCCTATTGCACGAAATTTGTGCTGGGGGTGGGAGTTGTCCCTTAGCCTGGCCTGCACCCTCTCACAATCCAGGACCCTTCACATCTTACTGTTTGCCTGCTCACTGCTTCTTACCACTCGGCTCACTGCTCTTTAGTGCTGCCCCAGAGGCGGGAGAGGCTCCTGCCATTGCCACTGCATTTGCCAGCCATGAGCTGGCTTCTGGCTGAGCTGTGCTCCCCCTATGGGAGCACACTGAGCACCAAGGGGCAGTTCCTGCATTGAGTGTCTGCCTCTTGGTGGTCAGTGCAAATCAACCTAATTTTAATACAATTCTAATAAAAATCCACCCAAATTAATTTCCATAAAACTCAACAAGCTAATTTTAACATTCATATAGGAAAACAAAGGTTCAAAAATAGGCCCACATTGAAGGATAATAATGAATGGGTATACAGTTATTTTATGGAAACTCATATTTCAGCTAACAAATTTTATTTATAGCAATAGTGATTAAAATAATTTGGTATTGGCAAAAGAATGGGCAGATAATCTAAATAAACATATTGTAACTCAGAAACAAAGCTATTTATAAAAGGGAACTTGATATCTGACAGAGGAAAGATTGCAAAATAATGGCAATATAGGGTCTATTCAGTCAAAAGAATTATGTGGCAAACAATACCCCAATCTCATACTATTTCAGAGCAGACCACAGTTAAGGGGTAAAAGAACTTGCATGGAAATCAATAGATCTGGGAAGTAAGCTCAGTTCTATCAGAAACTAATTGTTCATTGCTAGTATATAGTAATATGACACTAACAATATAGAAAGTCCTCCAAATATTATTTTTATTATCATTAATATCCAATAGATATTTATTGTGTACCTGTAATATGCCAGTCACTGCCCTGGGTATTCAGGATTCAACATAAAATAAGACAGACAAGGGTCCTGCTGTTCTAGGGAAGCTAATGCTTTATTATGAGAAGAAAGACAATAAATAGGAGCAAGTAAAAAAGTGGCAAATGCTACCAAATTTTATTTATTCAGTTAAGGGGTTTTAATGATATTTTTAATTTTTAGCAATTATCAATTAAGCAGCATATTCATTTATATATACAGGCAGTCCTCCAGTTACTTTGGACTTGACATAGGTCATTTCCTAGATACATTTCCATCTCCCATTTATTTATAAAAAAAAAAAAGTTCTGTCATTTTGACATATGTACATATGTACTTTATGTTTTTTATTATTTACTGTATTTACCACAAATAAAGGTCAGGAATTGTTAACTTTTAATTTTTTTTTTTTACTATTTCACTTCATTACTTCTGTGTATGTGCTCCATGTGAGTGATATAGGTTTTTATGTAGTTGGGTTTTGACTTATGGCGAAAATCGCGTTACATCGTGCCGTAGGAATGGATCTCCGATGTAACCCGAGGACCTACTGTAGAGAGGTGTACCGGTTAAAATGCGGATTTTGTAATCAAAGAAAACATCATTCTAAGTAAAACATAAAAAATGCTTTAGTCAAAGTAATGTCCATTGCTGGCTACACATTTCTCCCATCTTTCAGGTAATTTGTGGATACTGTCCCAATAGAACTTTTCTTGTTTTGAGGCAAACAATTCAGAGATCCAATTTTCCACTTCTTCATATGTTTTGAAGTGTTGCTCAGAAAGTGCCTGTGCTGTGCTTCGGAACAAGTGGTAATCTGAAGGAGCAAGATCTGGTGAATATGGTGGGTGGCTTACTACTTCCCAGGCAAGGTCTTTTAATGTGTCTTTCACTGATTTTGAAGTGTGTGATCGTGTGTTATCATCAAGAAAAATTACTTTGTTGTGTCCTCTGGCCCATTCTGGTCATTTTATGATTAAAGTGTGGTTCAAATTGACCTGGACGTTCTTTGTCTTTCACATCGAAATGATCACTTTTAAAGCATTTAAACCAGAGTTCACAAGTATCTTGAGATGGAGCATGTTCACCATAAGCTTCCCGAAGTATACAATAACTTTCAGCTGCACTTTTCTTCAAAATAAAGTGATGAATTAAAATTTCCCGCAAATGCTCTTTTTAGGCACGAAACTTGACATTTTTAAGTGTAAAAATATCTATGATGTAACACCTTCAGAAAATTTGACATATGAAGTTTTGAAGCTTGTTGTCAATACAACTAAATAGCATACATATCAAATGGCATATACATCAACATATGTATAACTCCATCAATTGAAAAAATCTGCATTATTTACTGGTACACTTATACTCCAATCTCATACTATTTCAGAGCAGAAGGGAGAAGGAGAGAGAGAGATAGAAACATTAATGATGAGAATCATTGATCGGCTGCCTTCTGTACACCATCCCACACTGGGGATCTAGCCTGCTACGTAGGCATGTGCCCTGACTAGGAATTGAACTGTGACCTCCTGGCTCATATGTTGATGCTCTATCACTGAGCTATACTGACCAGGCTAAGCAGCATATTCTTGTACTTATTTTGTTTTGGTGAATATAAGTTATCACTTCATTTGGGCAAATATTTGGGAGCAGGATTGGTTGGTCTTATGCTCTAAGTGTAAGTTTAACTTTATAATTAACTGCCAAACTGTTTTTGCAAAGTGGCTGTATTCATTTGCATTTCTATCAGCAATATATGAGAGAGCCCTAGTTACTGCATATCCTTGTTAGCACTTGGTATTGGTAGTATTTTTAAATCTTAGCCATTCTAATAGATGTGCAATTGTATCTCATTGTTATTTTAATTTGCATTTTCCTAGTGACTAATGGCTTTGACAACCTCTTCATGTGCTTATTTACCATCCTATCTAATAAAAGAGTAATATGCAAATTGACCGTACCTCCAATCAAGCCATGCCCACAGCCAATCAGGCACAAAATATGCAAGTAAACCCCAACCAAGATGGCTGCGGCCACTGAGAGCAGGAGGGAGGCTTGGGTTTCCCAGGCGATGGAGGAAGCCAAGCTTTCTGCCTGCATTTGCTGGCCTAGGCCTCCACTCAATGCTACAGTTTCAATTATAGAAGATACATATATCCCAACAGAAATGGCGGCAGCCATGTAGCTGGAGAGAGGAGGAGGCCAGGGTTACCAAGGCAATGGAGGAAGCCAAGCTTCTGCAACCCTAGCTCCTAGGCCTCCAGTCTGAGCTACAAAGTATCAAACAAATGGCTGTCACCAGGGAGCTCCGCGCTAGGCTACAAAGTTTCAATTGTAGAATATAAATTAATCCCAGATCCCAAAGCCTCCACTTGGGTCATTGGGGTGGGGTGTGGCCAGCCTGCAAACCTCCTCAGGCCCCTTGCCCAGGCCACCCCACATCCCAAGAGAACTCCCACTCTGATCCAGGACACCTTTCAGGACAAACCAGCTGGTCCCCACCCATGCACCAGGCCTCTATCCAATCTAATAAAAGAGTAATATGCAGATTCACCTCACTCCAACACACAAGAGGGCTGCCCCCATGTGGTCAAAGACCCTGCCCCCATGTGGACACAAGATGGTGATCACAAGATGGCCAGCAGGAGAGGACATTGGGAGGGACCAGGCCTGCAAGGAAGGGCAGTTAGGGGTGATCAAGCCTGCAAGGAAGGGCAGTTAGGGGTTACCAGGCTGGCAGAGGAAGGAAGTTGAGGGGTGATCAAGCAAGCAGGGAAAGGGCAGTGGGGGGGGGGGCCTAGGCTGGCGGAGGAGGGAAGTTGGGGGCAAACAGGCTGGCAGGGGAGTAATTAGGCATCAATCAGGCTGGCAGGGTGATCAAGCTGGCAGGCAGAAATGGTTAGGGGCAATCAGAAAGGCAGACAGGTGAGCAGTTGGAAGCCAGCAGTCCTGGATTGTGAGAGGGATGTCTGATTGCCCATTTAGTCCCGATTCTACTGGGCCTAAATAGGCAATTGGACATCCCTTGAGGGGTCCCAGATTGGAGAGGGTGTAGACTGGGCTGAGGGACACCCTCCCCCTGTGCATGAATTTTGTACACTGGGCCTATAGTATACTATATAAAGGCCTAAGCGACTGTTAAAACTGATGTTCCAATCAACTGTTGACTGGTTATTATGACCACACTGACCACCAGGGAGTAGACACTTAATGCAGGAGCTGCCCCGTGGTGGTCAGTGAGCTCCCACAGCAGGAGTGCTTTTCAGCAAGCTTCCTGAGCAGTGGCAGTAGGCTCAAGCAGGTTTGGGATGAGCAGGAGCAGCAAGGCACCTGGCCCCTGCCACTTCACACACTACTACATCCCTCAGGGGATGTTGGACTGCTGCTTTTGGGCCAATCCCTGCCATCTTCTAAGAGGTCCCGAATTCTAGAGGGAGCAGGCCAGGCTGAGGGACCCTACCAGTGCATGAATTTGTGCACCAGGCCTCTATTACTTCAAAGCTTTGTTGTTTAAATCATGAAATATTTACATTTTTTGGAAATTAAATAATTAGCATATAGTAAAGACCCTGGCATATGGTTTACTTTTAGAAAAATATTTGTTAAATCTAATATTATATTCCTGACACTGTGCTAGGCATTGAAGGTATACAATAGCAAAAAAACTCCACACCAAAATCAATGTGTCTCTCATGTTGTTGTTTCCCTGTCTTCCTCTCTCCTCTTCCTACCCCCTCTCCATTCTCTACAATGGCAAGAAAAAATTTCCCTATGTTTCTTAGAGCTTACATTTTAGTGAATGCAGTATAAACTGATAAGCAAATAATCATGAAAAATGTTAATTTCTTTTATTGATAAGTTATATAAGGAGAGTTATCATTATCACTAAACTAAATTATTACTTTGGATTCTAAGGTAGTAACATTCACCATTTAAATTTTACTTGTATAGTAAAGTTCAAATGATTTTTTAACCACCATAGAACATTGTTGCAATGTTATCTATTAGATAAACAAATAACTGAATGGTTGACTTAAAAATGGGAGTATGGCTAGGGAGAGTAGTTTCATTTGTTTAACAAACATTTTGGTGATTCACTGTGAACCCAAGCACTTATATAAGACAGTCCTTTGAGTCAAGTACACAATAACTGTAAACCAATCTATAATAATAAAAGGGTAATATGTTAGTGAGACTGGATGTCATTCCGGACATCCTTTCGGACAAAGCCGGGGCTGGAGGGAAGCCAGCCGGGTCCCAAGTTCCTTCTGGTGGCCTGAGGGAAGCTGGCCCAGGTTCTAGGTGCATGTGGGTAGTGCTGGGGAAGCCGGCTGGGTCCTGGGTGCCTGTGGGTGGCTCGAGGGAAGACAGCCTGGGTCCCGGGTGCTTGCAGGCGACTGGAAAGAAGCAACCAAGGTCCTGGGTGCCAGCAGGCGGCTGGAGGAGGGATGTAGCTCGGGTCATGGGTGCCAGAGGGAAGCTGGTGCCAGCAGCAGTGGGAAGGAAAGCCTACTCTTGCAGGAATTTTTGTGCATCGGGCCTCTAGTGTATAAAATAATTTTAGTACTAGAGATGCACATAAGTTATGGTGAAAATTTATCACTTTAGTTCTGCTAGCGGGTCAAGGAATAGATAAAAGAAGATCTAGTACTCGACCTGGTCCTTAAAGCCAGTCAAATAGAAAAAACTCATTTTATTCAAATAAGTATTATAAACCTGATATAATAGCCAAAAGCTTCAATTTAATAGTGAAATAAGTGGTTAAAAAAGGCAATCAAATCATGTCATGATCTCAATTTATATAAAACAAAACATATCCTAGTAAGTATTTTTATTAAGATAATAAAGTTGGTTGTGGAGTAGGTAGTCACATTTCACCATTCATTGTGTTGTAGTATCAACATTATATAATGTGATATAACATAGATACTTGTTTATGTGGAAAGTTCTCACTTGAGGAATTTCATGCAGGATTTTTTTTCTTATTCTTTGTGTGTGGTTTTTAACTGCTGAACAATTAAGAAAGACCCGAATTTAAACTGGAAACTTATTGTGACATAAACTTATAAATATTGCTGTTGCAATATAAATAAAACACAGATGTAGAAAGTGAAAAGATCTTTATGCAAATAAAACTCTGGGTACTAGAAACAGAACATCTTAGACGGGATGAGTCTTAAAGCTATGGGTTTTTTGGCTGATCTACTGCCAAGGAAATGAGAGATTGATATTTAAATTTTATGCAAAGTTTCAAAGATAGTCTAAGCCTTGCTTTGGCAGAACAAAAGCAATAAAATCTGAGGAAAAGGCATTGAAACCTTTATAGGCTTTGATTTGCTAAATGTATGGAAAAAGCTTTGGAGTCTAACCAGATGAGCTCTCAGAATAACTTACTATTCTTCCTTGTGAATCTGGAATGCCCCACATTGCTTGGAACCAGACTTACTTTTTAAATTTAATTTTAATTTTTGTGGTCACCTTTGGATTTCAGTTAGCTTGCTTATAGCATTCTGTGGAGTGACTAACTAAATGTTGATGATTCTTTGATCTTGAACTCTAATTTTACTCTGTTCTATCCTTCCAGCTGCCTGCCCCAAAATGTCACATCAATATTGAACAGAAGTCTGTACTTCCCCCAGAGTCTGTATCCCTTTTTAGTGTTTTCTTAGTTTAACTGTACCACTGTCTATGTGATTACCCAAACTGGAAACTTGCAATTTGTTCTTGATGATTCATTTATTATTTATGCTGACCTCTCTATCTGAAAGACTTTTCTCTAATTCTCAGTCTTTGTGGCTATCAAATTTTTTAAGATATAGATAAAATCTCCTCTCTTCTGAAAAGCTTCCTCTCACTTCCAGACTGTGCTCCCAATAGCTTTTATTGCTGATGCTAACAAAGCATGGTTACCACATACTGTAATTGATAGTTTGTATGCCACTTCCCCTCTTGAATTTTTAGCTATTTTATTATTACTATTATTTTTGTTACTGCTTTAATCTTGGTTTCTTCAATACTTGATATGATGTCTGCCTTTAAAAAATGGATATGTTGATAAAATGAATGTGTTTACCTATTGCTAGAGTGACACCCTAGTACTGACTTCTATCTTGCATCAAGACTTGGGTCTTTTGGGGATAACCATACCTCTTTCCCAAGCTGAAAAATCCCTAAATTTGGAAAAGAATAAATCTATAGATTGCTTGAGCCTCAAACAGGATAAATAAATCCAAATAAAACTGTGTCAAATCACATGATAGTCAAACTCTAAAAGCTAAAGAAAAAGAAAAAAATCTTCAAAAGAACCAGAAAAAAAGCATTATTTATAGGGGAAAAATTTGTCTGATACAAGATTTATCATCAGAAGTCATGGAAAACAGACGGAATTGCTTCAGCATTCAAGTGCTGGTAGAAAAGAACTGTCAACCCAGAATTCTATATTCAGTGAAAATGTCCTTGAGGAATGAAGTGAAAAATCAAGGCATTGCTTTTGTGTCAGATTTTAAAAATCATCACCAAGGCCAATGTCTGGGAGCTTACTGTCCATGTTTTCTTCTACAAGTTTTATAGTTTCAGATGTCTTTAATCCATTTTGAGTTAATTTTTGTGTATGTTATAAGATAGTGGTCTAGACTCATTCTTTTGCACATGACAGTCCTTACCACATTATACACTCTTGGCTCCTTTTTCACAGATTGATTGCTTATATATGTATGGGCTTATTTCTGAGCTTTCTGTTCTGCTCCATGATCCATTTGTTTGTTTTTATACTAATACTACACTGTTTCTATTATTATAATTTTGTAATTCAGTTTAAAATCAGTGCATGTGATGCCTCCAGCTTTGTTCTTCTCCTCAAGGTTATTTTGGCTTTTCAGGGTCTTATTTATTTATTTATTATTTATTATACCTTTATTAATTTCAGAGAGGCAGGGAGAGGGAGTGAGAAATAGAAACATCATTGATGAGAGAGAATCACTGATTGGCTGCTTCCTGCATGTCCCCTATTGGGGATCGAGCCTGCAACCCGGGCATGTGCCCTTGACTGGAATCGAACCTGGGATTCTTCAGTCCACAGGCTGACACTCTATCCACTGAGCCAAAACAGCTAGCATGGGTAGGTCTTTTTTAGTTCTATACAAATTTTAGGACTATTCTTTTTCTGTAAAAAATGTTATTAGAATTTTGATAGGAATTGCAGCAAACCTGTGTAATTTTTTGAATGGTATGGAGATACTAACAATATTAATTTTTCTAATCAATAATCATTGGATATGTTTCCACTTATTTATGTCTTCATTTTATTTTATTAATGCCATGTAGTTTTCAGTATATAATTCTTTTGTTTGAGATGAATGTGGACTCTTGGGGTGAACATATCACTATTTTCTGAAATAATTAAAATTTAAGTTAAAAATTGTTTTTAATGATTATGTCAAATGGCTCATGAAAGATGTCAACGATGTGGTCCCTTTTCCAGTGCAGTTAATTCAGCTGGGTCCCAGCTTCAGGTAGGTAAGAATGGTCTACGCGAGCTTGTCCTGTCCTTTTGGTGAAAACAGAATGAAAATCATTAGATTGTGGACTTCCTAGTTCACAGGAACTTTCATCCTCTGCACCTCAGGCCTGAAACTGAAAATCTCTGAGACATTTAAAAGAATTTTAGTTGTCAATAATTTTTAATTCTACTTTCAGTAGTGTCTGTTGTTTAAGAATAACTAAGACCCAGGTGTTCTAATTTCTTACCTTCGTGTAGCTGTCACTCAGATGTCGAAAGCTCATTATAAATGTCATAAACAAAATCAGTATTGAGTAAGAAAGATCATGATATTAACTAAATGTGTTGCATTTTTATGTGTGTGACTTGACATTGTGTTTGGTTACTGCTTGATATATTTTATTATAAAAATTGTGATTAATCAGTTCCTACAGTGACACCTCACTGTCTCTCAGGGTATAATTGTACCATTTAATTGTGATTTAGTTCTTTTTTTTTAAAATAGTAGTCTGCAGATGTAGGTGGGTAGATAGGCTATTATGAAGTGTTGAGGTTTCCCCTTTTGCTTCATCAGCCTGAAAATACTATTTTTAAAATTTATTTACTTGTTTTTCTGTATTCTCTCCTTTCCTGTCTATCATTGTGATTTCTGAAACACATAAGTTCACTAAGATGCCATAGCTCAGAGAACACTGTTATTAAGAACATTCAAATGAAAAAAAAGCTGATTTCTTTCTAATGAATGTTAATGTAGAAACACAATATTATACTTTACATCTTTGCATTGTGAGACAGTGGTCATGTGGATTAGTCAACACGTTGGCATTTGTACTTCTTTTCATCATATGAGGTGAAAACTATTTTTTTTATCACACCACTTACCAGCTTCTAACCAGCCCTCACAATAAAGCCCCAGCCCCAGTCCCTCCAGATAACATGCCAAATCCTTTATGAGTTGGCTTCTCTGTACCTTTCTATCTTCAGTTGTCCTTATTCCACTAGGTGTTAGTCATACTGTAACAGCTTTATTGTTTTGGCTATGCCAGGCTTTCAATTCTGCCATTGCCTTTGCTCATCTAGTTTCTTCTTTATTGAAGGTGCCATCCTTATTTACCTGATCATTTTCTATTGTCTTCCAGCTATGTGTCTGTCTGCTCATCACACTATATTGTAAAGATCATTGGATATGTATCTGTTCCAGTAGAATGAACACTACTTGAGCACAAAAGCAATATCTTATTTAATATTTGTATCTCCATTGCTTTGATCACAGTTTTCCAATGCAAATGAGGGAACTTAGCCCAGCATTACTTGATTAAAAAAAAGCATCCCAATATAGTCCTGGGTTTTGACACAATTATAATTTCCTAAAGTCCTAACTTTTTCATACCTGAAAAAACCCCCACCCCAGCTCTGTTTAACAAATTAAACTCTGCCTCTTCCTACCCTTATAGGGGAGGGGAGTTTGGAAAATAATGTCTTGGTTGTTATTGTGGCAAGATTGTGGTTCAGATATGGGGGTTCCTATAACATGAGGACTGATAATTGTGTTTCTTTCTAATGAGCACAGGAGTGGGATTTTAGTTAAGAGCATCCCATTTTCATATCAGAGCCATTTCAGTGCTCTGTCCCTTATTTCATTAAACTGCTGACAATTGCTGATGGGATCACAGACAGTAGCTTTCTTTAAGGGAAACATTAGGCAGTTACAGGTAGATTTCTGACACACCATTACGAAATGCTTCCTGTTAGCAGGTAGTGGAAAGAGAAATGGATGTGAATCTGTTAGTATCAGAATTACATGTCAAAAAGCTAGAGAAGAGTTCAATTTATTTCTGCAATAATAAACAAGTCAGAGTTTGACTTGACAATTATTTGTACTTCAACTACTTGTTTTTTTCTGAGATGAACATTCCAATCTAAAATCAACTTGTATGGGTACCTTTTAGTAAATAACAGCCTATGTGAGTTAAGATTATCCTATAGGAGCTAAAATTAAACCATTTCATAGGTGGGAATGAATATTTTATAGTTCTCTGTGATAAAGAATATAAAGTTACATAATTTTTGATGAAATAATAAAATGTTGGGTGAAGATTAGAGGTATAAATTCTACTTCTATTTTTCCTATATAGTAATATTTCACGTGGAACAAGTTCTAACTACTTGAGTTTTCAATTTACTCAATTATATAAATGATGATAACCACTGTAATTTATTGAAAGTCTAAAATGGGCTTTATCTACAATGTGTTCATCATAAATATGTTACTGCATCTTCACAAAACTCTAATCACTAACTTTATTCCCATTTAACAGATAAGGAAAATGATGTTCAGAAACATAACTAACTTGCTCAAGGCCACATAGAATATAAAAGGCAGAGCAGAACAAAATCCCACATCTTTTGGTCTTCCGTGCCTTTATTCTTTTTTTCTTCATTCCTTTTATTTAATCTCACTATCTTGCAGAGTTACAGAAATGAACTGATGAATTTAAAAGAGCTTTTGTGGCATACAAATTTAAGGCATTGTTACTTTTACTTATACACCTTAGTATCACTAAGTTGGAATGGAGTTGTTTTCTGTTAATGTTGAGTTGAAAAACACTACAAAACTTTTTGAAGTCTTATACAGATTTAAAAGTTAATTTTTAATTTTTCCTGGATGTTAATTTTTGTTCTACTAGGGCTACAAAGTTATATTCAATACTCTTATTTCTTTATAATATTCATACTTATTTTCTTTCTTTACATCTGTTTTCATATATTTTTCAGGATAAATCTGCAAATGAAAGCTTCCTTAGTAATATCTGAATATATAGTTTGTAAAGTGCTTTTGCATGCATTATATTATTTGTTTTTCAGATATAGTTTCTTGTTTTGATATTTGTGAAATAAGTATCTTTACTTCTATCTTACAAGTAACAGAACTGAAATGTAGAGGCTTACATAAGTTCACAAAGCATATTTGTGGTAGAGGTCAAGAACTCAGGGCATATTATTACAAGTGTGGGGTGCTTCCTAATGTATCAAAAATGAGTTTTTGGCTGAGAACGGCATGGCTCAGTGGATAGAGCGTTGGCCTGTGGACTGAAGGGTCCCAGGTTCGATTCCGGTCATGGGCATGTATGTACCTTGGTTGTGGGTACCTCCCCATTAGGGGGTGTGGAGGAGGCAACTGATCATCGATGTTTCTCTCTCATCGATGTTTCTAATTCTTTATCCCTCTCCCTTCCTCTCTGTAAAAAATCAACACAATGTATTAAAAAATACCACAAAAATGAGTTTTTGAGGCAGCTAAAATATTGTGGTTACTCCTATGTGCTTTTGAGTTAAGATCCTGAGTTCAAATTATGACTCATTTGTGTATC
Source organism: Antrozous pallidus (assembly GCA_027563665.1). Lineage (NCBI taxonomy): Eukaryota > Metazoa > Chordata > Mammalia > Chiroptera > Vespertilionidae > Antrozous > Antrozous pallidus. Next base: position 176,548,396 of record CM050508.1, on the reverse strand, counting down.
CTTAGACAAATTAAAGAATTGGCACAATAATTGGGACAATTAAATACCAAACCTGGTAACTTAGTTTCACACCTATAAAATGAGGATAATAATATTTATTTTGTAGGGTTGTGAGTTTTAAATGAGTGAAACATTAGCATAGTGACTAATTCATAACAAGCTCTCAATAAACTAGCTGTTTTTTTTGTTCACTGGTTTAGTATTATAAGTTGTGGTCACATGATTAATTAAATAGATCATTTTTATAAGTTATTTAAATTTCAATTTATTAATTCATTGAACATCCCTAAAATGCTTCTGATGTGCTGTATATTTTCTAGGCACGAAGAGGTGTATATAATAGAGTTCCTACTCTCAGGGAGCTAATTTTGTTTTTTCAAGAAGAAAATTAAGACACAAATGAATGAAAGGCAAATTTTATTGACTTCTATAGACACATGACTTTAGAAAAGTATGTGTTAATTTAACTTTCTTCTAAAGTTTGGGTTTTTATTGTCATTGTTAAAATATTTTACTTAAATGTAAATATTTTACATTTATTGGAGAGTATCTTTTTAGAAATCCTATAACAAAAACAAAAGATGCAAATGAAATTCATTGTTTAGTAGATTGAGATCTATTTAATATGGAAACACATTTCCTGTTTTTAGAAAAATGCAGAAGAAAGAATCTTTTAAATTGTAATACATACATTATTTATTATAATGATGTCTGGAAATTTATTAAGTGTTTACCATGTGCCAAGTATTATACTAGATGCTTTATAGATACTATAAATTCTCACAAACACTGTAAGTACTACTATTCCTCTTTAATAAATGTAGCAACTGAGGCTGAAAGAAGTGATATAACTTTATGGAATTGGGCTTCATGCCCAATGCTGTTTGTCTCCAAAATCTGTTAGACTTGGAAAAAATTTGAACAATTGAATCTCATTTTTAAGCTTGATTTTTGCTTTATTGTATTTAATTCTATTAGGTTTTCCCCCTCATTATCTAGTATATTGTTACCTGTGTTGTAACCATAATGTTTACAATCTTTATTTGTATTAGTCTCTTAAGTTGATAACATAAATTTAAACACATTAAAAGCTCTACATTTTTACTCTCATTATACAAGTTTGGTCTTTGATGACACATTTTACATATTTTTATGTTTTTTATGTTGTGTATTCCTTAACTAATTGTTATAGTTATTGTTCTTTTTACTAATTTTGTCTTTTAACCTTTATATCCTATATAATAAAAGGCTAATATGCAAATAGACTGAATGGCGGAACAACTGGTTGCTATGAGGTGCACTGACCACCAGGGGGCAGACGTTCAGTACAGGAGCTGCCCCTTCGTGGTCAGTGCATTACCACAGGGTGAGCACTGCTTAGCCAGAATCTGGGTTAATGGATGGTGAGCACAGCCGCATTGGAGGGAACCTCTCCAGCCTCTGCAGCAGTGCTAAGGATGTCCAACTACCTGTTTAGGCTGGCTCCCCCCAGAAGTGGTCCTAAGCCAACAGTTGGAAATCCCCTGAGGGCTCTTGGACTGTGAGAGGGCACAGGCTGGGCTGATTGATCCTTCCACCCCCCAGAGAGCACAAATTTCATGCACTGGGCCTCTAGTTAATGTTATAAATTATTAGTCCACTATTTTTACTATGTATTTACCTGGTGAGATTTATACTTTCAAATGTTTTCTTGTTACTAATTAACACCTTTTCTTTTTAGCTTAAAGAAGTCCCTTTAGTGTTTTTTGTGAGGCTACTTTAGTGATAATGAACTACTTTAGCTTCTGCTTGTCTGGAGGAGTCTTTATCTTTCCTTCGGTTCTGAATAATTTTGCCTGATAGAATATTTGTGTTAGAATATTTGTGTTTAGAACTTTTAAAAAAATTTTAGGACTTTGAATATATGATACTACTCCCTTCTGGCCTGCAATATTTTTGCTGAAACATAATCTGATAGTCATATAAGGGTTCCCTCGTATTCAACATGTTGTTTTTCTCTTGCTGCTTTTAAGATTCTCACTTTGTCTTTAAATTTTGACATTTAAATAAATGTGTCTTGGTATGGCTCTCCTTGGTTCATCTTATTTGTAACTCTTTAGGCTTCCTCGACCTTGTAGTCTGTTTCCTTCCCTAGTTTTGACATAAGAATGTTCAAAATGTAGATAATTTTAATAAAATTTTATTGAGCAAAACAAAGAATATACTTGGGAGCAGTATCTTAACAAAGAGAAAAATGCTTTTTAGAATTTAGTTTTCAGCTTCTTTTATGCATTTTGAATTAGAGAAGAAGGATAAGAAAGATTGTATAAGAGAGCAAAGCAGGGATTGTATTTCAGGATAGTTAACAGGATTATGTATCTCTTTAGGGTGATTTTGTTTCTGAAAAAGAGACATTTCAAAGGTGTGTTAATGTAGATACACAGGAAAACTAGGCAGGGCTTCTTTAAGGTAAAGGTAAAACTTTTACTAAAGAGTATATTCCTGGGGGATGACTGCCTATCATAATCTGCCCAGTTAGCAATTTATGGACAGATCACCTTGTGTCACGACTATATTAAAATTTTTCTCAACATGACTAATCATCAGGGAAATGCAAATCAAAACCACAATGATATATCATCTCACACTTTTTAGAATGGCTATTATCAAAAAGGCAAGTAATAAGAATTATTGGTGAGAATGTACAGAAAAGGGATTCTGGTAGGCAGAATCTTATTTTTTAAATTTCATTTGATGATGTTTTTACTTAATATTGATGTGCTTGGGTTAAAATTTACTCCTTTGTTATTTGTTTTCTAATTATGCTTATTAGACCTAGTTTGTCCTCAATTTTGTCTCTTTTTATGCCTCCTTTTGATAAACAGTAATTTTTATTATTTTTATCTCCTTTGTTGAATTATTAGTGTAACTCTTTGTTTTATTATTTTAGTGGTTGCTTTATGCTTTATACTATACATTTTAATTATCACAGTCTATCTTCCAAAAATACTATATACCTTCATGTATATTATAAGAACCTTATAATAGTAAGGTTGTACCCATCACTCCTGCCTTTGTGGATATTATTATACATATTATAATATCTTCAATGCATTGTTATGAGTTTTGCTTTAAATACTCAATAATCTTTTAAAGAAATTTAATAAGAAAATGTCTTTTATTCTTACCTATATATTTACCATTTTCAGTGTTCCTCATTCTTTCATTTAGATCCAGGTTTTTATCTAATATAAATTTTCTTCTTCCTAAAGACTTTCTTTTACATTTTGTGTAGTACAGGTCTGTTGGCATTGGATTATTTCATCATGCACATGTCTAATAAAGTCTTTTAGAAAGACAATTATAAATATACAGGGTGGCAAAAAAGTAGATTTACAGTTATGAGTACCTGAAACATAAAGTTTATTCTTATATTATTTATTAAATGTATTATTTTCCATATGAACAACTGTAAACCTAGTTTTGCTCACCCTGGATATAGACTTCTAGGTTGAAATTTTTTGAACTTCTTAGATTTGTAGATTTATGTTTTATCACAATTGTATGATGATTTCGGGCAATATTTCTTTAAATATTTCTTCTATCTCCCTTCAATTTCCTTTGCCGTCTCTATTTACCTGTTTATTAAGCCACTTAAAGTTGTTTCATCGCTCACTGATACACTATTCCATTTTTTCAGTCTTTATATTTTCTCTCTGTGCAATTTGGGTTCTCTTACTAATTCTTTAAGACCATTAATCTTTCCAACTGCATTGTATAATCTGCCTTAACCCTATCTAGTGTACTTTTTAAGAATCTCAAACATTGTACTTTTTATTTTTAACATTCTGACTTAGTTTATTGTTTTTAAATCATTCATACCACCTCTTTGTGTGCACAATCTTTCCTCTAGTTTCTTGAGCACATGGAATGCATTAATTTTTAATATCTTTATGAATTATTATCATCTGCATCATTTCAATTTTAATAAACTGATTTTTCCCCTCCTTATTGTGGGACACATTCTCTTGCTTCTTTGTATAACCTGGTACTTTTTAAAGATCTAATGCCAGACTTTTTGAATTTCATTTTTTGGGTGCTTCTTATGAGCTTTGTTCTGGGATGCGGTTACTTTAAAATAAACGTTTGTTATTCCAGATCTTATGAACTTTTAAGTTTTATCAGTGGCATTTATTCTTGAATTCTTTCTCATTATTGAGATACAACTTTTCTGAACACTCCAATACTCCATGAATTATGAGTTTTTTTTGCTCAGGCTTATGAGGATAGGAACTGCTCCTTGCCCTGTGAAAATACAGAATTTTATTCCATTTAATTCTTTTGTGTGTCCCTTCTGGGTAGTTTCAGATGAAAACTCGAGAAAAGCCATCTGCGGAGAGCGAACGCTCCATGTCTCTGCAGCTCTTCTTTCCTGCTCTCTGCCTACGAATTCCAGCTTGGAGTTCTTGAGCCCTCAGCTTCCTTTTTCAATTTGTGAGACTTTTGGGATATTCCAGGGCTTCCTTCTGCTGCTGCTGTATCCTGGAAACTTTTGTCTGTAGAGTAGGACATTGAGAGTCTATTTTACTTGTTTCTTGTTGTTTTGGATTGCTGTCCTTTGTTGTCTAATTTTCAATGCCTTTAAAACTGTTGTTTCATATGTTTTGCTTTTTTTTAACTTTGTTTCAAGCAAGAAGATAAAATCTAGTCCCTCCTCTTCTGTCTTCATTGGCAGAAGATATCCTCCCAACTCTTACATTTTAAAGCCTTTTTTTCCTTTAAGACATATTCAAATATTACTGCTAATATGGTTAATATTGTGGGAAACCACATTATAAGGCAAATCATACTCCACTTTCTCCTTTCTATTTTTCTTTCTTAAAAAATTCTAGTAATTTATATGATAAAGTAAACAAGGAATGATAAATTGTGTTGATCTTGTTTATCATTTAAAATGCATCTATGGCAGAAATGTTCTAATACATACTAGAAGCATCTAAGTAGAAAGAATAAGTACAGTGATGGACATTTAGGTTCCATTACTGTTGGAAATATGAAAAATAAGTGCTTTGGGCTATTGTGATAAGGTTTCATTTTTATATTTTGACTTCCTCACATTTACTGATAGCTTATTTCATTTTGTGGTGATAAAGTTAGAGAATGCTCATATAGACCCCCACATTATTTAGCAATATGGATTCATGGTAATCTGAGGCTATTATAGTATGCACAAAATAACATTCTTAAAATGAAAAAGAAAATGTGAAGACATTAACTTGATTGAACAATTGTTTTCACTTAAATATCTTCCTCCTTACCCCCCCCCCCCTTTTTTTGGCCCTAGTCTGATTAACCTTTACTATCCAGCAATCTCTGGATTTTTTTTTTTTACTGGTAGTCAAAAGGAAAATTTTTATATAATAACAATAGCAATACCAACAACCACCAAAATAAAGCAAAATTAGTGTAATTTATTGAGTAGCACCTGAAGAATTGTCCTAAGAGCACTTTATAACATGCTATATAATTTAATTCTCACATACAGTTCTAAAATACATCTTATTTGTTATATGAGGGAACAAGTTCAGAGGCTTGTCACTTGTCCTAGGTTACTTGTTTAGAGTTAGAATCAGACCTGAAAAAGGGGCTAGAGTATATGATTACAAAGCACTTATTTTTTATGATGTTACACTAGGTTTTAATATTAATCAGTTACAGATAATTTTTTAAAAATATATTTTATTGATTTTTCACAGAGAGGAAAGGACAGGAATAGAAAGTCAGAAACATCGATGGGAGAGAAACATTGATCAGCTGCTCCTTGCACATCTCCAACTGGGGATGTGCCTGCAGCCAAGGTACATGCCCTTGACAGGAATCGAACCTGGGACCTTTCAGTCCGCAGGCCGACGCTCTATCCACTGAGCCAGACTGGTTCGGCCAGATAATTTTTTAATGTATATGAAATTGAAGCAATCATTTAAGGTTATTTGAAGCCAAATAGTAGTTTTTTAGATCATCTGCATTTGTGCTCCATGACTCATTTTTATTATTCATAAAATGGTGGTTGTACTAAAATAATATCTATATCACAGGTTGATAAAAAGATTGCATAAGGCAATGTGTGCAAAAGAACTTAACAAACTCTAAAGCAATGTAGAAAATCCAAAGCAGTGTTGCTGTTATTATGTCCTGCAATATATATTGGATTATACACAAAGATTATTACATCTTCCCCTCAGAAAAAGGGAAGGGAGTATGAAAAATTCTCTACAGAAAAGAAGTTATACGTAAGAGGTGAATGTAAAGGTTTTAATCTTGTCTCTCATTATGAAAACACATCTCTCCTAAGCCTTCTTTGGAGATCTCCTTTGGGCAATAGGCAAATCTCGGGAGTAAATTCATGGAAGGAGACCACGTAGTAAAACATGATACTGTATGATCCTTTCTGAAACAGCCTGTTTTTCATCTTTACAATGTCAGCTGTTTTAAGTTTCTGCTACATAAAAAAGGACATTTTCATAAGCAGGAGAAGAGGTACAGTAGCAAGAACTGCATACAAAACTGCTAAGAAGCACTAAGTAAAGCAACTTGCTGAGGCAGTAAGATCTGAAGTTTGTACAGACCCTCTCAGCTGTGGTGTGATAGCTCCTGCTTACCTTAAAGAGACTGTTCGGCTGACTCAACTGTCCTGAGTTTCTTCTGCAGAGGGAACTTGCAGTTAGTTGGTGCTGTCTTTTCAGAACATGTTTATTGCAATTGTGTTTATTTCATTGTTTAAGTTTCTATTACCTTGGCAACAGTGTTCTATTATAAGAATAATACCTGGATCTTAAGAAAAGCTACATTGAACTGAGTTATCTAAGGAGTAAAGCTTCATTCTGTTGTTTTGCTAAAAGTATAGTGTGTTGGGGTTTTAAATAAATGACTATATCTTCATGTGTGCTTCTGTGAGACCTGGGGAAGATTAGGCTCAACAGGGTGGTTATTTGAATGGCATTAGCCTCACTGATGTTACTGGAGAGGTATCAACTGGCCTTTCTTATGCTACTTTTCCTCATGGTCTCAGTTCTGCAATTATGCAAAACTAACATGTTTTCATGGTGTATTTCATGCATATATGTATTTCCGTATCTTTGTTCATATCGAACCTGCTGCTTGAAATGCCTTTACATCCTTTTCAAGTTGCTTTTATTGTTTCAAGCTCAATTCAAATGCTATTGATGAAAACTTTTTTCTTTCTTTTGCAAATATTTTTATTTATTTTAGAGAGAGGAATAGAAAGATAGGAACATCAATGAGGCCACTTTCTACATGCTTCCTACTGGGGATTGAGCTTGCAACCTGGACATCTGCCATGGCGGGGAATCGAACCAGTGACCTTTTGGTTCATGGGTTGATGCTCAACCACTGAGCAATACCAGCCGGACTGGTGAAAACTTTCTTGATATCCTCAAATTTCTGGAATCTTTAAGCCAGTTCCTCTGTTTTAGCATTTGCCATGTTGTTTTATTCATCTGCTCTTCTATTCTGCTACTGTGAAGGCAGAGGCTCTCTTATTCATCTTTGTATCTATAGTACCTATGCCAGTGCCTGGCATTTAGTAAGTTTGCAGTAATGTCTGTTTTATAAATGACTAAATAGATCTTCTTGGAGCAAATAAGGCTTCCTGGATTTGGATCCAAGCTCTACTACTTGCTAGCTCTATGGCCTTTGGCAAATCCATAAATTCTCTGTGTTTCTCATTTCTAAAATAAAATAATACGATAATTTTCTTACTAGATTGTTGTGAGGATTTAATATATGTCAAGTATATAGAATAGGTCCACTCATCCAAGTAATGTTTGCTATCATTATTTTCTTTCTCTGTTGAATTTGTTTGGGTGACATTGTTTAATAAAATTATATAGGTTTCAGGTATACAGTTCTACAATACATTACCTGTATATTATATTGTTGTTTTACCACCCCAAGTCAAGTCTCCTTCTATCACCACTTACCCTCCTTTATCTTCTTCTACCTACCCTCCCTACTCTCTGGCAATCATGGCAATCGTCATACTGTTTTCTGTGTCTTTTTTCTTTTTACTTTGCTTAATCCCTTAACGCTTCTCATGTAGTCCCTAACACCATCCCCTATGATAGCTGTTAGTCTGTTCTCAGTACCCATTAGTCTGTCTCCACTTTGTTACTTTATTTTGTTCATTAGATTCCACATATAAATGAAATCATATGTCACTTGTCTTTCTCTGATTGGTTTATTTCACTTAGCACAGTACTCTCCAGATCCATCCATGCTGTCACGAAAAGTAAGATTTCCTTCTTTTTTTATGTCTGAGTCGTAGTCCATTGTGTAAATGTGCCACGCCTTTTTGTCCACTCATCTATGTATAGACACTTGAGCTGCATCCAAATCTTGCTATTGTAAATAATGCTGCAATGAACATAGGGGTGCATATATTCTTTCAAATTAGTGTTTTGGGTTTTTTTTTTTTTTATTCCCAGAAGTAGGATTGCTGGATTATAAGACAGTTACATTTTTTAATTTTTTGTGTGTGGTAACTCCATACTGTTGTCTGCTGTGGGTGCACCAGTTTGCATTTCTACTAAAAGTGCACAAGGGTTCCTTTTTCTCTACATCCTCACCAGCACTTGCTGTTTGTTGACTTATTATTGATAGCCATTCGGACAGATTTGAGGTGGTATCTCATTATGGTTTTAATTGCTTTTCTCTGATGATTAGTGAAGTTCAGCATTATTTTATATGTCTATTGGCTATTTGTATGTCCTCTTTTGGAGAAGTGTCTATTTAAGCCCTTTGTTCATTTCTGAATTGGGTTGGTTCTTTTTGTTTGTTTTGGTGCTAAGTTTTATAAGTTTCTTATAAATTTTGGATAGTAAGCCATTATCAGACATATCATTGGCAAAATGTTCTCCCATTCAATCGGTTGTCTTTTTATTTTGTTGATGGTTTCCCTTGCTTTGCAAAAATTTTTAGTTTTATTTTTGTTTATTTCCCTTGCCTGAGGCATTAGATCAGAAAAAACAGTGCTGTGAGAAATGTCCAAGATTTTACTGTTTGTATTTTCTTTTAGATTTTTTTATGATTTTGAGTGTAACATTTAAATATTTGATGTGTTTTGAGTTCATTTACACTAATAAAAGAGAAATATGTAAATTGACCATCACTTTGTGACACCCACCACCCAATCAGGAGTGAGTATGCAGATTAGTGGGACAAAGATGGCGGCAACCACGGAGCCAGCCAAATGGGGAGGAGGCTTGGGTTGCCAAGCTTCTTGCCCTCCTGAGCCAACCACTGAAGAAGGGGCCTGTGGGCAGTGGCCATGGGAGAGGCTTGAGTGCCCTGGAGGCTTGGGTTGCCAGGGGCAACCTACTGGGGGCGTGGCCAGCCTGAAAACGGCCCATAGCCCCTTATCAGGCTGGCCACACCTCCATGGAGTGAGGGTTTTTTGGGGGGCTAAGACAGTCAAAAACAGCCCTTAGTCCCTCACCCAGGCTGGCCATGCCCCCTAGCAGGGACCCTCACCCCATAGGGACGTGGCTGGCCTGCAAATTGCCCCAGCCCCTCACCTATCCCTTGAGGGGTCCCAGAAGCCTCCCTCTCTCCCCCCCCCAATGCATGAATTTCATGCACCGGGCCACTAGTTCTTGTAATAATTTTACTCTTGGAATAAGAAGGGGTCTAATTTCATTTTTTCCCTATATCTGTCCAAGTTTCTCAGCACCTTTTATTAAATAGACTATCCTTAGCCCACTGTATGTTTTTGCCTCTTTTGTTAAATATTGACCATAAAGGCATAGATTTATTTGGGCTCTCTATTCTGTTCCATCAATCTATATGCCTTTTTATACTAGTACCATGACATTATGATTACTATGAACTTACAGATAGTTTGATATCAGATAACATGATTCCTCCCACTTTGTTGTTCTTTCTCAAAATTGCTGGGACTACTTGGGGTTTTTTGTGGTTCAATATAAATTTTTGGAATCTAGTCTGTGAAATATGTTATTGGTATTTTGATAGGAGTTGTGTTGAATTTATAGATTGCTTGGGGGAGTATGGACATTTTAATGATGTTAATTTTTCCTGTCCATAACCATGGTGTGTACTACCACTTATTTGTATATTCTTCAATTTATTACTTCATTGTCTTATAATTCTCTGAGTACATTCTTGGCTAAATTTATTTCTAGGTATTTTTTAAGCAGTTGTAAATGGGATTGTTTTCTTAGTTTCCCTTTCTTATAGTTCATTATTGACATACTGGTGGCCTGGTGCATGAAATTCATGCAAAGGGGGGGGTGTCCCTCAGCCTGGCCTGCACCTTCTCCAATCTGGGACCCCTCGTGGGATGTCTGACTGTTGGTTTAGGCCTGATCCCTGTGAGGGAGATCAGGCCAGCAGGCAGTTGGACATCCTTCTTGCCATCCGGGACTACTGGCTACTAACTACTCACCTGCCTGCCTGATCACCCCTAACTGCTCTGCTTGCTGGCCTGATTGCCCCCAACTGCCTCCCTTTTGGTCTAATTGCCTCTAACTGCCCCCCCCCCCAACTGGCCTGATCACCCCCAACTGCCCCCCCCTCGCTTGCCAGATCACCCCCAACTTCCCCCTCTGCCAGCCTGCTTGCCCCAACTGCCCACCCTGCTAGCCTGCTTGCCCCCAACTGCCCCCCCCCATTGGCCCGATCACCCTCAACTGCCTTCCCCTCTCCCCCACTGACCTGCTCACTCCCAACTGTCCCTCCTCTCGTGCTGGCCTGATCACCCTGAACTGCTCCCTAATTACCCCAAACTGCCCTCCCCTCAACTGCCCTCCCTTCCTGGCCTGATTGACCCTAACTGCCTCTGCCTTGCTCCTGCCACCATGGCTTTGTCTGGAAGAATGTCCAGAAGGTCTCCCAGTCTAATTAGCATATTACCCCTTCATTAGTATAGATAAAAATGCAACTGATTTCTAGATATTTATTTTGTATCTTACTACTTTACTGAATTTGTTTTCCAAACTACTGTTCTACTCCTTTTCCAAATGTATGTTTTTTTTCCCCATTCTAATAATATGGTGTCAGTAGGAAGGTGTTAGCATGACTGCCTGTCCTCGACTCAGTTTATGCTACTGGCTTTGTATCTGGTATTTTCTTGGTTTCTAGTTTTTATTCTGGTGGCTTTCCAGGTGGTCAGATTTCTTCAGAGGGTGGAGGTTTTATTCTGAATCTCAGCTGAAGAGATGAACACAGCTATATCGGACAAACTTCTCTGATGCAGCCTATATCACTGATTTGTTTTGGAATCTCTAGTGTGACAAATAGGCTATTTTTTTGTTGACTAAAATTCTCTTAGACCTTACTTGACCTTGGACTCCAGAATTTGGCTCTGAGGCTGGACTTCAAGTGGCATGTACTTTGTCCTTAACTGCCTTATCTGTCTTGCCCAGCACAGGGCCTGGCACACAGTAGTATTTTCTTGATGAGTATTTGTTGAATGGATTAGGCAATAAATGAAAATTAGATTAAGTACATATTATTATTTTTATTTTAGTTATAATAGAAAGTTACATATAAATAATCATTATAGAAAGATTATGATATGAAAAGTGAACTTACCTCATATTACTATTTCTTAGAACGTCTGTCAATAGTCTGGAGAATATTCTTCTAACCTTTTGCCTATATCTTATTTTTTTTAGGTGTTATTTTTTAAAACAACATTGGAACTAATTTGGTGTCAGAATAACTCAGTTAAAAGCATAACTAAGGAAAAAAGAGTAGACTACAAGAAAATAAGCTGTTGGAACGTTGGGATCATAGATACTGTTTAGGTACTCCAGAGTCCATATTCTGTTTTTTGAAGTTCTGGTTCAAGAACCAATTTAAATTAAAACTAACAATGTGTAAAAGTGCCTACCATATCTTATCATTATCAGTGTTATCTTATTATTAGAAGAACTCCTGGGTAGAAAGTGTAGGCAGGACACCTGTGTAGACATTTCTCCAATGAAGACATACAGATAGCCAATAGACATATGAAAAGCTGCTTAATGTCACTAACATTTAGAAAAATTCAACACATTGAGAGATAAAAATCACATAATCATATCAATTGATGTAGAAAAAGAATTTGACAAAATCCAGCACCTTTCCTTAATAAATCTTTCAGTAAAGTGGGAATAGAGAGTTGATACCTCAACATAATAAAAGCCTTATATGACAAACCTATAGCCAACATCATACTCAATGGGCAAAAACTAAAATCATTTCCCCTAAGAACAGGAACAAGACAAGGATGCTTACTTTCACCACTCTTGTTTGACATAGTACTGGAAGTGCTAGCCATCAAACAACAAGAAGAAATAAAAGGCATCCAAATTGAAAAAGAAGTAAAGCTGTCCTTATCACAGATGACATGATATTATACATAAAAAACCCTAAAGATTCCATCAAAAAACTACTATCCTTTCTAATAAAAGAGTAATGTGCAAATTGACCGTACCTCTGCTACTCCCACAAGACATGCCCACCAGCCAATCAGAAGCAAATATGCAAATAAACATAACTAAGAAGGCTGCAGCCACAGAGAGCAGGAAGGAGGCTTAGGTTGCCCTGGCGATGGAGGAAGCCAAGCTTTCCGTCTGCCCTTGCTGCTCAGGCTTCCACACCAGGCTACAAAGTTTCAATTATAGAACCCCAACAGAAATGGTGGCAGCCAGGGAGCTGGAGAGAGCAGAGGCTAGGGTTGCCCCCGGCGATGGAGAAAGCCAAGCTTCTGCAGCCCTGACTGGCTTAGGCCTCTGCTTAAGGCTACAAAGTTTCAGTTATAAAAGATACATAAATCGCAACAAAATGGCTGCTGCCACAGAGCGAGCAGAAAGAAGGCTTGGCTTTGCTCCAGGCTACAAAATTTCAATTGTAGAACATAAATAAGTCTCAGATACCAGGGCCTCCACTTGGGTCACGGGGAGCATGGCCAGTCTGAAAACCACCACAGGCCTCTCACCCAAGCTGCCCCACACCCCATGGTAACCCCCACCCTGATCCGAGCCACCCTTCAGGGCAAACTAGCTAGCCCCCACCCATGCACCAGGCCTCTATCCTATCTAATAAAAGAGTAATATGCAGATTCACCATCACTCCAACACACAAGATGGCTGTCTCCATGTGGTCAAAGATCCTGCCCCCATGTGGACACAAGATGGTCACCACAAGATGGCCAGCAGGAGAGGGCAGTTGGGAGAGACCAGGCCTGTAAGGGAAGGTAGTTGGGGGTGATCAAGCCTGCAGGAGGGGCAGTTAAGGGTGACCAGGCTGGCAGAGAAGGGAAGTTGGGGGTGACTGGGCCTGCAGGGAAGGGCAGTTGGGAAGAACCCAGGCCTGCAGGAGAGGGCAGTTAGAGGTGACTAGGCCTGCATGGGAGAGTAGTTGGAGGTACCAGGCCTGCAGGAGAGGGCAGTTAGGTGCAAACAGGCTGGTGGGGAGCAGTTAGGCATCAATCAGTCTGGCAAGGGAGTGGTTAGGGGTGATTAGGCTGTCAGGAGAAGCAGTTAGGGGCAATTAGGAAGGCAGGCAGGCGAGCAGTTAGATTGTGAGAGGGGTGTCCCACTGCCTGTATAGGCCCGATTCCAGGCAGTGGGACTTCCTTTGAGGGGTCCCAGATTGGAGAGGGTGCAGACTGGGTTGAGAGACACCCCCACCCCCATGCACGGTTTTTGTGCACCAGGCCTTTAGTACTTAATAAATGAATTTGGGAATTTGGTAGGATATAAAATTAACACCCAGAAATCTATGGCTTTTTTATACACCAATAATGAACTCACAGAAAGAGAAAAAAACAAACAAAAAATCCCACTTAAAATTGCACCAAAAAAATTAAGGTATCTATGAATAAAGTTAAGGAGGTAAAAGACCTGTACTTGGAAAACTACAGGACATTGAAAAAAGAGATAGAGGAAGACATAAAGAAGTGTAAGACTATACCATGATCATGGATTGGTAGAATCAAATGGTATACTACACAGACCTAGAACAATCTCAACAAAATTCATCTGGAATAAAAAAAGACCCCAAATAACCCCAGCAATCTTGAGAAAGAATAATAAAGTTGGAGGGATCACAATACCAGATATCAAGCTATGTTTCAAAGACATTGTTCTCAAAACTGCCTGGTACTGGCACAATAACAGAGATATAGACCAATGAACAGAGAACTCAGAAATCTACCCAAGCTATTATGCTCAATTGATATTTGACAAAGGAGGCAAGAGCATACAATGGAGTCAAGACAGTCTCTTCAATAAATGACATTAGGAAAAGTGGACAGATACATGTAAAACAAACAAACAAAAAAAACTAGACCACCAACTTACCCCATACCAAAAAAATGAACTCAAAATGGATAAAGGAGTTAAACACAAGACAGAAAACCATAAAAATCTTAGAAGAAGCCATAGGCAACAAAATATACGACATGTAGCAATATCTTTACAAGGACAGTTCCTAGGGCAATGGAAACGAAGGAGAAACTAAACAAAATGGGATTGCATCAAAATAAAAAGATTCTGCACAGGAAAAGAAAACAACAACAAAAAGAGAGCCCACTGCATGAGAGAACATATTTGCAAATGTTATCACCAATAAGGGTTTAATTTCCAACATTTATAGGGAACTCATACAACTTAACAAAATGAAGATAAACAGTCCAATAAAAAAATGGGCAAATGACCTAAAGAGACCCCTTTCGAAAGAGGACATTCAGAAAACCAAGATACATATGAAAAAACATGCTCAAAGTCACCAATAATCTTAAAGATGCAAATCAAAACAACAATGAGGTACCATCTTATACCTGTCAGAATGGCTACCATCAACAAATCAACTAACATGTGCATTGCTGGTGGGAATGAAGACTGGTGCAGCCACTGTGGAAGACACTATGGAGTTTTCTCAAAAAATTAAAAATGGAACTCCCATTTGACCCAGTAATTCCAATTCTAGAAATATATCCCAAGAAACCAGAAACACCAATCAGAAAGAATATATGCACCCGTGTTCATAGCAGTACAATTTACAATAGCTAAGATTTGGAAACTACTTGAGTGCTTATAAACAGATGAGTGGGTTAAAAACCTGTGCTACATCTACACAATGGAATACTATGCTGCTGTGAAAAAGAAGTTCTTACCAGCAACATGGATGGACCTGGAGAGCATTATGCTGAGCAAAATAAACCTGTCAGAGAAAGACAAATATCACATGCTCGCACTCATTTGTGGAATATAATGAACAACATCAACTGATGATCCAGAGACGTAGAATTATTGAACAGACCATCAAACCTTAGAGGGAGGGGGGAGAGTTCAACCAAAATCCTTGTATGCATGCATATAGACATACCCATGGACACAGACATTAGGGAGGTGAGGGCATGTGCTGGCGGGGGTGAGAGGGGGAGAATGGGGAAAGGTCAATGGGGGAAAATGAGACATATGTAATACTTTAAACAACAAATAATAAAAAGAAACAAACATAAAAACAAAAACTACAGTGAGGCATCACCTCACACCTGTCAGAATGGCTATTTCCAATCAGTCAACAAACAACAAGTGTTGGTGAGAATCTTGAGAAAAGGGAACCCTCATGCACTATTTGTGGGATTGCAAATTGGTACAGCGACTATGGAAAACAGTATGGATATTTCCCCCCAAATTAAAACTAGAACTACCATATGACCCTATATTCATTACAATACTATTTACAATGGCCAAGGTGTGAAAGCAACCTAAATGTCCATTGAAAGACAATTGTATAAAAAAGAAGTGGTACCTATGTACAATGAAATTTGCCCTGCCAGGTGGTTCAGTTAGTTGGAGCATTGTCTGGTGCACCAAAAGATTGCTGGTTTGACTCCCAGTTTTGGTATGTTGGGAAGCAACAGATTGATATTTCTCACATCGCTATATCTCTCTCTCTCTCTCCAATCAATAAAATATATCCACAGGGGAGGATAGTAAAAAGAAGAAATGAATTTTTACCATGTGTGACAACATGGATGGATCTAGAGGTTACTATGTTAACTGAAATAAGTCAAACAGAGAGAGACAAGTACCATATGATTTCAGATATATGAGCAAAATAAAAAGCAAAATAAATGAAGAAACAAAACTGAAACTTATAGAGACCAAACTGATGCTTGCCAGATGGGAGGAGTGATAGGGACTGGATGAGAAAGTACAAGTAGGCTGTTATTAAATAGTCATTGGATATAAAGTATAGCATAGGAAATATAGTCAATAATATATGTATGGATGTCAGTCAGCTGTGAACTGGCATTATTGTGGCAGTCTCTTGCTAAACCATGTAAAGTCTAACCACTGTGCTGTACACCTTTAAGAAATATAATATTGAATATAAACTGTGATTTTAAAAAATATAAAAAGAAAACACCACTATAATGAAAGAATGGATGAATAAACAAATCAATATAATGAATAAAAAAGATATGCTTTATACATATAGATATAGAAGTATGATGATAATACACTGAGGCACTTTGGGTTGTTAAAAGTATAGAGTTATACTTTCATGAATTTTGCCTCTTTGAGTTTGCACTTTAGTGTGGGGGGAAGACAGTGCACAAGTAAATAAATTAAATATATCAAATGGTAAAAAGTGCTATGGAGAAAAAATAATGAGGATTAGGGGGTACAGTTATGGAAGGGTCACAATTTTTAATGAAATTTGAGCAAAAATCTGAAGGAGATGAAGTATTTACATAGACATCTAGAGAATGGGCATATGAATCAGAAGACACAAGTGCAAACCCTTTTGTGAGGGCAAGACTAACATTTTTTTTAGAAAGTAAAGATGTCATTATGACTGAAAAAGAATGAGTGAAGGGAAGATTAATGGAAAATGAGTTAAAAGAGATAATGGTATCAAGATCACATTAGGTCTTCTGGGCCAATATAAGGACTTATAATGGGTGAGGTGGGAAAAATATTAGAGGTTCATGATCACTGGTTTGGTACAATTTAGATTGTACCAGTTGTCCTTTATGTAGAGTATAGACTTGATGGGAAGAAATACAGAAGCAGAGAAAACAGTTAAGAGGTCATAAAAATAATCCTGATGAGATTATGGTCATTTTAACCAGGGTAGTCCCAACAGAGGTAATGAGCACAAATAAATTCTAGGAATATTTGGAACCATAACCAGTAGATTTGCTGATAGATTGGATTTAGGATGTGAAATGATGAGGAATTAAGGATATCTTCAAACTTCTTGATTTGAACATCTGATAGAATGAAGTTGATATTAATAAAATGGAAAAGACTCTAGAAAGAACAAGTTGAAGAGGAAAGATCAGGAGCCTGTTTGGGCATGTTTAGTTTGAGATACTTATATAATATTCAATTATAGATGTTGACTATTAAGTTGAATAAATGAGTCCAGTTTGAGGAAAGGTCTGAGCTCTGTTATAAATTTGAGAGCCATAAATGTAACCAGAGGGTATTTAAAGCCATATGACTGAGGATATTACCACAGGAATGAGTGTGATTTGAAAAGGGAAAAGATTCAAGGACTGAACCTGGAGAAGATATTTAGAAATCAATGAAATGAAAAGAATACTACAAAAGATTCTTGAGACGGAACAGCCAGCCAGTGAAGTTAAAGGAAAACCAAATCAATATGCTATGATCAAACCAAATAAAGACAAGATTTGAAGGTGAACAGAGTGATCTGTGCCAAATGCTACTATTAAGACATGCACATTTAGGAACAAGAATTAATTATAAGATTTAGTAATGTGGAAGATATCAAGTATCTTGAGAAAAGTAGTTTCAGTGAAATGATGGGATCAAAACCTGACAAGGGCAAGAGACTCGGTGTGAAGAAAGAGCAGGACCAAAGGTAGTGAAATAGGATATCAAGAGTTATTTAAACCAGTATTAAAATTTACTTTTGGAGAGATAACAGTCTATTTAAATGATTGGGAATCTGCTGAAGTCAATACATTAAATGTCCAACTGAACAGTGTTAGCTGTTCTTTTCATGCTGATGAAGATCTATTGAAGATCTGAGATCCAGAAAATGTTGTAAATAAAAACTTCTGTATTTCTTAATATCCACCTAAGACTTTGCACATAGGCAGCACTGAAAAGGATTGATTGATTAAACTTATTTTGATCTAAATTATTTATTTATTTATTTTTGGTCTAAATAATTTACATAATTTACAAAAGGATCTTAGATTGTCCCAAAGAGAAGCCAGATGATATAAGTGTTTTTTCCTTTCAAATTATGCTTATCCTCTGTGTTCATTCTGCTACATATGGCTTTATTCTTTCTCTTTCTCAGTGTATTTGCTTTGATGTTTTATGAAATTCAACATTAATCCCAATACTAGAATATTATTTGGCAGATTTCTCTAACATCAGGTCATAACTACAAACTGTCAGGGCATATCTGGCAGCTGTCTCTTCGCTTCCTGTCTCTTTTATAATCCTTTAAAATCAGATACTGCTCCATCTAATAATTCAGAGCATTTTATGGGTTTATAAATTCAGACCATCGCCAACATTTTGGAATATATGGATCTATGGATTTAAGAGATTTTTTTCCCCCAGATGTCGCAACATATAGACAAGTTCCATAACCTTATATTCAGCTCTCAGGAGATTTTTATTGCCTCTTTTGCTTTTCCTTTGAGAGAGAGAGAAGAGCCAAACTTTGTTATAAGCTTATTGTGAGAATAAGATTTTTAGGAAAGCAGGATAATGTAGTGGAAAGAGCGATAGATTAGGAGACATGAGACCCAGGCTCTACCTCAAAATATGCCACTATTCTACTGATGTATTGGCTGACTTCTCCTCAGGCACTTAACTTTTTTAGGTTTTAATTTTCTTATATAAAAAAACAAGTAAGATTAAGTAATGTATTACGTTCATTTATTCAGCAAGTATTCTCTGAGTGCTCATTCTATGTGAGGCTCTATGAGGAGAGCTATACTTCCTGCCCTTAAGCACTTGTGTAATAGAGGTGAAGGCAGGAAAACAAACAAACACAAATCAGTTATATAAAAGAGATATGCAAAAATGGGAGTGTAGTGTAGCAGCACAGGTGAAGGGCAACTAAAGGATTGGTGTGATCAGGAGATACTTACAAGAAGAAATAACTAGGCTTAATCTGAATAATCAAAAACAATTTGGACTTGCCTGGCCAGCGTGGCTCAGTGGTTGAGCATCGACCTGTGAGCCACGGTTTGATTTCTGGCCAGGGCACAGTGTGGGGCCTGTAGCAGAAAGCCCACTGGCAGAAATCACAATGTGGAAAAACAGTAAGTTTGGAATATTTCTTCTTCTCTTAAAGCTACCTTTACATTGCCCATGTTTTGGTAACTGCTCTCTCCCCACGATCCTTCATGCCTACAGAGCCTCAAGTAGTCCTCAACCTCCATGAGAGAAAGATAACAGGTTTCTGCTGTTGCTAGCACTGGGGTTTTTCCTTATCCCCGACTCTGTTCACAACTTTGTAAATGGTTTCTTTATTAAACTCTCTTTCTTTATCTTGTTTGAGTTTACATCTTTTTCCAGCCAGACCTTGAATGATATTGCAGACTAGGTTTTGGAGCAGATTTGGTTTATTTTCCAAGGAGTTCTACCAGTCCTTCTCTCCTCAGAATCCAACTCAAGTGTTGATGCCTTTTAAATATGGATTTTGGAGTCTGAGAAATCTGGGTTTGAATTAAGTAAGATTGTTTTTCAAAGTTGCTGGCACTAAATGAGGTCTCATTAAATGTTAGTATTTTTTAACTTTTTCCTAATTTTCTAACCAACTTTATCCTATTTTACTTTTTACTTTCTAATATCATGCATTTATTTGCATGTTGCTTGAATCTGTTTTCTAGCTGTTTCATTCTAATTGCCTTGACTTTATGAATCTATTCTGAATTTCTCATGTCAATGGGTCATAGAGTAATGCTAAAAATAACTGAAAATTGTATATTTTTAGAATTTATAAAAATTTACTTTTGCTATTATATTTAATCCCCATAACTCTTTAAAGTAAGAATAGTTATTTCTCTCATAGAGGAGGTAACTGAAGCATAGATAAATTAATTACCTAGGTTATAGAGTTAAATAGTGTGATACCTGATGACTCAAACTCAGGTTCTTAGATTTCAATTCCTTTCATTTCTGTTATACTATTATGGACTTTTAAAACTATTATTGATCTTTATTGTTGAGATTTTTACAGATGTCCCTCTCCCCCGGCTTCCATAACTCTCCTCCATCTGGTTCTCACCCTACCCCAGGCCCTCACCAGCCTATTGTCTGTGTCCATATGTAATTCATACATGCATATAAGATCTTTGACTAATCTCTTCCTGCACCCCTTCACACCCTCATCCCTCTGAGAATCAAGAGTCTGCTCCATTTCCATGCCCCTGATTCTATTTGATTCCCAGTTTATTCTGTTCATTAGATTTTTATTCATTTGATTTTTAGATTCAGTTGATGATAGATATATATTTATTGTCACTTTGTTGTTCATATTTCTAATTTTAATTTTATTTTTTAAATTAAACAATATATATATATATTCTTTGAAGTATTACAAATAGTAATACATATGTTTCCTTCCCCCCCCCCCCCGGCCTCCCCTTCCCCCAGCACATGCCCTCACCTTTTCCCCACGCCCCGCAGTGTCTTGTATCCATTTGTTATGCTTATATGCATGCATACAAGTCCTTCGGTTGATCTCCCACAGCCCCTGCCCCCATCCTCCCCTGCCTTCCCACTGTAGTTTGACAGTCTGTTCAACACTTCTTTGCCTCTGTATCTATCTTTTTCCCCCTGTTTCTTTTCTTTAAAAAAAAAACTTGCATCTGCATACTAGAAACAAACATATAAGAACAAAAATATTTTAGTCTCAGTTTCAGTGTCCAACAGTTCTGAGTCCCAGTTTCAATGTCAAATAGTTCCTAATGTGTACATGTCAGCAATGGTATCTGGATGGTGGACAAATGGTGGCAATGTAGGTTCCATCCTCTCTGGTTTGGTCCTGGGCCACCTGTGGCGATGCACAGCTGCTGACTGCTAGCATGGCAAGGTGTTGTCAGCATCTTCCATCTCTGGACTGTCTTTGCAGTTGGAACAGACCTGTCAGGAATCCATATGGTCATGGAGTTGTTTTATGAAAATATACAAACATATTCTCAACCAAAATTTGATAAAGGAATGTTTTCTGTAAATTAGACTTGGGATTCTTTTTATTTTTGCCCAAATTATTTTCCTTTGGCTTATTTTGATGCCTTGTGTGCTTTTCATGGGTGTCCTGCTGTTAGCATTACAAATGGAAATTAATTTTCTGAAGTAAAATTTTCCTAAATGTAATTTATTTACAGGATATTTTTCATGTTGTTTATGTTTTTTATCTTTACCTTTTTCTTCTTCTCAAAGAATACCCTTCAGCATTTCATATAATACTGGTTTGGTGGTGGTGAACTCCTTTAGCTTTTCCTTGTCTGTGAAGCTCTTTATCTGGCCTTCAATTCTGAATGATAGTTTTTCTGGGTAGAGTAATCTTGGTTGTAGGTTCTTACTATTCATCACTTGCCACTCTCGTCTGGCCTGCATAGTTTCTCTTGAGAAATCAGCTGACAATCATATGAACACGCCCTTGTAGGTAACTGACTGTTTTTCTCTTGCTGCTTTTAATATTCTCTCTTTGTCTTTTGTCCTTGGCATTTTAATTATGATGTGTCTTGGTGTGGTCCTCGTTGGATTTCTCTTGTTTGGTGTTTTCTGTGCTTCATGGACCTGTAAGTCTATTTCTTGTAAGTCACCAGGAAGGGGAAGTTTTCTGTCATTATTTCTTCAAATAGGTTTTTCAATATCTTTATGTTTTATGGCACCCCATAATTCAGATTGAAGTTGTCCCAGAGACTCCTTACACTGTCTTCATATTTTTGGGTTCTTTTTTCTTTTGTTCTTCTGGTTGGGTGTTTTTTGCTCCCTTGTATTTCTAATTATTGATTTGATTTTCAGGATCCTCTAGTCTACTGTTGAATCCCTATATATTATTCTTTATTTTAGTCAGTGTATGCTTAATTTCTGACTCTCCCCCTTGTCCCCTACCCCTTCCCCCTCCTCTTCTTCCTCCTCTTCCTTCTTTTTTTTATTTTTTTGAATTCTCACTAAGATCCTTGAAAGTCTCACTAAGTCCCTTCGCGGTTTCTAGAAGATTCTTAAGTAACCTTATAACTGTATTCAGTAGTTTGTTTTCTTCCATTCCTTTCATTTGTGATATGTTTCTTGGTCTCTGCATTTTGGCAGCTTCCCTGTGTTTGTTTCTATTTATTGGGTAACTGCTAAGTCTCCTTGAATTGATAGAGTGACCTTATGTAGTAGGTGTCCTGTAGGGCCCAGTGGCTTAGCCTTCCCAATCACCTGAGGTGGTCAATCTTGGTGTACCCCTTGTGGGCTGTGTGCACAGTTTTGTTGTATTTGAGCCTTGATTGCTATTTCTGTCACTGGGAGGAATTGACTTCCAGGCCAATTAGCTGTGAGGACCACTTGTGACTATAGTGCGAGAGTTGCTCTGCAGGAGACACCCTCATGGAGCAGGACTTGCTTTAGTGGGGCTTTGGTGCTCACTGAGTCTGCCCCTTGAGTGTATCACTTATGGATGTGAAAAGTTGTAATTTGGTCTGGTCAACTACTGACCACTGGGTACTCTGATTCTTGGGTCTCCAGGGAGGTGCAAAGTCAGTCACTGCCTTGGGCCAGCCAGCAGGAGCTACAGAGACATCTGCAGATTCCTCCTCTTTGTGTAGGGTTGGAAGTGCCCAGATGAGGCCCAGCTGTGAAGCAAGTCAGGCTGGTGCTGGTGCCAGCTCTTGGGCCTTTTACTGATATATTTGGGACTCTCTGACCCAGCTGCAGTTTGTTTTGACAGATTTTATCCTGAGAAAGGACAGACTATTTATATGCAAAAGCTGCTGCACACAGCTTGGGTGGGGTTATAAATTGGGTTGGACAGAGTCTCGGGGAATCATCAGGGCAGAGGAAACAGAAATGGCTGCCAGTTAGTCCTGCACCCGGGATGTCCAAGCACAGGAACAATGAATGCTGCAAGCACCTCAGTCTGGAAGAAAGCCTCCCCTGAGTGTCTGTCGATGCCAGACAGTCCACTTTCTCCCCATATGTGTCTGAGACCCCCAGAGCCTAACCCGGCTCTGACTTGTAAATTCAGTTCATGATGCTGTCCTTTTAAGAGGAACAGTTGGGTCTCCAGCAGCCTGTGTGTAACTCAGCCCCAATCCACACTGGTTTTTACAGTTTGTATTTCTTACTGCTCATAGGGACTTCTTTCCCCAGCTCTGGATCACTGGGGGTCTGGTGTAGGGCTGAGACTTTTCACTCCGCTGGGCAGCCTCTGCAACGGCAATCTCCCTCCTGATTAAAAAAGCAGCACATCCAGTGCCAGACCAGCCTGTTCTGTGCCTCCACACCTCCTACCAGTCTTAGTATGCGTTCTTTATTTCTCTAGTTGTAGTACTTCTATTCAGTCAGCATTCGGATGGTTCTGAATGATAGTTACTATGTATTTTAGTTGTAATATTGATGTGGTTGTGGGAGGCAGAAAGTAGTAAATAAAGCTTTTGAAGCTTTACCTATGCCACTGTCTTGATTCTCTGTTTTGTTTCTTAATACATTATCCTTTGTTTTATATTTACTTAGTTAATATAATTTTAACTTATTGATAAACCATATCTCTACACTTTTTTCTTTTCCAACTTTCTTTTTTGTTGAGTTGGCAATTTTTAAAATTCTTATCTAATTTCTCTTCATTGTTTTTATAGTTGTTATCCCTTCTTATTGACTTCTTTTCTCCAGAAAACATAATGACAAAAATTTTAAAAGACCATAACTAATAAACACAGAATGCAAACCAACACATTTATGCTTAGTTTCTTTTAGAATTGCTCTCTAGACCTGATGCAGACTTTTGGTGTAGGAAATAATCTTTGTTTCTTCTTGAGTCTTGTGCATGGCTCTTATCCTTGAATGTGGAGCTCTGGTTACATATTGACCTATTCCAGATTAAGAATGTAGGAACCTTTCATGAGAAGCAAAGCAGTATAATAGATACAGCAATAGCATCTGTACATCCTAGACCTGGGCTCAGATCTTGGGTCTGCCACTTAATAGCTGTGTGGCCTTGGACAAGTTACAGTTAAACTTGTCTTTAAAATTCAGATTCCTTATTTGTAAAATGGTGCGGGTTGAAGAAGTGTGTATGTACTAAGAATTACGTACCTTGCAGAGTTCTTGTGATAATTAGGTGTGAGAACTTATATAAATAACATATTATATTATAGATTTTCAAAAAATAGTAGTTTTGATGATCATTATTACCATTATTTTTTATTGCAACACACACACAAAAAGTCTTTTTTTTTGGAATCCTGGTTCAGGCCACGAGCCGCATTTAGTGATGAATAGGATAATCACTAGATTTGGAGTTCAGCCGGGCCACTGACAAACAGAGGTCAAAAGGCACAGCATCTTAGAGGTGCCTAGTGTGAAAAATTGCCCTTGTTTTTGTTGGGCTCCCTTTATGATCCATAATGCCTTTTGCTTTGGTGGTACCATTGACTGGGTATTTTAAGGCAATTTGTAGGATTAAGCCTGTCAGGGTACCACAGCAGATTGAGGCCTAGTAACAATGCAACCTTCTCCCCATGGAGTTTGAGGCTTACCTAACAGCCTCTCCAGGCCTTCCTTTCTGCTCCAGTACAAAGAATACTAAGTACTTATAAAAAGGCTTCTTTTGAATGAAGAATTTCTGGTGCCAGTGACTTTCTAATTAATTTATTCTATGTAATTAAAACAAAAATATACAGAATAGGATCAGAAAATATATAGTGAGAAGATTTTTTAAAAATATTTTGTACTTAAGAATATGAGCAGTATATTAGAATGGATAATGCTCTCCCAAACTCCATATCTATATTCATGTTGATTCCTCCCATTTTCTTTCACTAACTAGTGAACTTGAACTCCTACTCCTCTTTTAAGAACTAGCCCCTGTGGTCCTTTTGAAGCTTTCTCATTAGACTGTGATACCCTTGAGAGGTGGGGATACTTTTCTCATCTTTGTATCTGCTTCGCTGCCTAACACAGATAAAAGGCATTTGATAAATGAGTAAGTCTAGCCTAGATATTTTCAAAATATTTTTGAGGGCAGGTAGTCTCCTTTCTTTCATGTAATTCAACAACAGTGACTACTGGTTCCCATAAGGACTATTCTAAAGATGGCTGCTTAAATTGGTCTTTTGTTCAAAATGCTAGTACAGCAATAAAAGATCATGCTAAATTTTTAAAGTACCAAGGAGTTTAGAAAAGAGAAATGTCAGCTGGTCTGAAAAAGTCAAGTTAAGTGATATCTTAATGTAAATAGACATGACACAGTTTCTGGCACTTTTTTAACCTTAGAAATGAGTGAGACCCAGCTAAATATTAGCTTTAAGGGGATTGAGTTTTGGTGTAGACCATTGATTTTCAACCTTTTTTATCTCATGGTACATATAAACTAATTATTAAAATTTTGTGGCACCACAACAAATAGATATTTTGCCAATCTGACAAAGAAAAGATATAATTTCCATACATTCACACCGGGTGTGGATATTGTGTTGGCTGTTGTCATTTTTTAATTTGACAACCTAAGGGAAAAGAGGTCAGTTCCTCTTACTAAATAGTTAGGTACTGCATGTTTTAAAAATTCTTGCAGCATACTTCTTGAAAATTGCTGCTATAGACTAATGACACACTGAAAGGTAGAGTGTATTTAATTCAGCATATAATTAAGGGCTGAAAGTAATATAGTAGACTTATATGAGGGAAAGTGATTATCAAAGCCAGAAGAGACTAGAAAATACCTTGGAGAAGTGGTCAGTCTCCAACAAAGTTTTAAAGAAAGACAACATCTGTCATAGACACAGACAACATGGTGATTGTCAGAGGGAAGGGGTTGAGGTGGGGAAAGATAGAAGATTGTATGGGAAGATAAATGGTGATGGGAGAATGGTTAACTTGGGGTAGTAAGCAAACAAAACAATGTACAGATGATGTATTATATAATTACTAGAGGCCCAGTGTGCACAAAATCGTGTGTGGTTAGTGTCTCTGGCCTTTGCCACCTTGTGATACTATGTGAAGCTCGCTGCCCCGGGATGCACCATGATGCTCGTAGCCCTTGACGCTCCTCAAGGCTCCCCTGACCCCACCACTGCTCCACGAGGCTCCTCCCATCCCGCCATACTCCGCAAAATCCCCCTCACCTCTTCACCCCTGACCCCACCACTGCTCCACAAAACTCCCCCGTGCCCTGCAATTGCTCTACAAAACTCCCCCCACCCCAGGACTTCTCCAGGAGGATCTCCCTGCCTCTGGACTGCTCTGTGAAAATCCCCCCACCCTGCGACTACTCTCTGAGGCTCCCCCTACCCCTTGACTGCTCCACAAAACATGCTACTGCCCCATGAAGCTTGCCACTGGATGCTCGCTGAAACTACCCCTGCCCTGCAACTGCTCTGCGAGGCTCCCTGCACCCCGCGACTGCTCCGTGAAACTCCCCGGCTATGATACTGCTCCCTGAAACTCGCTGCCGCCCCACGAAGCACTCCACCACTGCTGCCACTCAACAGTCCCCAGTCCCTCCCACCACCCCCCCCTCCTCGTGGTGAGCAGCTCAGTGTCCAGGGAGAAAGGGGGGGGGGGGGGCAAGAAGTGTTCCATGCACTTTATGGCAACTGGTTGTTTGTTCCGTCATGACAGCACCTGGATCTTTGTATATTAGGATATATCCAAAACCTGTACAATTTTATTAACCAATTTCCTTCCAATATATTCAATAAAAAGTGAAGTTATGAAAATAAAGGATACTCACATGGTGCTTGTAAATGTACAGGGCTCATTTTGGGGACTATGTGACCTAACTAGCTGAGAAAAAAGAAAAGACGTTTTTATTATCTTAAGTTTTACATATGTCTCCTTTTTCCCCAATTAAACCCCCCCCCCCCAACCATTTTCAGCCCAGGCATTCTACAACCACCCCAGTGTCCATTAGTTATGCAAATATGCATGCATACAAGTGCTTTGGTTGCTCTCTAACTCCTCCCCTCCACCCCCAACCTCCTCTTCTATTTGTCTCTGGATCTATTTTTGGTTATCAAATTATATTGATCATTATATTCCACATATGAGTGAGATCATGTGATATTTATCTTTCCCTGACAGGCTTATTTTGCTTACAATAATGCTGTCTAGGTCCATGCATGCTTTGCAAATGGTAAGAATTCCTTCTTCTTCTTTTTTTTTTTTTAACAGCATAGTACTCCATGGTACTGATGAGCACTTAAGTTGTTTCCAAATCTTAGCTATTGAAAAGTGTGCTGCTATGAACATAGGGGTGCATATGTCCTTTCTGATGGGTGTTTCTAGTTTCTTTGGTTATATTCCTAGAAGTGGGATTTCTGAGTCAAATGGGAGTTCCATTTTTAGTTTTTTGAGGAAACTATACTGTTTTCCACAGTGGCTGCACCAGTCTTCATTCCCACCAGCAATGCACGAGGGTTCTTATCTCCACATCATTGCCAGCACTTGTTTGTTGATGATAGCCATTCTGATAGGTATAAGATGGTACCTTATTGTTGTTTTGATTTTCATCTCTCAGATGATTAGTGACTTAGAGCATGTTTTCATATGTCTCTTGGCATCCTGTATGTCCTCTTTCAAAAGGGGTCTATTTAGGTCATTTACCCATTTTTGATTGGATTGTTTCTTCATTCTGTTAAGTTGTATGAGTTCCCTATAAAATTCAGAGATTAAGCCCTTATCTGATATAATATTGGCAAATATGTTCTCCCATGTAGTGGGCTCTCTTTTTTTGTTGATGGTTTCTTTTGCTGTGCAAAAGCTTTTTATTTTGATGTAATCCCGTTTGTTTATTTTCTCTTTAGCCTCCACTGCCTTAGGAACTGTAGTTGCAAAGATATTGCTTTAACAAATGTCTGCTATTTTGCTGCCTATGGAGTCTTGTTCCCATCTTACATTTATGTCCTTTAGCTATTTTGAGTTTGTTTTTGTGTATGGTATAAGTTTGTGATCTAGTTTCAATTTTTTTGCATGTATCTGACCAAGTTGCCCACTGTCATTTATTGAAGAGACTGTCTCGACTCTGTTATATGGTTTTGCCTCCTTTGTCAAATATTAATTGAGTATAATGGCTCGGGTAGATTTCTGGGTTCTCTGTTCTGTTCCATTGTTCTATATGTCTGTTCTTTTGCTAGTACCAGGCATTTTTGAGAACCATGGCATGGTAATATAGCTTGATATCTGGTATTGTGATTCCTCCAACTTGTTCTTCTTTCTCAGGATTGATGTGGCTATTTGGGGCCTTTTAAATATCATGAATATTTATTCCATATCAATTTCTGGAGAGTTTGTTCTAGATCTTTGATATATGCCATTGGTATTTTAATGGGAGAGCATTGAGTCTAGAGATTGTTTTGGGTAGTATGGGCATTTTAATGATGTTGATTCTACCAATTCATGAACGTAGTATGTTCTTCCATTTGTTTATGTCTTCATCTATCTCTTTTTTCATTTTACATATATTTTATTGATTTTTTTACAGAGAGGAAGGGAGAGGGACAGAGTTAGAAACATCAATGAGAGAGAAACATCAGCCAGCTGCCTCCTCCACACTACCTACTGGGGATGTGCCCACAACCCAGACACATGCCCTTGACCGGAATCGAACCTGGGATCTTTCAGTCCACAGGCTGAAGCTCTATCCACTGAACCAAAGTAGGGCTATCTCTTTTTTCAATGTCCTGTAGTTTTCTGAGTTCAGGTCTTTTATGTTCTTGGTTAAGTTTATTAGTATCTATCTTAATTTTTTTGAAGCAATAGGATTTTTCTTTTGGTTTCTCTTTCTGTGAGTTCATTATTGGTGTATAAAAAGGCCATAGATTTCTGGGTGTTAATATTATATCCTGCTACATTGCCAAATTCATTTATTAAGTATAATAATTTTTTGATAGAATCTTTAGGGTTTTCTATGTATTTATAGTATCATGTCATCTGCAAATAAGGACAGTTTTAATTATTTTTTTCCAAGTTGAATGCCTTCCCCCCCCCTTCTTCTTGTCTGATCTCTATGGCTGGCACTTCCAGTACTATATTGAACAGGAGTGGTGAATGTGGACATTCCTGTCTTGTTCCTGTTCTTAGGGTAAATGAGTTTATTTTTTGCCCCTTGAGTATGATGTTGGCTGTATGTTTGTTATATAAGGCTTTTATTATGTTGAGGTATGATCCCTCTGTTCCTTCTTGGCTGAGAGTTTTTATCAAGAAAGGGTATTGGTCCACTCATCTGCTGATGGGCACTTAGGCTGTTTCCAAATCTTAGCTATGGTGAATTGTGCTGCTATGAATATAGGGGTCCATATATCCTTTCTGATAGATGTTTCTAGTTTCTTGGAATATATTCCTGGAAGTGGAATGGCAGGGTGAAATGGGAGTCCCATTTTTAGTTTTTTGAGAAAACGCCATACTGTTCTCCACAGTGGCTGCACCAGTCTGCATTCCCACCAGCAGTGCAAAAGAGTTCATTTTTCTCCACATCCTCGCAAATGCTTGTCGTTTGCTGATTTTTTGATGACTGTCATTCTTACAGGTGTGAGATAATATCACATGGTCATTTGGATTTGCACCTCTCATATAATGAGTGACTTTGAGCGTGTTTTCATATGTCTCTTGGCCTTCCTTCCGTCTTCATTTGAAAAGATTCTCTTTAGGTCCATTGCCCATTTTTTTATTGGGTTGTTTATCTTCCTTTTGTTAAGTTGTATGAGTTCGTTGTAAATATTGAAGATTAAACGCTTATGGGTAATAACATTGCCAAATATGTTCTCCCAAGCAGTGGGCTTTCTTGTTGTTTTGTTGATGTTTTCCTTTGCTGTGCAAAAGCTTTTTATTTTGATGTAGTCCCATTTGTTTATTTTCTCTTTAGTTCTCATTGCCCTTGGAGTAGTATCGGTAAAGAAATTGCTTCAGCATATGTCTAAGATTTCTCAGCCTTTGGATTCCTCTAGTATTTTTATGGTTTCCCATCTCATGTTTAAGTCCTTTATCCATTTTGAGTTTATTTTTGTGTATGGTGTAAGTTGGTGGTCTAGTTTCTTTCTTTTCTCTTTTTTCATGTTTCTGTCTTATTTTCCCAACACCATTTGTTGAAGAGACTATCTTGACTCCATTGTATGTATGGTCATGCCTCCTTTGTCAAATATTTATTTTGCATAGTGATTTGGGTCGATTTCTGGGTTCTCTATTCTATTCCATTGATCTATACGTCTATTCTTGTGCCAGTACCAGGCAGTTTTGAGAACAGTGACTTTGTAATATAGCTTGATATCTGATATTGACATCCCACCCACCTTGTTCTTCTTT
This sequence comes from Antrozous pallidus, assembly GCA_027563665.1. NCBI lineage: Eukaryota > Metazoa > Chordata > Mammalia > Chiroptera > Vespertilionidae > Antrozous > Antrozous pallidus. The sequence goes on along the minus strand of CM050508.1, from coordinate 176,517,872 downwards.
TGCAGAATTGCTGCAGCTATTTAGGGTCTTTTTTTTAATTCCAGATGAATTTTTGAAGAGTTCTTTCTAGGTCTTTGAAATATGCCATTGGTATTTTAATGGGGATTTTAATGATGTTGATTCTACCAATTCATGAATACATGAATTGAATACAGTTTGTTCTTCCATCGGTTTATGTCTTCCTCTATCTCTTTTTTCAGTTTCCGGTAGTTTTTCGCATATAGATTTTTTTACCTCCTTAGTTAAATTTATTCCTAAGTATCTTAATTTTTTTGGTGTGATGGTAAATGGGATTGCTTTTTTAGTCTCTCTTTCTGTAAGTTCACTATTGGTATAAAGAAATGCCATAGATTTCTTGGCGTTAATTTTGTATCCTGCGACATTGTCGAATTCATTTATTAAGTCTACTGTGGTACATCTATACAATGGAATGCAATATTCCTTCCTGTGATAAAAAGGAAGGAATTCTTACCATTTGCAACAGCATGGATAGAAGTGGTGAGCATTATGTTAAGTGAAATAAGCCAGTTAGAAAGATAAATACCACACGATCTCACTCATTTATGGAATATAATGAACAACATAAACTGATGAACAGGGACAGATCCAGAGATAGAGAAACATCGATTAGATTGTTAAACATCAGAGGGAACGTAGGGGTGGGTGAGAGTAAGGGATAGAGATCAACCAAAGGACTTGTATGCAAGCATATAAGCCTAACCAATGGACACAGACACCAGGGGATGGTGAGGGCATGAGTGTTGGGGGTTTTGGGGGCTAATGGAGGAATGAGGATACATATCTTAATAAATAAATGAAAAAAACAAAAAATTATTTAAAAATTTTAATTAAAATATATGCTAAAAAACGAACAGGTGTTGGATTTTGTCAAATGCTTTTTCTGCATTGATTGATATGATTATGTGATTTTTGTCTTTCAAATTGTATATGTATTATATCACATTTATTGATTTGCGGATATTGAACCATCCTTGCATGTCCGTAATAAATCATACTTGGTCATGATGTATGATCTTTCTAATGTAATGCTGGATCCAATTTGCTAGAATTTTGTTGAGGAATTTAGCATGTATGTTCATCAAGGATATTGGCTTGTAGTTCTCTTTTGTTGTGGAATTGGGGTAATGCTGACTTCATGGAAAGAGCTTGTAATTATGCTTTCCTCTTGCATTTTTTGGAATAATCTGAGGGGAACAGGTTTTAGTTCTTCTTTGAATGCTTGGTAGAATTCTCCTGTAAATATGTCCGGAGCTGGGATTTTGTTTGCTAGAAGGTTTTTGATCACTCCTTCAATTTCTTCTGTGGTTATCACCCTATTCAGGTTTTTAAATTCTTCTTGATTGTGTTTTGGGGGCTTTTTTCCTCCTAAAAATTTGTCCATTTTATCTAGTTTGTCCATTTTGTTGAAATAGAGTTGTTAAAATTATTTTTCCATAATGCTTTGTATTTTTGTCGGATAGGTTGTTACTTCACCTCTTTTATTTCTGGTTTTGTTTATTTGGGTCCACTCTCTTTGCTTCTTGGTGAGCCTGGCTAGAGGTTTATCAATCTTGCTTATTCTTTCAAAGAACCAGCTCATGGTTTTGTTGATATTTTTTATTATTATTTATTTATTTGTGTCTATGTCATTAGTTCAACTCTGATCTTTATTATTTCCTTCCTTCTGCTTACATTGGGCCTTTCCCTGTTGCTCTCTTTCTATTTGAGTTGTAGGGTTAGATAATTTATTACCATATTTTCTTCTTTTTTCTTTCTTTCTTTTTTTTTTTGAGTTAGGCCTGTAGAGCTATGAACTTCCCTCTCAAGACTGCTTTCACTGTGTCTCATAGATTTTGGATTGTTGTATTTTCATTGTCATTTGTTGCCATGATGCTTTTAATGTCTTCTTTGGTAACCCAATCATTGTTTAATAGCATGCTATTTAGTCTCCAGGTTTTTTATTTTTTAATTGTCTTTATTGTAGCTGATTTTCAGTTTTATGCCATTATGATCTGAGAAGTTGCTTGATATGATTTCTGTCTTCTTAAATTTGAAGAGACTTTGTTACCCAATATATGGTCTATCTTTGAAAATGACCCATTTGCACTTGAGAAGACTATATATTCTGTGGCTTTGGGGTGAAAAGTTCTGAAGATGTCAATTCCATCTGGTCTAGTGAGTTAGAGGAAGACATAAACAGATGGAAGAACAAAACGTGTTCATGAATTGGTAAAATTAACATCATTAGAATGCCTATACTACCCAATGTCTGGGTTACCAGAGAGATCAAAGAAGAAATAAAAACATCATGGCAACAAATGATAATGAAAACACAACAATCCAAAATTTATGGGACACAGTGAAAGCAGTCTTGAGAGGGAAGTTTATAGCTCTACAAACCTACTGCAAAAAAACAAGAAACAATGGTAATAAATTATCTAATCCTACAACTCAAGAGTTAGAAAGAAAGCAACAAGAAAAGCCCAGTGTAAGCAGAAGGAAGGAAATAATAAAGATCAGAGCGGAAATAAATGACATAGAGAAAAAAAATCAATACAAAAGATCAACAAAACCAAGAGATGGTTCTTTGAAAGGATAAATAAGATTGATGAACCTCTAGCAAGGCTCACCAAGAAGAAAAGAGAGAGGACCAAATTAAACAAAATCAGAAATGATACAGGCAAAATAACAACTCCCACAGAAATACAAATTGTTGTTAAAAATACTAGGAACAACTCTATTCCAACAAACTGGAAAAACTGGAGGGAATGGACATATTCCTAGAAAAATACAACCTTCCAAACTCAATCAGGAAGAATCTAAACACCTCAATAGGCTAATAACTATGGAAGAAATTGAAACAGTCATCAAAAGCCTTCTAGCAAACAAAAGCCCAGGGCCAGATGGCTTCACAGGGGAGTTTTACCAAACATTCAAGGAAGAACTAAAACCTATCCTCCTCAGACTATTCCAAAATATTCAAGATGAAGGAACACTTCCAAACTCATTCTATGAAGCCAGCCAGCATCACCCTAATATTAAAACCAGATTAAAACAACACAATGAAAAAGAATTATAGGCCAATATCCCTCATGAACATAGATTCCAAAATCCTCAACAAAAATCTAGCAAATCAGATCCAGCAGTACATCAGAAAGATCATACACATGACCAAATAGGATTTATCCCAGGGATGCAAGGATGGTACAATATCTGCAAATCAATAAATGTGATACATCACATAAACAAATTGAAAGATAAAAGCATATAGTCATATCAATTGATACAGAAAAAGCATTTGACAAAATCCAACACCCTTTCTTGATAAAAACTCAACAAGGTGGGAATAGAAGTATCATACCTCAACATAATAAAAGCCATATATGATAAACTCACAGCCAACATCATACTCAGTGGGCAAAAACTAAAACCATTTTCCCTGAGAACAGGAACAAGGCAGGGATGCCCACTCTCATCACTCTTGTTCGACATAGTACTGGAAGTATTAGCCATTTCAATTAGTTAAGAAGAAGAAATAAAAGGCATCCAAATTGGAAAAGAAGAAGTAAAGCTATCCTTATTTGTAGATGACATAATATTGAATTCAGCAATGTAGCAGGATATAAAATTAACGCCAAGAAATCTATGGCATTTTTATACACCAATAGTGAACTTACAGAAAGAGACTAAAAAAGCAATCCCATTTACCATTGCACCAAAAAATTAAGATAACTGGGAATCATAACTAAGGAGGTAAAAGACCTATATACAGAAAAGTACAGGGCGCTGAAAAAAGAGATAGAAGAAGATGCAAACAGATGGAAGAACATACCATGCTCATGGATTGGTAGAACCAACATCATTAAAATGTCCATACTACCCAAAGCAATCTATAGATTTATGCACTTCCATTAAAATACGAATGGCATATTTCACAGACCTAGAAAAAAACTCCCCAAAATTCATCCAGAATAAAAAAAGAACCCAAATAGCCACAGCAATCCTGAGAAAGAACAAAGTAGGTGGGATCTCAATACCAGATTTCAAGCTATATTATAAAGCCACTGTTTTCAAAACTGCTTGGTACTTGCACAAGAACAGAATATAGACCAATGGAATGGAATAGAGAACCCAGATATTGACCCAAACCACTATGCTCAATTAATATTCAACAAAGGAGGTGTGAACATACAATGGATTCAAGAGAGTCTCCTCAATAAATGGTGTTGGGAAAATTGGACAGATACATGAAAAAAAATGAAACTAGACCACCAACTTACATCATACACTAAAATAAACTCAAAATGGATGAAGGACTTAAACATAAGATGGGAAACCATAAAAATAATAGAGGAATCCACAGTCTGAGAAATCTCAGACATATGCCAAAGCAATTTCTTCACTGATACCACTGCAAGGACAATGGAAACTAAAGAGAAAATAAACAAATGGGACTACATCAAAATAAAAAGCTTTTGCACAGCAAAAAAACAAAACAAGCAAAACAACAACAACAACAACAAAAAACCCCATCAACAAAACAACAAGAAAGCCCACTGTATAGGAGAACATATTTGCAAATGTTATCACTGATAAAGGTTTAATCTCCAACATTTACAGGGAACTTATACAACTTAATAAAAGGAAGATAAATGATCCAATAAAAAATGGGCAATGGACCTAAATAGAATCTTTTCAAATGAATACAGAAGGAAGGCCAAGAGATATATGAAAACTTGCTCAAAGTCAATAATTGTCTGAGAGATGCAAATCAAAACAACAATGCGGTTATCATCTCATACCAGTCAGAATGGCTTTCATCAACAAACGACAAGTGCTGGAAGATGCAGAAAAAAGGGAACCCTCATGCACTGCTAGTGGGAATGCAGACTGGTGCATCCCCTGTAGAGAACAGTATGGAGTTTCCTCAAAAAACTAAAAATGGAACTTCTATTTGACTCAGTAATCCCACTTCTAAGAAAATATCCCAAGAAACTAGAAACACCTATCAGAAAGGATATATGTGCCCCTATGTTCATAGCAGCATAATTCACCATAGCTAAGATTTGGAAACAACTTAAATGCCTATCAGCAGATGAGTAGATTAGAAAACTATGGTACATCTATACAATGGGATACTATGCTGCTATAAAAAGAAGGAATTCTTACCATTTTCAGCAGCATGGATGGACCCGAAGGGCATTTAGTTAAGTGAAATAAACTAGGCAATGAAAGAAAAAATACCACATGATCTCACTCATTTATGGAAAATAAAGAACATTATAACTTGATGAATCAAAAGATAGATACAGAGGCAGTAAAGCACAGAACAGACTGTCAAATGACAGCGGGAAGACTGGGGAGTGTTGGGGCGGGGGAAGAGATCAACTAAAGGATTTGTATGCATGCATATAAGCACAACCAATGGAGACACTGGAGGGGTGGGATGAGGGCATGCGACAGGTTAGGGGAGGCTGGGGGAAGGTCAATAGAGAAGAAAAAGTATACACACACACACACACACACACACACACACACATACACACACACTGTTATATGTAATAATTTAAACAATAAAAAAGAAAAGAAAAAAAGAGCCAGCAACAAGAGCCCTAGCCTGGGCCTGCACAGAGCCTTCCTTGCCTGCTGTGATGCCATGAATGTGGTGGATTTCCTAAGTGTCGTTAAACCTCTTTAAATGAAGGCATATAGAAAGTATACTAAGGCCCTGTGGGGTAAGGAAACTGGTTTTCTGAATTTGGCGGTGGGTTTTTTGTCTGAGAAATACCTAGCCTAGAATCCTGATTCATGTTCTTACCTTTTGTGTGATATTGAATATCTCACTTTACTTCTTTGAATTTTATTTCTTTTATAATAATTATGTTAGTAAGAATAATTTCTAATATACAGTGCTTTTATGAGAAATACATACCTTTGTAAGAAATCTGACATTCAAATGTTTGTTCCTTTGAAAAGTGTGGGGCGCAAAGATGGAACCAGGACTGGTCTTATTAAGGGGAATATTCAAGACAGAGGCAGTTTCAGGGCATATCCCTGTGACTACTATCATCCAAGCACTGTTAAGAGGATAAGAATGATCATAAATAGGACCCTGTAAATAGAGATCAAAACATCCTCATTCACTGTCAAAAATAAGATCGCAGCAGCATTAAGGCACCCGGATGAAACCCACTAGCACTTATCCACAGAGAAATCTATAAAGTGCTTTCGATTGCTCGGGGGATCTGTAGATATAGCATCATTTTCTCTATCTCATGGCTGACTTGGCCACTTCCACGATGAATTTTTCATGATTCCCTTGACCCGGCAGCTCTTGCCTATGGAGACAGTAATACAGCATTGATTTCTGCCTTTTACGCCAGGACAGGATTTTTGTAGCTTAGAGACCTCAATCCACTATTACTCGTTAGAGACCAGGGCAACTTTTCTTAGGTCTGGAATTCAGAGGGTGAACCATTTAGCTGCTGGTGTCCAAGATAGTCCTTCTAGTGGAATTTTAACTGATCTCAGTAATGAGAGCAGCTATTATTGAATACTTCCTAATTGAACCAGCAGAGGTAGGATTACAGAGAATGCCTTGAAGACAGTAGTCTATCTCCTTTGTTTCTCTAACAGTTCAAATGTTTTCCTTGGCATTGCTTTCTGAAAGAACCTATTAAAAAAATATCAGAGGCTAAAAATAAAATAAATCTAACAGGGAAATCCAGTTCACCTTTTAGTATTTTTTTCCTGTATAATTATTGGAATAGTTGTCCAGGTGCTTCTTATTTTCAGTGGCCCTTGGTCATATAAGAGAAATGGAAATATGCCATGCTGTTGGTAGTTTTTATTTAAACTGCTTTTAAAAAATCAAAAAATCCATATCTCACATCCTGTGAAATGCATTCTTGGCATTACCATGGTAACAAGACTTTTAAAAGGAAGTTAACCGAAATTTAGCTGCATATATTATTTCTTTGTGATTTATACTTCATAAAAATGCAAATGTCACACTAATACATGTCTTACCTTAATGTTTTATACCACCATTTAGTCTTAATTGATTTAATGCTTTCCTTAATTAAATTTTGTGCTTCTGTGAATGGTTTTTCTTTTCCCCTCCCCCACAATCACCATTTCTGTGGACCCATCAAACTATACATTTCAACTGGGTGACATGCAATTTAGAAAACTGTCACACAGGAGATCAATCATCCCAACCTAAGACCTCAACAAAAGAATTTTGGAAAACTACTTGTCCTGCCTAGAAATTTAGCTTATTCTCCTACTTTGGTAGAATTTTAGTATCTCCTTTTCTGCCCTTGCCCTTCTTCTCACATTTGAGCCTGTCTCTCTTAAGACTGAAAAGCAGACTATGCTGGTGGAGAAAAAAGGCTTCACTATTCCCTAGCTTTGTGACCTGCTGTAGGTTATTTAACTAACATTTTTAACCCACAGTGTTCTAATAGGTAGGCCAGAGATAAAATAATACTTTTGTCATAGTACTTTTGTGAGGATTAAATGCAATAATGCTTTTAAAATATTTGTCACAGTGCTTGGCACAGAATCTGTGCTCAATAAACAATAGAGCTATTATTTAGATTGTAGTAATAGTAATTTTGAGGATATAGAGAAAATCTCATTTACCTTAATTACTTTCACTGGAGCTTTGTATTTGTTTGGAAGATACTATTTTGTAAGCTTATTGGAATGAACAGTGAAACTCCAAGAGTAATGTATTATTATACCTGAGCAGAGATGACAAATTTGCTCTTTTTTCTAAGGGTAAAGGGGAATAAAAGCAACCAGTGAGAGGAATGGAGGTGGAGCCAGTGCAATAGAAGATTGTATACCACCTGCCATGACCCATTCCAGCAACTCCCAGAGATTTTGTGTTGTTGGACAAATCCATGAAATGGTTTGTGTAAGGAAGTATGTGTTTGTGTGTAGGAGAGAAAAGTGGTGAATGAGATGAATTTCACACTCTGATTGACATGGACACAGTCCTTAAACTATTAGGGCACCTTGAAAAATCCAAGTCTCTGAGAATCCAGAGGAGAGGCATGTGGATTTAGATAGTCTGAACCTTGGGGTAGGATTTGGGGGGAGGGATTTTGTCCATTTTGCCTAGAACTCTTAAGAGATAGGCATGCCTCAGCCTGCTAGAGCATCTGGGTTACATAATGTTAAAGTCAGCCATTTCTTTCCCCAGGTTTATTGGGGTTTAAATGAGTAGTAGATAATATATATTTAAAGTGTACAACATGATGATTTGATATATATAAAGTTAAGTTGTTTTTATTTTGTGACCACACTTAAGATCTGCTTTCTTAGGAAATTTCAAGTATACAATATGTGTTTTTAATTCTAGTTACATAGCTGTACATAACATCCTCAGATCTTATTAATCTTACTAAAGGCCCAGTGCATGAAATTTGTGCCCGGGGCGGGGGGGGGGGTTGTCCCCCAGCCCAGTCTGCACCCTCTCCAATCTGGGACCCCTCGAGGAATGTCCGACTGCCCGTATAGGCCCAATCCCACCAGGCAGTCGGACATCCCTGTTACAATCCAACTGCTCGACTGATTGCCCCTGTTTCTGCCTGCCAGCCTGATCACCCCCTAACCTCTCCCCTGTCAGCCTGATTGATGCCTAACTGCTCCCCTGGAACCCTGTTTGCCCTACCTGCCCTCCCTTGCAGGCCTGGTCACCCCCAACTTCCCTCCTCTGCTGGTCATCTTGTGGTGGCCATCTTGTGTCCACATGGGGGCAGCCATCTTGTGTATTGGAGTGATGGTCAATCTGCATTTACTCTTTTATTAGATAGGACAGAGGCCTGGTGATGGGTGGGGGCCAGCTGGTTTGCCCTGAAGGGTGTCCCGGATCAGTTTGGTGGTTCCCTTGGGGCATGGGGCAGCCTGGGCGAGGGGCCTGTTGTGGTTTGCAGGTGGGCCACACCCCCCAGCGACCCAAGCAGAGGCCCTGGTATCTGGGACTTATTTATCTTCTACAATTGACACTTTGTAGCCTGGAGCAGAGCCAAGGCTTCTCCTTGCTCTGTGGTGGCAGCCATTTCTGTTGCAATTTATGTGTCTTCTTTAATTGAAACTGTAGCCTGGAGTGGAGGCCTAAATGGCAAGGACAGGTAGAAAGCTTGGCTTTCTGCATTGGCGGGGAAACACAAGCCTCCCTCCTATACTTTGTGGCGGCAGCCTCTTGGTTGTATTTGCATATTTGCTCCTGATTGGCTGGTGGGCATGGCTTATGGGTATATCAGAGGTATGGTCAATTTGCATATCACTCTTTTATTAGATAGAATAACTAAAGGTTTGTATCCTTTGACTATCATCTTTCTACTTCCCACACCCCTAGAAACCACCATTCTACTGTCTTTTTACTTGAATTCCCACATGCCTTAAAGGACTTTCCAGTGATGCAACTCCTTGCTAGAAAGTATTTTCCTTTTTCAGTCAAGTGTTTTTGTTTTTTGTTTTCTCTCGAACATCTTAGTCCATGGTGGTCAGAACAGACTGTCCTTTTACTGCAGATGGACAATCTGCAGCGTTTCTTACCCTGCCCCTCCTCTCATTTCTCATTGCTTCCCATCTAGGTTTCTGTTTTCTTTACCTTTAGCTCATTCAGCAAGTAGCTGCTATGAGCAGGGGTTGGGAAATCAAATATTGGCTCTGCCACTGGCTAGCTAAATAATTTTGAAAAGTCATTTTCCTAATCTTTCTGATCCTCTGTTACCTCATTTATGAAATGGGCAATGATTATAGCACAAAGGGTCATTGTAAGAATTAGCTGAATAAATGTATTCGAAACTCATGGCATAAAACCCTTGTTATGCACTCAATAAAAGTTCCCTCCTTTCTCCTAAATTCGGACTTTTACAATTGCCTCCAAGCTTCTTGAGGACTAATGGAGCCACCCTCTCGTCTTTGTCTTCCTTGTAGCACCTGGCACCATAGCTATCCTAAAGAGAGTGGGCTGGGTTCACAGGGCATGCAACCTCATTTGTCTTTTCCTCTGTGTTCTCCAGTCACATTGGACTCATTCCAGTTGAATGTGCCATGTCCACTCCTTTCACTGGGTCCTCCCAAATGTAATTACTGCTGCTGAAGATCTTTTTTCCTCTTCTTTTCCTGGCAAAATTCAACTAATTTATCAAGTGTCAGCATGAGATGACTTTTTCAGAGAAGAATTTCTTGATCCTCCAAATTAAGTAAGGATCCTATTTTATTTTTTCACTGCATCCTGTACTTTTCCTTTGCAGCATTTTTCACCCTCGTGATTACATGACTAATTGAAATTATTCATTTAATATTTGTATTTATTGAAAGTTGTAGAGATAATATCAATTTTGTTCAGTGTATCTTTAATGCCTAGCATAGTGCCTGGGAGCTCTATATATAATTCTTAGTTGATTGACTCAGTATTATTCAGGGAAATATTGGTGCCACCTGAATAGGGTGGTATTCATTGCCATGGCTCTAGTGGCATTAGATGTCCAGAATAGTAATTTGTACTAAGTGTATGTTACTAGAAAAAGCAGGAATTTGTGTACTTTGATATGCACACTTGTTTTCTATTTTTAAAAGCTGTCATTGTTTCGTGAGGGAATTGTTTCCCAAATTGCTTGCTATAGAACACTAGTCTGAGTACTTGTAATGATTATGGGAACACTTTATACTCCTCCTTTGGGAAAGTCACAGTGAATATGAGCAGTTTTTTTTTAGGGTTTGAGAAGTCTTGTGGTAATGAAAATAGGGTAACATTGCTTAATCCAATATTTCTAACATGTGTTCCATCACTGATGCCCTATTTTCCTGAACATCTATTAACATTGGATGTGATATAAGCTGTGTTGACATACTGACTTAAGGACTAGCACAATTCCCCCTCCCCACCTTCATTGTAAATAATGAAATACCATCAGGTTATTTAAGGGTGAAAAACTTTCAACCTAACAGAAAATAGATATCTTCTCACTAACATACTAACTCTAGAATGATTAACATTTTCATTTTGGAAGATCTTTGACGGTTGTAAAGCTGATGTATGATGTTGCATATGAAGGAGGACACCAATGTTTCTTGCAGGAGTCTACTATAGCAGATAAGGTCATAGCTCCTCAAGGACAATCCTGGCTTCAAAACTTATTTATTACCTATAGGACTTTGGCCAAAATTTTCATCTTTTCTCTGGTTGGCTTCTGCCTTGCTGGTACAATGAGGATACAAGATAGAATCACAGTCCGGGGGTGGAGAAGTGGGACAGAGATGAGAGGTCCAGGGAAGGCTTACACCAAGAGACTTGATGTCTGGGAAATGAGAATCTAGTTTTATGTTTGCTAGACTGATCTGCTTTCCTGAAAATAGTTGGATTTGGAGAAGGCAAACCTCACTATGTAATCTTGCTAGGACTGTGACATAGTTACAGAGTTAGGGAAATCACAGATATTTTGTTACTGACAAAAGTTGTTTTAGTGTCTTTGGTTTCATTTTCAAAGTATTCATTCTAAAATGTGTTAGAATGAATATTCTCAATATGAAATAATTGCATTTCAAACTTGGATGTCCAATAAAAGAAGTCACTTATCATGTCTAAAGAAGACACTGCTAAAGAGAGGAAAGAGCTCCCAAATCCTGTCTTTGACTATGTCATTCTCTTCTGCAAATTTCAGACTCTACAGATGATTTCTAGGTGTTTCTCACCGAAAAAAAACGTTTTTAGACAAAGAGGTTGAGAAAATACATCTCTTAAAAAGTTTAAAACTACTATAGATACTTTTAAAATAAATATCTAATTTAATATTTGAAAGAAAGCACAATTGAACAATATTCAAAAGGTATGAAATGGGATATGTCATCTCCTCTGGCTAATCAGACTCCCTTCCCCCTCCCTGGAGGCAACTACTGTTACTAGTTTCTTATATATCCCTTTAGATATATTGATACACAAGAATGCACATAAATATATTTCTTCTTTAAAACATTAATATTTACTGTAATAGTGTACATCTCATTTTACCCCTTACTCTTTTTTACCTCACAAGTTATTTTGTAAAGAATAAAAGTAATATTTATTTATACAATGCTTACTTCAGGTACTCTCTGAAGGTCTTTACATGTAAAAAGCCCATTTAATCGTCAGGGCTATTTTTGAGATATATATCATCCTATCCCCACTTCACAGATGAGGTAACAGGAACATAGAGGTTATATAACTCTCATAAATAAGTGGTAGAGCTGGTTTCAAATAATGAGTTTGATTCTAGAGCCTTTGCTCTCAACCACTATACTTTTCTGTCACAATATATAAGTAAATTAGTTCTGATTTTTTAATCATATTTGCATAATAGTCCATTATAGGAATTTGTTATAATTTATCTAATCAGTTCTGTATATATAGACATTTTGGTTGTGTTCAGTATTTCCTATTATAAAGAATGTTATATGAATATGTGCATACAAAAATGATTTTACACATGAGCAAGCACTATTTCTGTAGGATAAATTAGAAAAAGAATTACTAGATTAAAGGATAGGCAGATTATTAATTATGATTTGTCAAATTTTCCTCCATAAAGATCATATTAGATTGAACCTGATGAAACTGCTGTTTTTGAAATTATAGACTATCATAAGTATTTATTTATACCTCTAGCAAGTATCATATCAAGAATTGGTTCAGTTGATAAGGAGGTGCATTTTCTAAAGAAAATTCTAAAACAATAATAAAACAGACTAAAAATCAGGCAACTTCCTTTTTTGTTTTTGTTAATCCTCACTTGAGAATATTTCCCCCTGCTGATTTTTAGAGAGAGTGGGAATGGGAGAGATAGAGAGAGAGAAATATCGATGTGAGAGAGACACATTGATTTTCTCCCACACGTGCTACGACCTGCATCCGAGGTACATGCCTTGACTGGAATTGAACCCAGAACCCTTCATTCTGTGGGCCTATGCTCTAACCACTGAGACAAACCAGCTAGGATGGCATCTTCTTATTGTCACAGTAAACTGTTAAATTCTACAGGAAACTGCTCCTATCACACTCCCTCATTTATTATAAACATTGCTTCCACCTACTATGTGTGGATGTAAAATTTAGACCCACTATAGTAAAATTTCAGTTGATTATCCCTTTTTGGGGGATGTCATAAATTTTTATTGGGGACATACTTGCAAAATATCATAAAATTCTTCTACTTAAAATGTTCAATTCAATAAACAAAAAATAAATAAACAGAATTAGACATCCATCATTACAATTCAATTTTATAACTTTTTACCACCCAAAAGATTTTCTTGTACTCATGTTCAGTTAATGAACACTTCCATGTCCATTCCTAGAGAACTATAGATTTACTTTCTGTCTATAAATTTTCATTTTTTTGGATAATTTATATACATAGCATTATATAATATGTAGTCTTTTGCATCTAGCTTCTTTCACTTAGCATAGTCTTTTCAAGGTTTATTCATGTTGTATCATGTATAAATAATTGTTCTTAGCAATGTTTGTAAGTTGCAGTGTATAGGTCTTGCATTTCTTTTATTAAATTTATTTTGATTATTTTATTATTTGAATAATATACAAAATTAATGAATCTATTTATTTTACCACATTTTACTGTCTAGAATACAATAGAAATCATAAATGCATGTGTCTTTTCTTGATCCTGATCTTAGGAGGAAACTTTTTACTATTTAATCATTAAATATGATGTAACCTGGGAATTTTTTATAAATGTCCTTTACAACATTGAGAAAGTCTCCTTCAATTTCTACTTTTTGATAATTAATGGATGTTAGGTTTTGTCAAATGCTTTCTAAGAGAATCTACTTAGCTAATAATGTGATTTAATTTTTATATTATTATGGTATATTATTTTAATTGGTTTTACAATTTTTAACCAGCCTTGAATTCCTGAAGCAAATCCCACTTACTCATGGTGTATATATAGTTTTGTTCTAGGTTGCTAGATTGGGTTTGCTAATATTTTGCTTAAGATTTCTTCCTATATTTCAAGAAGAATATTGTACTGTAGGTTTTTTTTTATTGTGATGTCTTACTAGCTTATGAATTATGGTAATGCTGACCTCAGAAAAGTTGAAAGTGTTCTTTATTTAATGAAAGAATTTGTGAAGGACTAATTATTATCTCTTTACAGATTTGATGGTGAAAATAGTTATCTGGGCATGGATTTTCTTTGTGGGAAGATTTCTAATTTCTACTTATTAATTTAATTTTTTAAATATAGGCCTATTCAGATTTTCTATTTCTTCTCAAGTTAATGTGTTATTCAAAGGATTTGGTAGTTTCATTTACGTTGTTAAATATGTTGACAAAATATCTTTATACCATCACCTATAATTCTTTTAATTTATGTATGTTTGCTACTGATCCCTCATTTTAGCCCTCATTTTAATAATTTGCATTTTCTTGTTTCTCACGTTGGTCAGTCTTCTTAAATGTTTGTCAACTTTGTTAATCTCTTCAAATAATCATTTCTATATTTAATTGATTTTTTTCTATTGTTTCTTTTATATGCTTTGTTTTCTATTTGACTCCACCCCCATTCTGATTTTTAAAAAAATTAAATAGATTTTTAAAGAGATAGGAGGCAAGGGGGAGAGAGAAGAACATTGATCTCAGAGTGAAACATACATTGGCTGCCTCCTGTACACCCCCTGCCAGAAATTGAGCCCACAACTTGGGCATGTGCACTGACCAGGAATTGAACCAGCAATCTTTTGGTACACTGGCTGATACCCAACCATCTAAGCCACACCAGCCAGGGCCTTTTCTGATTATTTTTAACTCAGAAGTTTAGATTTGAGACCATCCTTATTTTCTTATTTAGTCATGTAAAGCAATAAATTTCTCTTGAAATAAATTTTCCTATAAATAGGCAGCATTTAAGTTGCATTCCATACATTTTTATATGTTTTGTTTTCATTGTTATTCAGTTAAAATATTTGTTAATATCCCTTGCGATTTATACTTTGATCTATGTGTTATTTAGAAGCTTATTGTATTATTTTCTGGGGATTTCCAGAGTTCTTTCTAATTTAATTCTCAGTTGATGATCTTTTTATGAATGTTCTTTATTCTAAGAGTTAAATTTTATTCATTAATTATTTAACATTTTTTCCTTTAATGGAAATACTAATTCACAGAGAGATAATTATAGTTGTGGGAAGACACTGAAATGGACTGAGGATATTGGAATGATAGGTTTGTCTTTATTACATTAATATTTTATTATATATTAATTTTTCTGTTTGCTGATTTTGATTATATGTTCTTAATATAAAAATTTGAATTATAAAGAATTAGAAACAGAAAACAATCTCCCTTAATTTTTCCACCAAGATACAGCTCCTGTGGACTTTTTAGTATCTCTTTTTTTCCTGTTCCCTCCGCCTTTGTATTTAATGAGCAGTTGAACGAGTGTTCCCTTCTGCTGGGAACTGGGCTCCTATGCATGTAATTTTGCATATAATTTTGTGTTCTTCTTTCATTAAATATTAGATTCTGAAGTTTTCCTATGTTTTAAAATATTCTTTGTGACATTATTTTAGTAATTATATTTCATTTGTGAATGTCATCATTTATATATTTACTTATTTATTTTATTGTTTAAAATATTATATATGTCTCCTTTTTCCCCATCGACTCTTCCCAGCCACACTCACTGCCAATGCCTATGCCCATTGGTTATGCTAATATGCATGTATACAAGTCCTTGGGTTGATCTCTTAGCCCCATTCCCCTCCTAACCGCCCCCCACCCCCGTTCCTCTTTCTCTGAGGTTTGAGAGTCTGTATGGTATTTCCCTGTCCCTGGATCTATTTTTATTTTTCAGTTTATGTTGTTCATTATATTCCACAAATGAGTGAGGTCATATGATATTTGTCTTTCTCTGACTGGTTAATTTCACTTTGATAATGCTCTCCAGGTGTATGCATGCTATTGCAAATGGTAAGAATTCCTTCTTTTATATAGCAGCATAGTACTCCATGGTGTCATTACCATTCTTTTTCAATCCATTGATCTGCTGATGGGCATTTAATTTGTTTCCAAATTTTAGCTATTGACTAAGTATGCTGCTCTGAACATAGGGATGCATATGTCCTTTCTGATTGGTGTTTCTGGTTTCTTGGGTTATATTCCTAGAAGTGGGATTACTGGGCCAAATGGGAGTTCCATTTTTAATTTTTTGAGGAAACTCTATACTGTTTTCCACAGTGACTGCACCAGTCTTCATTCCCTCCAGCAATGCACTAGGGTTTCTTTTTCTCCACATCCCCACCAGCACTTGTTTATGTTGATTTGTTAATGATAGCCATTCTGACAGGTGTGAATGGTACCTGATTGTTGTTTTGATTTGCATCTCTTGGATGATTGGATGATTAGTGACTTTGAGCATATTTGCATATGTCTCTTGGCCTTCTATATGCCTTTTTTCAACAAATGTCTATTTAGGTCTTTTGCCCATTTTTTATTGGATTGCTTATTTTCCTTTTCTTAAATTGTATGAATTCCTTGTAAATGTTGGATATTAAACCCTTATCAGAGATAACATTGGCAAATATGTTCTCCCATGCAGTGGGCTTTCTTGTTGTTTTGTTGATGGTGTCCTTTGCTGTGCAAAAGATTTTTATTTTGATGTAGTCCCATTTGTTTATTTTATCTTTAGTTTCCATTGCCCTATGACCAGTTTGTAACGATATTGCTACAACATGTGTCTGATATTTTGCTGCCTATGGATTCTTCTAAGATTTTTATGATTTCTCATCTTTAAGTCCTGTGTCCATTTTGAGTTTATTTTAGTGTATGGTGTAAGTTGGTGGTCTAGTTTCATTTTTTTTTTGCATGTATCTGTCCAATTTTCCCAACACCACTTATTGATGAGACTGTCTTGACTCCATTTGTATGTTCTTGCCTCCTTTGTCAAATATTAATTGATTGATTTCTGAGTTCTCTTCTGTTCCATTGGTCTATATGTCTGTGCTTGTGCCAGTACCAGGCAGATTTGAGAACAATGGCTTTGTAATATAGCTTGATGTCTGGTATTGTGATCCCTATAATTTTGTTCTTCTTTCTCAGGATTGCTATGGCTATTTGGGGTCTTTTTTTTATTCCATATGAATTTTTGGAGCAATTGTTCTAGGTCTATGAAATATGCTGTTGGTATTTTAATGGGGATTGCATTAAATCTATAGATTGCTTTGAGTAGTATGGACATTTTAATGATGTTGATTCTACCAATCCATATTCTTCCATTTGTTTGTCTTTCTCTATCTCTTTTTTCAATTTCCTGTAGATTTCCAGGGATAAGACTTTTAACTCCTTGGTTAAGTTTATTCCTAGGTACCTTAATATTTTTGAAGCAATGGTAAATGGGATTGTTTCTTTAGTCTCTCTTTCTGTCAGTTCATTATTGGTGTATAAAAAAGATATAGATTTCTGGGTGTTAATTTTGTATCCTGTCAAATTGCCAAATTCATTTATTAATTTTATTAGTTTTTTGATGTAGCCTTTAGGATTTTTTTAGTTTCAATATCATGTCATCTACAAATAATGACACTTTTTCTTCTTTTTCAATTTGGATGCCTTTTATTTCTTTTTCTTTTCTGATTGCTATGGCTAGCACTTCCAATATTATGTAGAGCAGAAGTGGTGAGAGTAGGGTATCCCGCTCTTGTTCTTGTTCTTAGGGAAATAGTATTAGTTTTTGCCCATTGGCTATGATGCTGGCTGTAGGTTTGTGATAATAAGGCTTTTATTATGTTGAGGTATGATCCCTCTATTCCCACTTTTCTGATAGTTTTTATCAAGAAAGGGTGTTGGATTTTGTCAAATGCTTTTTTGCATCAATTGATATGATTGTGATTTTTGTCTGTAAATTTATTTTTGCGATGTATCACATTTATTCATTTCCATATATTGTACCAGCCTTGCATCCCCAGAATAAACCCCACTTGGTCATGGTGTATGATCTTTCTAATATAAATGCTGGATCCGATTTGCTAGAATTTTGTGGAGAATTTTAGCATTTACATTCATGGGATATTGGCCTGTAATTTTCTTCCTTTTTAGTGTCTTTATCTGGTTTTGGAATTAGGGTAATGCTGGCTTTATGAAAAGAGCTCCGAAGTGTGCCTTCCTCTTGAATTTTTTGAAATAGTCTGAGGAGGACAGGTTTCAGTTCTTTGAATGTGTGGTAGAACTCCCCCGTAAAGCTGTCTGGACCAGGGCTTCTGTTTGCTGGAAGATTTTTGATTACTGATTGAATTTCATTGGTAGTTATAGGCCTATTCAGTTTTTTTATTCTTTCTGATCAAATTTTGGAAGAATATGTCTATTTCCTCTAAGTCAGTGGTCGGGAAACAACGGCTCGCGAGCCACATTCTGCTTGCGAGCTGCAGTTTGCCGCTCTGTTGACTAATGGGTTTGCCGACCACTGGGATAGGGGCTTAATTACAAGGAACAACAACAATAATTATTGAAATTGAGAGTCTAGGTCAGTGGTTGACAAACTCATTAGTCAAGAGAGCAGCAAACCGTGGCTTATGAGCCGCATGTGGCTCACAAGCTGCAGTTTGCCGACCACGCTCTAGGTTGTCCAATTTGTTGGAGTAGAGTTTTTCATATTATTTTTTTACAATCTTTTGTATTTATGTGGGGATTCTTGTTACTTCACCTCTTTCATTTCTGATTTTGTTTATTTGGGTCCTCTATCTTTTTTTCTTGGTGAGCCTGGCTAGAGGTTCATCAGTATTGTTTATCATTTTGAGGAACCAGCTCTTGATTTTATTGATCTTTTGTATTTTTTTTTTGTTTTGTTTCTATGTTGTTTATTTCCAATATGATCTTTATTATTTTCGTCCTCTACTTATGCTGGGCTTTTCTTATTGCTTTCTTTCTAATTCTTTAAGTTGTAGGGCTAGTTAATTTATTACAATTTTTTCTTTCTTTTTTTTTTTTTTTTTTTAGGTAGGCCTGTAGTGCTATGAACTTTTCTTTCAGTATTGCTTCCACTGTGTTCCATAGATTTTGGATTGCTGTGTTTTCATTGTCATCTGTTACCAGGATGCTTTTTATGTCTTCTTTGGTAACCCAGTCATTGTTTAATAGCATACTATTGAGCCTCCAAAATTTTAATTTTTTTCATTGTTTTTATTATAGTTGATTTCTAATTTTATGTGATCTGAGAAGATGCTTGATATAATTTCAATCTTCTTGAATTTGAAGAGTCTTTGATTGTGTTCCAATATGTTATATTTTTGAAAATGTCCCATGTGCACTTTTGAATAATGTATATTCTGTGGCTTTGGTGTGAAATGTTCTGAAGATGTCAATTAAGTCCATGTGATCTAGTGAGTCTTTTAAGATTGATGTTTCTTTGTTGAATTTTTCTTTAAAGGATTTATCCAGTGGTATCAATGGGGTGTTTAAGCTCCCTCCTGTGATTGTATTGCTGACACGCTCACCCTTGATATCCTCCAGAAGTTTTATTATGTATTTGGGTGTTCTTGTATTGAGTACATATATGGTTACTAGAGTTACATTCTCTTGTTGAATTGCTTCCTTTAGCATTATGAATTGGACTTTCTCATCTCTTGCTTAGCCTTCACTTTGAGGTTTATTTTGTCAGATGTAAGTATTGCTATCCCAGCTTTTTTTTTTTTTCATTTCCATTTGCCTGAAAAAAAATTTTCATCCCTTCACTATCATTCTGTGTAAGTCCTTTGTTCTGAGTTTGGTATCCTATAGACAGAAGATATAGGGTTATATTTTCTCCTCTATTAATCTACCATATGTCTTTTGCTTGGGGCATTTCATCCATTTATATTTAAGGTTATTATTGACAGGTACTTATTTGTCTCAATTGTTATTCTTTATGCCTGTGTTCCTTCTTCCCTTTCAATTTCTTCTTTTTAAAGTAGTTCCTTTCACACTTCTTGCATTGATGGCTTCATGGTAATAAACTCCCTTAGCCCATTTTTGTCTATGAAGCTCCTGATTTCACCTTCAATTTTGAATGATACCTTTGCTGGGTATGGTGTTACCTTTGGTATTCTTGGATTTAGTCCCTTGCTTTGCATCACTTTGTATATTTCATTCCATTTCCTCCTGTTCTGATGTGTTTCTGTTTAGAAATTAGTTGACAGTCTAATGGGAGATCCCTTATAGGTCACTTTTCCTCTCTCTCTAGCAGCCTTGAAGTTTCTTTTTTGTCTTTGGTGTTTGCCAGTTTAATTATGCTGTGTCTTGGTGTTGGTCTTTTGGGTTCAGTTTGTTTGGGACTCTGTGAGCTTCTTGGTCTTGTGTGAGTTTTCTCCTCCCAATATTATCAAAGTTTTCTGTCATTATTTCTTGAAAGAGGTTTTCTATTCCTTGCTCTGTTTCCTCTCCTTCTGGTTCCTTTGTTATGCAGATGTTGTTTTATTTCATAGTGTCTCAATGCTTCCTTAGGCTCCCCTTCGGCTTTTTAAGGATTTTTTTCCCAGTTGCTGCTCTACTGGGTTTTTTTTTCTACCTTGTCTTCTAGCTTGCTGATGTGGTTCTAAGCTTCTTCTAGTCTACTGTTGATACTTTCCATTGTGTTCTGTATTGCTGTTATGTCATTCTTCATTTTCTCTTGGTTCTTTTTATTCCCTCTTGATTCTTACACATGTTGTTGAATTTATCTCGCATCCTTTCAGCATCCTTATAATCATTGCTCTGAATTCTTTCTCTGAAAAATTGCTTGCCTCTATTTCATTTATTTCTTTTTCTGGTCATTCTTCCTTTTCTTTTGTTTGGGCATTGTTTCTTTGTCTCCCCATTTTTGTTGTTCCTTTGTAATTGTTTCTATGTATTAGATCCAAGTTCTATCTCACCCAGATTTTTTTTTTTAGTTGTCTTATATAGTGATGTTTTGTGGGACCCAGTGTTGCAATCTTTCAGGTCGTCTGGGCTGGGTAATCTAAGGATGCTTCCTACTTTGGATATTTGGGTTCTCCTGGTATACTTGTGTCTTGTGTGTTATTGTCCAGTTTGTGGATGGAGTCTCCTTTCAGGGTGTCTGGTTATGTGACTCACTCTGTACCACATTGACCTAACTGCACAAAATACAGCTCAAAAAGACACAACATAAAGGAAACAAAACACAAATGTACTCATGATACCAATAACCCCAATAAAAGTGCCCACCAGAGAAAAGAGAATTTGGAGAGAGAAAAGAGAGCTAAAATGGTATTGAGGAAAGGAAGAAAGGTAAGAGAGAAAATAAAAAGAAGTGGAAAATATGCATATATTCATAGAAAACTCTACAAACAAACAACTAAACCAAAAATACCCACAACAAACACCCAGAATAAAGGTGAGGATAGAATCTGTAGAGGTAGCATTTATATCCTGAAAGTAAGGTAAAGGAAGTGACTGAATAGAGAATGGCCATAGATCGTTTTAGAGGAGGTAGAAAGAGAATGATTAGATAAAAAGAAAAGTAAAAAAAAATCAATCAATCAAAAATATATAATAATAAAAGTGTAATATGCCAATTAGACTAGACATCCTTTCAGACTACTTGGACAAAGCCAGGGCTGCAAGGGAAACCTGGATGCCTGCTGGTGGCTGGAGGAAAGCCCAGGTCCCAGGTGCCAGAGGGAAGCAAGGCCTACTCTTGCATGACTTTTGTGCATCAGGCCTCTAGTAAAAAGATAAAAACAAACAAATAAATAAAAACAATTTTTAAAAATGTATTTATATATTCATCTATTTCTGGAAAAAAGAGGATAGAGGAGAGAACAGATAGGTTTGAGTTTAGTGAGTGAAATGAATTAAGCAACTAGAAGAAGAAGAGAGCAAGAGAGGAGAGGAAAAACAAAAGTATTAAAAAATTGGCTAGCAAGGAAAGAGAAAAGATAAGGGTGCATAGACTTGGAGCAGAGAGGAGGGAATTAGATATATAAGTAAGCGAAAAGAAACTATAATAATAATGTGTCAATAAAGCAGATTAAGAAAATTAATTTTTAACGAGGTAAAAAGAAAGGGGAGAGAAAAATTAATGCAGGTACAGGATAGGAGAAACAGGATGAAAAAGGAAGTGAGGAAGAAAAGAGCGGAAAGAAGAAAAATAAGATAAAAAAGTAAAATTAGAATAAAGAAAAATAATACAAAAAATTAAAGGTAAAAAAGAAAAAATTAGGTTTAAAAAAATTAAAAAGTGAAATGTCATTCATGTCGTCATTTATTTTTCCCAATGTTGCATTCTTAGCTGCTTTTCAATTTTGTGCTATTATAAATGCCATTATAGTGAACATGTTGATGAATAAAGCTTGTTAATTTTGTCATATCACCATAACAGTAGCTTATCAGAATTAGAATCATTGGGCCCAAGGATATATAGTTCTAAATACTTTAAATGTTTATTTAAAAATATTCTGGCATATGAGGCAATTATATGGACTGCCTTAGATAATTGTAAAGGGAATGCATCTTAAAAATATGTTTTTATTGATTTTTGAGAGAGAAGGAAGGGAGAGGGAGAGAGGGAAACATCCATGAGAGGGAAACATCGATCTGCTGCCTGTTGCACACCCCCTACTAGGGATAGAAGCTTGCGACTCAGGCATGTACCCTGATCTGGAGACCTTTTGATGCATGGAATGATGCTCAACAAACTGAGCTACACTGGCCAGGGTGGGGAAATACTTTTGTATCTTAGTCAGATCATGTAGGTATACAGGGGAACATCCCATCACCCCCTTACTTCAGCAGTGAGTCTGCCAAGTACCCCCACAATGATTACATGAAATATTACATCATTGCCATTTTAATGGATGCTTTTTTCTTCCCATTGACATATTTTTTGTGATTTGCATACAACTTTTGATCGGCTGCCTCCTGCACAGCCTCTACTGGGAATTGAGCCTGCAACACAGGCATGTGCCGCGATGGGAATAGAACCTGGGACTCTTCAGTCCACAGGCTGATGGAATATGGAATATCCTGTGAGCCAAACTAACTATGGCTTGCATACAACTTTTGATCTTTCCCAAGAAATGCCAATTTGAAGTCCTAAGATACTGCTGAAGTGAATACTCTGCTATTTGGTTCTCTATAAATTTATGGTTTTATCAGTTATGTAGTTTTCATGCATATAGCATTCTGTTGAGGCAGCTATGGTATGGTGAAAAAGGGAATAGTGTTTCTTGAAGAACTTAGTGGTCTGAATGCATGCTTCATTTTCGAGTTCAAGGTGCAGTGATACTTCCTGGTTATAGTTGGAGTTTTTCTTTTGGGGTTGGGAACAGTGAAATGAGTAGGCCTCATATCATTCCTTGATTTGAATCTTGTTAAACAAGATTTTTAAAAATATGTTTATTTATTTTATAGAGAGAGAATGGAGAGGTATAGAGTGTTAGAAACATCAGTAGGCTACCTCCTGCCCACCCTCTGCTGAGGATCGAACCCCCAGACAGGGCATGTACCCTGACTGAACGTTGAACTGTGACCTTTTGGTTCATGTGTTGACAATCACTGACAACCCCGTCTGGGCTCAATAAGATTTTTAAAAAGCAGAGTACTTCTTCTAGTTCAACTCAGATTATTGGGCTTCACTATTTTGGGGTTCAGGATATAAACCACAGCTAATAGTAAATTATAATCTCCACCTTTGCTAGTAATTATCTCTTCTGTGCATACATCTTTTGCCAGGATCTCTTGGAAAGGAGTGATTTATTGAGAGCAGAACTGACATGTACTTTGCACCCTTGGACGAGTACCATCTTAAAGATATTCTAGTTTCATACATATTTCTAACACAGTTGAACCATATTTTTTTTATACCACAACCTAGCCTCTTGGTTAAGTTCATAAATTACCGTGTGTCTCAGTGTCCTGGGATTTTAACATCAGTTTGTTATAGTGATTATTTATAATATCCATCTAGGAGCTTCTTGAAAAGATATTTTGTTCATTGCTAAATCACCAGTAACTAGTATAGTGTGTAGCATAGGGAGGTGGACAATGCATGCTTGCTGAGTTTTGAACTCAGGAAAGGTATAGGCACATGTAGGGGAATGACTCAAAATGTCTGAGTTGGGGGTATGAGTGAGCAGATGTTGGTTAAGGATTCAAACCTTTGGTTTAGGCATAACCTCTGGAATGTGGGTGATAGTAGATTAGAATCTGACTGGATCTCAGGCAGAAAATATCATTCCCAATTTCTCCTAGACCTTGAGTAATGTATTCATACTCATTTATCTGTTGATTCACTGATTCACAAATATTCTCTGAGTGTTTGCTCTATACTAGGTTCTGGATTGGGTGCTGAGAATATAACAGTGGATAAGACAGACCCAGTTCCTGCCTTATAGGAGTTGTGTGGATATTGCAACATCTGCAAATACACGTACTGCAGAAACTGTAAACAAGGAATAACAGAAGATAGTGGAAAAATGGTCGAACTGATACATCATTCTCCAGGAGAAGCATTGCTTTGAGAAAGGAAGATTGTGTTGGGCTTAGGTAAGGAGTGTAAGAGCATTCTGTACTGAAAATAGTTATAAGGAAAGATCTAGAGATCTGAAACAGCTTAGTTTGTTTCAGACCCAAGTATTGGTTCAGCTTGACTGGAATATATGGCATAAAAGAGGGGTGTGGAGCCTTGTGAAAAATGAGGCAGATTATATAGAACAGGGTCAAGTATTTATTATTTGCTGGGGTGAGAGGAAGAGCATTGAAAGGTTTTCAAAAGGGAAACAATATGGCCAAGATACAAGATTTATCAGTATTCTTATTTATTTAATTAGAGGCCTGGTGCATGAAATTCATGCACCTGGTGTGTGGCTCTCAGCCCAGCCTGCACCCTCTTCAATCTGGGACCGCTAAAGGATGTCCAACTACCTAGCCCAGGAAACTGAGACACATGGTAATTTATCAACTTAACCAAGAGGCTAGGTTGATCCTATCGGGCCTACATGGGCAGTAGGACATCCCTTTCACAATCCAGGACTGCTGGCTCCCAACTGCTCGCCTGTCTGCCTGCCTTCCTGATCACCCCCTAACCACTCCCCTGCCAGCCTGACTGCCCATAACTGCCCGCCCTTACAGATCTGATCCTTTCCAACTACCCTCCCCTGCTGGCCATCTTATAGTGGCCATCTTGTGTCCACATGGGGGCAGCAATCTTTGACCACATGGGGGCAGCCATCTTGTGTGTTGGAGTGATGGTCAATTTGCATATTACTCTTTTATTAGATAGGATAGAGGTCTGGTGCATGGGTAAGGGCCAGCTGGTTTGCCTCAAAGGGTATCCTGGATCAGGGTGGTGGTTACCTTGGGGTGTGGGGTGGCCTAGGTGAGGGGCCTGTGGTAGTTTGCAGGCTGGCCCCGCCCCTCAGCGATCCAAGAGGAGGCCCTGGTATCAGGGATTTATTTATATTTTAAAATTGAAACTTTGTAGCCTGGAGCAAAGCCAAGCCTCCTGCTTGCTCAGTGGCCATAGCCATTTCTGTTGGGATTTATTTATCTTCTATACTTGAAACTTTGTAGCCTTAAGCAGAGGCCAAGGCAGGCCAGGTCTGTGGAAAACTTGGCTTCCTCCATTGCTGGGGAAACCCAAGCCTCCCTCCTGCTCTCTCTGTGGCCACAGCCATCTTGGTTAGGGTTAATTTGCATACTCACTCCTGATTGGATAGTGGGTGTGACTGGTGGGTGTGACTGGTGGGAATAGCAGAGGTATGGTCAATTTGCATATTACTCTTTTATTATATATTATTATTATTATTATTATTATTATTACTATTATTATTTTAAAGGCTACTGTTTTGCTGGATCATGAGGCTGTGGGCCAGAAGCAGAAGGAAGCTCTGATAGGGTTGAGATTTGCAAACAACAAATTTCTGTTGTGGGGACTAATATTTTAAAATCTGGTGTTTGTGCTATTTTCCTCATTATATATACCTGTTGTGTTGCCAAGAAACTGTTTAGCAACATGTTGCAGACTTTCAACTCAGATATTTGCTCTTATTCCCCTTGTAAATAGTGGCAAAGAACAGAGCTGCTTTTATATAGAGTTCTAGTCAGGAGATATCTAAGAAACATTTATGGATGTATAGATTGATTATTTATGTAAAGACACTACTAAGTATAAGTAAATAAAACATGAATTCTGCCCATAGACAAATAAATGGTCAGTTACTCTATGATGAGATGAGGGCAACAAAAGAGAGAAGCAGCAGGGGTTGTGGGGGCACAGAAAAGGGACCAGGAAGGGAAGGGAGGTACTCAGAGCAGGTGATGTCTGAACTAAGGCTTTAAATATGAGTAGAAATGAAATGAGCCAGTGAAGAAAGGGAGAAGGAGAACAAAAGGTGGAGAATGAATGAGAGTTTCTAGATGGGAAGAGCTGAGGAAAAAAAACATGGAGGTGAGGGAAATTCTGGTATGCCGGGGCCAGCCGGCATCAGTCGAGCAGTCCCTGAAAGGGTGTGAGGCTTATGGAAAGACAGAGATAGAAAGATGGATAGAAATAAAGAGGAAACAAAAGCTATGGGATCAGGAGGTCCGCAAAGCCCTCTTTAGGACTGCGGCCCCGAGTTTATTTCACTCCACTCTTTTAAACAGTTCTGGTTTACATATCACACAATTCCTTGTTCCCCAAACAACAAAGCTACATTCCATTGTTAACATGTTTCCCCAATAAACCCCTTATCTTAACTAACTTCCTTAGGCTATATGTCCATCCAAGGCACCTCTAAATCTTTCCCCAAGTATCCCATAGACGTTTGGCCATTTACAATGTTAATGTGCTGGAGGGCAGTGTTGTTTGCTAAACTACAATTGAAGGTAATCATTCTCCTGGGGGGCAGAGAGCAGACGGGCCTTGCCCGTCCTCTCAGGGAACTTTTTGTTCCCCGAGAGCGAGAGCGCTCTCCACTCTGGTATATTTGTAGATGCATATGTAATTTAATGTAAGTCAATTGTTTTTCCTTTTTATGTATAGAGCTTTTTTTGTGGGATACTGGTTACTAGGGGACTAGGTACACAGAATTGAATTCTGATTTGTTTCAGGGAGGTACTGGTATAATTGGAATAAGACATTCATTAATTTATTTTCTAAACAATTGTTGATTATTCCTGCATACTAAACCCTTTGTTTATGCTGAGAATATCTTCTTTTATCTAATTTATGGGCCAGGCTCCTGATTTTTCTGAGCCTTAATTCCACATCTGGAAAATGGGACATTAATATGAGGTTCACAAGATTGCTTTGAGGATTAAATTAGATTACATATATTTTTTAATATTTTGCAAGCTATCATATTCTAACAATTTTCATATTAATAATGTTACGTTGGAGAAGATTATCTTGATGAACTGAAATAAAATTTGTTATTGAGTGAAGACCCCCACGGAGGCCAAAGTGGAATCATTGAATGGTTATTCTCTAGGCATACCCTAATACTTTGAACTAACAGATTAAAACAAAAATTTTCCCAACTGTTATTTTCAGTTCTTTAACAACCGTATCTCTTGAACTTCTTTTTCTGCTATAAAATGAAGATAATATCTGGCTCATAGGATTTTATGGGGAAAATGAGATAATGTGTTTGAAATAAATAATGTATCTAAGTGTTTGGCATGCAGTATGTTTTAAATAAATATTTGTGTCTTCTGAATCTGAGCAAAAATAAGAAATTTATTTTAGAGTTGTGAATATGTAAATGTATCATATTAGAATTTGTGATTGATTATCAGATTGCAAAGGTAGAGAATTGTCAGATATAGTCCCAAGATTTCAAGTACATGCACATAAGTGTTCCGGAAAAAACAGATGGGGTTATTGTGGTATCTGATTCTGAGAGAGAAGATTTCAGATTTCTCTATTGTGATTGTCAAAATTCTTCCAGCCTTGATCCACTATCTAGTTCCAAATCCACTCCTACGGGTTTGGTTATTTGTTACAGCAATACCCACTATCGTTACCAAAGTCTGTATTAGTTATCTGTTGCCATGTAAAAATGACTGTAAATTAGTGACTTAAAATAACACATATTATCTCAGTTTTTATAGGTCAGGAGTTCAGGCTTAACTGTGTCTTCTGCTTGCGATCATAGGCTGTAATTTAGGTATTGCCTAAGTTGCATTTTTATCTGGAGGCTTGACCAGGGAAGAACATTCTTCTAAGCTCATCCAAATTATTGGAAGAATTTAGCAACCTATTTATTATGGGATTTAGGGACTAGCCTCTTGTGTTTTTGTGTGTGTGTGTTTAATTTTTATTTATTTATTTTCTTATAATTTTAATTAATTAATTAATTAATTTTTATAAATGTGCCCTTATTCTCCCATTATCCCCCACCCCCCACTCATGTCCCACTCCCCTGTTGTCTGTGTCCATTGATTAGGCTCATATGCATGCACCCAAGTCCCTCTGTTGATCCCTACCCCTTACTCCCACCGACCTCCACCTTCCCTGAGGTTTGACTTTCTGATCTGTGTTTCTCAGTCTCTGGATTTATTCTTGTTCATCAGTCTATGCTGTTCATTATAGCCCATAAATGAGTGAGATCATGTGATATTTGTCTTTCTCTGCCTGGCTTATTTTACTTAGCATAATGCTCTTCATCTCCAACCATGTTGTTGCAAATGGTAGGAGCTCCTTCTTTTTACCGCAGCGTGTAGTATTCCATGGTGTAAATGTACCACAGTTTTTTAATCCACCCACCTGCTGATGGGCACTTAGGCTGTTTCCAAATCTTAGCTATGGTGAATTGTGCTGCTATGAACATAGAGGTGCATATAGCCTTTCTGATTCATCTTTCTAGTTTTATTGTGTGTGTGTTTTAAAAATATATTTTATTGATTTTTTTATAGAGAGAAAGGGAGAGCGATAGTTAACCTTTGAGTTAGACTCGCTTGCTCTAGAGTAAGTCTCCTAGCATAATATGTAACCTATTATGTAACATAATCACATGATGGTACCCTTCTATTCTTATTATGCCATTTTTAGCATTTATTGAGGAATAATTGACAAAATTGTGATATATTTAAAGTGTGCAATGTAATGATTATATATATGTGTGTGTGTATGTGTATATCTATATACACATACACACACATACACATTGTGAAAGGATTCCCCACATTGAGTTAATTAACCCATGCATCACCTCAAATACTTACCTTTCTTTCTTTGTTAGAACAGTTTTTTTACTCTTAGCGAATGTCGATGAAATAATACAGTGTTACCAATTATAGTCACTATGTTTTACACTAAATCCTCAGGTTTTATTCATCATATAACTGAAAGTTTGTATTCTGTACCCTTTTAGTAATGTCCCTAGCATTTGTCTTTCTCTGTCCGCCTTATTACACTTAACATATTGCCTTCCAGGTTCGTTCCTCCATTATGTCACAGATGATAGGAATTTATCATTTTTATGGCTAAATTATATTCTTCTATGTTGTGTTTCATTTTCATTTTCTTGATAAATTTATCCATTGAAGACCTGTAGGTTGTTTCCATTACTTTAGCTATTGTAAATAAAGATGCAGTAAACATGTAGTAAACAAGGTTCTCTCTTTGAGATAATGATTTTATTTCCTTTGGATATATACCCAAAACTTGGATTGCTGCATCATCTGATAATTTTATTTTTAATTTTTTCAGAAACCTCTATACGGTGTTCCATAGTTTACATTATAAACAACAATATACAAGAATTTATTTTTGTCCACATTGTTGTTAACGTTTTAAAAAATTATGTCTATTTTTATTGATTTCAGAGAGGAAAGGAAGAGAGAGAGATAAAAACATTAATGCTTAGAGGAAATGATTGATCAGTTGCCTCCTGCTTTCCCCATATTGCAACCCAGGCATATGCCCTGACCTGGAATCAAACCGTGATCTTCTGGTTCATAGGTTGATGCTCAACATCTGAGTCGTGCTGGCTGAGTCAAGCATTTGTTATCTTTTTGTTGTTGTTCTCTCTAAATGACATCCTGACAGGTGTGAGCTGGTATCTCATTGTGGTTTGGATTAGTGATATTGAGTACCTTCTTTTTTTACTTATTGGCCATTTGTATGCATTCTTTAGAAAAATGCCTATTTAGTTTTTTTTTTGCCATTTTTATTGAGTTTACACCCCAGTCACTCCCCATCAATCTGGGGTATGGTTTTTGCTATTGAGTTGTATGAGTTCCTAGTATATTTTGGATTTTAACCCTTTATCAGATATATGGTTTGCAATATCTTCTCTCTCATTCCACATACTGCTTTTTCATCACTCCAGTCCTAAGGTAGGCACAGGACATGGGGAAATGCTGGTTTGAACTGTTGCAAGTGACTACGGTTAAGGGCAGATTCATGACTGAGCAAATTTTAGTCTGAACACAATTATAATTAAGTCTGCACACTGGGATTTAAAAGAGCAGTGTTAACACAATGAACGTTGGAAAAACGTACAGATTCCAAATGCTGACAAGTTTGAACCAAAAGCAGCAAGCTAGTTATCAATTTTATTTTGTATTTTTTGTAGGATTTTTTTTTCTGTATACACTCAACATTTATCTTTTTAATTAAACTGTGTGGGTATAAAATTAAAATGTTAATTATAAACATCATGGGAAGGTGGTTACAAACAAGCAAATCTCATCCAAAAAATAATTATGCACACAATCAAAAATGTTTTCAAATTAAATTGAGAAGTCTTAGTACAGAGTATTTTACTTTTTCTGAGATAAACAGGGATATGTTGGAAGTGACATGTTTTTCATATAAAACAATGTATTCAGGGTATTTTTGCTGAAATAGGCGGTGGTGTGCATTTACTTCCAGTGAGGTGCTAGAGGCTGAGGAAAGTACACCTTGGATGTCTGGAGAAGTGTTGGTAGGGAGTGTGGGACTGAGAAAAACATCAACCAAAAAATACTATAGACCACTCTGGAGACTTGAGCTATCATTATTAATTAGCCACTTGCTTTTATGGAGTTTTTCTTTCTATATGTATGAAATTTATTGTGAGAAATGCAGGGGAGCATTATTTTCCTTACCCACAATATGGGGAGTTCTAATTTACGGTGACTTAAGAATACTTCAGCAAGACATCATGGAACTCACATTATAGGAGACTAGAGGCCTAGTGCATGAAATTTGTGCATGGGGGCAGGGAGGGTGTCCCTCAGACCAGCCTGTATCCTCTCCAATCTGGGACCCCTTGAGGGATGTCCAACTGCCCATTTAGGCCCAATTCCAGTGGACTGTAGGCTCCCAACTGCCCTCTTCTGCTGGCCTGATTCCCCCAACTGCCCTCCCCTGCAGGCATGGTCCTTTCCAACTGCCCTCCCCTGCTGGCCTGGTCTTCCCCCCACTGCCCTTTCCTGCAGGCCTGGATCCCCCCCCCCACTCAACTGTCTTTCCCTGCAGGCCTGGTTCCCCTACAACTGCCCTCTCCTGCAGGTCTGGTCCCCCCCCCCCAACTGTCCTCCACTGAAGGCCTGATCTCTCTCTCCCAACTGCCCTCCACTGCAGACCTAGCCCCCCACTGAACTACCCTCCACTGCAGGCCTGGTCCCCTCACAACTGCCCTCCCCTGCAGTCTTGGGTCCCCCCCAACTGCCCTCCCTTGCTGGCCTCGTCTCCTCCAACTGCCCTCCTCTGCTGGCTTGGTCACCCCCAACAGCCCTCCTCTGCTGACCTAGACACCCATAACTTCCCACAACTGCCCTCCCCTGCAGGCCATCTTGTGGCAACCATATCGTGGTGGCCATCTTGTCCATAGGGGCAGCCATCTTTGACCACATGGGGTGGCCATTTTGTATCTTAGTGTGATGATCAATTTGCATATTACTCTTTTATTAGATAGGATAATAATAATACTAAGGAATATAAATGCTGATCATTTGCCCAAAGTTACACAACTGATAAGTGGTTTAACCAGGCTTTGAACCTTACAAGTTTGATTCATGATCCAATAATCTAGATTGTTATTAAATTCAGTGAAACTTTATTTGGGCTCATGACTGCCTGAATGAATGCCCTGATTAAAATAGGAAATACAGGGGACCAGTTAATTCATTCTGTGAATAAATATTTATTGAACACCCATTGGGTAGTCTATGAATATCTACTAAGTGTTTTTCTTTTCCTCTGTGTTTTCATAGCCCTTCATATGTTAACACACATTGTTTTATATTGGGAACAACAACAAAATTAATAGTAGGAATATTGAGGTCATATTAATCTTGTATTAATGGTTCAGTAAGTATCTCATTAATAAGCAGACAATAAGAGGATTTGGCTATATGACCCTGAGAGTAGCCACATTAGACTAAGTTTATAAATAGGGATCCTGTAGTCTAATCTATCTTTTATTTGTATTAAAGTTTACTTGTTTTCTGATGTTTCAGGTATTGTTTGATTTGTTTGACAATAACATAGCTGTGTAATTTTAAAACAATAATAAAATCATTTTTGTGAATACTTATTATGTGCCAAGAATTGTGCTAATATTTTACATGTCTTATTTAATTCTTTAACAACCTTTCATGGAAAGTATTCATATAACATAAATGGTTTGGGAGTCACAGAAATCAGAGTTCAAATCCCAGCTTAATCACTCACTAATATGTGACATTGGACTAATTTAACATCTTTCTAGTTCTACTATGGTGAGGTTAAGATTCTCATTTTACTCTTTCTAAAAATTTATCTTTATTGTTGAAAGTATTACAGATGTCCCTCTTTTTCCCCCAGTAACCACTCTCTACCCCACTCCCTCCCCCTCCCCAGGCCTTCACTGTCCTATTGTCTGTGTCCATTGCTTCTGCCTATATGCATGCATGTTAGTTCTTTGATCTCTTTCTAACCCCCAGCCTTCAGCCCCTTCCCTCTGAAATACGCCAGTCTCTTGCATGCTTCAATGTCTCTGGTTCAATTTTGTTAGTAATTTTATTCATTAGATTCCACATACATAAGAGATCATATGTTATTTGTATTTCTCTAACTGGCTTATTTCACCTAGCATAATCATCTCCAGGTCCCTCCATGCTGTCTCAAAGGGTAAAAGATCCTTCTTTTATATAACTGCATAGTATTCCACTGTATAAATGTTCTATAGCTTTTTATCCATTCATCTACGAATGGCACTTGGGCTATTATCACATCTTAGCTATTGTAAATAATGCTACTGTGAACATAGGGATGCATATATCCTTTCTGATTGGCGTTTTGGGATTCTTAGGATATATTCCAAGAAGTGAGATCACTGGGTCAAATGGCAGTTCCATTATTATTTTTTTGAGGAGACTTAATTCTGTTTTCCATAGTGGCTGCACCAGTCTGCATTCCCACCAGCAGTGTACTAGGGTTCCCTTTTCTCCATGGCCTTGATAGCAGTTTTTTATTTGATTTATTGATTGGACCCATTCTGGCAGATGTAAGGTAGGTACCTCATTGTTGTTTTGATTTGTATCTCTCTGATGATTAGTGACATTGAAAATTTTTTCATATGTCTCTTGCCCATTTGTATGTCCTCTTTGGAGAAGTGTCTATTTTGGTCCTCTGCCATTTTTTAAATTGGATTGTTTGTCTTCTTTTTTGTTGAGTTGCATGAGTACTTTATATAATTTAGAATTCTTTTATTTAATTACTGGTGAGTTTGAATATTTTTGTATCTAAGTTTACATCCTTCTGGTCAGTTGTCCCTGCATGATTTTCACTCATTTTGATGTTGATGGCAATTATGTTTGACTCCATTTTTTCTCAGGAAGAAAAAATGTTTTAAATCATTGTTTGTTTGTACTCTTATTCATTTTTATTCAGAGTACAAAATATAGAAAGTAAAACAAGTGAAAACATTTAGACTATTTTGACTCTCAAAACAAAATAGAACACATGCACATAGAACTATCAATTCTCTGCTATCTAAAGTAACCAGAATTCCTGGTAACATGCAATACCAGGGGGCTTGAGGAATTTATTGAGATATGGCCACCATAACCACTTCTCCCATTTTGCTTAAGTACTCATTGTTCTTTTGTTGTTGATACTATTTTTGATAACATCATTTACAAATTGTTTTGTAGCTTAAAGAAGTAAAACATTAGAAATATTTTTAAAAGTGGAATGATGACATAATGAAAGCTAAATAAATAGTTCACATGTTGTAATTAATGAAAATTAATTACAGCCCCCAAAAGAAATTTAAAAATTGTTCACTAAACTGTATTCTTCTGAAACATTATTACATTGAAATGGATGAATAGCTGATAGAACAGTCAATAAAATAAATTAGTGTCAGAAGTCCAATGACAGGGAAAAGGTAGTATGTAAATGTCATATAATCCCTTGCTATACAATAGTATTTTGAAAATAATTTTCTTTTTGTTAAATGTATCTTTATTATTGAAAATATTATAGATGTGCACTTTTTCCCCCATTGATCACATCCATCATGCCCCTGCGCCTCCCAGACTCTCACCCACTATTGACTGTGTCCGTGGTCTATGCATATATGCATATAAATTCCCTGGTTAATCTCTCCCCTTCCATCCCAGGCTTCTACATCATTGGATCTGTTTTGTTCATCAGTTTATTTTGTTCATTGGATTCCACATCCTATATAATAAAAGCCTAATATGCTGTGCCCAGTAGTCCAGTCAGCCATTCAACCAATCATAGCATAATATGCTAATGATATGCTAAGGCTGCTCAACTGCTTGCTGTGATGTGCACTTACCACCAGGAGGCAGACAGTTGACTGATCAACCAGTTGCTATCACATGCACTGACCACCAGGAGGCAGATGCTCCAACCAGGAGAACTGAGCGAGAGGGACTGGACATGCCCTGGAACTCTCCACAGTCCCTCCCCAGCTGGCCAACCTCCCACGTTCCTTCCCAGTCCCAATTGTGCACCAAGAGTCCCTTGGCCTGGCCTTTTGAAATCTGGGCCCTCTTAAGGATGTCAGAGAGGCAGTTTCAGCCTAATTCTGCAGGCCTGGCCAAGTTACCACACTGGTGCAAGAATTTGTGTACTGGGCCTCTAGTAGTAAATATTTTTCATAGTCTTCTTGCTTTTTCACTGTTAAATTTCTTTCTTCTGCTGATGTTTAAATATTTTTTAGAGTACTCAATAGTAACCATTTTCTTCTAGGATGTTTGTGTTATTTTAATTTAATTCTTTAATATATCTGTAATTTATATTAATGCACACAGAATGAGGTAGAGTTCTAACATTTTTTTTCCCCAAATGGTTAGCCAAGTGTACTTAGCCAGTATTAACTAATCTATTTTTTCCCAACTGGTTTCAAATGCTTCAATTTTAATGTATCAATTTCTTTTATGCATTTGCATTAGTTTATGGATTTTCTACTGTATTTCACTGAACTGTTTGTTTGATACATGTAATGTACTATTTTGTGCTGTCATTTTATAACAAGTGTCAATATCCAGAAACACAAGGCATCAAATGCTCTCTTCTTAAAGTATATGATTCATTCCAAATTGCTTTAATTTTTATGTTGCTAGTTTCTCTAAATCAGTACCAGAGAACAAAAACAATAGCAATATAGTTAAGATATGGCATTGGATGAGTTACACCTGGGATCCTAGGCCAAAGGATTTTGCAGGTAAAGAGATATAACTTTTTTCACTATCATGCTTCAGCTATTGATTTATAATCCAAGCTCTGACAATTAAGAATTATATCTGTATTATAATTCCTCTTGTATCTAGCAAGAAGAACTTTGCCTATTTCAAATTTTAGTAATATTTTAAACACATAGTCTTAACATTGTCTCAATCTGTAAATATTTTTTTGATTCTCTATTTAAATAACCTTTTTTCCCCATCAACAGTACTGTCAGCTTCATGGTGTGATCTGCTGGTTCTGGTTCCTGGAAGACTGAAATGTGACATTTGCATAAAATAGGTTAGATCTTGCCAGATTAGGTGGAGATTCTTGCAGGGCGACTTCAGCTTCATAAACCCTTGCAAGATACTCCTCTATCTGGAAAGGTCTTCCTCTGCAAACAGGGGCTCTCATACCTGCTTGACCCAAGAGTAATTCTCCTTTGTCTGGGAAGGTCATTCTTTGTGATCAAGTGCTACCATGCATACCCTTGACCAAAGACTAGACCTCCTCTGTCTAGGAATGTCATCTTTTGGGTCATGTGCTTCTTGCAAACACTTTATTGAAGACTTACTCTCTCTCTGGAAAGTTTTCTTCCTTAGTAAAGTACTTGGTTTTGGGGAGGGGTATGTGTGGAGCAGGCAGCAACAAAGGCTACTGGCTCAGTAGGCCATATCAGCTGAATTGGTGTCAGTATAGCCTGAGGGAGAAATGCATTGTGGGGTTACAGATATCATACCTTTCTGTGTCTGGATATAAATGTTTTATTTTTTTGTAAGTTACTTTTCAGACTGTTCTATTTAGAGGAATATAATTAATTCTATGTTAAGATCATTATTATCTTAGCCATGTTGTGGCATTCTGACGTCTGTGCCCATAAATGCTTTCTGTGCCCTGAGTTCTTTTTTTTTTTTTTTTTTGTAAAGTAGTGATGATGCCTACCTCACAGGGATGTTGTGAGGATTTAAGTTACAGGGTACAGGTCTCTAGTACCAGCTACTTGGTACTGCAAAGGCCCTTGAGAAATTACCATGGAGAAAAAGAACAGTGTTCTCCCTTAGCACTTGGGTTCTTTTTCTTTTTGACTGAAAAGACTGAGTTATAGTTACATAGAATATGCCTACCCTGCAAGCTTCTGGTAATGAGGGACAGGTTTTCTTTGTGTATTTTTTAGTTTTAGCTCAAGGTCTGACACATAGTTATTGTTCAACCAATGTTATTTAAATGGAAAAAAGGATAAATAATTTCCAAGTATAATATCATTAATCTAATATTTGCTTTCTTCTCAAATCATGGCAAATTAAAGTACATCTGTTTTCTGAATATATCTGGCTGCCTGACTTGGTTTTAGAAAATGTACTTCCGCTATTGCTTTAACCTTTAAGAACTCACTCCAGCATTATACAGTAAATGCTATTTCTGGACAGTTCAATATCATGTACAGTGTCATACACTGAGAATAAATACTTCTCTTCTGGATGAAGTAACTGCTGCCTTATTAAAATTGACTAGAGGCATGGTACATGAAATTCATGTGTGGGGTGGGGACTGTGTCCCTCCGGCCAGCCTGCACCCTTTCTGAACTGGGAACCCTTGAGGGATGTCTGACTGCCTGGTGGGGTCCAGCCTAAATGGGCAGTCAGAGATCTTTTCACAATGCAGAACTGCTGGCTGCCAACCACTTGCCTGCCTGCCTGCCTGATTGCCCCTACCACTTCTGCCTGCCAGCCTGATCACCCCCTAACTACTCCCCTGCCAGCCTGATCAACACCTAACTGTTCCCCTGCTGGCTCGATTGCCCCTAACTGCACTCCCCCTGCCTGCCTGGTTGCCCTTAACTGTCCTCCCCTGAAGGCCTGGTCACCCCCATCTGCCCTCACCTGTAGGCCATCTTATGGCAGCCATCTTGTGTCCATATGGGGATAGCCATCTTTGACCACATAGGGGTGGCCATCTTGTGTGTTGAAGTTATAGTCAATTCCCATATTACATCTCTTTATTATATAGAATGTTTGTGGTCATCCTGAATCCTTTGTCATCTTATTTAAAAAATATAATTAATTAATTTTTTTTTACAGAGAGGAAGGGAGAGGGATAGTTAGAAACATCAACGAGAGAGAAACATTGATCAGCTGCCCCCTGCACACCTCCTCCTGGGGATGTGCCCACAACCAAGGTACATGCCCTTGACCGGAATCGAACCTGGGACCTTTCAGTCCACAGGCCGACTCTCTATCCAAATCAGTTAGGGCCCTTTGTCATATTCTGCTGAAAAATTCTAGACATTGATTTATGACTAGGGATGAGGCATTTTTTAATGATTCATTTATTTATTTTTATTTTTAAAAATTCTTTATTGTTGAGATTATTACAGATGCCCCTCTTTTACCACCGTGCCCCCCTCTACCCAGTCCTGCCCCTCCCCAAGCCTTCTCCACCCTATTGTTTGTGATCATAGGTAAGCATATATGCATATAAGACCTTTGTTTAATCTCTTCCTGTCCCTGCACTCTTGTTCCCTCTGAGAATCCTCAGTTTTTTTCCATTTCCATATCTTTGATTCTATTTTATTCACCAGTTTATTCTGTTCATTAGATTTCTTATTTATTTTGATATTTGATTCGATTGTTGATAGGTATGTATTTGTTGCCATTTTGCTGTTCATATCTCTGATCTTTTTATTTTTCTTCTTTCTTTTAAAAAAAGAATACCCTTCAACATTTCATATATTACTGTTTTGGTGATGGTGAAGTTCTTTATTTTTTTCTTGTCTGTGAAGCACTTTATCTGACCTTCAATTCTAAATGATAGCTTTGCTGGGTAGAGTAATCTTGGTTGTAGTTCTTTGTTATTTATCACTTTGAATATTTCTTACCACTCCCTTCTGGCCTGCATAGTTTCAGCTAACAGATATATGGGCATTCCCTTGTAAGTAACTAACTGCTTTTCTCATGCTACTTTTATGATTCTCTCTTTGTCTTTAGCCCTTGGCATTTTAATTATGATATGTCTTGGTATGGTCCTCTTTGGATTCCTCTTCTTTGGGACTCTCTGTGCTTCCTAGACTTGAGAGTCTATTTCTGTCACCAGGTAGGGGAAGTTTTCTGTCATTATTTCTTCAAGAGGGTTTTCAATATTTTGCTCTCTCTCTCCTTCCAGCATCCCCATAATGTGAGTGTTAGAATACTTAAAGTTGTCACAGAGACTCCTTACACTATCTTCATAGTTTTGTATTCTTTTTTCTTTTTGCTTTTCTGGTTGGGTGTTTTTTGCTTCCTCATATTTCAAATCATTGATTTGATTCTTGGAATCCTCTACTCTACTTTTGAATCCTTGTATTCTTTTCTTTATTTTACTTAGTATATGCTTAATTTCTGACTGGTCTTTTTTATGTTTTTTTAACATTCTCTCTAAGATTCTTGAAATCTCACTGAGTCCCTTGGAGGTTTCTAGAAGAATCTTGAGTAACCTTATAACTGTGGTTCTGAACTCTATGTCCAGTAATTTGCTTTCTTCCATTCCTTTCATTTGTAACATGTTTCTCCATATTTTGGCTACTTTCTTGTATTTGTTTCTATGTATTGGGTAAAGCCTCTGTGTCTCCTTGAGTTGGTAGAGTGGCCTTGTGTAGGGCTCAGTGGCTCAGAGTGTCCAGTCCCCAGAACTGGGAACTCTAGGTGCACCACTTTGCGGGCTGTAAGCATAGTCTTGTTGTAGTTGAGACTTGATTGCTGTTAGTGTCAGTGGGAGGAATTGACTTCCAGCCCCTGTGAGGACCAGTTGTGACTGAAGTGGAAGAGCTGCTATGCAAGAGACACACCCCTGTGGAGCAAGACTTGCTTCAGTGAGGCTTTGGTACTCATTGATTCTTCCCCTTGAGTGTGAGTTTATGGATGTGTAAAGTTGTAATCTGGCATGTTCTGACACTGACCACGGGGTACACTGCTGCT
Organism: Antrozous pallidus; assembly: GCA_027563665.1. NCBI lineage: Eukaryota > Metazoa > Chordata > Mammalia > Chiroptera > Vespertilionidae > Antrozous > Antrozous pallidus. The sequence goes on along the minus strand of CM050508.1, from coordinate 176,478,280 downwards.
CTTGGGTCTCCAAAGAGGTGCAAGTCAGTCACTGCCTGGGGTGACTCAGCAGGAGCTACAGAGAGATCTGTAGATTCTTCCTCTTTGTATTGGGTTTGGAAGTGCCCAGACAAGGCCCAACTATGAAACAAGGCAGCCTGGTGCTAGTGCCAGGTCTTGAGCCCTTTGTTGATAAATTTGGGGCTCCATGACCCAGCTGTAGCTTGTTTTGAGAGAATTTAGCCTGAACAAGGACAGGTCATTCATATGCAAAAGCTGCTGCACATAGCTTGGGTGGGGTTGTGTATTGGATGTGGCCAGGTCTTAGGGAATCACCAGGGTGGAGCAAAAAGAAATGGCTACCAGTCAGCCCTGCCACTGGGGAGGTCCCTGCACAGGAGCAGTGATCTCTGAGAGCATCTCAGTTTGGGAGAAAGCCACTGCCGTGTTCCTGTCCTGATTCCAATTCTTCCTCATATGTGTATGTGCCCCTGTAGGCCTTGCCCTGGTGCTGGAGCTCAGAAGACTCTGTAACTTCAGTTCATGGTCCTGGCCTTTCAAGAGGAACAGCTGAGCCTCTGTTTCACTGAGCCCCAATCTGCACTGGGTTTTATACCCTGTAGTTATGGAGACTTCTCTTCCCAGCTTTGGTACCCTAGGCTGGGATTCTGGTGTAGTGCTGGGACCCTTTCTCACCAGGGGTGGTAGTGGTGGAGGAGCTCTGCAGAGAGGATCTCCCTCCCAATTAAAAAAGTGGCACATGTGGGTGCTAGCCCAGCCCATTAGGTGCCTCGGCAACTTCTCTAATTTAGCACTTCCATTCAGCCAGCTTTCTAGAGGGTCTGGATGATGGTGGTTCTGTATTTTAGTTGTAATTTTGATGTGGTTGTGGGAGACTGAGATTACAGGCATTTACTTATGCTGCCATCTTGGTTTCTCTAATGATTCATTTAAATTTGATTATTCATAGTGTATAAAAAGCCTGTGGAAACTGGCATCTTTGGTATCCACATGTCTCTTTTTGTGTTTGACTACCCTAAAAGAGGAGATTCCCAAAGGTCAGTAAAAATAAATGGCTATATGCTTCTTTTCTACTATCTCTTATTAAGTAAAGGCAATTTATATTATACAACTTTTTTAAAGTTTATTTTTAATTATTGACATTATTACAGATATCCCCTACTTCCCCCACTTCTCCCCTCCACCCAGCTCCTACCATATCCCAGACTTTGTCTGTGTCAGTGGGCTATGCATATATTCATATACATTCTTTAGTAAATCTCTTCGCTCTTTCTCTCCACTCTGCCCTGAGATCTGTTAGTATGTTCCATGGATCCATGTCTCTAGACCTATTTTGTTTGTCAATTTATTTTGTTCGCCAGATTCCTCATATAGGTGAGGGTCATATGGTGCTTGTCTTTCTCTGACTGGCTTATTTAATTTAGCATAATAATCTCCAGGTCCATCCACGGTATTTCAAAGGGTAAGAGATCATTCTATTTTATGGCTGAATAGTATTCCATTGTGTAAATGTACCATACCTTTCTTTATCCATTCATCTACTGATGGGCATTTGGGCTGTTTCCAGATCTTAGCTGCTGTAAATAATGCTGCCATGAACATAGGCCTTCATATATTCTTTCTGATTGGTGTTTTGGGATTCTTAGGATATTTTCCCAGAAGTGGGGTCATTGTGTCAAGTGGTAGTTCTATTTTTTATATTTTGAGGAGACTCCATACTTTTTTCCAGTACCAGGTTTTCCTGTACCAGTTTGCATTCCCACAAGCAATGTACTATGTATATTATACAGCTTTTAATGCATTGTTCTGGTCACAGTTTTAAAGTTTTTGGTTTTATTCATGTGAAATATCTCTGAAGTTAGCATCCCAAAATACACAAAGTGCAAGTGTAAGATCAAGGACAACAGCAGGAAAATAGACCAGACTCTTTAGATTTTGTAGTTTGTTCTCTTTGTATCTTTTTAATGGTTTAACAGAGTTTCAGTAACACTGTTATTTGATCAAAGCTATCTCCCCTTTATTGTGAAAGCAAGGACTTGCTTTGCAGCAAGAATCCATTTGTTCAGATAATAGATATTTATTGAGCAGTTGCCACTCCTGAAGGCCAGGAGCCTGATATTCTTTGTGTAGCCATCTATTCAGCCGTACTAGGTTTCTATGGAGTACCTCCTGGGGACACTCTGGGCCAAGAGCTTGTGCTTTATTTTGGGGAAGCTGGTACTCCTAATTTCTGTCTGGCATCCCTCCCCGTGGAAGAGATGACTCCTTTTTTTATTTTACCTCATGATCTAAGTCAAGCAGAGGACAGCTTGGCTCCATGCTCCCTTCCTGTGGGCCCCTGTTTTTTGGTGCTTTAATGGGAGGTTTCTTAAGGCCTGTTCGTCATTTCTGCTGCAGGGGAGAGAGAGAGAAGAGGTTGCATTACAAGAAGAAAAAAAGGTTCTCTGGACCTCTCAGATATTCCACTCTAAGCTACTCATTCTCTTTATCAACAGGGCAGCCCTTGTTCTGAAGTCCCGTTCTGATCTAAGTCAGAGAACCGCTTCTCCTTGCAGTTACAGTTAGAGAGGATGCAGTCATCTTTCCCAGATGCTGCAGTGAAGAAGTGTGTGATTTTGGTCAGTGCTCTCTGGCAGTACCTACACAGGTTCTGTGAAGATTAAAATGAGAAAACAGTATCAGTCTTTCAAGAGATATGGTCTTTTAGAGGAGACTTCTGTAAACAAATACTTATAAAGTGTCAAGTGCTATAATAAGGCACATGGAAAACAGCATGACATGCCAAGCTCAGTGGCTAATATTGACTGGAGAGATTAGGGCATGATTTAGAAGGGCAGTGGGGTCTGAGCTCTATGAGAAGGCATTTGACAAGCCTTGTTTTATGTCCCTTCCTGGCATAAAGCACAGAGGTGGGAAAGAAGATGGCACCTCCAGGAAAGAATAATTTCATAAGGCAGCTGGCCCATTGGTTAAGAACATAAACTCTGGAGTCAATCTATAAGGATTTTATATTACTTAAATCACTCAATAGTCCCAGGAAGTTATTTAGTGTTTGGTATCTCAATTTTCTCATCCTTAAAACGGGGTGCTAATACAAGACCCAACCTCACAAAGTTGTTTAGAAATAAATGAGATATAAAATGTAAAACATTTAGAATATCATATGGTACATATCAAGCAATTTTATCAGGCCGGTGTGGCTGGTCATTGTGATAGTTGAGATTGCAGAGCAAAGCAGGCCCAGGTCATGAAGGGTTTTGTCCAAACCACAAATTTGGACTTTATCCTGAAGACAGTGCAAAGCCATTTTTATTAAGCAAGTGAAACTTTCAGTTGGAAAAAAATACTTTTGAGGAAGATAACTCTAATAATACCTTACTTAGGAAGAAATCCTATATAATAAAAGCCTAATAATGCTAAGTGGCCAGTCGTCTAGTCGTCCATTCAACCAATCAAAGCATTATATGCTAATGGCATGCTAAGGCCACTCAACCACTTGCTATGATGTGCACTGACCATCAGGGGGGCAGACAGTCAACTGATTGACCAGTCACTATGATGTGCACTGACTAGTAGGGGAAAGATGCTCCAACCAGTAGGTTAGCTTGCTGTTGGGGTCCAGCTGATCAGGACTGAGTGAAACAGGCTGGACCCGGCCTGGAGCCCTCCTGTGGTTCCTCCCCATCTGGCCAACCTCCTGTGTCCCTGCCCTGATTGTGCACTGGTAGTGTCCCTTGACCTGCACCCTTTCACAATCTGGGCCCCCTCAGGGGATGTTGAAGAGTCTGTTTCAGCCTTATCCTGCAGGCCAGGCTAAGGGACCCCACTGGTACATAGATTCATGCACCGGGCCTCTAGTAATTTAATAAGAAAAATAACATTAGGACACAAACCTGAAAATTCTTTTCTTCCCACATAAAATATGGGATAATCAATGGAACTAACATTTTGAATCACTCTTGAACTCTATGGCTTGAATTTAAGCCATTTATTTTGGGAGATTGTTTAGGTCTCTTTACAGGACATAACTTTTAATAAGGAGACACAGGGCTCAACCTGCCAGGCAGTGCAAGAACCTTTCTTGATAGTTTTTAGGAGGGCAATCTTGGCTTGGATGCGAGACTATAAGATTAAGGAAGACATTGTTTCATCAGTTCCTTTGGACCATTGTTCTCAATTCCTACTTTTAGAGCATTGTACAGTGCCCCACAGATGGCTGGCCCTCAAGACATATTTTATTCACTATAAATCTCTAGGGTTCCTTTTGGTAATTTGGTTATCATCCAATGCTAGTTTGCATATAATAGAATCACTGTTTTGAGAGTAATAGCTACCATGAATTAGGTGATCACATAGACAGATAGTGTGCTGTTTTTTTTTTTAATGTCTCAAATCAGAGTTTGAGGCATTTATACTTAGAATAAAACTGAATCTATAACTCCAGGATCTGGACCCTGCTCATCTCTTCAAAGTAAGTTATGGCCCTGACTGAATAGGCCAGTTGGTTAAAGTGTCATCCTTATATGCCAAGGTTGTGCGTTTAATCTCTGCTCAGGGCACATACAAGTATCAGCCAATGGATGCATACATAAGTGGAACAATAAATCTGTGTCTGTCTGTGTGTATCTCTCTCTTTTTTCCTCTTTCTCTCTCACTGATAAAAAAAAACTCAAACAAACAAACAACCAGGTACTATTCTTGACCTACTATATTCCAGACAAGCTGCCTTTTTTTCAGTTCATCAAACTTACCAAGTTCATTGCTGCCTTAAGGTTGGCTCTAGCTTGTTCCTTTGACAGGAAAGGTGCTTCACTTTCATCACTCCTTCTTGTCACTATATTGGTAAAAATCATGTTTTCTGAAAGCCTTTATTGACCACTCAACTCTAAAGCAGTTATGTATATACCATTGTTATATCATTCTATTTCAATCTTTTGTATAACATCTATCTTTATCAGATTTTTTTATTTTTTCTTATTTTTGTCTTCTAACTAGAGACCCAGTGCACAAATTTGTGCACAGGTGGGGTCCCTTGGCCTGGCCACTGATTGGGACCAATTGGGGCTAATTAGCATATTAGCTCTTTATTATATAGGATATAGGGTTTTATTACCACTACTAATGGTGGGGAACTGAGTGTGTATGCTTAGACTACCAAAACTTGAGTGTGGAGGGAGGGAGCATGGTAGGGAGGCAAGGTAGAGTTGTATAGTATATTCAATCTACTTGTACCCGAGGCATTGTTTTGAGGGTTAAATGACATAATTCACACCAAGTGCCTGCTACATAGTGAGCACTGAGGAAGCAGTTAGTGTTATCTTCGTGTGAATGGCAATGATAATGTTAATCATCATCCCAAGCCTGCCCATCTTGACTCAGCCTCTTGCTATTGGGAATTTGGCTAGCTATGGGGGTGCATAGCTATGAGAAAGAGAGACATGAACCCACTTAGAACATTCACGTGAGTTCAGGCTGATGCAGGGAATATGCTTTATTCATTTTGTGTTCAATGCCTAACTTTGTGAATACTTGAATTGATTTGCTTATTATGAGATTAAGTTATCTGGTTTTATGTTATATTAATTTGACTTGACATCAGTCAATTGGAAGGGTTGAAATTTGCTGTATGTGACAAATCAAGAACCTTCTCTGAACAAGGCCTTTTGCTTCTCTTCACTGCTCAGTTATTATGTTCTTAAGTTTAGGAAAATTAGACTAGGACAGTGGTCGGCAAACTCATTAGTTAACAGAGTGGCAAACCACAGCTCGTGAGCCGCATGTGGCTCGCAAGCTGCAGTCTGTCGACCACTGGGCTAAGGCTAAGGGAAACCAAGCAAATACCAGTTTTTTGAAATGAAGTGAAAGAATAATTGGACCAGTGTTTTTAAGGTCCAGTGCTATATCAAGCACTGTTGTGAACACTTTCTGTATTTCAGCTCATTTAATCCTCACAACTCTGAGCTGTGTGATGGGAAAATTGAGCTAAGGCACAAAGGACTCCAGGGACTTGTCCTGGCCACACGTGTAGTAAATAATGGAGGTGTGATTAGTTCTGCTGATCAATCCTAGGCTTGTTCCTTGGTGTCATGCTGCCTCAGTAAGATCTTTTGATAATCTAGATGTCTCCCTGGTAGGCTTGCCCCGTTTATTACACTATACAGTGTATGGGTGCTACTCTATAATGATCATTGTGAACATGTAGATGAATTCAGCATCTAAAAGGTTAAAGAAGACTTACTAATGATGAAGAAACACCTAACTACTCCAAAGATTAAGTTTAAAGGCGGTATTTCAAATGACCAGGATTGATTTTTGCGGTCAGATTCATGCCATGACCCCTCATATATCGCTGTACATTTGTGCATGCCCATAATGACTCTGAGGTTAACCTACTTCTCTGTGTGAAACATTTCCAAAAAGTAGAGGCTCCTTTGCTGGGAATATGATAAAATACTGTAAATTTGGTAGAGTTGAAAGAGAGAACTTATAAAGATGCTGAGGAGGCATAATATGCCCTTGTATTATAGTGTGAATTAAACCAAGTCCTTTTTCTTCTTTGGACCTTGGTATCATCTATAAAATGGAGAAGATTAGAATGATTTCTGGTTTCTTTTCCAGTCTGTGTAATGTCTAACCTGAAGTACATCTAATGTGAGGATGTGTCCTTTGTATAGAGTGTCTGCAGTGCCAGTGTGGACAATTCTTGCTGACTTACTGGGCTTGCTCTGACACCAGCTGATTGACCTGTGATTGACAAGGGAACCTATATCAGTACTAGTATTGCCACTCATGGTGAGCAGGTGACTTGATGTGAACCTACAGTATTCTTACTTTGGACTCTGTTAAACTTCTTGTTTTAGTCATCTGTCCAGCAAAGGAGCACCTGCTCTGTGGCCACACCTGCTCTGTGGTCAGGCAAAGAAGTGGGCCACATAATTTAGCAATTTTTGAAAGGCTACAACAGATTTTTTTGGACAGATTGCAAACTCATGAGAAGAGAGAACATCTCTCTTTTATTCAGCTTTGTAATTTCAGTGTCTAGAGTGGCACACGGTAGTTGGGCATTAAATATTGGTTGAGTGAGTGAAAGAAGTCTGGAGATCATAAACTCACATGACATGAGGAAAAGGTACCCATAGAAAGACTGACTGGATGATGCAACCCTATTTGAAAAGTGTGTTCTCATAATTTTTATAGTTAGGAAGCCTTTGGATTTTTTTCAGATGAATTGGCCCTTATATTAATGCATGTTACTTGTCTAGGCTATACAGCTTCTCCAAACCTACCCTGCATATCCATATATCATAGCACTTATCACTTTGTGTGCTAATTATTTGTTTGGTTGTTTGGTTTCGTTTGCAAACTGTGAGTTTCCTGAGAGCTAAAGGATCTCCATTGTACTCCAGTCCATAGCATTGAGCTCAGCATATAATATTTACCTACCAAGCAATTATCTATAGAAGAAATGCATGAATAGATAAATAATAGTAGGCCCAGTGTACATTAAATGGGTAAATTACTGGAAAAGAACAGAGTTTGTAAAAGGGACGTATTAAAATAAATCTGACTCAACATTAGTTTGTCAAGAAAGATAGTAGCAGTTTTTCATGGTATATTTGCCATTTAAAATAGTCCACATATGTTTATACTTTAAATGCTTCCAAAAATCATTAAAAGTTGTTATGTCAAATACTTCTAATAAAGCTGATTCTCCATTTTTTAAAAATAAAAAATGGTGCTTATGGAAAAACTAAATATGAGTTTTCTACAAGTCTTAAGCTCTACTTGCTTCAGTTTTATTATCTGCACATTAGGGATAAGACTTTTTCCTATTAAATCAAACAGAAATTGTGAAAGCTTCTAGTGCTGTGCCTGGCTTATAGGAGGAGCTTTAAAAGGTTTATTGAGCCGAGACCGGTTTGGCTCAGTGGATAGAGCGTCGGATTGTGGACTGAAGGGTCCCGGGTTCGATTCCGGCAAGGGCATGTACCTTGGCTGCGGGCACATCCCCAGTAGGGGGCGTGCAAGAGGCAGCTGATCGATGTCTCTCTCATCGATGTTTCTGACTTTCTATCCCTCTCCCTTTTGCTCTGTAAAAAAATCAATAAAATATTTTTTTTAAAAAAGGTTTATTGAACAAATTACTGAATGGCTTTTGTTTTTCCTTGCTTTCAGGATCCTGACTCTCATTCTCTTGTCACTGAACTCTTAATAATTTAAACAAAAGCCTGAGTGTTAACTGAAAATTCAGCTTTTAAATATTATGTATGTGACCGTGCTGCGATTACTAGGAGGGGTGCCCATTTCAACCCTGGTGATATACTCAGGTTTTGTTTTGTTTTGTTTTGTTTTGTTTGTTTGTTTGTTTGCCTTGACCTTCAAAGAGTTTTAAAATTCATATTATTTTTCTCTCTTTGGGTGTATTTTTGAGAATGGGATTTGGACCTTGGTGATAGATATGTTAGTCCAATACTCTCATTGTCCTCAATTTAGTTTCTTCAGAGTCCAAATTGTCCTTCATGCAAACCTGAGCTTGCAATGCGTACTTGAGGTGATGTGTGCTAGTAAATGCTTTCACGGGCTTAGCTCCCATCCCACCCAGCATGCTTGGGTCACCTTCACAACATCAAGATTAGGTATATGTGTATCATCATAAATAATGTCGTGTGCAAGGGTGATATAAATGGAATCTGTTGAAATATGGCCTATTATATTAAAATTTATGTTTCAATTATAATTTTTGTTATATAAAACAAGTTTGAGCTTTATAAAGTCATTCAGAAAAGAAATCTGTATCACTGATAGGGATATCTGTCTATTTGGCATCTACACTAGCAAAGGGAGAGTCCTATGAACATTTTTAAAGCTATTATTTTTTCTTCTCTCTGTTTGGAAAACCAACTTGATTACTTAACACATTTTTCTTTGAAATACCTCTAATGGTGTTGTATGGAAGTCTTAGAAAGAGCATTTCCCCCACACCTTTGACAGAATCCTATCTAATAAAGAAGGAATATGTAAATTGACCATCATGTCATAACAAAAATGGTAGTGCCCAGTCCTCTCAGCCCCACTGGAGTCCCACAGTCCTTTCAGCCAGGCCAGAGAGGGGACGGGTGGTAGGCACATGGTGCAGCCAGACCCACCCTCAGCCACCCAGGGCTGGCACAGGCAAGCCTCCGATGGCAGCTGCCCAGTTGCCCAGGGCCACCCAAGGTTCAGTAAACAGGGCTGGCCAAGGCTTGCTCTGTTGGCAGTGGCAGCAGCAGAGGTGTAATGGGGCGTTGCCTTCTCCTGATTTCCGGTTCGATTCCTGCCCCTGAGGGCTCCCAGACTGTGAGAGGGGGCAGGCTGGGCTGAGGGATTCCCCATCTAGTGCATGAATTTTCATGCACTGGGCCATTAGTGATTTTTATAATATGCAAATCTAATCACATATCCCTTCCTACTTTATCTTTTTCAGTGGTTCCCTATTTCCTATCTTCTCTAATAAAACAAGCTTCTTAGTTTGACAGAGCCTTTAATATTTGTTCTTGATATTTCCTTTACTTTTTCACATTATCTTCTAAGACCTAACCTCAAAGTTTTTCCAGCAGTAGTTTCCCCTCATATGCAATGATAGTTCCTGTATTCTTTTTCCAAAATTGTTTGCTTTGTTTGGGGGATATCACACCCTACGTTTATCTAATAGCATTCCTTTAACACTGATTCATTATTGAGCTCAGTTTAGTTATTATTTCCTTTGGAGAACTTCCCTTGATCTTCCAGGCTGGATTTGAAGTTCCTCTTCTGTGTTTCTTTTATACAACACTTATGACCCAGTAGTATAATTCCACATTTATTTGTATGGAATTACATAATGAGATTCCTTAGAGATAAAGGCACAGTTACATCCATTTCAGTATCTCAGCATCAAGGCTGTAGCTACTTCCTAATGAACCTCTGTTGGATCTCTTCCACTGTATCTCTCTTAAGCCATATCAGGAAGTCCTTGTATAAGGCACACTCTGTATGTAGGAAACCTGCTTATGCCTGCCACAGTGTATGGCCAATAAGTGCTTAGGTTAAGTGATAATGTATCAGTAAAGTAGTAAATTGACACAGGATGGCAAGGAGCGTTGAAAAGCAATTGAAACAGGTATTTATAAGGACACCTATAAATTAAGAAGAAAATGTAAATAACTCATCATTAAGAAGACTGTTGCATTGAAATATTTGTAACAAAGGGAATATTTCTGGGATAAGTCATTCTATGAACATGAAAAGTTGTAAAAGTGGAAGATATTCACAATTAGTAGATTTGCAGGCTCTGAATTTCCCTTAATTTCTGCTAGCTTATTTTACTGAAGAGGTACCATACTCTTCCTGAGCTTCCTTTTTTAATCAAAGCTATAACCAGTGTATTTCAATAGCAGTGTATTAGTCTTGCAGTATGGAGAGGTATAGAATAAACCACAGAACCTTGAGATATTCTTTATTTTTTATTTTTGCCCTTTTAAAAAAAATATAACAGGCCTCTCACAATGTGGAATATTTTGGTAGAGAAGAATGTAATATGGAAAATAGAGAATAGAAACATTGAATTCAACCCTAACTTCACCATATCCTATCATTGTGACTTTGGTAGACTTTATTAGTGCTGTCTAATATCTCATTCTCCTCTCCTTCCTGATTTTTTTGGATGACTGTATTGCCCATCTCTCTTGTATTTGGTGGAGCTGTAAGACTAGTTTTCCTCAGTGGACTAGGCGCTAAAGTGATATGTGTCACATCCAGTCTGAGTTAAGGGAAAAACACTGCGGGACCGTCTAGCTCTTTCTTCCCCTTTGGAAGACAGGTGTCCTGAGACCTAAAATAAACTTTACAGGAGCAAGAAATGAACTTTTAATAATAGGACACTGAGATTTAGAGTATTTGTTCATTCACATTAGCCTGATCTTGTCTGACAAATATAGTGGTCTTGTAAAAGTTTTTGACCCTTCAAGAGCCTTAGCTTTTTAAATTGTAAAATGGGAATAATAATACTGTCTTCAGAGGATTATTATGCGAATTACATATAGATAAGTGAGTTGTAAATTACTGTCAAAATGCAGATATTTCTTAAAGCTCTTACATTTAGTGGGAGAAACTGAATTTCATCAGTGTGGACTAGAACTTTACCTACATTTTGCTGCTCCTCTCCCGAATCCTCTGATAAGTGTTATCCCCATTTTATGATAAGGAAACTGAAGTTTGGATGGATAAAGTAAGTTGTTTATGGTCACACAGTGATTACACAAAATACTAACTCTGGCCTGCCTGATGCAAACAATCATCCCTAGTTCATGTTAGCCTATTATTTTGTAGTTAAAAAGTTAGAACCTTCTTTTTTTCTGAGTGTGCATCTTCCCCTACATAATGCTTTAATCATTGCTTTTTGGAGAGCTGGCTCACAGTAATGAGCAATATAATTCTCTTTGGATTGAATCCATGCTGGTACATAGGAGAAGGCTAAAACTCAAAAGGTAAGAATTTGGAAACTTTATCATTGATCTAGATGAGCACAGGCTCTGGGAGCCCCAGGAAAGGCTTCTTCAGATGAATTCACTGGCATTTGATTTAGGGATCATCCCACTATATGCAATGTAGAAAGAATAGTGACAGCAAAACATCACTCATTTAGATTAATATGGGAAGAGTCTGAGTAAAGGAGAAATCTCCATTCTGGAGCATTATGTAGTAAATTCAGTTTTCCACTGGAAAGAACACTGGTCTTAGATTTCGAAGTTATGGGTTTAAGTTCTGTTCCATGGCAGAGGTGTAGTGCGCATTTCGTAATTTACCATCTTGGATTTCATCTAAGGGATTCAGATCTTAATTACTCTTATGGATAGAAACTATAGGATGGTGCTATGAAATGAGCTGCTTACCCTCTTAACTAGATTATTTCTCGCTGTTGCTGTTAACTCACAAAGCAAGCCTTGCTTTCATTGACAATGTACAGTAAACCTTTCACTAACCCCTGAATAGAAGAAGGTTAAATTGTCAGATTTGATTGAAAGAATTCTGTCCTAAGAGTTTCTTATGCAACAGCAATAATAGCAATCACCACAACCATAGCAGCTAATATTCAATGTGTACTTATTATATTCCAGTAAGTATTCCAGGACTTTATAAGTATTAATGGATTTAATCCTCCCCACAACTCTATGTAGGTACTATCATTACCTGTGTTTGTAGGTGAGGAAACTAAGAGACAGAAAGGTTAGGTAACTTGCTCCAAGGCCATATAGCTAGTAAGTGGTAGAACTAAGATTCAATACAAGGGAATTCAGCTTGAATTCTCAGCACTTAATCATCATGCTTTATTACATTTCCTTAGGTATTAGATCTTCATTCATATTATTTTACTGCTCAGAAACCTCCAGTGGATCCCTATTCATTTTAAAAATTTATTTATTGATTTAAGAGAGAGAGAAAGAGAAAAAGAGAGAGGAGGAGGAGGAAGAAGAAGAAGGTGAAGAAGGAAGAGAAAAAGGAGGAGGAGGAGAGAAGGAAGAAGAGGAGGAGAAGGAGAAAGAGGAGGAGGAGGAGTAGGAGGAAGAGGAGAAAAATATTGCTTTGTTGTTGTTGCACTTATTTATGCATTCATTAGTTGATACTTGTATCAAAATGTAAACTTTTCATCTTGGCATTTTTAAATTTTTTATTTATATTAGTTTTAAAATTTTTTATTGTTGAGATTTTTACAGATGTCCATCTTTTTTCCACCTCTCACCCGGTTCCCGCCCCACCCCAGGCCTTTGCCACTCTCCTGTCTGTGTCTATAAGTAATGCATATATGCATATAAGACCTTTGTTTAATCTCTTACCACTCTCCCACCCCCTTCCCTCTAAGAATCATCAATCTATTCCATCTCTATGCCTCTGCTTCTATTTTATTCACCAGATTATTCTGTTCATTAGATTTCTTATTCATTTATTTTGATTTTTAGATTCAATTGTTGATAGGTATTTGTTGCCATTTTGCTGTTCATATCTTTGATATTTTTATTTTTCTTCTTCATTTTGTTAAAAGAATACCCTTCAACATTTCATATAATAATAAAGTGAAGTCCTTTAGCTTTTTCTTGTCTGTGAAGCTCTTTATCTGACTTTCAATTCTAAATGATAGCTTTGCAGGATAGAGTAATATTGGTTGTAGGTCCTTGCTATTCATCACTTTGAATATTTCTTACCACTCCTTTCTGGCCTTCATGGTTTCAGCTGTTAGTCCTATAGGGATTCCATTGTAGGTAACTGACTACTTTTCTTTTGCTGCTTTTAAGATTCTCTTTGATTTTTTTCCCTTAGCATTTTAATTATGATATGTCTTGAAGTGGTCCTCTTTGGGTTCTTCTTGTTTGGGACTCTCTGTGCTTTCTGAACTTGAAAGTCTATTTCTGTCACCAGATATGGAAAGTTTTCTGTTATTATTTCTTCAAGTAGGTTTTCGATATCTTGCACTCTCTCTTCTTCTAGCATCTGCATAATGTGAATGTTGGTACACTTGAAGTTCTTAGGGGCTCCTTAGACTATCTTCATATTTTTTATTCTTTTTTCTTTTTGCTCTTTTGCTTGGGTGTTTTTGCTTCCTCATATTTCAAATCATTGATTTGATCCTCAAATTCCTCTACTCTACCGTTGAATCCCTACATATTATTCTTTATGTCAGTCAATGTATGCTTAATTTCTGACTGATCTTTTTCTATTTTTTTTTAGGTTTCTAGAAGATTCTTGAGTAACCTTATAACTATGGTTTTGTACTCTATATCCAGTAGTTTGCTGTCTTCCATTTGTTTCATCTGTGACATGTTTGTTTGTCTTCTCATTTTTTCTGCTTCCCTGTGTTTGTCTCTATGTGTTGGATAGCGTTGCTGTGTCTCCTTGAGTTGGTAGAGTGGCTTTGTTTAGTAAGTGTCTTATAGAGCCCAGTGGCTTAGCCTCCCCAGTCACCTGAGCTGGGAACTCTAGGTGCACCACTTTATGGGCTGTGAGCACAGTCTTGCTGTAGTTGAGACTTGATTGCTATTAGTATCACTGGGAGAAATTGACCTTCAGGCCAATTAGTTGTGAGGACCATTTGTGACTATAGTGCAAGAGCTGCTATGAGAGACACACTCCTTTGGAGCAGGACTTGCTTGAGTGGGGCTTTGGTGTTCACTACGTCTGCTCCTTGAGTGTGTCACTTATGGATGTCTAGAGTTGCAATCTGGTCTGGTCAGACACTGACCACTGGGTATACTGGCTCTTGGGTCTCCAGGGAGATGCAAAGTTAGCCACCGTCTGGGGCCAGCCAGCAAGAGCTACAGAAAGATCTGTAGAATCATCCTCTTTGTATCGGGTTTGAAAGTGCCCAGATGAGACTCAACTATGAAGCAAGGCTGGTGCTGGTGCCAGGTCTTGGGCCTTTTATTGATAAGTTTGGGGCTCTGTGAACCAGCTCTAGCTTGTTTTGATAGAATTTAACCTGAGCAAGGACAGGCTATTCATATGTAAAAGCTGAAGCACGCAGTTGAGGTGGGGTTGTAAATTGGACAGGCAGGGTCTTAGGGAATCACCAGGGTAGAGCAAAAAGAAATAACTACCAGTCAGCCCTGCCATTGGGAAGTTCAGGAACTATGATCCCCGAGAGCACCTCAGTCTGGGAGGAACCCACCACTGAGGTCCTGTCCCAATTCCAGACAATCCAGTTCCTCCTGGTAAGTGTCTGGGTTCCCCAGAGCCTTGCCCTGGTGCTGAACTCAAAGGAAGTGGGGACTTGTCAGTTCAGTCCCTGGTGCCAGCCTTTTAAGAGGAACAACTGGGTCTCCAGCAGCCTCTGTATTATTGAGCCCCAATTCCTGCTGGTTTTTACAGCCTGTACTTACGGGAACTTTTCTTCCCAGCTCTGGGACCCTGGCCTGGGCTTCTGGTGTGGGGCTGGGACTCCTTACTCCTTTGGGCAGCCTCCACAGAGAAATCTCCCTCCCAATTAAGAAAGTGGCACATGTGGGTGCCAAACCAGCCTGTTCCTTGCTTCAGCATCTCCAGTCAGTCTCAGTGTGCTTTCTTCTTTACTTCCCTAGTTGTAGAACTTCCATTCAGCCAGCTTGCCAGCTTTCCAGCGGTTCTGGATATTCTCTATTTTAGTTGTAATTTTGATGTGGTTGTGGGGGGCTGTAAGTACAGGAATTTATCTATGCTGCCATCTTCAAATATCCTCACCTTGGCATTAGAAGGCTTCCTAGTGTCAACCCAATCCTTTCATCTAGCTGCATTTTATTCCTCATAATTTAGAAATAGCCTGGACTTTGAAGTTACAGATACATCATCAAATCTTAGTAGAAGTATTGGTTTTAGACACATGGTAACTGCTAGCTTGAGTGAATCATATCATCAGAAGCTTGAAGTTGTCTCTGATTGGTACTATAATCCCCAAGACAAGGAGAAGGGAAGGATACTTTATATGCTATGCCTGCTGCTTTATATACTTAATTTCATTTAATATTCACAATAATCATATGAAATAGTCATTATTCCTATTTTACAGCTGAAGAAACTTAGATATAACAGGATAAGTGGCTTTAGATTACCTAATTAGGAGGTTTCAGATATTATGGGAAGAATTAATGGGCCAGATTTCCCAGGCATGAGTGGGAATGAGGATTTTGGGGTACCACTGAAATAAAGCATTTTCAGAAGTCTCCATGGGAGGATTGGATGTAGAAAAAGGCTTTATTGGCATAAAGTTGCATTTCTCGGGTTCCAAAGTCCTTTGTCCCTTAAGCCAGCCCTGGAAAAGGTGGCAGTTATGGATTCAGTAAAGCCAGAGGCAAGGCCAGTGTACAGAGCTTTCATTTCATCTTGGGGTGTAGTTCAACATCCAAGGAAATTAAAATCCAAGAGTCCGTGGTGTGGAGCAGCCCCTTATGGCTGTGTGTAGGGAGCAGTTATAGGTTTAAGCCTCAGACTGACCTGTTGGCAAAGCCACAAATAAGTCCCAGCTTAGATGGCACAGCCCTCTTAGCATAATTAAGCTTGGCCTTATGATGCCCCCTAGATCTTACTTGAGTAGCTAATGGGCTGTGGGAGATGCAGCAAGTGCTGCCCAAACAAGTGAACCTCACAAGAGCATTGTAACTGTGGTGACCACTACCTTGTTTACCCCTGACTGTAAAATAAAGGCTCAGCTTGCCATCTGGACCTTTCTCTGTGGCCTCAGCCAGGCACAGGAGATCCACCTAGACCCGGCTTACTCTCTTTGTCTGTCTTTTCTTCATCCTTTGCCGCCTCCCCCTCAGGCTCACCAAGCCCTTGGCTGTGCTGGCATGGCACAGCAGTGGAACCACAGCCCCTTACAACAGGAGTTAGGAATCGGATGCCAAAGAGAGAAGAGAATGGGGGGGACTTTCTTTGTTTGGAATTTTTAAGTATTCATGCTTGCAGTGGTCATGCCCAACTCAGTCACTAATTTGTTCTCAGGTGTGAATGACAGCCAGACAAGCACTTTCCCACATCACTCAGACCTTTACTGGGCTTGTGTCTAAACTGCCTCTGTCCAGTCCCTTCCCCCATCAATCAGTGGGGAACAGACTTGGATTGTTAAATGTAGCCTTTTGGCAAAGCTGTATAAATAGCACTCCTATATTACCTAGCCTTCCCTTTCCCCCTTTCCTGTTACAAAATTACCAGGTTATTATAGCAGCACAGGGATTTGAACCCATTTTTATCTTTTTGCTCCATTGGTGTTATTTCTGCTCCATCTGATCTACAAGTTGTGATGGAGCCATTAAAAAATCAGAGCCATAAAACATTATCTTATTAACTTCTTCATTTTACAGATGAGAAAAGTCAGTCCCAGGAAAAAAACAAGAAGCTTATTAAGGTCACTCAATGAATAAAAGATAAATTAGGTCTGGGTTCCAAGTCAGCTCTAAATAAGGTAACTTTCAAAGAGACCCAGATGCCTCTCTCACTACGGCCAATAAAAAGCATTTCTCTTCTGAACTTCTGGCCTTGATCTGGGCCCTCAGCCTATTACCTTCACAATATGAGCTTACCTCATTTTGGCTAATGAGGTATCACTATTAATTTTTCTATTATGAGCCACATTGGAGGTCATGGAAGCTGAGTGCAAGCTATGTTTAGTTTCTAATTGTAAATGTTGGACCAGAAATACATCTGGTTATCTTTCTGAAATTACATAACAGTAAAGTTGCCACTTCTCATTTATCTTAAATTAAAAAAAAACATTCATATTTTGTGTATCTTTGAAGAAGAGATTGGAGATTATATTAGAGGATTCCAAAGCTCTCTTAATTCTGAAGCTCAGATTCTGGAATTCTGATGCTCACAATTTAATTTTACATTTTATATTATTTGTGTGTCTCTGATTAATGTTGTGTTATAAATTACATGACGATGGAGGGTATGTCTGGTTTTGCTCACCATTGTATCACCAGACCCTTCACATCATAGGTACTCAGAGTATATTAATTGGTTAAATGAAGAATTATGTGAGGTTGCAAGGAGATTATCATATTCATTTGATAGATTACTAAATCAAAGCCAAGAAGAAGAAGAATTTGCTTAAGAGCAACTGTTATTTAATGGCAGAGCCATTCTGAAGCCCGTATCTACTGACTCCTAGGTTGTTGGCATGAACAAATAAAATGTTAAAATTCTGAATTCTTGCAGTGTAACTCATGTTTGTTCTTAAAGCCATTACTAATTGTGAGAATTATGTTCTTAAATACTTATATAATAATAAAAGACTCATTTTAAGAAATAATAAAATATAATGATAAGAACATGAAAACATTTAAAAATCATTATTTCTTCCTCCAACTGAGGACCCAGATACTTTTGGTGCCAGGCGGCGCTAGGGGACTGCAAGGGTGGAGGCACAAGCTGGGGCTGCTGGGAAAAGTTGAGGCCAGACATGCGCTGAAGCCCTCCTGCTGTCCCTTCCAGGCAGGCCAATCTCCCACATTCCTTTCCCAGCTGGCCGGCCCGAATTGTACCTCTATCGCCGAAAGAAGCTGCTATCTTGGACAGAATATGTCTGAAGATCAACTGTTGGCACAACATACCTCTGCAGCCAAAAGAAAGTGGTGTTGTCATCAGAATATGTCTGAAAACCTGTCATTGACAAGTACTACCAATACTGGTAGGAACTGCCTTCACAGTGAAAATGAAGTAAATGAGGATGCAATTAGCAAGCATAGTTGTGGTGGAATGACTGTTACATGTCAATTTTGCCCATCACTAAATTTCTCCAATGAAAAACTGTAGGAGCAACTCTAGGGTCAAGACCCTTGCTTATCCATACTAGTTCTGTCTTGCACTGAAATCTAGTGTCTTATGTCTCATTCTATATGCATATCTTACAATCTAGAGATTTCAGTGGCTTCTCAAGGCCCCACAGTATTTCTCATAGGAAATACCAGGGAAAGTTCTCTCTTCAGATTTGCCTATATTCCTTGTGAACATTTCCAAAGACTCACCCAAATATGAACGTTTTTTAGCCTTAATTTCTTCATTCATAAGGTAGGAGTAATACTTCCTGCTCTACTTTTATCTTTGTGAGGATCAAAAGAAAACATTTACAGGAAAATCATTGAAAACCAATTAAGCCCTATGATAATGATAATTATTGTCATGGTTATTAATATTGTTATAATTGTTGTTATTTCTCAAAATCTTTATATTTTATCACTAGTCAAATAATGACATCAATATCTCCAAACCTGTTTTTGCTTCTGAAATCAGAGAACTTACACATGGGTGAGAGGCAACCATGGTCTGTCCTAACATTCATGCCTTAAGGCCTTTAATATTGAGAGATCAGCATAAGATTTCTTGGTACTAGATAAAATCTCATGTGATTACAGGTTCTGAATGCACTAATGCAATCCTGTAATTAGATGTTATTATGCTAAGGGGTATATTACCACCCCCGTCTTCATTTGCAGATGTGAGTTGACTTCTGAGAATGTGTATATTGAGTAGAGAATAGACCTCTAATTAAGTAAATAAATTTAACTCCTTGAAAATTATATTTTAATAGGACAATTCATACCATGAAAATGACAATTAAAGTATATTAAAGTTGTGCTAAAAATCTCAAAGCAAGGATATTCACCATGTTAATGATAAAGCCAGGAATAGACCGACAGAGTCAAAAGCCATAGCTCATATACTCTATTGTGTCTCTTAGCACTGGGAGTTTAAATTTAGATTTCACTGTGGGTTTCTGAAGAATTTATTTTCTTAAGATTTGGGTGAGGGTTATAAGGAAATGAACATCCTTAATTAAAATATACCTTCAACTGTCCTGTAAGAACCAAGGTTAGGACCAAGTAAGCTCTGGGAGGGAGGGGAGCAGGGATAGCTGGCGATCTCATTTCCCAAAATGTTATCTTTACCTTCCCTGTCTCTCCCTTTGATCCTTGCTGCCATCAGAGGAATATTTTTACCTCTCTGTTTCATACCCCAGAATCTATACAAATCCTTTTGCTTGGGTCTTTGAAAAAGGACTGGGAAAGCCTGGTGTTTTTGAAATAAACATTATTACTTACAAAATTAGCAATTCATCCTATCTAATAAGACAATAATATGCAAATTAACCACCATTCCACTACACCCACAAGCCATGACCACCAGCCAATCAGAAGTGATTATGCAAATTAACCCAACCAAGAAGGCTATGACCACAGAGTGAGTAGGAGGCTTGGGTTTCCCTGGCAATGGAGGAAGCCAAGCTTTCCACACAGCCTGGCTAGCCCAGGCCTCCACTCAAGACTACAACGTTTCACTTATAGAAGATAAATAAATCCCAACAAAAATGGCTGTGGCCATGGAGCAAACAGGAGTCTGGCTCCAATCAAGGCTACAAAGTTTTAATTATATAAATAAATAAATCTCAACAAAAATGGTGGCAGCGAAGGGCTGGAGAGAGAAGGAGGCTTTAATTGTCCCTGGCAATGGAGGAAGCCAAGCTTCTGCAGCCCTGGCCTGCCTTGGCCTCCACTCACGGCTACAACGTTTCCATTATAGAAGATAAATAAATCCTAAATACCAGAGCCTCCACTTGGGTCGCCAGGGGGCATGGCTGGCCTGCAAACCACCACAGACTCCTCGCCCCGGCCGCCCTCTGCCCTAAGAAAACCCCCACCCTGATCCAGGACACCCCTCTGGGCAAACCAGCTGGCCCCCACCTGTATACCAGGCTTCTATCCTATCTAATAAAAGAGTAATATGCAAATTGGCCATCACTTCAACATACAAGATGGCTGCCCCCATGTGGACACAAGATGGCCACCATAAGATGGCCAGCAGGGGAGAGCAGCTGGGCCTAGGGACCAGGTATGCAAGGGAGGGCAGATGTGGGCAATCAGGCTAACAGGGGAGGGAAGTTGGGAGGCACCAGGCCTGAAAGTGAGGGCAATTGTGGGTGATCAAGCCTGCAGGGGTGGGCAGTTAGGAGTGACCAGGCCGGCATAGGAGGAAAGTTCGGGGCTACTGGGCCTGCAGGGAAGGGCAGTAGGGGGAGATCCAGGCCTGCAAGTGAGAACAGTTGGGGGGGGGACCAGGCCCATAGGGGACACTGAGGAGTGACCAGGTCTGCAGGGGAGGGCAGTTAGGAGCAAACAGGCTGGCAGGGGAGCAGTTAGGCATCAGTCAGGCTGGTAGGGGAGTGGTTAGGGGGGTGATCAGGCTGGTAGGCAGAAGCAGTTAGGAGCAATCAGGAAGGCAGGCAGGCGAGCAGTTGGGAGCCAGCAGTCGTGGATTGTGAGAGGGATGTCTGACTGCCTGTTTAGGCCCTATCCTACTAGTAGGATCTGGCTAAGTGGGCAGTTGTTGATCCTTCAAGAGGTCCCAGTTTGGAGAGGGTGCAGGTTGGACTGAGGGACACTCCCCTCGCCTTGTGCATGAATATCATGTACCAGGCCTCTACAGTAAAATAAAATGGGGCTGATTTAAACAAAATATTTTTGGCAAAGTCATGCACACTTGGGCTATTTTTAAATCTTGGCTAACACTGCAGTGAACATAGGGGTGCATATAGTCTTTTGAATGTGTTTCGGATTTCTTTGGATATATTTCCAGAAATGGAAGTGCTGGGTCATAAGGCATAATTTTTTTCAGGAAACTCCATATTGTTTTCCATAGTCGCTATAGCAGTCTACATTTCTACCAGCAGTGTATGAGGGTTCCCTTTTGTCCACATCCTTGCCAGCACTTGTTTGTTGATTTATTAATGATAGCCATTGTGGCATATGTGAGATGATATCACATTGTGGTTTTAATTTGCATCTCTCTCTGATGATTAGTGACACTGAGCATCTTTTTATATGCCTTTGACCATCTGTATGACTTCTTTCTTAACACATACTGTAATTTTAGATTTGTGTGATTATATGATTATCTCTTTTCCTATTAAACCATGTTCTTTATCCTCACATTGTACCTTGGTGTCTAACACACCACATAGCACACAATAGCTAGTCAGTAAAAGTATGAAATGAATGAGTAGAGAGAAAATGATTATAAAAATACAGATCGTACATATCAGCTACATTTTCAAAGGAAACTTATGATCCCATCCTTGCTATTGTCATCTTCATCTTTTTTGTTTTTTTATCAGTCTCATTTTTTAGAGCAATATGGACTTATATCTCCTCAAATAAAATAATCCTCATATCTTGACAAATTCATTGAACAGGAACAGGATATTCATTTTCTACTAGAAATAGAAAAGAGAAAAAGAGGCCATTATTGGGTTTGACGGGTTCATTACCTCCAATAACAGGGTCTGTCCAACATGGTGTATATAACTATATATCTATATCTATATATCTATATCTATCTATATCTATATATCTATATCTATATCTATATCTATATCTATATCTATATCTATATCTATATCTATATCTATATCATCTATCTATTCCCTAAATATTGTAGCAAGAGACAAGCATTCTATTCTGGACCTCCAATAATATACTGACTAGGGGAGGTCAGGTTCTCTAGGCTCAAGATTCAGGAAGTAAAAACTGATTACATAGCCTTACCATCTTCTCTATGACTTCCCTCTTCCTGATGCAGAGTTACTCCAGCTTTGTGTGCTCAGTCAGGGTTGTCTGCTCCTTGCTTCTTAGTTTACTTCTAGATAAAAAAATGTCTTTTTCTTATATGTTAACTTGTTTCTGATTAGTTTCTTTTACCTTTTATTTATTCTTGATATGCCTTTTCTGTGATATTCCAAAACTGTGATTGCCATTTCTGTCTCATTCCCGGGAAGTACACCTCTCATTGATTTTTCTTTAACTGAACATTTCCATGCAAAGCTCATTAAGGAGGATTGGGATAATTGGAGGATGTGTCTTTTACTGAGGAACTGGGGTTTGTATAGGGTCAGAGTCTTAGTGCACGGAAAGAGGGAAGGGTGCAAAACATTTAGCAAATAATCAGTGCTTGAGCATGGATGGTATTCTTCCTCCCTTCTTCCCTCCCTCCTTCCCTCCCTCTCTCCCTCCTTCCCTCCATCCCTATCTCCCTCTTTCCTTCCCTGCCCACTTCTTCATTCCTTCTTTCTACCCCATTTTTCTTTTTTTCTTTTCCTCTCTCTTTCTTAAAGCTACTTGGTCATCATATCTGTTAATGCCAATGACTAATGTAACTTCTCAGGAACTCTGTCCTTTCTTTCTTCGTATAGTTTCCTACATGCCTCTAGGATCTATCTTCTTTTTAAAAAATATTTTAATGTTTATTGTTCAGTTTATTAATTACATTGTTTCCCCTTCTTTTTCCCCCCATAGTTCCCCACCACCGGATACCCATCCCACCCTCTGCCCTCACCCCTCCCTTCACTGTCCTCTCCCATAGGTGCATGATTTTTGTCCAGTCTCTTGCTGCACCTCCCACACCCCTTTTCTCCCCAAGAATTGTCAGTCCATTCCCTCTCTATGCCCATGATTCTATTATATTCACCAGTTTATCCTGTTCATCAGATTTTTAAATTCATTTGTTGATAGATGTGTATTTGTTGTTCATAATTTTTATTTTTACCTTTTTCTTCTTCCTCTTCTTCAAGAATACCTTTCAGCATTTCATATAATATTGGTATGGTGGTGATGAATTCCTTTAGCTTTTCCTTAACTGCGAAGCACTTTATCTGACCTTCAATTCTGAATGATAGCTTTGCTGGATAGAGTAATCTTGGTTGTAGATTCTTGCTGTTAATCACTTTGAATATTTCTTGCCACTCCCATCTGGCCTGCATAGTTTCTGTTGAGAAATCCGATGACAATCGTATGGGTGCTCCCTTATGGGTAACTAACTGTTTTTCTCTTGCTGCTTTTAATATTCTCTCTTTGTCTTTTCCTCAAATTCTAGGATTTATCTTCATTAATGATCTGCTCCATTTTCTCCTTCCTTATTGCCATTTTAATTATGATGTGCCTTGGTGTGGTCCTCTTAGGTTTCCTATATATTGGGGTTCAGTGTGCTTCTTGGACTCCTAAGTCAATTTCTTTCACTAGGCGTGGAAGTTTTCAGTCACTATTTCTTCAAATAGGTTTTCATTGTCTTGCTCTCTCTCTTGTTCTGGCACCCCTATAATTCTGATGTTGGTATGCTTGAGGTTGTCCCAGAGGCCCCTTACACTATCTTCGATTTTTTGGATTCTTTTTGCTTCTTGCTTTTCCAGCTGAGTGGATTTTACCTCTATGTATTTCAAATCTTTAACTTGGTTCTTGCGGTTCTTTAGAGTACTTTTAGGTCTTTGTATAATATTTTTTATTTCAGTTAGTGTATGCTTAATTTCTAGTTTGTCCTTTTTCATGTCCTTGAGGGTCTTGTTCATATCCTCGTAGGTCTCATTCATTTCCTTGTAGGTCTCATTCATTTCCTCTTAGGTCTTGTTCATTTCCTTGTAGGTCTTATTCATTTCCTTGTAGATCTCGGCCTTTTCTAGGAGCCTCTTGAAAAGCCTTATAACCGTGGTTTTGAACTCTATGTCCAGTAGTTTTTTTTCCCTCCATTTCTTTCACATCTGATTTCTTTCCATGTCTCTGCATGGTGGCTGCTTTCCTGAGTTGGTCAATTAGCTTTGTGTGGTAGATGTCCTCTAAGGGACAGTGGCTCAGTCTCCCCAGTGCCTGAGGTGGATATGGGTTGCACAGTCTTGTTGCAGTTAAGCCTAGATTATTGTTGTTAGCACTAGGAGGGTTTGACCTCCAGGCCAATTGGGTGTGAGGTTCAGCCGTGCTCAGGTTGAATGGGCGGAGTCTCTGGGCTGAGCAGGCAGCATCAGCTCCACCCTATATGGCCCCTGGGACTCTGTGCCGGGTGGTAATGGCTGCCGGCACCTCTGAGAGAGAGCTGCTGCCAAGCTCCACCCACTGCCAGATAATTCAGCCTCTCCCCAAATGAGTCTGCACACCCAACGTCTCACCCAGGGTCATGAAACAATGCAGTCCAGTGGTTTACCAAACGAGAGAGTAAGTCACGAGTCCTCTCTGAGCGGTCACGCAGCTCTGCTGTTCCCAGTTCACACGCACTCTGCACAAGCTAGTAGACCCTTGTAGCGCCCGAGCTTCGGCATGCCCTCCCACTGTCCAGTTTTTACCCCGTATGATAGTGGGTTCCCTGGACTTCGCCCAGAGCTGGGGAATCAGTGCAGTGGGACGTCTTTGTCTCCCCGTTCGAGAAAACTGGCCAGGTTTTCAGCCACCCGCCCTATCCTATCCGCTGGTGCTCACAGCTCCAAACCTCTCTCCACGCGTATCTTCAACACTGTCCTCCACTGCTCCTCTGAGTCACAGTGTCCTATCTTCACTTTTATTTGTGGAATTTTCACTCAGCCAGCTTTCCGGTGATTCTGGATGATGTTTGTTCTTTCATTAAGTTGTAGTTTTGAAATTGCTGTGTATGGCAGCAAGATAGGTATTTACCTATGCTGCCATCTTGGTTCCTCAAATTCTAGGATTTATCTTCATTAATGATCCTGCCCCATTTTCTCCTTCCTTATTGCCATTCAACATTTCCCCTGAAAGGGACAATCTTAGATTCAACAGGCATAATAAACTGGTTTTAAATCAAGCCTTTCATACTTAGAAGTTGTATGGTCATCTCTCTGAGCCTTGGTTAGTTTGGTAAAATGATAATAATAACTTCTTAAGAAAATTATGGTGAGCACAATGCTTAGTATAAAGCCTGACACATACTAAATGCTCAATAAATATTAATCCGCTCTTCTAAGCTTCTGTGGCACTGGACTTTTGCTGTGTACTTTTATAGTTCTTTCATAGCCAGTCCACAAGGAAATAGAGATGGACAGCTGCTGAATCCCATGATGGATGTAGTAGGGCTGATTTAACAGCTATACCTACTTTGCTGGAGAAGCTTTTAGAATATACTCATTCAGAGCCACTTACGTAGTGATGGTGTCCTGACAATCCCATTAATATAGTGACTTAAACCTGCATGTAGTGAAATGAATCTAGATACAATCGCAGGAAATTTCTTTCAATGAATTATTACTTTCAATGAATTTCTGAGCTACTTTTGAATAGAAAGCAATATTGCATATTAGAAGGAGCATGAACTTTGGTTGGCATCAGCTGGCTCTGGATTTTAATCCTGGCTCTGCCACTTAGAAGGTGTTCAATAAATGGCAGCTGCTGTTGTAGCAAATCTGCTTTCACAAGAGATTTGATTAACTTGACTAAGCCAGCCTTTTCTGGGAAGTTTTCACCAGTGTTTCATTAAACATTGGCTTCTGTCTAGCCCTTTTCCATATACTCACACTCTCCTGATTTTGAATTATGGTAATCCCTTCTGGAAAAGCTAAATGACTGAAACTTGATATGTGTCCAGAACTAAGGTGAAATATTGCATTTCAAAGGCAATGCAGCTTTTCTAGTAACATATCATCTTAATGCCTTTTTCTTTTGTCTTTTTGAGGAGAAGGGGAAGAAGATGGTTAATTTAGAGCTAACTCTCTTTTCTTGCATTTTTCTTTACACTATTTGGTAAATTAATGTGGATTAGCTAGAAGTGAGGCAGAATTTTCAGAGCTTTGGCTACAACTAGATTAGATTGGTTTTAATATTCATGGAAAGCCTGAAAACATGAAACAAGAGGCATTTTTAAAGCAGCTAAAGCTAACATTACTGTGTGCTTCTTTGGGCGTGTGGACATAATGAAAATTTAGCACCAATTATGAACTAAGACTACAGTAGGCACAAGGTTGGGTGAGTTGTACATTTCAGCAGTCATTCGTTCAAGTGGGATCACTGAGTTTCGGTGATGGTGTGAAGTGCTGGGAATACAGACGTGGCACTTTTAATCAAGAAGCTCAATGGGCAAACTTGTTTAACTCTGCCAGCCTCTGAGGTATATAGTTTCTCTTCCTTATAGCTGAGGAGAGTGGGGCTCAGAGAGGTTAAATGATTGGTCCAAAGTTACACAAGTAGTAGGTAGTTAAGCTTAACTTCAAATTCATTTCTCATTCATTTAATCAGCTATTTATGCTTGTTATATTTTCTTTTTTGTTATGTTATGTTATGTTATGTTAGAATGAACTTAGAAGACATATGTAGTGTGCACCTATAGTCCTGTCTCCCCAGAATGATTGCTTGCTTCTTAGAAATGCTCTGTCTCCCACTTCAGCCATGTGGTTTAGAAAGGAGCTGCCCATTTTATTGATCCAAGCAAAACACATTAGTCACTTCCCAGAATTTTTTCAGCTTGAAAGTAAGGAAATGAGGCAAAATATCCAAGGTATAAAACTTTAGAGTTGTTGGCCATAATGTTCTCTGACATATGAAGTAAGTTAAAATGAAAATAAAAAACAAACTCAACTCATTCAAAGAGGCTGGTAAAATTTTGATAACAAAATCAGACAAGGATGATGCTCAAAGGGGTGCCTTCTAGGGGTGCTTGTTTCACTTATCGTGGTATGGTTTCAGGAATATGTTTACAGCACATGAAGTAGTAGTGGTCAATGCGGGAATTGGAGGACTTCAGTATTACTTTCAACAGTAAAGATACATTTAAAAAAAGAGAAATGTTTATTAATTTATGCAATTTTTTTCAGAGAAGGACCTGGCAAGGTTTCTCTTTATCTAAAAGTGAAGGTGATACTGAAATAAAAAGAGAATGCATAACCAGGAGTATACTAGGTACACCAGTCTGAGGAGGGCAGCCAGGAAACACTGAACACTGGATGAGGAGGGTGAAGGCTCACACTTCTTATATGGAATATGGAGGTCAGTTTGAGGGAGTTTGATGGGTTGGGGTTCATAAAGCCATAGTTGACTTTTCCAGATTTTTTGTGGTATGACATCAGAATGCTGGGTGTGTTTAAACCAACTTTATGGTGTGTATTGCTTTTAACAAGAGGTGAAACTCATTAATCTATCAGGTAAAACGAGTAAGACATGGTGGTATCTTTCTTAGATTACTTCTGAAAAATAAGTGAAGAGTCTGTGTATTTCTGTAAAAGTAGTTGAGACTGTGTTTGGCACATATTGAGAAAGAGCACAGGAGCACTCTAATTTCAGGGAAAAATAATAAATACTCTAGAGTCTGATTAATTGGAGCAGTGTCAGAAGAGAGGATACTCACTCCATGTATTCCTTCCAAAACAATCACCAGTCTAGAGCAGTTCTAGTAGTGGTCCCTCCAGTTGCTAATCAAATGAGAGGAGTATTTTCATAAAATTCTTCTCTCAGATTTGAATAAAGGGAATATATTTTGATATATCAAATTTTATAGTATGATGAAAACAGAGCCAGGAGTGGTGTATTCTGATTTCATAACAGGATGATTGACAAATCCTTTGAGAAAACTGGCAAGCTAGTGCTAATGCAATGCATGCTAACCTACAAGAGGTCTCATATGTAGTCACTAATTTATTTTTAAATGAGTGCAAGTACGTTTTCCTAGGAAGGAAGCAAGGAACTTCTGACAATCTCAGTATTCCCACAGAGAGATGGAATAATTTGAAAAGGAAGGGAGTAAACTAAAAATTTTCTAGCACTTAAAAATGAAACACATCCTTCTCCTGCCAACATAGCTAATCTGATATTAACGTATCATTTCTTTTTTTCTTTTTTTTTCTCTTTTTCTTTATTGATTAAGGTATTACATATGTGTCCTTATGCCCCTCCCTCCCCCTACTCATGCCCTCACACCCCTGGTGTCTGTGACCATTGGTTAGGCTTATATGCATGCATTCAAGTCCATTGGTTGATCTCTCCCCCCTTCTCCCCACCCTCCCCTAACTTCCCTCTGAGGTTTGAAGGTCTGATCAATGCTTCTCTGCCTCTGGATCTGTTTTTGTTCATTAGTTTATGTTGTTCATTATATTCCACAAATGAGTGAGATCATGTGATATTTATCTTTCTCTGGCTGTTGCAGCCATGCTGTTGCAAATAATAAGAATTCGTTTTTTTGTTTTGTTTTGTTTTGTTTTACCACAGCATATTATTTCATTGCATAGATGTACCACAGTTTTCTAATCCACTTATATGCTGATGGGCACTTAGGCTGTTTAAAAATCTTAGCTATGTAAATTGTACTGCTATGAACGTAGGGATGCATATGTCCTTTTTGATTGGTGTTTCTAGTTTCTTGGGATATATTTCTAAAAGTGGGATCACTGGGTCAAATGGGAGTTTCATTTTTAGTTCTTTGAGGAAACTCCATACTGTTCTCCACAGTGGCTGCACCAGTCTGCATTCTCACCAGCAGTGCATAAGGGTTCCTTATTCTTTGCATCCTCTCCAGCACTTGTCATTTGTTGATTTGTTGATGATAACCATTATGACAGGTGTGATATGGTACCACATTATCATTTTGATTTGAATCTCGTGGATAATTAGTGACTTTGAGCATGTTTTCATGTTTCTTGGCCTTCTCTGTCTTCTTTTAAAAAGTATCTATTTAGGTCCATTGTCCATTTTTTATTGGGTTGTTTATCTTCCTTTTGTTAAGTTGTATGAGTTCCCTGTAAATGTTGGAGATTAAACCCTTATTGGTGATAACATTGGCAAATATGTTGTCCCATGCAGTGGGCTTTTTTATTGTTTTGATGATGGTTTCTTCTTCTGTACAGAAGCTTTTTATTTTGATGTAGTCCCATTTGTTTATTTTCTCTTTAGTTTCCATTGCCGTAGTAATTGAATCGGTGAAGATATTCCTTTGGCATATGTCTAAGATTTTGCTCCTCTAGTATTTTTATGGTTTCCCCTCTTATGTTTCAGCCCTTTATCCATTTTGAGTTTATTTTTTAGTGTGGTGTAAGTGGGTGGTCTAGTTTCATTCTTTTTGCATGTGTCTGTCCAATTTTCCCAACATCATTTATTGAGGAGACTGTCTTGACTCCATTGTATGTTCATGCCTTCTTTGTCAAATATTAATTGAGCATAGTGGTTTTGTTCGATTTATGGGTTCTCTATTCTATTTCATTGGTCTATGTGTCTGTTCTTGTGCCAGAACAAGGAAATTTTGAGAACAGTGGCTTTTTAATACACCTTGAAATCTGGTATTGAGAGCCATCCAACTTTATTCTTATTTTGCAGGATTGCTGCAGCTATTTGAGGCCTTTCTTTATTCCAGATTAATTTTTGGAAAGTTCCTTATAGGTCTGTGAAATATGATGTTAGTATTTTAATGGGGAGTCCATTGAATCTATAGATTGCTTTGGGTAGTATGAGGTATGTCCTCCTATCTGTTTTATGTCTTCCTCTGTTTCTTTTCTCAGTGTTCTCTAGTTTTCTAAGTACAAGTCTTTTACCTCCTAAGTTAAATTTATTCTTAGGTATCATATTTTTTTTGGTGCTGTGGTAAATTGGTTTTTTAAATCTCTCTTTCTGTAAATCTCTCTTTTTGTACACAATTGGTGTACAAAAATGCCATAGATTTCATGGCGTTAATTT
Organism: Antrozous pallidus; assembly: GCA_027563665.1. Taxonomy (NCBI): domain Eukaryota; kingdom Metazoa; phylum Chordata; class Mammalia; order Chiroptera; family Vespertilionidae; genus Antrozous; species Antrozous pallidus. Next base: position 176,448,326 of record CM050508.1, on the reverse strand, counting down.
TGTATTCTGCTACATTGCTGAATTCATTTATTAATTGTAATATTTTTATGGAGTCTTTAGGGTTTTCTATGTACAGTATCCTGTCATATGAAAATAATGACAGTTTTATATCTTCTTTTGTAATTTGGATACCTTGTATTTCTTCTTCTTTTCTAATTGCTATGGATTGCGCTTCCATGATTATGTCGAACAGGAGTGGTGAAAGTAAGCATCCCTTTCTTGTTCTTGTTCTTAGGTGAAATGGTTTTAGTTTTTGCCTATTGACTATGATGTTGGATGTAGGTTTGTGATATAAGGCTTTTATTATGTTGAGGTATGATCCCTCTATTCCCATTTTGCTGAGAAAGGTTATTGGATTTTGTCAAATGTTTTTTCTGCATCAATTGATATGATTATGTGGTTTTATCTCTCAATTTGTTTATGTGATGTATCACGTTTATTCATTTGCAGATATGGTACCATCCTTGCATCCCTGGGATAAATCCTACTTGGTGTCTGATTTTTCTCATGTACTGCTAGATCCTATTTGGCAAAATTTTGTTGAGGATTTTGGCATCTATGTTCATGAGGGATATTGGCCTGTAATTCTTTTTCATTTTGTTGTCTTTTTCTGGTTTTGGTATTAGGGTGATGCTGGCTTTATCAAATAAGCTTGGAAGTGTTCTTTCTTCTTGAATTTTTTGGAATAGTCTGATGAGGATAGGTTTTAGTTCTTTCTTAAATGTGTGGTAAAACTCCCTTCTGAAGCTATCTGGCCCTGGGCTTTTGTTTGCTGGAAGCTTTTTGATGACTGCTTCAAATACCTCCATAGTTATCGGCCTATTGAGATTTTTAGATTCTTTCTGATAGAGTTTTGAAAGGTTATATTTTTCTAAGAATATGTCCATTTCCTGCAGGTTGTCTAGTTTGTTGGAATAGAGCTGTTCATAGTATTTTTAAAGAATCCTTTGTATTTCTGTGAGGTCTCTCATTATTTCACCTCTTTCATTTCTGATTTTGTTTATTTGGGTCCTCTCTCATTGCTTATTGGTAAGCCTTGCTAGAGGTTCATCAAACTTGTTTATCTTTTCAAAGAACCAGCTCTTGGTTTCATTGATCTATTATTATTATTATTATTATTATTATTATTATTATTATTATTATTTGGTCTCTAGGTCATTTATTTCTGCTCTGATCTTTATTATCTCATTTCTTCTGCTCACTCTGGGATTTTCTTGTTGCTCTCTTTCTGATTCTTTAAGTTGTAGAGTTAAATGATTTATTGCCACTTTTTCTTATTTTTTGAGGGAGACCTATAGAGCTATAAATGTCCCTCTAAAAGACTGTTTTCATTGTGTCCCATAGATTTTGGATTGTTGTGTTTTCATTGTCATTAGTTTCTAGGATGTTTTTAATTTCTTCTTTGATCTCTTTGGTAACCTGGTCATTGTTTAATAGCATGCTATTCTGCTTCCAGGTGTTTGAATTTTTTTTATTGTTCTTGTAGTTCATTTCTAATATTATGCCCTTGTGGTCTGAGAAGATGCTTCATATGATTTCAATATTCTTGAATTTGGAGAGACTTTGCTTGTGACCCAATATATGATTTATTTTTGAAAATGTCCCATGTGCACTTGAAAAGAATGTATATTCTGTGCTTTGGGATAAAATGTTTTGAGTATGTTAATTAAGACCATCTGATGTAGTGAATCATTTAGAATTGCTGTTTCTTTGCTGATTTTTTATCCAGTGATGTCAGGGGGATATTAAAGTCTCCTACAATTATTGTACTGCTGTAGATATCTCCCCTGATATATTCCAGGAGTATGTGTGTGTATATATTTGGGTTCTCCTTCATTTAGTGCTTATTATATCCTCTTGTTATATCGATCCCTTTATTATGATGATGTGGCCTTTCTTATCTCTTGTTTAGGCCTTCAAATGCAGGTCTACTTTGTCAGATATAAGTATTGCTAGCTCAGCTTTTTTTATTTTTTCATTTTCATTTGCCTGAAAGATATTATCCATCCCTTCACTTTCAGTCTGTGTGAATCCTTGGTTCTGAGGTGAGTCTCTTGTAGACAGCATAAACATGGATCATGTTTTTTTTTGTATCCATTCAGCCAGTCGATGTCTTTTGATAGGTGCATTTCTCCATTTTTATTTAAAGTTATTATTGATAGGTACTTGTTTGTAGCCATTTTTATTTTTATGCCTGTGTTCCTCTTCCCTTTTTATTTCTTATTTTAACACCAGTCCCTTTAGAATTTTTGCATTGTTGACTTAGCCATTTTTTTTGGGGGGTGGGGGGGAGAGTCTGTGAATCTCATTATTTCCCCTTCAATCTTGAATGATAGCATTGCTGGATAGAGTGTTCTTGGATTCAGTCACTTGCTTTGCATCACTTTGTAAACTTTCTTCCATTCCTTTCTGGTCTGATGTGTTTCTATTGAGAAATCATTTGGTAATCAAATGTGAGATCCCTTGTTCTGTCTCTCTCTTGCAGCCTTTAAGGTTATCTTTTTGTCCTGAACATTTGCCATCATAATTATGATGTGTCTTGCTGTTGGTCTTTTTGGGTTCATCTTGTTTGTGACTCTCTGTGCTTGTGTGACATTTTTCTTCACCACATCAGGGAAGTTTTCTGACATTATAGGTTTTCCAATCCTTTTTCCTTTTCCTGTCGTTCGGGCACCCCTATTATTCATACATTGCTTTGTTTCATGTTGTCCCAAAGCTCCCTTATGCTATCCTCCTGTATTTTAATCTTTTTCTCCAATTACAGTTCATTGTGGGTGTTTGCTTCCCTGTCTTCTAATTCACTAATTCGGTCCTCCTCTTCTTCTAATCTACTGTTGAAACTTTCCATGATGTTTTTTATTGCAGCAATATCACTCTTTATTTCTTCTTATTTCTTCTTCTTACATAAGTTGTTGATTTTTTATCCATCTGGTTTATAAACTATGACCCTTATTTTGAATTATTTTTTGACATATTGCATGCCTCCATCTCAAGTAACTGCTTTTCTGGCAATTCCACCTTTCTTTCCTTTTCTTTGACTCCTCATTTTTGCTCTCATCGAAGGATCTAGGTGTCAAGTCATGAAGGGGCTGCTCTTTGGGTGGCATTGGTTCCTTGGGTGATGGCTGCTCTATGGGCAGTTGCGGCAGCAGCTACTTCTCAGTTATTGGGGGCTCCTCTGGTGGATGCTGCTCGCGGCATTGGTGGCTCCTCTGGTTGGCGAGGGCAGACTGTTTACAAGGCTACTGCTCCTCTGATGGGGGCATGCTGTGCAGAGCTGCTGCTCCTTGGATGAGGGTGGGCTGCTCACACAGCTGTTGCTCCTTGGATGGGGGTGGACTGTCCAGCAGTTCGCGTGGCTGCTGCTCCTCCCATGGGAGTATGGCTGCTTACAAGGCTGCTACTCATCAGATGGAGGTAGGTTTGTCCACGAAGCTGCTGTTCTTCAGATGGGGGTGGTGGGCCGTTCATACAGCTCCTGCTCCTTGGATAAGGATGGGCTAGTCATGTAGCTCCTGCTCTCCAGACAGGTGTGGTCTGCGTGCAGCTGCTGCTTCTTGGATGGGGATATAATTTCTAATATGTGTGATAACTATACTTTTGCCCCTAGCTCATATTTTTAATTTAATTTAATCTTTTTTAAAAAGTCAGATACAATATGATATAGTATAAGAACCAAAAAGATTTTAGAACTCAAATCCTCTGCTTCTGAGTTACATGACCTTTGGCAATTTATTTATTTGTGGTCATTTAAAATTTTTTTCAACCACAGATTTATCTTCACCGTTCTGCACTAGTTTCAGATGCATAGCACAGTGACCAGACAACTGTCCTTTGGCAATTTAAATGAAACACTTTAAGTCTCAGTTTTTTCATCTCTTAATTTTGGATTAAAACAACCTTACCTTTGCAAAGTTGTGCTATCTTAAATTTTGCACCCTAGGTACCTCACTCTTAAAGAGATATTTACTTTTAGGGTTGTGCATATATAAAGTCTACACCTGATGTTGGGTGTCTCATTAAATTTTGTACCTTCAAAAATATTTTTGTGCCTTCAAGCATTTCATTTCTCACCATGATCAATCCTGTGTGGTTGGAATATGATAAGTGAGAGTCAGAGGATGAGAAGTAAGGAATAGAATGATGCTAAATGAGTGTAAAGAGCTATGTGGAAGCCATATCACAAAAGGCCTTGTAAGTTATGTTAAGGAGTTTGAACTTGATCCTGAGGGTAAATAATTAAAAAGAAAAATTTCCTGAAATAACATGTAAAATGTTTTCACAGAGGAGCAACTTGTTCAGGATTCCATTTGAGAAGGATAATTTTGGCTAGTGGGTGAGAACAGAACAGGAGGGGACCAAGATTTAATCATTGCAAATAAGTTAAGAGGTGAAAGCACTTGTTCAATTGAGGGATGATGATCGTCAAGACTGGCATAAAAGCAATGGGAGGGGACAAAGTGGAAATGCTTTAGAGATATTTGGGAGGTAGAATAAACAGAACGTAGTAATGAATTAAATGTAGAGAGTGAGTTAAAAGTGATGGAAAATGTCAACCAAGTTTTTGGCTTGTACAGCTGTGTACATTGTAGTTCCATGCTCTGACATTAGGAAACAGTGTAGAAGTAAGATTGAAGCTATTTATTTCAGTTTGGACATGTAGAATTTGAAGTACCTGCAAGACATCAAGTAGAACTGTTTAGTAAAGAGTTGACTATATGGGCAGGAATATAAAATGCAGAATTAAGATAAGAAATTAGATACAGAATTGGGAACATCAGTGTTTATAAACAGTGGATGATACTGCCTAGTAAGGGTTTTCTTATTGAAAAAAAGGGTCTAGGAAAGAGCCACAAGAATGCCAGAATTGCAGAGTATAAGAAGCCATCAAAGTTCAAGAAAGTTTGTGTAAGAAGGTTAAGAGGAACTTTACATAGCTTCACATAAGAAACCTTGGTCAGTCCTAAACTGCGCAAAACTTACCACTGTTTCCCATTCTGGCATGCTGTATTCAGGCATCTACTCCTCATTAATTAGTTCATGGTCCTTATTATGAAATGTGAAGCCTCACTGGCTTCAAATTCTTTTTTTCTAACCTTATCAATTCCCGGCCTTTTGCTTCAGGGGCTGTCTTCATCATTGCACTAACCCAGTGGTCAGCAAACTGTGGCTCGCGAGCCACAGTTTGCCACTCTGTTTGAGTTTGCCAACCACTAATGAGTTTGCTTAATCACAAGGAACAACAATAGCCTGTAATTATTGGAATTGAGAGTCTAGGTCAGTGGTTGGAAAACTCATTAGTCAACAGAGCAGCAAAGCGCGGCTCGCGAGCAGCATGTGGCTTGCGAGCCGCAGTTTGCCGACCATTGCACTAATCTAAGTTGACAGATGCTTGATCTCCTCTGATCCTGACTCTTTATGCTTTGTCACAATTTCCATTATGCTCCTACACCACATTTAATTATCCTACCAGGTTTTCCTTGACTCTGGGAGAAGGAGATAAGAGAGCCTTTCACCAAGTGCTAGATGCAGTTTGGGTAGATTTCATTGAAATGTTGCCTATAAGTAAGCATCGACTCACTGCTTTCATATCCCTTTGACCAGTTCATTGAAAACCTGCCTAAACAAGTCCACCCCACTGAGTTCACTTAACCAAGATATTCCAAGTAGGCAAAGTAGAATGACAAATGCTTAACTTATATGCATTAAGTTGTATTAAATTCTATCTGAATTATATATAAAGTAGAGAGTATTAAATATTGAAGAACATCAACAATTCTAAATAAGCAAAAACAGAGAGCAAATATCATATATATGAATCATTGTTTAATGAACTTAAAAAAGTTTTCTAGGACAGCATCACATATTCATACAAATTTCTTAGACTTTTTTCTTTATAGTTATATTTGGACTGCTGGAAAATAGTGTGAAAAAAAACCCCCAAACATCTGCATCTGGCCTTTTTCTGTAAAACTCTTTTCTCAAGGAAGGTCAAGTTCTAAGAAAAGCTGAAAAAGATGTTTGGTTCACATGCTACTGATTTAGACAATAATAAATTTTCTCTGAGAAAACCACAATGTTTTCTGGGGCTTTATTTGTTTGCTTGCTTGTTTTTGTCACATGATTGTTGATATAGAATCTCAAAGGCAGAAGAAAATTTAGGGTACCAAAGTTTCCTATAAAATGACTTGGTCCAATGGTTATCCAGCCTCTCTTTAGACACCTCTAGTAACAGGTGTCACTTTGTGTAGAGTGAGTCAGTCCATTTCATTGCTGGACTGATCCAATAGTTGGTAAGTTCTTTTTTTATATTAAAACTGAAACTTATCTCTCTGTAGTTTCTACAAATTTTTCTGCTTTCTATCAGTTGTACTTACTGTACCTTATTTAAGTCTCACCTCCTCTACTTATTAGTGTTGTGAGAGAAGGATGTCACTTAATTTTTTTTTAGTTTCTATTACTTATCTAATAATGGATATTTTAATTCTCATCTTCCATGATACAATGACTAAAATGAGAGAATGAAAGTTTTCTGTCTTAGGCCCTAGTTGGGAAAGACTTCACAGAGGACTTTTTTTTTTTGCAAGGATCATGAAGGATAGATAGGAATTTTCTATAGAGAAGGGAGGATTAGGAAGGATACAAGTAGATGAAAGTTTGGCTCTTTGGTGTGGAGAGAATAGCATGAGCAAAAAGCATTGAGGCATGAAAATTAAGTTCAAAAATTTTCTAGTGGTCTGATTTGGCTAGATTTTTGAGTGCCAAGGGAACTAAGGGGAGAGAGTAATAGGATGTGCTTTGAGGAAAAGTAAGCTATAGACAGACTGTAAAAGGACATTTACAACTTGATCAATTTAAAAATCATACTACTTCTAGAGTTTAATAAGATTTAAGGAAAGCATAAAGAAAGAGTAGATAACAGGGTTTGAATTTAGGTCTTCTGAGATGGTATCTCATGAAACCATAACTATTTGGGCATTTTTCTTTCTTTTTTTTTTTTTTAAAAGTCGATCTTGATTGTTGAAAGTATTGCAGATGCCCCCTTACCCATCCACCCCCGTTTTCCCTCATTGACCTCCTCCACCCAGAACCTGCAGGTACCAGGCCTTCACCACCAATTGTCTGTGTCCATGGGCTATGTATATATGCATGTAAGTTCCCCTGTTAATCTCTCTCCACCCCACCCCACACCCACGCACCAATCTCCCCTCTGAAATTTGTCAGTCTATTTCATGCTTCTAGGTCTCTGGACCTATTTTGTTCATCAGTTTATTTTGTTATTTAAATTCCACATATGAGTGAGATCACATGATATTTAACTTTCTCTGACTGGACTATTGGGACATTTAAAAATTATTCTTATATTGTTATAGAATTCTAAAATATAAATTGCTTCCTTCCAGCACTACGCACCACAATCCAGAAGGGCTCTGACCCAGTTCCTGAAGCTTTCCACTGGGCTCCCAGCACAAGGAAACAGTGCTGCTCTGTCAGGATCAAGTGCATTTCTTTGGTTTTTCTGAGTCTGAACCTATAATAGGAAAGAACATTAGGAAGAAAGAAAAGTGTATTCTGCCCACTTTTCATACATTGCTATACCCTGGGATAGACGGTGCTCTGTGTGACAAATGTGTTCAAATCCGAGCTCTGCCACTTACTACTTGTATATATGATATACTGTATTTCTTACTTTTCCCCTGAACACCAATATGTTAATCAATAACCTGGGAATTATAGTCCTTGCCCTGCTTATTTTTTGAAATCATTATAAGAAAACTAGACAAGATTGTCAATAATAATTGAAATAATAAAGTGGTATTTTATTACTACTACTAGAGACCCAGTGCACAGAATTTGTGCACGGGGCAGGGAATGTCCCTCAGCCCAGCCTGCACCCTCTTCAATATGGGACCCCTTGGTGGGACCTGGCCTAAACGGGCAGTCGGACACCCTTCTCACACCCCAGGACTGCTGACTCCCAACTGCTCATCTGCTTGCCTTTCTGATTGCTCCTAACCGCTTTTGCCTGCCCGCCTGATCACCCCCTAACTATTCCCCTGCTATCCTGATTGATGCCTAACTACTCCCCTGCCAGCCTGTTTACCCCCAACTTCCTTCCTCTGCCATCCTAGCTGCAAAAATATTCGCTGTGGGCCACATGCGGGCCATAAATTTGACATGCTTGATCTACCAAATTATCACAGGATTCCTCCCTTTGTAGTGCCATAACTCTTTGTACACTGTATAATAATTGCCTGTTTTTATGGCTATTCATTGAATGCAGGGCCTTTTCTTTTATTACTCTTCTGTATTCCTATTGCTACCTGTAGCACCTGTCAGTTTTTCAGCAGTAGTATGATAATACCTGTAGATTTTTTTATCAGTATTTGTTATCAAGTAGAGTCAGTTCCCTATTCCTGTTTTCCTGAGAATTTTCATTATGAATGGGTGTTAAATTTTATCAAATAAATTTTCATCATCAATAGATATAATCATGTGATTTTCTTTCCTTTTAGCTTGTTAATATTGTGAATTACATTTACTGGCTTTTGAATATTGAATCATCTCTGAATACATTCTACTTGGTTACTGCATATATTTTTTTTATTGCTAGATTCTCTTTGCTGATATTTTGTTAAGTATCATTGCATGATATTTATAAATGATATTGGTTTGTAGTTTTTATTTTGTTGTATTGTCTTTGTTTTATTTTTATACTGGAGGCCCAGTGCATAAAATTCGTGCACGGTGGGGGGGTTCTCCCTCAGCCCAGCCTGTATCCTCTCCAATCTGAGACCCCGTAAGGGATGTCTGACTGCCCACCAGGATTGGGTCTAAACAGGCAGTTGGACATCCCTCTCACAACCTAGGACTGCTGGCTCCCAACTACTTGCCTGCCTGCCTTTCTGATTGCCCCTAATTGCTTCTGCCTGCCAGCCTGATCACCCCCTAATCACACCCCTGCCAGCCTGATTGATGTCTAACTATTCTCCTGCCAGCCTGTTTGCCCCCAGCTTCCCTTTTCTGCCAGCCTGGTCACCCCTAACTGCCCTGCTGGCCATCTTATGGTGGCCATCTTGTGTCCACATGGGTGCAGGATCTTTGACCACATGGGGGCAGCCATCTTGTGTGTTGGAGTGATGGTAAATATGCATATTACTCTTTTGTTAGATAGGATAGCAGCCTGTACATGGGTGGGGGCCATCTGGTTTGCCCTGAAGGATATCCCATATCAGGGTGAGGGTTCCTTTGGGGTGAGGCGGCCTGGGCAAGGGGCCTTTGGTGGTTTGCAGGCTGGCCACATCCCCTGGTAACTCAAGCAGAGGCCCTGGTATCTGGGAATTTTTATGTTAGACAATTGAAACTTTGTAGCCTGGAGTGGAGCCAAGCCTTCTGCTCACTCATTGACAGCAGCCATTTCTGTTCTGATTTATTTACCTTCAATAATTGAAACTTTGTATTCTTAACTGGAGGCCTAGGTTCACCAGGGCTGTGGAAGTTTGGCTTCCTTCATTGCCGGGGAAACCCTAGCCTCTGTTCTCTCCAGCTCTGTGGCTGCTGCCATTTCTGTTGGGATTATATATCTTGTATAATTGAAACTCTGTAACATTGAGTGGAGACCTAGACTGGCAAGAGCAGGTGGAAAGCTTGGCTTCCTCCATTGCTGGGGAATCCCAAGCCTTCCTCCTGTTCTCAGTGGCTGCAGCCATCTTGCTTGGGGTTTATTTGCATATTTGCTCCTGATTGACTGATGGGCATGGCTTGTGGGTATAGTGGAGATGTGGTCAATTTGCATATTACTCTTTTATTAGATAGGATCAGATTGAAATAGTAGCTTTATAAAATGAATTGTGAAGTGCTTACTCCTTTTCTAATTTCTGGAAGAGATTGTGTAGATTTGTGTTAATTTTTTTAAAAAAAAATTTGATAGAATTCTCCAATGAAAATATCTGGACCTGAAGATGTTTCTTAGGAATTTTAAAATTAAAATTTCTTAATAGTTATAGGATTATTGAAATCATCTATTTCATATTGTATTAATTGTAGTAATTTGTATTTTGCAAGAAATTTATCCATTTCATCTGTTTTGTCAAAATTATGTTTGTAGAGTTGTTCATAATATTTTCTCTTTTCCTTTTGTATCAAATGGTCTGTAGCTCCTTTTATTTCTGATATTGATAATTTGTATCTATCTTCTCTCTATTACTTTTATTCATGGAAGAAGTTTATCAACATTAATGATCTTTTCAAGGGACTAGGTTTTTGTTTCACTAATTTTTTCTATTATTTTTTTGTTCATATGTCATTTATTTCTGCTCTTATCTTGCTATCTTCTTACCTCTGCTTTCTTTGATTTAAATGTGTGTGTGTGTGTGTGTGTTTTACCCCGTTTCCTGTGTTAGAGTTAGATTTTTTTTATCCGACACTTTTTTCCTTTCTAATGTGTGCATTTTGTGCTAAAAAATTGCCTTTCAACATTGCTTTAGCTGTGTCTCACAAAGTTTGATAAAGTCTATTTTCATTTTCATTCAGTTAAATGTATTTTTACAAAATTTTCCTTGAAAATTTCTTTTTGTCCCTAGATTATTTGTAACTTTGGTTCTTAGTGTTTAACTGTTTAGAGATGTTCCTGTTATCTTTCTGTTAATGATTTCTAGTTTAATTCCATTGTGGCCAAAGAACATATTCTGAATGATTTTAATTCTTTTAAATTTGATAAGGTTTGTTAGATATAGGATTCTGGGTTGACAATCCATTTCTTTTAGAAATACAAAAAGCATCATTTCCCTTTGGTTCTTATAAGAATACTGCCATCACTTATATTGTTTTTCCCCATATAGGCAAAATATTGTTTCTTTGTCATTATTTTCAAGAATTTTCTTTGTTTTAGTTTTCAGAAATTTTATTATAATGTCTCTTGGTATTAATTTCTGCGTTTATCCTATTTGGAGTTTGCTCAGCTTTTTGAACCTGTAGATTTATGTCTGCTATTAAATTGAGGTATTTTTCAGCCATTATTTCTTCTAGTACTCTTTCAGCCCTGCTCCATTTTTTCTCTCCTTCTGGAACTCTGATGACAAAAATATTAGATATTTTATTATAGTCCCATAGGTCCTTAAAGCTGTGTTCACTTCCTCCCCCCACATGTGTTTCTCTCTGTTGCTCATATATTGAATATAAATATTTTTAAAAATTGGAAAAAAACGATTGAATGTCTATTGTTGTATATTTCAGTTCACTGATATTTTCCCCTTCTGTCTGCTCCATTCTGATATTTATTTCATTCATTAAGTTTTTTATTTCAGTTATTGCATTTTAATATTTTATTTTATCTCCTGTTTATTTTCTGAGAATTTTTCTTTCCTTGCTGATACTCTATTTTTTATTTGTTTCAATCATATTTATAATTGGTTATTGAAGCATTTTTATGATGGCTGCTTTAAAATCTTTGACATATAATTTTAAATATCTGTCATCTCAAATTGAGATCTATTGCTTTTTAAAAATCCCATTTGAAATTTTCTTGAATCTTTGGTACGATGAGTGATTTCCTACTGAAACTTGGAAAGTTGGGTTTTTATGTTTTGAGACTCTGGATCATATTTAAATCATCTATTTTGGCTGACTTTCTCAGATAGTATTCTGAAAGGAGATGGGCATTTTGACACCTTCTGACTGCCCGATGGATTTAGAGGTCTATGTTCACTACTTGGCCTCTGTTGACAGCTGCAGCAGAAGAAAGCTGCCCCTATTATTTTTGGGTGGGGTATCTGGACTGGGTTGAAAGTCATGATTCTCCACAAAACTAATCTGACACCAGCAGCTAGGAGGAGGAGGGGCTGCTCATTGTTCCAGAGTGAGTGAAAGTCTAGGTATCCCACATTGTCTCTACCAAAACCACAGTAGATGGGGGACTCATTACTACCTAACAAGGTAGTGAAAATCACATCCCCTACTCAATATTTCATGACACCTCCCTGGCAGTGGGGTTGGGGCAGCTTGTTCCAGCCTGGGGAATCTAGGCTCCTTGCTTGGCCTTTGATGGCAATGTGGGGTGAGGCCACAATTTTTTTTTTCTGTGGCGTTTGGCTATAGTAGAACATTTATTTTCTAAAAGTTTCCTATAGGATAGGTCTCCTATTTTCTAGTCATTTGTCTAAAGAGAGCAAATTTGGAGGGTTTTGTCTGTATCTATTAGCATTTCAAGGGTTTTAACTCCTCTAGCACCCTTCCTGGCGTTGATGGGACAAAAAGAAAACTCATGGGACTTACTACAATGTTTCTGAGTCTGGAGATCACTAGTCAGTTTTCTGGCTTTCTCCCCGTTTGACAGTATTGTTATTTTTGTTTTGTGTATAATGTCCAGGTTTTTTAGTTTAACTTAGCAGGAGAATTAGGGAAACATACTTGTACGCCATCTTCCTGGAAGCAGAAGTTCAAAATCTTTTAAGGCTCATAAATGCTTGAAGAGAGGAGCAAGACTGAGAGCAACGAAAACATTTGAAAGATTCTGAATGGAGATAATATAAATGGGGTAGTAGAGGTGCTCATAGGGATAAAAATCACTTAAACATGAGCTAGCTATTGCATTTAAAAACTAGATATAGCTCCAAGTTTCCTGGATATGAAGGCAGAAGTAACAATGATTTTTCTTTGTTCCCTTTGTTTGAGAAAAAGAAGTAGATCTATTTATTGAGAAATAAGTTTTTTCTAGCCTGACATTCTCGGAGGGATTATTATGTATATAGTTTCAATAAGAGGCTTTGTTTAAATTCATGTTTGGATATTTTTAAAATAAGGATTTACAAATATAGTGTTTCTCATAGTGAACATTTCTTACCCTAGCTGTATGTACTAGTAAAAGCTGAAGGCATAACCTACTCAGTCATACTATGTCTAATGGTATTAGATACTTTTAATAAAATTTAAAATATGCATTTTTGTATTGTTTAGAAGTCAGAGATCTCAAGAAGTGAATAGTACATTAATTCTTGTCTCTTTCAGATACTGAATATCCTAATTGTTTGACATGAGTGTTTGCCAGAAAATCTCAAATTAGTTTCTTTGATGATGAGTTCATGGAGTGAGTGTAATTTGATATATGATTTCAAGGATATCTGTAGTGCATGTTTGATATAGATTTATTATAATACTTACATATACAACACATCATTTTCAATTTAAATAAATGCTTTTTCCCAGAAAAACTTTTTATCTGTAGAGGTTGTTATAGAGTGTAATTGGAGAAAAATAACATTGTAGAATACCTACTATGTACAAAAATCTTATACACATTGTGTGTATATTCCTCAGCATTTTAAGTTACCCAGTAGAGTAATAATTTTTCCCATTTTATAGATAGACTGAGACTATAGGAAGTTAAATATTTTGCCCAAGGAGGCACAACTAGGAAGAATCATAGTTGGAATTCTATATCCAGTCCTGTTTCTGACTCCTTTCCTATATGGACCTGATGGTTCAGCCAATTTAGTTTATTAAAAATCAAATTAAAAGGGAAAATTGATGTGAAATATTTGGTAGGAAGGAAGTGAATGGAGGTGAAAACACATAGAAAAACTCAAAAGAGTGAGATCAATTTATCAGAATTAGTTTAAATGAAAATTATGACAAAGGATTTCGAAAGTACTGGTTTAATAATAATTTAATCTTCCTGTGAATTTTGTTTTTACAACCTCTATTTGGCTTAACAAGAACCATCAATTATTTGTAGTACCTAAGGGTGCTTTTTAAGTTGTTAAGAGTTTGCTCATTTTTTATGTAAGTGTATATTATGAAAATATGTGTATGTATTCTATAGTGAAATTATTGAAAATAATTTGATAATGTACTTGCTATTCCCAAAGCTTTGAGTTCTAAGATCATCTTGGTTAGCCCAGCCTCCTGTTTGATCAATAGGAAGCTGATACCATGGGAGACTATATGACTTGACTAAGTTCTCATAGTGACTAGCAATAAAGCTGGACCCCAGTCCAGTACAACCTGTTAAAACAGTCTAAAGCCTTTCAGAATAATTTTGTTTGTCTAATGATAAGACTTTGCCTAATTTTTAATGGAGTTTAAATTTTATAATTTTTTATTATTAATATTTTAAACTATTTAATGCAGCTATTGGTTGTACATGTGATTTTAGTTTAGCATGAACACAAAATTTCTCTATGGAAACACTTTTCCTGAGTTGGAAATGAAATCTGAACTAAAGAAATTTTAATCCACAAAGATAACTCTCTTGAAAATATAAGCAATGATTGATTCTGAAGTTCAGGGCTCAGTCTCAGGACAGGAATGAGGGAAAACTCTTTGTAGGTCAAAAGCTCTGTTGAAGTCATAGGATTGTACTTGATGGATCTTAGAGTGAGCTTTCTCAATCAGCCCCGGAATGAGGTCTGGGTGCTCAGGCAGTTTTGCTTTACATCAGCAGGATAGCTGCTGACATAAGTGAGATTGTTGATGTCCACCAAGGTGGATTGGATGTGTGGAATTTCAGCATGAATGGCGTTCCCATCCACAACCAGCACCATGTGGTTCTGGCTTTTGTTAGCTTGCTGTGTGTGCCATTTCCCCTCACAGAGAGTATTGGTAACATTGGGCTCATATGTGGCTGTTATCCTACCAGCACCATTGTTAACATGAAACAAGAGCTTGCCATTCACAATCTCACTTCCACTTTGGCACTGCTGATCCCCAGGAGAACACTCTTCTCTGAGGAGATACAAAACTCAAGTGTGATGATCACATCTGATAGAACTTTGTAGCCTTCTTTGGCAAGAGCTGCATGTCCACTTCCTTCAAAGAAAGTTCCTTCATTGAGCTACTGCAAATGCAGACACTGGGCTGCCCTTGTCTAGCTGCTTGCTGTTCACTGTCACCTCTCCAATGCAAGCAGGGTTGCTGTGGGTGACATTTCTAATGTTCCTGGGCCTGTAATTGGGGGGAAGTCCTCCAAGTACCACTTTCCTTCCACATCCAAGGTGGTGCTATCTCCCACTATGGTCACCATATGGGATTCCAGGCCAACTGTCATGAAGGCCTTTCTTTTAAAGAAATCTGTCTTGATCATGTGCCACTTGCCATTACTGAGCAAGGCAGGGTAAGAGACGTTTAACCTTCCTTTCCCTGAAGTGGAGGTGGCCCCTGTGTAGCTGCAGTGTAGCATAATCCACTTATTCTTATTAGCTTAATATTTCACAATGCTGTAATTCAAGACCTAGGAAAATATAATTAAAAAGTACCAATCATATTACTTAAAAGGACCTTACATAGTATACAGTCTACTCAATTGTGAGCTCCTATGGGGAAAGAAACATATATCAATTATTTTTTTTTTAATTTTCAGCACTTGGCATAGGGACTAGTTGAATTTTAGTTGAATGAGTGAATGGATGAAGTCCAAATAAGTCATGACAATATTCAATATTGTAATTGAAAAATACCTTAAAATTACCTGCTGCAATACCCTAACTTTAAATAGGAGGAAACTCAAAACAAAAGCATGTAATTTATTGTCATACAAACTAAAACTATATAGCATTTATATATTTTCATTGCAAAAAAGCTTTCTCTTTTCAGTCTATATTTAGATTTAACAGTAATTTTGTATTGCACAACTCCAAGGGGCACTGTTTGTCTTATATTTTATGTGACTGGTGCTGTTATAGCTGTACACAGTGGTTCAGTATCTGAGATAGGTATGATTGCCCCTATTTTGTAGATAAGGAAACAGTTATCCAAGGTCAGACAAATTATAGGGAGCAGAACCAGTTCAGGATCCCTCTTTTCTTATAATTCAGTATATTTTTTCTTATACTGCTTCAATCTGAGATATGTCATTTCCTATGACACATTCTAGACAACATTTAGAGCAGAGACCCAAACACACACACTGTTTATAGCTCTGTTCCTGAATATGCCTATCTTGGTTTCCAGTTCTTTTCCCAGTTTACCATTTCTAGCTTTGCTTTTTGCATATGGCTCACACTATCTTCCCTTCCTAACCTCAACCTTGGCTTGCCTTCATCATAGGTTTTTATTCTACCTTTGGGTATTTTTACAATTTAACCTATTCCCTGTCACCTCCTACCCTAGCTTCTTTCACCCCAGCAAATACCTTCACTTTCATGGTTTACTGTTAAACATATCATTTTTCTTTCTAATTTAAGAGTATCAGGATTTCTACTATACATCCTCCAACTTTTTCTGATTTTTCATGTCAAGTCCTCCCTGAGAATTATCTTTCCACCTAGTACAATTTCATTCTCTGCACGCTGTCTCTGGGTGATTCATCTCTGCCCGTCACACGGGGTGCACACCAGCACCTACACACACAGGTGAATCTGCTCCAGTGATATATTTTAATTATAGATTTAGTCAGAAGTAATTAAGCCTTTCTGTAATGGGAATGGGCACCAACTTTTAAAAATTCATGCCGTTTTAGATATCCCATGTGTGGTTTGTGCCTCTCTAGTTTGCAGAGTCAGAAGGAGCCCCTAGTGTAGTTAGATTAATTAATAGAGAATAAACTTAATGGAGCCAGAAAAGTGCAAAAAATTGTTCTTTCCCCCCAATATCTCATGCAGATGGAATGGCCATCCTGGGATTATGGCAGGGGATGGCAATTGCATTTTAATTACAGGGCTGATGGTTTCGGTGCTGCACCAGATGGAAGGGCCTTTTTAGAGAGAGGCCCACTCACTGCCTATGTCAATTTTCTCTCTGAAGCTGGTTAACAAAACTCGACAGGAGACAAAAGTGATGAGGTTACTACTTTCAGATCCCAGGGATTTTATTCCCTCTTCTGTAGCTCTACTTGGAGTTTAGTCAGAGTCAAGGAAAGAGATGCTCCTTCACACAGGTTACCAAACGAAGGGGGAAGGATGAGCCTGGAGGAAAGATTCATCTTTCCCATCCATCTTCTCAGATCCTTATGGTTTCTTCAGTGGCTAAAATCACTTTCACTTCCATTTTGTCACTTAACCATTCTGACAAGTCAGTAATAAAACTATTATTCCCATTTTAATGAAAGGAAAATTGAGATTAGGACATTTAAGCTTTTATACATGTAGCAGTGTTACCGATTTACTTGTATTGAGGCAATGTTAAGGTAAAAGAGTTATTTGTTCTACAGCTATTTAAAAATATAGAGTTAGGGATCAAGAAGCCCTCCAACACTTCATCTCATTTGATGGAAAAGGGATGTAGGAAACTAATATTCAAGTGGTATAGTGGAGGACAGTGTGGGATAGATAAAAAAATGTGGTCTTTGGGGCTAGTCCTGGTAGAGTTTCACTTCTGTATTTATGTCTTTAGAGTTTTAGGGAAATCCACTCTTTAAGCTTCTTTTTGTCTGTAAAATGAATTGAACTGGGTGAAACTGAGACCTTTCCAGCTTTCAGACCTCTATCATCCAGAGCTAAGATTTTCCTACACCTAGGCCAGGGTTTTTTCTTTTTCTTTTTCTTTCTGTCTTCTGTGGGTGCCAGCTTATTTTTAGAGAACTCACATTTTTAAAAATTACACTTGAGATGGTAGACTGGGGAGAGTGAATACTGAATTGGAGTTAATGGAGGCCAAACTCTTGAGGAATTTTTAGAATGTTACCACAAATGAAAATAGCCAAAATATTGAGAAGCCACTACTTATCCAGAAATGGCAATAATTCAGACATATTAACCTGAAATGGATATGAAATTTTCATTTTCAAGCACAAACAGCTACTCTACCAAATAAATGCCTTGTCAAGCCCCGAAATACAGTTCTGAAGCAAAGAGGTTAACAATGGGGAATCTCATGTCCTTTTTGCATTCATCTAAGCCATTTATTTCGTGGTGCTTGCTCCTCAAAATCTCCTCCTTTGACTTTTTCTCCTTCAAAAGAGAATCATTTGTTACCTTCTCACTATAATTAGATGGTTTGAGAGGGATAAACATCAGACCTTCACAGCTGTTGGGGCCTTGATTTATAGGAAAATTATTTGTTCTAATTATGCAGAATGATTCATAGCTTATGCAAATGTGTGATTTATTACCAGACCACCTCTTTAATATGTAGCTTCAATTCTCTTTAGTTTTTAGTTAAGTGCTTCCTAGGAATCATCTAGATGAGGCTACTGGTTCCTTTTGTCCTTCTCCTGACAGCCTAGAAGGATAACAGTGTGCCTTTATTCATTTTAGAAAAAGTCATTGAGCAATCCCTGTGTACAGGTACTGGGAATATAGAAATGATGGTCATATTTGCTGATATAGAGTACATGGGGAAAGGACATGTCCTACAGCACTTCAGCCTTCCTTATTTCGTGTAAGCCTCATGGCAGACTCATACAACAGGTAAGGCAGCTTTTATTGTGAAAGTTTTACAGATGAGGAGACAGGCTCAAAGAGGAAAAGTGATCTATCCAAAGTCACTTAGCATAGAAATTATAGGGACCCACTGAGAATATCATAATTCCTGGCAGCCAGAATCAGCCTGGATGCACTTACATATATATGCACATGCATATTGTATGTGTGTGTGTGCGTGCGTGTGTGCATGTGTGTTTGTGCAGAGGTGGGATTGGGTGTTAGTCGGGGTTGGGGATTATTTCCCTATGTGAAAGAATGGAAAAATTGGGATATTTTTTCTTTTTCTTGAAATGGCTCTCTCACTTATCTACTTGATGCAGAGCTGGACACCCCACTTTATTAGTTTAATTTAGGGCATGGAAGACTGGTATTAAAATGCCAGTGTTCTTTGGAAGAAATGCATATCTTGATCTGTTACTTGTTATTCATTCATTCATTTGTTCTTTCTTTCAGCAAGCTTTATTAGCATACTTTCCAGTGCTAGGCACTAGGAGAGCAGTGGAGGTGGCCATTTTTGAGAATGTGATACAAGTATCAGCTTGATATGGTCTCTCTCATCATGAAGCCCACTGGCTGTCTTCAATATTCCATTTCCTGATATGTTTAATGTTCTATATTCAAGTTACTGAGATTTCCATGTAAGAAAATGATTTCTGTTTGTATTCCTGCATTAGGTATCAGCTGGTAGTGTGTGCCTGTACCTGTATTAGCTTACTAGACATTGAGTTCTTTGAAATCAATGACCTGTATTCCATATCTGTGTCTTTAGTGCCTGATGCATGGTAAGTTCTCAGCAAATGTCTGATCTGGGAACAAAGGAATGCATTAATGCACTGTTAATGTTACCTTTGCATATTTCTCTTAAAGTTTCCTTCATTCTGGCCCTGACTTAGTTCCTCTTTGTTCTCAAAGTCAAAGAACACCTACTCAGACTTAGAATCTCTTCTCTAATCCCCAAATATCAGTCTTCCTGTATTATTTTAATCCTGGCCAAAATCTCTACCCTGTGACTTCCTTAGAGCTAAAAGAGTGCAAAAAAGACATATAACAATGTGAACCCAGTGTAACCTTGGAGAAGTCATATGGCTTCCATGAGACCCAGTATGGTTTCTTTTTCTCTGCAAAATAATATCAGTCTCCCCCTGGCCACATGATTCAGTTGGTTGGAGCATCGTCTTGTGTACCAAAGAGTTGTGGGTTCAATCCTCTGTTAGGATATGTATGGGAGGCAACCAATTGATGTTTCTCTCTCACATGAATATTTCTCTCCCTATCTCTCTAAAAATCAATTAAACAATATATTGTTGGATAAGGATTAAAAAAATAACCTCAGCTTTTCAGAGTTCCCCGGTTTCTCTGTTGTATACTTATGGTATGTTCTCTGATTTAATTTGTCTTTATCTTCTACTACACAGTGAATATTTGGACAGTCTGATATTAATCTTTATATTTACTTATATTTATCCAACATATATTTATTAAACACACATTATGTATTAGACACTATGCTAGATGTTGAAAGTTCAACAATGAGTAAGGCCAATGCAGCCTCTGCCCTTGGGAATTTATAGTATGTAGCTTAGAGTAGGATCTACTAAGTATTTATTGGGTGAATTAATGAAAAATAAAATGAATTAATAAATGAATGCAACTGTTATCAGTGAGTAGAGGTCCATGATCTCGCCGTTTGCTGGTAGTAGTGGACTTCTTACAATATCCCAAGAAAAGGAATTTTCTGAGACTAATATGGGAAGATCAGGTAATGTAGAAAGTTTTTATTTCTGTGGAATCAAAGTCCTGAGTTTCCAACTTCCCATTTCCCTTTGTTGGACGAAGGAGAAAGTGTATCTATGGCTTCAGTAGGGCTTGAATCAAAGCCAGTGTCCAGAATTTCCAGTCCATATTGGAGCAGTGTCCAGTCCACATTAGGGTAGCTTAGTTTGTATTCTCTGTTGCAGCCCATCAGTCCATTGTTTGTGGGGTCTTTATGGTTGTGGGCCACATGAGCTAATGCAAGAGAGCCAAGAGAGAGAATTCCTGATGGGGGATTATGTATTCCCAATTTTTTGTGGGCTTGCAATGGCCCTTCCTACTCTAGCCAATCCATGGTTCCCTAGGCTTGAATGACAGGCACTTTCCCCATATCACCCCAACTCAGAGTGCATGTGCCCAACTTCCCCTTTGTCCAGTCCCCCAGTCTATTCCCCCAGCAATCTGCAGGGAATAGGCCAGGGATTCCCTGGAGAGTGTGAAGTTGTAGCTTGCTAGTGAAGCTTTCCAAATATTATGCCTATTATGCCTGGCCTTCCTTTCCTATTTTTAATAACTAGCTAATCACAATACCATCAAAACTACTTGGTAACTGTAGAGTGCTTTTTGGATGTTACTTATATTGTAAGGATACTCAATTGCATTGAGGATCTGATTCAATGTCCAATATATTCTCCCAGACTCTTCTGCGCCACTAATCCTTGAATTGATATGTGGCTCTTCCCTTGCTTGTGGTACATTTATTGTCTGGGAAATAGGTTAGACCAAAGCCTTTTCCTACTTTAATTACTCCCTATCTCATTTTCTGATTACTGTCTTTCTTTATTGATAACTTTTGACTTGTAGATGAAAGTTTCAGAAAGTGATAGATAAGGAGAATGAACATCCTTTTAAAAATATTAAAAGAAAATGAGTTTTTCTGAAGATGAATTATTAATAAAGTAAACTTCATGGGTACCTAGCTCCTGGGTCCCCATATTTTATTTGAAAGAAAGTGAAAGTGCTCTATATTTTTCAATTTATGATAAAAATAGGTTGGTCATATAATGTAGCTTCTAAACCTGAACTATTTTAGTGAAGGTGTGCTATTAACAATTATACCAAGATAATATGCATAAAATGGTGCTGTCCCGGGAAAAACAGGATACATATGTTCTCTATAGTAATAGGGAAATAGATTAGTGTCAAACATGGGCCAAGGATTTGACCCATTGGCCCACATGGGGTCAATACTGACTGAAACTTAGAATAACCTTGGGCAAGTTACTTGAATTTTCTATATCTATTTCTTTCTCTATATGATAAAGCTACTCAACCTAACTCTAGTGTACCTGGCATTAATTGAGATGATACATGTAAAGCTTCCTAACACAACCTGACACATAATAAATGCTTAAAGAATATTACTTTTCTTTTTTTTAATTCCCGCAATGGCAACTCTGCCATTAACTCAATATGTGATAGTGAACAACTTTCCCCATTTTATTATCAGTTAAATGGCAGGATTAAAATAAATTATCTCTATATTCCACTCATTTTACTGGTACTGGATTTCTCAGAAGAGCTTCATTACAAATAACATTGTTTCCATAAACCTCCAAATTGTATTAGGAATCTTGATATCTACAGACTATGTTCCAGGTATTCTTGACATGAAAAACATTTCCAAAATCCTTCAGCAGACCATCTATCACATCTTTAAATTCAGAAATTATAATTGTTACATTATGAGGTCCATCCCAGCTCTCACATTTTGTGCTCCTCTCTCAGAACCAATAAAACCAAAACTGATAACTCTTAAATGTCTAACTCTGTAACATCACACAAATCTGGATGCTCAAAAGTGGCATGAAATAGTCTTTAATACTTTTAATCCAATTCTTAAGCTATTTGTTGAACAAAGAGCTTGTTGTGGTTGATCTAGTCTCTTCTGCATATTAAATAACCCGGAGTCTTTAAACTGATCCTTCTTAGGATGTGTTGACAATTATTTATTTACTGATGGTTTCTCTTTCGAGAATTTGGTCAACTGGCTTTTATTTCATTTGAAATATATTCAACCTTTTTCCCCCCACTCACTCTCTGGCCAATCTGTCACCAAATCTTACTGATTCTATCTCCTTAACATATATTCAAACTGTCCCTCTTCCTTATTATTTCTGCTTCACAGTTCTGTTTCATTCAAATAAATAGTTATTAACAATTATTGCATGCTAGAGAGTGAATATACAAAATGGAAAAGATAGGCTCTGTCTTTAAGGAGAACTGTAAATAGCCTTAGCATTCATCTTGTCCAATTGGCTGACTATATATACCAAGAAGCTGAGACTCAGAAAAGGAAACTGACTAGTACAACAATCACACAGCTAATAAGTTGTATGTAGAGCTAGGTCTAGGACCCAGATTTTTTTACACTCCCATTCACAATAATTTCCTCACTATTATGGTAAACTTAAAAATAACCAGCCCCTTCAATGAATCACCATCACCCTCATTAACATTTCATGTACTTTAGAGTTTATAGGTCCACATTTGTCATCTAATTTAATCTTTGTAATGTCTGTGCAAGAATTTATTATTATTAATCATAGTGACCCTGAATCTCAAAGAGGTTAGGTAACTTGTCTTTGTATAAGTTCTGAAACTTATGCTCCAAATTTATGATTTTTCCTCAGACCACATTTCCTTTCACATAGTAGGTGTTATATTACAATTGGCATGTGTGGGGAATAGAAATGTTTAACCATGGATCCAATTTTTGAAGTGTACAATATAGATAGCTCATAGACTGTAATTACCAATCATGCTAGGTTTTGAGTTAAGCATTTTCTGGAATTGTTATATCCTCTAAAGATTGCTGTTTATGACCATCTACTTTTAAAAACTGCAACATTAAAAACCAAAAGACTTGTATGCATGCATATAAACCTAACCAATGGACATAGACAACAGGGTAGTGAGGGCATGAGTAGGGAAGGATGGGAGGGAAGGGTAGTGGGGGAATAAGGACACATATGTAACACCTTAATTAATAAAGAAATTTTAAAAATCTTTTAACTTACTTATTTTAAAACCAACAAATGAAATTTTTACCAAAATTAAATTGAGGTTTAAGAAAAAATTGAAAGATAAAATTATGCAGTTAATATTGGATTATACCATATATTTAGCATAGGTTTACAGTGAGTGAAGCCATTGACTTGAACAAGTCAAAAATGACTTGTTTAAGGCCTTACAACAGGAATTGGCAGGTAAATGGTGAAAAATAAATTCTAGAAATTATTTAGAATGCAATAACTGATTGTGTGACTTAAAATTACAAGCCAAGACTCTGGAGTAATGGTAATAAATTAAGAGTAAAATGTGATTCATTAAACAGAGGCTCCTAAAGAGCTTCTTGAACCTCTCTCAATGGGTGAACAAAGAGCCTTCCAGCTGCTCAAGCATACAGTGACCAGTGTCCAAAGTCCTGATCGAGTGCAGACTTAAAGGTAAAAAAGAAGACTTAGTGAGCTCTGTTGAAATTCTATTTTTTGTCTGACATTGAGACAGTTCCTCTCCAAAATAAAAAGGAGAACCTTTAGCCTGAGTTTCACCAGGCACTCAGCACTTTCTGGTTCTCCATGAGTTGAGATCTAATTAATGACTGGTAAGATGAGGGTATAAACAGAAAGGATGGTCTTGCCATTTAAGAGAAAAGCTGGACTTCAGTATGTATATCTTTACTGTGAGTGATGTGTGTTGAAAGTGATTTGAGTGTCGACCAGCAGGGTCCAGTAAGGAATGTAGTTTTTTTTCTAAGCATAATTGGAATCTAGACATTATCTGATTCATAATGCCTTGCAAATGAGGCAAAAGTAGCTTACGAAGGCCAGCATGAAATCCTTTCATCATTCTATGAGAGAAGATAGTAACTGGAAGAGAAGCCATGGAGATGGTAAGAAGCTGTTCGACTTGGGGTTGAGTTTAAGGGAGTTTAGAGGGGGTGCTAGAATTAAGATCATAACCGTTATGATCAGAGAGAAATTAGCAATTAATACAGGGAGGGTAGGAGTAGGTTTATAGTTGGTATCATTTTTTTAAATTTACTCAGAAATTGTCTTTGAACAAACATCCTGTGCCAATCCGCAGAGTGGGCACAGAAGTATAACAGTGAATCAGACCCTGTCTCTGTCCCTGAGAATCTCCTAGTCCAGTGGTCAGCAAACTGCGGCTCACGGGCCACATGCCCCGGTTTGCCGCTCTGTTGACTAATGAATTTGCCGACCACTGTCCTAGATTCTCAATTTCAATAATTACAGGTTGTTGTTGTTCATTGTGATTAAGCCCCTATGCGAGTGGTCAGCAAACTCATTAGTCGACAGAGCGGCAAACAGGGTGGCTCTTGAGCAGCAGTTCGTCAACCACTGTCCTAGTCTATAAAACGAACACAGTTTATCAATAAGTCAATGAACTAAGTTGTTACAGTTGCTTTAAGTAAAGTTGGAATAATTATTCCTACCTGGGTTGGGAGGTGGGATGGACTAAATCGCCTTCATTAAAAAAGATAGATGTGCTTGAGCTAAAATTTCAAAGTGTGATGCCTTGATTTTTATTAGTTGAGGATAGCGTAGTGGGCAGAATTCTGAGATACTCCCCATGACACTCTCCACCCTCCCTTTATACACACCTGAAAAATTCCTTCACCATGAATATAGATGGAATCTGTGAATATGATAAGAAAGCATTTTCTATGATTATTTTAGGTTATTTGGCAAAATTGGATTTGTAAATGTTCTAAAGTTCCCAAATCAGTTGACCTTAAGTAGGAAGATTATCTAGGTGAACGATGAGAAGGATTTGAAAAGATGTTATTAACTTGAAGATGGAGGAGGCCATGTGGCAAGAAATGTGCACGGACTCTAAAGGAACAGTTCCCAGGTGCAAGCAATAAAGAGGTAAGAACCTCAGTTCTGCAACCACAAGGAACTGAATTCTGCCAGCAAGAATGAGCTTGGAAGCAGATTTCTCCCCCTCCCCCAAAGCATCTGGTCCAGGTTGATTTCAGGCTTGTGACACTGAGCAGAGAAGCCAGCCATGCCATGCCACACTTCAGACCTACAGCGCTGTGAACTAATAAATGAAAGCTGTTTTAAACTGCTGAGTTTGTGGTAATTTGTTACACAGCAGTGGAAAACCAATATAAATGGCTTTGTAGCTGAGCCTGCCCTAGAGAGACTTGGAGGTTTGCTTTTTTATACAGCAGACTTGTAATTGAGCAGATTGACTAAATGAGTCATCCTTTCCTTGCAGGTTATTCCTCATATATACATCCCCTCATCTTTCCCCTCAAACAGATTGAGCCAAATATTGGGGAGGGCAAAAGTAGGTTTCAGGTTGTTTATATGAAAAATAATACAATAAATAAATAAATAACAATACAAGAATAAACTGTTTCATGTACTGACAACTGTAAACCTACTTTTGTACCACTCTGTGTTTTCTCTTTATTACATCAGCCAAATTAAAATATTCCTTTGACAACTTTTTTTTTGAAATTTTACACAATTAATTTGAAGATTTTGTTCACTTTTCCTCTTATTGCTTTTTATAGGCTCCCAAAACTAAAACGAATGAATGAGCTCATCAGACATTTTTGAAAGGTCTAAAAGAATAGTTATTAATTTCTCCAGATATGTAGATAACTACAAGATATTTTAGTGTAAGACTTTATAATCAATGTAGAGATTTGACTGGTCTTATCTGTACTGTTTCCCATGTTGGACTCTCCCTACTTTGCTCGGCCTTTAAATATTACTGTTCCTAGGGTTTTTGTTCTGGGCCCTCTGCTCTTCTCAATTTATCTCTTTTCCTGAGATTCTTAGCTAATGCCACAACTTTAATGGGCATTTGTAAACTGATGACTTTCAAAATTTTATCTCTGGCTTCAGATTAGAGCTTGGGTAGAACAAGGATTTAAATAGAGCTTAGTTTTCCAACTATTTTATTCTCCCTTGACTATTACCTTCAAAGAATCCTCAATTGAGAAAGTGTCTTTTGCAAAGAAAAAAAAAGCAATTTCTTATATCAGACATTTTAAATTTGAAACCAAAGGTATTACCTGAAGATGATTTTTCTAGGAAAGATTTCATTTGTGTAGGTCTAGCTGTCAGCCAGGTAAGGTGACCAGTCTTCTGGGAGCAGAATCCAAGAAATTGCCTGTAATCTGTATTGTAAAATTATTCTAAAGTGCCCCTTTGTATTTGAAGTAAAATTTCAGTTTAAATAATCTCCAACCTAAACACCTGTAATAAAGGACGTTTGCTATTTTAATTTGCATACTCCCCTCCCTTATGGTAATATTTTCTTACATTGTGGGAAATTGTTCCTCCCTCGTGTCTTGTAGTTAAAATGTGGTTTTCAGTTGCTATTTTCCACCCCTGCAATCAAGGAGGCTGTCATTTGACTCTGGCCTCACTCATGGTCCCTTGTCCATAGTGGGTGGGCAAGTGAGTGCCACATGCTAGAGAGACAAGTAAGAGTCATTCTTGGACTTTTCCTTCTGAAGCTAAGGAGAAGTCTTTCTTTCTCGTTAAAGTATAAGCCAAAAAGAAAGGAACCCTGGAGAATATGACAGCTGCATGTCCTTTGTCATGAGGAAGACAGAAAGTAGGGCCAACAAGGTAGAAATTTGACTTTGTTCTATTTGTCTCTCTGCCCTCTAGTGCACCTTTTCCCTCCTGGAGAAGGCACCAGGGTCATCAGTTTCCTGCCAAGGAGCTGTGAGTTCCTGCTGAGCCTCCTTTCTGCTCATTGTTCCTTCCTTTTTCTCATATTAAAACAATGTACAAATCACCAAAAGGAGATACAATAATTTCTACCTTCTTTCTGAGGAAAATAAGCATACCCTTAGTGATTATTTATAATTAGGAAGTGATTTTTCTAAGAGACAACTATGTAGAGGAGATCAAACTTTATAAGTCCAAAATAAATGATGCTTGTAGTTAAAACAAAGCTAATGGAGTGTAGTGGATAGAAAGTTAGCCAGATTTGGCTTCGGATCCTGATTCCATGTGAGGCTGAGCATGGACCACCTGCCTATGTCAAGTTTCTTACACATAAAATGCAGTCAATAGCATAGTCCTCTTGCAGAATTTTTTAGGATAAAAGAAATAATGTAGAGCAGAATTTTTGAGGATAAAAGAAATAATGTAGAGCAGGTCTCAAAAACCTATTTTTATGGCAGAAAATTTGGAAAAATAATACCTAGCCTTAGATATTAAATAAAACCCAGTGTCTGAAAATTCTTAGAAATGGGGATGGGGAAAACAGAAAGTAAATATAAAATATGCAGTTGTACCATTCAGGAGATAAGAATTTTCAAATAAGAACTTGTCAGCCATTTAAGACTAAAAATAAATGTATACAAATGCCATTTACCATGGCATTTTATAAATGGTCCATTTTTTCTATAACTTTTTAAAGATTTTCTAATTTAGGTAAGCTATATTTTCGCTTACATTTCAAATAGTCTTAAAGCTTTCTTTCCCCCCAGGTTTATACTCAGATTTTTATTGTCTTTTGTTCCCACTGCAGAATTAAGTGCTTATCATAGCTTGTAATTTAATTCCTGGGTGATAAGACTAAAGCACAAGACACTACAGCTTAAAGTGAGTATAAAAAGATAAAAATTTGATACTTTTTTTTGAGAGATAATTGAAAGAAGTGAGTCACTTTAAAATGGGAAAACTATTTTTAACTTAGAAAAGATTTGTGTACTAGAAGACTTGACTTCCTATAGATAATACTAGAGCACCAATCACTTTACCTCAAAGCACTGAGAGGAGGAAGAGTGATAGCTTTTCCTATGGATAGAGAAAATACAGTGCAGATGGGAAAAAGCAGTGCAGATAGTCCTCTAACCCAGGGCGCACTAACCCCTCTGCTCCCATGATCTTCTCATCTTGCTTAGACTCTGATACCCAATTCTGGGCCCCTATAAACCACCCTGCAACCATGAACGTCTTCTACCATACAACATCTCATGTAATAGTGTTGGGATGGAATTATTCAGGAAGAAAAGGAAAGAATAAGAGGTTCACCACACTTCCTGTTTCTCCACCGCCTGCCCCCCCCCCCCCCCCCCCCGCTCCAATTCAAGTTTCATTGATTTTTTTTTTTGTCTGTTCCTATTGTGGAAGCCACAATTTCTATTTATAATCTTGTAATTGTAATTGTAAATTTGTAACATACATTCTTAACAAGGTGTTTTTCTTAACAGTTGAAAATTATTCAATACCTTTATCTTCTTCCTGGGAACATGTCAGAAATGTGAGTTGACTAAAGCTATTCTCCAAACTATACCCCCTTCCTTTCCTAAGAATTTTAATTTTATATTAAAAAATATAATATATATATAAAACAAGTTATTGTTATCTTTACTGCTAGAGGACAGATTTGCCAACATGTTTTTATCATTCTTTCCTCTCACATTTGTTCTTGCATCCCAGTACTTCCCTCTGATTCCAGTTTTCTTCTTGTGGATGTAAATCCTTTGTTAATACTTTAAAAAGGATATATGGATGATAAATTCTCTTAGTTATTATGTGTCTGGTAAATGTTGTTGTGTTCCCTTAACTATTAAATGATTGTTTAGGAATATTCTAAACTGGCAAATATTTTCTTTTATTTCTTTGAAGGATTGTTTTTTCTGTATCTGTTATTGTTTATGAGTTCTACTATTGACCTAATTATTATAGGTAGCCAACATGCATGCCTTTCTGTATGTTTTCATTTAAGATGACTTTTTCCTTAATCCTGATATTTTACAGGTTTGTTTCCCTTTTATCCTCAAGTTCTAAGGGTGACACTTATCCACATCTAGGTGGTAACTCTTTTTCAGACTCCTCCTATATTTACCCTATTCTGTGTCCTTGCTGATTTTCTGCAGCCTCACTGAACCTCCTCTACTCCACTGGCACCATTTTTATATCCCCTGGCCCTGATGTCTTTATTGGTTGTAGCCGTTCTTGGTCCTTATGATTTAGTTCAAATTTCATATCTGCCAGAACGTTCTCTATAATCATATCAGTCAGAATCTTGCCTCTCCCAAATATCAATAACATATTATTGACCCAGAACATGTGCCATATTTAGTCTACACAGCCTCCTCTTAAAAATGCTAAAGAGTTTATTAGAAAAAGGATAGGTTTTATAAACAGACAAACCAGAGTTCAGATTTTAGCTCTCTACTAGCTAGATGTGTTGTGATTTGTGGGAACTTTATTTCACTGAGCTCTAGTTTCTTCCTTGAAAAAAATGGACATAATATCTACTTTATAGAGTTGGCGTAAGACCAAGCTACCAACTCTGCCCAGTTACCAGATACAAATCTATAATAACACAGACAATTCAGAGTTCTTGTTCTTGTCCCATACAGAACTCTCAATTCTCCTTAGAAAGCACACCAAGCCCAAACATTATGGCTCAGTGGTTGAGTGTCAACCTATGAATCAGGAGGTTCCCTGTCAGGACATATGCTCAGTTGCAGTGCAGGTTCGATCCCCCATGTGGAAAGTGCAGAAGGCAGCCAATCAATGATTCTCTCTCATTCTCTCTCTCTCTCTCTCTCTCTCTCTCTCTCTCTCTCTCTCTCTCTCTCTCTCTCTCTCTCCCTCTTTCTTTCTCCCCCTCCCTCCTTCACTCCCTCTTTCCTTCCCTCCCTCCTACGTCTCTGAAATCAATAGAAGTAGGTGTTTGTTTGTTTGTTTGGTTGTTTGTTTTTTAAAAAAGGAAGCATACGAAGGTTTTCTTTCTGAATCCCTAAAGCAGATATCTCACATGTGCTTTCAAACCAGTCTGTCTACTACAAACCCTATGTGGCTTCTGACTTGTTTCTCCTTTGGCCTCTGACCAAGAAGGTACTTGAAATAAATGTTTTCTGACCAAGAAGATACTTGATGAAACTGAGTCATCATCATTGAGGACATGATACTCATTTATTAATTTAACACGTATTTATTGAGAACATGCTATACATCAGATATAGGTTTTGATTTAAGCAATGTAATAACTGCTAGAAACATATCAGTGAAAAAAATGTAAAAAAAAAATGTGCTTCACTCAAGCAGTGTGTCAACCTATGAGCCAGGAGATCACAGTTTGATTCCCAGTCAGAGCACATGTCTGGATTATGGGCTCAATCCCCAGTGTGGGGCATGCAGGAGGCAACTGATCAATGACTCTCTCTCATCATTGGCAGTTCTATCTCTCTCTCCCATTCCCTTCCTCTCTGAAATCATAAAAAATATTTTAATATATATATTTTTTATTTTTACAGAGAGGAAGGGAGAGGGTTAGAGAGTTAGAAACATCAATGAGAGAGAAACATCGATCAGCTGCCTCCGGCACACCTCCTGCTGGGGATTGCCCACAATCAAGGTACACGCCCTTGACTGGAATCGAACCTGGGACACTGCAGTCCATAGGCCGACACTCTATCCATTGAACCAAATGCTTAGAGCAAAAAAAAAAATATTTTTAAAAAATATCTGCTTCTATGGATTTTACATACTGGTTAGAAGAGAGAGAATAAACATCTCTCTATATAAAAGCCTAAGAGACCATTATGACCAGTTGACTGAATGACTGGTCATTATGACATGCAATGACCACAAGAGGGCAGATGTTCAACACAGGAGCTGCCCCCTTGTGGTGAGTGTACTCCCATATCCAACCTCTCATGGTCCCTACTCCTGGCCAGTCAGCCCCAATTGGCGCCAGTCACCAGCCAGACCAAGAGAGCCCCACCCATGCATGAATTCATGCACTGGGCCTCTAGTAGTAAATAAAGAAACAATTTTTATGCTCGTGACTGGATTGAATGAGTGCATTCATTCAACAAACATTTTTAATTGCTAATTAAAATTCCAAACACTGATTTGATGAATGAGCAACATGATTCTGCTATCATGGAGTATATTGAATAATATAAAAATATATATTTAAATAAACATTCAAATAAATATGTAATAAGAAACTGTGATATGTGCAATGTAGAAAAACAATGCTCTCCAGTAAAAAAAAGAATAATGAAGTTCTATGAGCTATAATGATGGTAGGTTGCTCCAGGGATCTTTTCCTGCCCTATGCAATGCTGCCTCTCCTCGTAAAAGTGAAAGTGTACAGCATTGCTCTGGACATACCATAGGCATTATTTTTTTTTAATTAAAAACTTTTTAAAGCTACAGTTTACTTTCAATTTCATTTTGTGTTAGTTTCAGGTGTACAGCATAGTGGTTGGGCAATCATATGCTTTGCAAAGTGATCCCCCTGCTATTTCCAGTACCCATCCGGCACCATACACAGTTATTATAATATTGTTGACTATATTTCCTTTGTACTTTACATACCTTTGACTATTTGTAACTACCAATCTGTACTTCTCAGTTCCTTTACCTTTTCACCCAGTCCACACCCTTCTCCCCTCTGGTGACCATCTGTCACACAGTAGTCATTAAATTAGTGAAACTGGGTTTCTTCCTCTTATTGATTTATGTAATTGCTTAGGTTATAAGTTCCTAAAGGATAGTGACAGTTTCTTATAATTTTTCTGCTTCCCACAGATTTAGATTTAAGCAAATTTATTGAATAAATTTCTATGTGCTAATTACCATGCCAAGAATTTCCTTACATATTTATCACCCAATCCTATGACAAATGTATGAAGTATATCTTGTTACTTTATTTTTTGATGACTAAATATAGGCTTAGATATATCAAGTAACTGATTCTAGATAATTCAGCTACTTAGTAGTAATTCCAGGATTCAATCCAGCTCACCCAGTTCTTAAAAGGATATTCTTTCCAGTGACATGATACCAATAATCATAGCATCTAACCAAATGCTGTGAGCATTTTATGCTTTTGTAATATTTGTGAAAGAATGGGAATTGATCTGTTCCTTAAAATGATAAATACTCGTTAACATGCTATGCCCTTTTTTTAGCTTTAAAACTTTATGTAAATGGATGTGGAGAGATTTATCCTATCTAATAAAAGAGTGATATGTAAATTAACCATCACTCTAATACACCCACTAGCCAATCAGGAGCAAGTATGAAAATTAACTCCAACCAAGATGGCTGCAACCACAGAGAGAGCAAGAGAGAGGCTTGAGTTTCCCTGGCGATGGAAAAAGCCAAGTTTTCCGCATACCCTGGCTGGCCCAGACCTCTGCTTAAGGCTACAAAGTTTCAATTACAGAAGAGAAATAAATCCCAACAGAAATAGCTGCCACCACTGAGGGAGCAGAAGGCTTGGTTCTGCTCTAGGCTACAAAGTTTCAATTGTAGAAGATATATCAATCCCAGATACCAGGGCCTCTGCTTGGGTTACTGGGGGGCGTGGCTGGCCTGCAAACCATCGCAGACCCCTCTAACCCCTACTCCCCAAGGGAACCCCCACCCTGATCTGGGACACCCTTCAGGGCAAACCTGCTGGCTCCCACCCATGCACTAGGCCTCTATCTTGTCTAATAAAAGAGTAATATGCAGATTGACTATTATTTCAACACACAAGATGGCTGCCCGCATGTGGTCAAAGATGGCTGCTCCCATGTGGACACAAGATGGCCACCACAATATGGCCAGCAGGGGAGGGCAGTTGGGAGGAACCAGGCCTGCAAGGGAGGGAAGTTGGGGGCAATAAAGCCTGCAGGGGAAGGCTGTTATGGATGACTAGGCTGGCAGAGGAAGGAAGTTTGGGGATGAGAAGGATCCCAGATTGGAGAGAGTGCAGGCTGGGCTGAGAGACACACCCCCCCCCCCCCCCCCGTGTATGAATTTCATGCACAATTCCATGCACCAGGCCTCTAGTATAATATAAATGTAAAACCAGGTAAAATGTACATATAATATGATTCTGTTTTTAAAATACATATGTTCAGGGTCAGGGGAAAGTAGGTTTATAGTGTGTGTTTTTTTGTATGGCAAAGAATACAATAACTAATAAATAATAATATATGAGTAACTCTATGTTTTGCATTCTCACAACTGAAACCTACTTTTTCCCCACGCTTTGTATATAGACATATATAGGAGAAATTGTAACTAATATGCACTGAAGTTTAAACAAATTTTATGGAAAGTAGGATAATCAGTGATTTTTATCTTCTTCATGCTAATATTTTCTTTTTTATCTAAACATTTTTCTGTACTGCCTATTATTTATAGCCTAACAAATTTACATTTAAGATAATGGAAAGACTTGAACCATTTACTTATTTCATAGATGTACTTGATGACAAATTCTAGGGATTGGTAAATCAGATTTAAAAATATATATATGTGAATACTGCAAAGTGTGCAATGTAGATATATAAATATTGGATTTCTATGGTAGTGTCCTTTCCAATCACTTGACAAACCATATGACACTTAGAACATATATTAGAACATATATAACCTAACATGCTTTTAAAAACAGCAGACTAGCATTTATCTTTCCACTGACACATTTGAAAGAATGTCAAAATGTAATTTTGATTAGAGAAAAAAATGTGACACATCTATGATTATAAATGCAAATCACAGTAGATATTTGATTTCATCTAATCAAAGACGTTATTTTTAATTGCTATGGAACAAGATGATCTTGTGCAAATGAGGCGTTGAGTTAATAACAGTACTTTATATTTACATAGAGATATTCTATGAGCTTAACATACTTCATGAATTAAAAGAAGCTCTGTTGGTGCAATTACTTTGGAAAACTCTTCGACAGTGTCTTCTAAAGCTAAATATATGTGTGACTTTTGACAAAGAAACTACACTTTTAGTGTACATACAACAGAAATACATATTTTTGTTTTCCAAAGGACATGTCATAGCAGCACTATTAATATAACTCTAGGCTGGGAAGCACCCAAATGTCCATCAAAAATAGATTGGCTATAGCCAAGACCGGTTTGGTTCGGTGGATAGAGCATCGGCCTGCGGACTGAAGGGTTCTGGGTTCGATTCCGATCAGGGGCATGTACCTTGGTTGCAGGCACATCACCATTATGGTCAGGGGAAAGTACCTTGGGTATGCAGGAGGCGGCTGGTCAATGTTTCTCTCTCATCGACATTTCTGACTTTCTATCCCTCTCCCTTCCTCTCTGTGAAAAATCAATAAAATATATTTAAAAAAATAGATTGGCTATAGAATGAATAAATATTATTCTACATACAATGGAATGCTCTACAGCAATGAGAATGAATAATCCAAACCTACATACAACAATGTGGATGAATCTTACAAACATAATGTTGACTAAAAAAAAGCTAATGCAAATGGGTGAAAATTGTATGATTGCATTTTTATGTTGTGCAAAAGTATGCAAAACTAAACTATGCATTAGAATTCAGGACAGTGATTACTCTTGCTGTGGGTAGTGTATAAAGGGAGCATGAGTGGAGGCTATGTAGAGTGCTAGTTCTATTCTGTTTTTGGATCTGAGTACTAGTTTCACAAATGTGTTCAGATCATAAAAATAATTAGTTGAGCTTTATTCTGATGACA
The DNA here is from genome assembly GCA_027563665.1 of Antrozous pallidus. Lineage (NCBI taxonomy): Eukaryota > Metazoa > Chordata > Mammalia > Chiroptera > Vespertilionidae > Antrozous > Antrozous pallidus. The sequence continues at coordinate 176,413,659 of CM050508.1, read as the reverse complement.
CATGTATTTTTCTATATCTATATTATAATTAATCTCCTTATAATATGATTACACATATGTATAGCTTTAGACATCTAACTCTCTTCTAGATTTTTAGAAGTTCTTTTGTTAGCACCTCAAGTAATTGTCATACATTTAATTAATTAATTCAAACTGTATACTGTGTACTTACTCATAGCGGGTGTATAATAAGGTATGCTGATCCAAAAAATATAGAAAAAAGAAAGAAAGAAAATCTAGTCTTTGTATTCAAGGAATTTATATGGGTGAGTGAGGACAGGTAGGTAATCAACTATAATACAGAATAGCATGTAGAAATAAGTACATGATGTTTTGCTAAAATTAAATAGGAATATCCAAGCTAGACTATGGACTAGGGGATCAGAGAAGGCAGCCTGGGACAGGTTAGATATGACTTTTGCCTGAAAGATAAGAAATTACACAGATAAAGACTAATAGGAAACACAGTCTAAGCAGGGGGAACTGCATTTTGGAAGTCTCCTATGTAATAAAAGAGTAATACACAAATTGACCATCACTCCAACATATAAGATGGCTGCTCCCATATGGTCAAAGATGGTTGCTTCCATATGGACACAAGATGGCTACCACAAGATGGCCTGCAAGGGAGGGCAGTTGTAGGCAGTTAGGGGTTACCAGGACAGCAGAGGAGGGTAGTTGGGGTAGACCAGGCCAGCAAGGGAGGACAGTTGGGGGGAGGGGACTCAGGCCTGCAAGGGAGGGCAATTGCGGGGGGAGGACCAGACCTGCAGGGGAGTACATTTAGGAGCAACCAGACTGACAGGGTAGGACAGTTAGGGGTGACCAACACAGTAGGGGCGGGCAGTTAGAGGCAATTGGGTTGGCCGAGAGCAGTTAGGTGTTGATCAGGCTGGCAGGGGAGTGGTTAGGGGGTGATCAGGCTGGCAGGCAGAAGCGTTTAGGGGCAATCAGGTAGAGGCAGGTGAGTGGTTGGGAGCCAGAAGTCCTGGATTGTGAGAGGGATGTCCAATTTTCCCTTTAGGCCTGATCCTAAATTTCATGCACCAGGCCTCTAGTCTTAGATAAGCAAGAATATGGTCTCTTCAGGAAACTGAATATTTACTATGCCAGGAATATAGACTGGAGGACGAGGAGGAGTGCATAGCAAGAGGCTATAAAATTAAAAAAGAGTTTTGAATATCATGCTGAAGAATTTGTACTTTTCCTGTATCCTAAGAAGAGGTAGTGAAGGCTTTAAAGCAAATTTCATTAAAAAAATCATTCTGACATTGGTAGGGAGAATAAATTGGAGAAAAATAGGACCAGTGGCAGGGAGGCATCAATGGAAGAAATGATGAGACCTGAACTAAAGTATTCAATTTTACCAAAACTCCACTCATACAAGTATTTGAATATGCAACTGATTTTCAGATTTGGGGAAATAGGTAGTAAGTTATACTGTTCCATAGACAATTTTAAATTGAATATTAGCCCTATCATTAAAATTCTTTAGGTGGAAGGAAGCATTACCCCTCATTATTGTCTATAGTACCCGCTGCCTCTTCCTGGGCAGCACAAACATAGGCCAGAACTTAGCTTGTTCCCAAGTATCATTGCCAGGAGTATCTTTGACTCTGATGGAACCCCTCTCTTCAGGTAGCTCTTATACTGGAAAAGTCTCTTCAGAGATTTTTGTACACATAATACGATTCTTTTTTAGAATAGAAAAATTCGTATACTAACAAATTTAAACTTAAAATAATGCAGACATTGGTGGGCTCTACTGGTCTTTGTGATGGCATAAATGTTAGGGACAAAAGACCTGCTATTCAGATTCTAGCCAGTTTGACTCAGTGGATAAAGCATTGGCCAGACTGAAGGATCCTGGGTCTGATTCTGGTCAAGGGCACGTACTTCAGTTGCAGGCTTGATCCCTAGCCCTGATCAGGGTACAGGCTGGAAGAAACCAATTATTATATCTCTCTCACATCGATGTTTCTCTCTTTCTGTCCCTCTCTTTTTCTTCCACTCTCTAAACTCAATGAAAAAATATCCTTGGATGAGGATTAACTGACAACCAAACAAACAAATAAATAAATGTAAAAAAATATGCTATTCAGGACGAAATATCTGCAAGATTGCTGAGCATATCAGTAAAACACTGAGATGGGAGAAAGAAGAATAAATCTAGGTTGGTGTAAACACACTCTGGAAGTATTTCTTATTGTTTATAAGGCTGGATATACTGAAAAGAGAGTCCTAGTATACCCAAATTAGGTGTCATCCTGCTAGATCTGGCTTTAAGCATGAAGCTCTACCGTAGCAGAAATTGGCAACTTAGGATTCGTGATTCTCCTTAGTAATACTCTGAACTTCAAGAAAGCCATGAGTATTGGAGCTGAGGTTTACCATATTCTGAAGAATGTCATTAAGGATAAAAGAGGGTAAGAAGCTACCAGTTAAAGGTGTGAAGCAGTTTTCTAATAACATTGCATAACAGGAGCCAAATCCAGCTCACTGCCTGTTTTTGTAAATAAACTTTTATTGGAAAACAGCAACACTCATTTGTTTATGAATTTCCTGGGGCTAACTGTGTGCTACATGGCAGAGTTGAATAGTTGTGACAGAGACTATATGACTCACAAAGTCAAAAATATTTATGATCTGGCCCTTTACAGGGAAAGTTTGGCCACATCTGCTTGGAGTGTAAAGAAACTCTGAGACTGCTAGAAAATGCTACTGCAGAGGCTGCAAGAGATGAGGTTTTAATTGGAATAGACTCTGAGTTCTTCTAGTCTGGATTTACAATCTGGAATTTAACTTCTGCTAACCCTAGCAGATATATCACCTCTATGGTAGTTCATAAAGGACTAGGCAATGGTATCTTGAAAAAAAAAAATCTCTGACCGGAATGACTTGGAAATTTGGGGGCAAAATCACTTTTTAAACAAATATCCAGGTGGTAGGAGATGATCTCATAGTGGTCGACACTAAATAAGTTGACAAGACTGAGGATGAAGAATCATGCAAGTGTTTCATGTTCCAAGTGGACCAGATTGGTTCTGAGTGTCTTCAGGTGCTTAATCCAATGAGAGGGGCACCATAGGTTTTCATTACTCGGGAAACTGAAAATGCTTTTACTGCTGACCTGGTGGAAGAGCATTGCCCTGCACAGATCAAGTATGTTGCACCTTAATCTGAATCTGCTTCTTTGAAGTTCTGGATTAAAGATCCAGAAGCTTCCTCGCTATTTAAACTCTAGGTCTGTTCAGCTGGTTTGACGTCTGTTGCTGTTCTAGCCAGATAGCCCAAAACAGAAGACCAGAGTTTTCCAAGGACCTCTCATCATTTTCTCCCCTCCCCTCACTTCCCTATGGTATTTTCATTGCTGTTAGACATGCTGTTGCTATATTAGAAGCCAAACCTAGGGGTCTGGAATCTTTTTGGGAGATCTAGCTTGATAGTCATATGACTAGCTCAAAATTATATAATTTTTCAACGTTATCCCACTATGAGTCTGTGAATTGATGTACTTACGGTCCCCTGAGGATCACAGGTAAACTTCCTCAGAGTTTTTATGTGGGAAAAAAGTCAGTAACTGAAAATAGTCCATTAGCTACTTTGCCACCAGGGAGGTTTTTTTTTTTCACTGTCCACACTGTTCTTTGGGGTATTTTATGCTTTCACCCTCTTCTAGTGCCTTTTTCCCTCTTTGCAGATTATTGTTCCCTTTCAAATTCCAAATCTTTCCTCTATTATGAAAAATACTCAAATCTCTTCAGTTCCTAGTCTACTTACCCTTCAAAGTCTACCATTGAGGTGCTCAGCAGAACTCATCTATTTACTTAATGAGGTCCCCTTCTCTGTAGGACTTGGAGTTGGAAATAGCATTATATTACATAAGTCAAGTCCCAAATGCAGTTAGTGTTAAACTAATGCTTTTTTCTCTCTTCCCTTCTGCGTGTTTTATTGTTGTTATATTCTTTTTCTTCTTATGTCAAAAAATAAATGTCTCATTACATCTGTTGACATTTGTGTTCTCTTATTTTGGATTTAAACTCATAAAAGGAAAGATGTGCATCCTTCTGGCCTTGCACAATGTAGCATGTGGAAGCAGGACACGCAATGCGTGTTCTTCAGATTTGGTGCACGATACCAGAGAACACAGAGGGCTGTTTCTTTCACTTTTCTAAGACTTCTGCCTCCAGATAGGCAATGGCCCACTGTAGCTTGGCATGTTCTTAGAGTATAAAGCAGAGTCTGCAAAACAGATCACATAGTGGTTAACATACAAGATTTGAATATATCACTCCCTATAGACTTTGGTCAGGTTATAGAATCTCCCTAACTCTGTTTCCTCATCCATAAAATAAGTACTAGGACATACTTCACAGAGTTCTTATGAAGATCAAATGAGACAATGAAAGTAAATTACTTTGCACTGAGACAGGCACAGAACTTCAAAAAATTGAGACTTTTCTTCTTGTTAATATTATTGCCACGCTATAATGATTTTTGGCTTATACTAGTAGAGTTGTCACAGAAATTGAAAATAAATGAAGCAAACAAATAAATGCCAGGAGGGAAATTGAGAAAGGGCTAGAATAAATCCCCAAGTGCATGTAAGATGCTATTCAATAACTTTTCTTTTTCACTTTTTACTCTGGAAAATTTTTATATATAAAAGTAAACAGAAAGAGTATAATAAATCTCATGTACTCATAATCCAGCTTCAATAATGATCAACTCATAGCCAATTTTCATTTTTATCACTACTCGCTTCCTTCTATCTCCTCTTCTACTGTACTATTTTAAGTAAATCCCATAAGCAAATCTTGGTTGATTTGAAGCTAGCAACTCTAGGTAACCCATTCACTTCCCCAGTGATGTTAGCATACAAGCTGTGGTATAAGATTGTGCTCATCAGGAATGGTAGCAAAGGTGTATGTTGGGGTAAGGGGGCGGATAGAAGGAAGATAAAAGTCACATTTTTAATTTGTTAATGCCTAAAATCCTGGCAATCAATATGAATGGGGCACAGACCAGCTTTGGTTATTTTGGGGAGGTATAATGGCAATAGACATGTGCCTTGGGCTAGAAAGATTTGGGTTCCAAGTTCTTATTCTACTATATATGGCTTTATCCAGATTCCTGACTCCTAATACTCTTGTATGCAATAGTTTACAGTTTATTAAATGCTTCTTTCATAACTGTTAGCTCATATGTTCCCTATTATCTTGGGGGAAGAAATCTGAGGCTCAAAGGCGTTAAAGAACTTGCCAATGGTCACAGAGTCTCAGTTTCCTCAAAGATGATAAGAAACACATGTGCTAACAGTTATAAAAGAAGCTGGATTCAAGCTCAGTTCCATCTGATAGAAACTTTGTACCTTTTCTTCTGAACCCCCAAATTTCTTTCCTAGACCCCTCTACCCTTTTCTCTATTTTGATGAAGCAGAGATGGTAAGGACTCCAAGTTGAACTGGACACTGGCAGAGGAATCTGACATTGCAAGTGATAAATGCATGTGAGCAGGGGTGCATCCAAGTTTGTGGGGCCTTAAGCTTATTCAACGTGGTGGGCTGCTTTAAGATAATAATCACAAATACAAACTTAGTTGTGAAAGCTAGTATTGAATTAGAATAGTGGTTGTCAAACTCATTTGTCAACAGAGTCAATAGTGGTTGGCAAACTCATTTGTCAACAGAGTCAAATATCAACAGTACAATGATTGAAATTAATTTTGAGAGCCAAAATTTTTAAACTTAAACTTCTTCTAACACCACTTCTTCAAAATAGCCTCACCCAGGCCATGGTATTTTGTGGAAGAGCCACACTCAAGGGGCCAAAAAGCCACATGTGGCTCACGAGCCACAGTTTGCTGACCACTGAGTTAGAATAAGAAAATATATCATAAATTGTAATTTGTTTTATTTTTAATTTTTATTTCTTACTGAATTTATTGGAGTGACATACTATATAATAAAAGAGAAACATGTAAATTGACAGTACCTCCACGATGACCACCAGCCAATCATGTGTGCATATGCAAATTAATCTGACAAAGATAGAAGGTTAATTTGCATACACAGACATCGAGTGGAGAGCAGAGTGGGAGAGCCAGCCACTTGGGGGGACATGGCTCCCTTGGTCGCTCCCCCAAGCCGGCAGAGAGCAGAGTGGGAGAGCTGGCAGAGAGTAGAGCGGCTTGGGGAATTTTACTCCTAAAGCCACCAGACGAAGAGCAGAGAAGGAGAGCTGGTAGCTGAGAAGACTTTGTAGAAGTAAAGACTGGAAGTGGAAGCCCAGAGTGCAGGGAGCGCCAGGAATGCTGGGAATAGTAATTCTGGTGGTAGAGGGATCTCCTAGACTAGTGGTTGGCAAATTGTAGCTAGCAAGCCACATGTGGCTCTTTGGCTCCTTGAGTTTTTAGCAAAGGCCAGCTTAGGAGTACCCTAATTAAGTGAATAACGATGTATATACCTATATAGTTTAAGTTTAAAAAATTTGGCTCTCAAAAGAAATTTCAGTCATTGAATTGTTAATAATTGTCTCTGTTGACTAATGATTTTGATGACCACTGTCCTAGACACTAGAGCAAAGTGAGTCTGGGCAAGTTACTATTGCAATGGGGGATGGAGGGAAAGCAATGGTGAGAAACATAAGTAAATCAGAGTGTCTAGGAAAAATTAAAGGGAAGATATCCTAAAACTTCCAAGTAATCTCCCCACCAATGAAGCAAGGGGAAAAAAGCCTGTATTATTCTGTGAGCAACAAACCAAACTGGGTTGGGGTCTAGACAATTTGCTCATATGATTTAAAAAATGGACAGAAACTCCCGGATTGGAGAGGGCTCCCTGAGTGCTCCCAGGTTGGAGATGGTGCAGTTTGGGCTGAGGGACCCATCCCCCATGCACGAATATTTGTGTATGAGGCCCCTAGTTGGTTAATAAATAAGTTTCAGGTGAATAGTTCTATAATATATCATCTGTATATTGTATTATGTTCACTACCCCAAGCCAAGTCTCCTTCCATTACCATTTATCCCCCCTCCCCCTTCCCTGCAACTTCCCTCGCCTCTGGCAGCTGTCAATCTCTTCTCTATGAGTCTGTTTTTATTTTGTTTGTTAGTATATTTTGTTCATTAGATTCCACATATGCATGAAATCATATGGTATTTGTCTTTCTCTGACTGGCTTACTTTACTTGGCATAATGTTCTCCAGGTTATCTATGCTGTCACAAAGGGTATGATTTCCTTTTTTTTTTTTTTTTTTTGCAGCTGAGCACTATTCCATTGTGCAAATGTATCACAGCTTTTTTATCCCCTCATCTACTGATGGATTGTAAATAAACTTTCCATGAACAGAGGGGTGCATATATTATTTCAAATTAGTGTTTTTTGGATTTCTTCGGATATATTCCCTGAAGTGTAATTACTGGGTCATAAGCCAGTTCCAGTTTTAATCTTTTGAGGTAATTCCATGCTGCTTTCCACAGTGGCTGTACCAATATGCATTCCCACCAACAGTATGCAAAGTTTCCCTTTTCTCTGCATCCTCACCAATACTTGTTTGTTGATTTATTTATGAGAGCCATTTTGACAGGTTTGAGGTGATACCTTATTGTGATTTTAATTTGCATCTCTCTGATGATTAGTGAGTTTGAGAATCTTTTCATGTGTCTGTTAGCCATCTGTATGTCCTCTATGGGGAAGTATCTATATTCAGGTGCTTTGTCCATATTTTTAATTGGATTACTTTTGGTATTGATTCTCATAAGTTTTTTTATAAATTTTGGATATTAACCCCCTATTAGACGTATCATTGGTGAATATTTTCTTCCATTCAATAGTTATCTTTTTGTAGATGGTTTCCTTTGCTTTGCAAACACGTTTTAATTTGTTGTCCCATTTATTTTTTGTTTCCTTTGCCTAAGATGAATATAAAAATATATCGCTAAAGTAATGTTCAAGATTTTACTACTTGTGTTTTCTTCTAGGATTTTTATAATTTTGAGTGTAACATTTAAGTCTTTAATGCCATTTTAATGACAGTTTCCTCCATTATATGATTTGTCTCCTTTGTCAAATATTAACTGACCATTTTGCTCAGTGGATAGAGCATTGGGCCATGGACTGAAAGGTCCTGGGTTTGATTCCTGACCAGGGCACATGCCTGGGTTGCAGGTTCGGTCCCCTGTGGGGGTATGTTGGAGGCAGCTGATTGATGTTTCTCTCTCATGGATGTTTCTAGCTCTGTATCCCTCTCCCTTCCTCTTTGTAAAAAATCAATTAAAATGTATTTTAAAAAATGTTAACTGACCATAATGGTGTGGGTTTATTTCTTAGCTCTCTCTTCTGTTCTATCAAACTATATGTCTGTGTTTATATCAGCACCATACTGTTTTGATTACTTTGGCCTTATAGTATAGTTTGATTCCTCCGACTTTCTTTGTTCTTCTTTCTCAAGATCGCTGTCACTACTGTGGGTCTTTTGTGGTTTCATATAAAGTCTTAGAATATTTTTTCTAGTTCTGTGAAATATGCCATTGGTATCTTGATAGGAATTGCATTGAATCTGTGGACATTTTAATTATGCTACCTCTGCTACCCATGAACACAGTATATGCTTCCACTTATTTTTATCTTCTTCAGTTTCTTTTTTCAGTGTCATAATTTTTTCAGGTACAGGTGTTTTATATCATTGGTTACATTTATTCCTAGGTATTTTATTTTTTTATGCAGTTGTAAATGGTATTGTTTTCTTAGTTTCTCTTTCTAATAGTTCATTATTGATATATAAAAGTGCGACTGATTTCTAGATATTTATCAGTTCTAGTATTTTTTTGATGGAATCTTTAGGGTTCTCCAAATTTTTTAAGTTGACAAATTATTAAATTATTTTAAAATGCTATAGATATCACAAAATATTTTAAATAGCATATTTTTATTAATTCTTAAAATACATCTATAAAAATTTCTCTACATTTTAGCTGCATACTCTTTGATATCCTCTTCATATGACTATGAGTCTGTAATATAATCTTTTAAAGAGAGAATAGAAGCTAATTTAATCAAACTTCTAATTTGATAGTTGATCAAATATGATTTTTGTTATTGATGGTATTTAAAAAGTGAATTTCGGTGTCATGGCTCATTATTGTTAATGTAATTAAAATTTTATGACTGTTTTGAAATTTGAGGAAACTTCTATCAAATTTATTTCCCACATAAATCTTGAACATTTGAACATTTTATGTTTTCTTGTGCAGTGACTAATCTCAAATTCACTGTGATTGTTGACATTCAGAAATCACATTATCTGGACCCATCCCAGATCCTCAAATGGAATCTGTGAAAGTAGGGAGTTTCAAACCTGCCCTCACCCTCACACACACCAAACTTGAGTTTTGTAAGCTTCAGAGTGAAGCTAATTCTGAAGATTAGTTGCTTACCTACCTCTCTCCTCTCCTCTCCTCTCCTCTCCTCTCCTCCCCTCCCCCCCCCTCCCCTCCCCTCCCCTCCCCTCCCCTCCCCTCCCCTCCCCCCCCCCCTCTCTCTCATTTTTTTTTTATCCTGGGGTCAGATAATCATTTTCTCACCAGGAAATATACCCATGTGGAAAGCAAACTTTATTGCAACCACAGACACAGAGCATATACTCCCCTGACTCTGTTCCTTCTCCCAAAATGGTATTGAAAGCCTCTCCTCCCTCTAACCCATTGAGTATCTACAAATATTAGTACACCCTGTTAACTTACAGGCTTTAGAACACTAGCTACTGTGACTAGTGCCCTGAAGATGAGGATATTCCACAAGCGTATGCGGCTTTGCTAGATAGAGCTGGGATCCATTAATTTCCTTCATGCTTTTTTCTTTGTGTAAATACAACATTTCAGATGCTCAATTAAAATAAGCACCCTTAATTTCAAGCCTTAGTCTGTTGTGTGCTATAATTATTCACTGGGCTGCCTGAGATGTTTTTCAGAATTACTTTTCCTTACTTCCCCAGTGAAATTGCTGGTAGTTTTTGGTTTTGCTTTATTTAGCAGGACACAGCAGTGGGAAAGCACTCTGGGTCTGCCTGAGGCAAGGCTAATGTGGCTGTCTTAATAACGACCACCTCCCAGTGAGGGCTGTCTTTAAGAGAGGAGGAGGGGTCAAAATCCAGGATTTAACATTTTCTAAGTGAGGAATTTGCCCCTATTTAACTTTTCTTTCCCTTTATAAGTATAGGGAGACTCAAATACATATGAGTTTACAGTTCATGAACTGCTAGTGTTGGAGACAGGTTGGTAATATGTCTTATAGGTCCTGTTCCTCCCATTCCTTAAAAATGGCATCAAGCAGAACCCAAGTATCTCATTCTGGGATTTAGGCTCCTCAGCAGACTAGAAAGTGTTGTTGGGGGTGTATTTCATACAGGTGCCTCCCAAGCTACAGAACAGGGCAGAGAAAGGCAGAGCAAAGATCCGGGATGCAAACTGGCATTCTTTCATTAACACCAGGACCTTATTAAAAAATATTGAAGGTGCCTGGATGGTGTGTGCCAGTGGTTGAGTGTCGATCTATGAACCAAGAGGTCATGGTTCCATTCCCACAAAGGCACATGGCCCAGGTACAGGCTCTCTCTCCAGTGTTCAAGAGGCAGCTGATAAATGATTCTCTCTCATCATTGATGTGTCCATCTCTCTCCCTCTCCCTTCCTCTCTGAAATAAATGTGTGTTTTTTTTAATTGAAGGTAATTTCTCATTGACATTAGGGATTTTGTCTATTTTATTTATCAATCAGCTGGAGGGGTGACTTTAATCCTGAATTGTTTCTGAAATAAAGTGCCTTAGTTGCCCTAATTAGTGGGTGGATATCTTTTCTACCATTTGATTTCTAATGTGAAAGTTGTTGATCTTCACATGTTTCATGAGTATTCTGTCCTGTCATCTTCTCATGCTGACTTGGGAAACCCGAGTTTCAGCAAGCTCCAGATAATATACAAGGTGTTTATTCACTTATTTATTTGTCTTGTCTCAGGTAAATCCAGAGTACCTTGCTTTGTGCTGTTAAATAAAAAAGAAACAAAAGTTACCAGCAGTTTCACTGGAGCAGTAAGGAAAAGTAATTATAAGACATCCTAAGAATAAGTATTTATTCCCTGAGCACGTTACTATCTCTTAGCATCCTGCTAAATGTTACAGAAACAGATGAATAAAATACAGACACCACTTCAAGAATCTCATAGTCTAGAAGGCAAGACACATAGACAAGTAAACAGTTGATTATTTTATTAGTTGATATAAGACACACCAAACAATCCCTAAACCTCACTGGCTTAAAATAAAAGTTTACTTCTCATTTAGATTTCATGTACCTGGGTTAGTAGGGGAACTAGGCTCCAGTGTCAGATGCATCAACTGGCAGATGAGGGAAGAGAAACTGTGGCAGATTGAGTTTGGAAAAAGGGAAACATCTCTTTCATGCACACTCCCATTGCTAGACTCAGTCCATAGTCCTAGCCAACTGCCAGGAATGCTGAGAAATGCAGTCTGAGTACCTGGGAGGACAAGAACTTAGAGTTGGATGAGCACATAGCATTAACTTTGACACAGTGATAATATAGAGGCATGTGTGCTGTGACAAAAAAAAATTGCTTGTGGCAATTTTTTGTCACAGCACAAAGAAGAGGAATTATTAACTCAGTCTGTGGTACAGGGATGAGGGTGGGAATCTGAAATGGCTTCCTAGAAGATGTGACACTTAAACTGACTTTTGCAGGATATTTAAGAGTTAGTCACATTAAAGTTGGGGTTTAAAGTAGGAGGGGAGGGCATGAGCAAAAGCAAGAAGGCACAAAACGGCAAGGTATATGCTTAGAGAACTTAAGACTTAACATACATATAGATATTACATTTTTATGAGACACACAGACTTTTGACCATCTCCAGTTCTCAGGCTAGTTCTGGATCACACTGACACATACTAATTCAATTGTTCTGGTAAAAAGTGCATTGGCCAGTTTTCAAAATCAGAGAAGTATTTTTTTTAAACTAGTTGAAAGTTAAGCAGCCAGCAGGTGTTAGTTAAGAATTTAAAAAGAGAAAAACAAAAAGAACTTGGGAACGAATTTCCTTGAAAATCATGTCTATCTATTTGTGAAGACATGGAAAAACACGTGTTTTGAGGATGTGTGGAGAAGCACAATTTGGGGCCTTTTTTCTTCTCCAATGAAATTGACTGCAAAATTTTCTGTTATAATACTGAGAGATGTTTTGCTGTGGGGTCCATTGAAGAATAGTTCATATACATGATAATCTGATTAAAATCTAATCATGTTTTGCTCCTTCATCTATGTTGTTGAAATTGGATAGCAAAGTCTAAGGCTCTGATATGCCGTAGAACTCTTGGATTTTATAAATGTCTGTGTGTTGCTTAAGATTACAATCTATCTGAATAAGAATTTCTTTTAGGAAGAAATAAAGTTCTTGGCTCAGATATGGATTTCAAAACAGGAGCTAGTTACTGCATCGAAAGACACATTTCTTGGACCATTTTTAAATATGAGAAAAATGAATAGTACATCTAAATATGGAATCCATATCGATAGAACTAGAGGTGTAGTGGGCGTCAAAAGTGCTTAAGGGAAAAGCAGCAGGGAAGTAATTTAAAATAGGACCAATATTGTTTATCTTGAAACTTGGCAGCCAAATGCAGAATTTTATGGTTGGACGATAGCAAAGAAAGTCAAGGAATGAGAGCATATTGTAAGTTTCCAGGCAAATCCACAAACAGTGAAGTAATATAGGTAAAATTAAATGGGCTGTTACATATAAAGCACTTGTCACTATGCCTGGCCCTTAGTAAGTATTCAGTAAACATTTTATATTATTATTATTTGTTTTGTCTTATTGGAGACTTAAAATATTCTATCTTCTTGCTTAAGCTATTTTTTTTCTTTTGCAAATTTTATTTGTTCTTGATAACTACCACTGAAAACATTTAAATTGGTGCAGTACATGTCTTAAAGTTAGCTCTTCTGAGCTTCCTCCACCCCTCCAGATAAATTTTTTGTGTTTTTCTCATACCATCACACATACTTTAGAATTTCCCCCTTGAGCATTTATTATAACTTTGTGCTTGACTAGAAGCTACTTGAGGAGAGTGACAGAATCTTTTTCACCCCTGTTTTCCCAAGTCACTACTGTGTGTTGGACCCAGAACAAACACATGGATATTTGAACGAATAGCCAGAAACTTACTGTTCACTTAGCCCTTTCACATCTATTATAGCCTTAGGTAAGCTCAGTCATATTCATGTTATTATAAACAAGAACACTATGGCTTAGAAAGGTTTAAGATTTTTGCCCAAGATGAAAAGTGTATAGTCCGTATTCCAGCCAGCCTGTTTAGCTCTGGACTTCTGATGCTTTTCACCAAAACACCCACATTTTCTTGGAATTCATGATGGAGAGAAACAACAGTGGAATAAACACCTGGGTTCTAACAGTGCCCTATTCCTCTTTTAGAGCACTGACAATCAGATTTCTTGCCTTCACCACAAGACTGAGAATTTTATGAGAGCAAGAACAACTGTCTTACTCATTTCTTTCTTCCCAGCACCTTGCACAGGCTGTGGCACAGATTAGGTTCTCATGTAAGCTATATGAATGACTGAGTGAGAGTGAATGAATACAGTTATTCTCAATAATACCAACAGCAACAATAATTGCATTCTATACAAATAAATACAAAGCACTTTAACATTCATTATATTCTTTTATCCTAAACCCACTATTTTAGATTTGACAAGGCTGGTTTGTTATCCTTATTTAGGAGTGAGAGGTCTTGGCAATATGCAAAATGTATACCCCTGATTTGGGAGCTGGAATGCCACCCCAGATGTGTCTTACACCACATACTATGCCTTTGGTTATGATCAGGCTGTTCCAGAGCCAGAGAGATATTTAAGGAAGAATCAAGGAAGACCAAAGCTTCAATAAATAAAGAATACTACTGATAGGATTTCAGGTCATTTGGGTGATCAGAAGTGGAGATTATTTTGGGTATACTTTGACATCAGTTCTTCTCAAACTTCATTTCTATACAAGTCAGTGCAGGATTTGATTCAGTAAATGTACCAGAGGACTTGCGAGCCTCCATTTTTAACAAATTTTCATGTGATGCTGATGCTGCTGGTCCAAGAATCACACTTTGGATAGCAAAGCTTTGGATAGGAAGGCTTTATGCATGGTCAGTGTCTCCTGCTCAGCTTGGTGCCTGTGGGGTGGGCTAACTCAGTCTTGGTATTCCTCATTCCATTCCTTGTCTCCAATGACAGATGTATACCAAGATTATTTTTCCGAGTAACCATTTTTAGTTCACAGGGAATTATCAACTGAACATGTAGTCACGTGGGCAGGGATCTGAACATGGAGGGAAAGGATTTAATTTATTTATTTCATACATTGGGATAGACCACACTACATATTGCTGACCTCCATCTGTAAGAAAAGAGCCTCCAAAGCGACTGCTTGAGATTTACCCTGTTAGGCAGATGCCTTTGGGAAGCATTGGTGGGTCCAGATGGGATCAGCAGGGATGCGGAGCACATCCTTTTCATTCTGAAAGCAAACAAAGCACTGGGGAAGTCATGAGGCTGGTAATCTCTGCCATTTCTTAGCAGTGCCAACTTTGACAAGCACTCTAGGTTTTAGCATTTGTAGCTGTAAAATGGGAACTACATTATTTATCTCTGAGAATTGTCAAAGTTACAAGTAATACTGTATCTCCTCTATGATAGCATGAACTTCTTAAACATAGAACCTGTGTTACATTTGACTACTGCCAACCAGAGCTCTAAATACAATGCTTTTTGTGTACTAGGCCACCAGTTACAGATGGCCCAATAAAGAAACTATCAGGGAAAACACTGTAGCATATGAAAAACATTATGCTACTAATATATTTTTGTATATTGCTTTAGTGCTGCAAAGAAGAACATTCAGTTTTCCAATCTATTACAGTTATGCTTCTATTACCTCTCAAGTGCATCTTCTTCTCTACCATCCCCTTCCTAATCAAAACCATATCATCTCTCACCTGGGCTAGTCTAATAGCCTCCTATATCTCCCCTCATCCACTGTTAATCTTCTGAAATCAATTATCTATGATAAAGTCACCATGATGTTTTTTAATTTTTTAAAATCTGGTTTATGTCACTCCCTTGTGTAAAGGACTCGTCCTCTCCCATTGTACATTGTACAAAGACAAAATTCCTTTAAAAAGCCTCCACACTAGGGCTCAATACACAACTTAAATACCACTTTCTTAGAGAGTGAGTAAAAGTTGATCACAGGGAGCTGGAAAGAGAGCATACATGTTAGAAGAAAGACAAGAACAAAGACACAGACTTAGGAAAAAATCTCTCCTTTCCTGAGAGAAGTATCAGTATTTCAATGTATTTTGAGCATAGTGTTTAAGGAGTGGTGGCCAGAGATAAGGCTAGAGAGGTAAGTAGAGTTCAGATTGTGAAAAATCATGAATGCCATGCTAGGGAGCCCAGGCTTTTTTTTTTTTTTTTTTTTTGAGATGATGACAATGGATCATCTATATATATAAAAGGCTAACTGACCATCTGACTGGCTTGTAGTTATGATGTGCACTGACCACCAGGGGGACAGATGCTCAACGCAGGAGCTGCCAAGCTGTGGTGACTCGGCAGTGGTGGCTCCCGGGTAACATACTCTGGAACCAGATAGGAGGGAGCCCAATTATGGCATGGGTCACCTGAAAACTGCCCTCTCACAATCTGGGACCCCTTGGGGGGTGTTGGAGAGCCAGTTTCAGCCTGCTCCCCGCAGGTCAGGCTAAGGGACCCCAGCTGCTGGAGAGACTGCTCACTCTGTAGATGCCCTTCCAGCTGCAATGCTGCCCCAGGTGCGGCTGGCTGGGGAGAGATTATGCGAGGTTGGCTCCCGGCGTGTACAGCAAATCTTGCCCAGTCCCACCCTGCCAGCCACCTTCTAATTAATTACTTTTCAATGTGCACAAATCCATGCACCAGGGCACTAGTATTATTCATAAAAGGAAATTGTTTTGTTTTGTTTGTTCACTTTAAATCCGGGATGTAGCATTGTGTCTGAACAACATAGTAAAAAGGTGTTGTCAAAAGAAGGCAGTAAGACCTCTGTCAGAGGAACTAGACACTGATACATGAGAAGGAGGCAGAGTCAATGATCAGAAAGAAAGCACTTAGTCAAACTAGATGAGGAGCCAGAAAGGACAGCAAATAACTTGAACAACACAGAAAGGTTTGTGGTGGCTTCGGCCAAAATGTATTCCTATACAGCCTGCAGTGTGAAGGCTGTATGTGTGGGTATCCTTGAAGGCACCAATAGCTCTGAGTTGTTTGAGATGAATTAGCAGTATTCTGAGGGCGAAGTCATAGATAGATGTTTGAGCAAGTGGTCTGAGAGCAGGGAGTAGAGTCCAGCTCCTTGTGAAGGAAACAGGTGAGAGCAAGGCAAAACCATTGTCCTTATGATAAAGGACAACTTTAGGTGAATTTCTGGAATAAAATCCAAAATTGAATTTAGAACGCCAATTATGAGTATTAGACTACACTTATTAGGGAAGAGCTATGCTTTTATGATGCAATTCAGGAACTTGGGGGTAGTGAGAGCACATGACCAATATGAAAGGGATAGACACTAAGAATGACTGAGATTTCTGGAATTTTAATTAACTTTTCTGAACTTCAGTGACCCTATCAATAATATGGGAATTATGATATTTATTTACCAGAGTTGTTGGAAATATTAACTATCATGATTAATGTGAAAGCTCTTACTAATGTGAGGAGACATAGTATGTACTCATTAAATGTTGGTTTTCTTTTTAAGGAAATCAAAGCTTTCTGATTCAATTAAGAATTTATGAAACAGCAAGGGTTAGTCAAGTTCCTCATTTGGAGGGATTTGGCTTGGATAAGAAAGAGAAGGAGAAAGCACATTTTTAGAAATGTAACTGTGGAGCTACCCAAAGGGTATGAGGCTGGAATCTTGCTAGCGTAGACTAGGAAGAAGCTCATCTAAGGGAGGTCTTGGAATGGATGTTCTGTGTTGAATTCAATATGTACAATGAATTTAGGCCAAACAAACTGAAGCATAAAAGTTGCTTTCTAGTGTGGACCATGTCATCCAGAAGACACATTTAGAATATGAAAGTGAAATGTGTAATTCTAAAGCATCAATAAGAGCTCCTATTTTATATAGCATTAAACTAGTGACTATACTAAATTGCTTTCCCTGTTGAGATGGCTTTTGTAGTCAATTACATGTCAAATAAAAAACTAAGGTATGTGAGGACTCATAAAAAGCAATTAATTGTAACCAAGGGTATAGCATTCAAAAGAACTGCCGAGTTACTAGGAGAACACAATGTAAGGTATTAAAGCCACATTTGTGTTATTATTTCCATCGAAGGAACTTCTTAGAAGAGATCCTACATTGGTATGTTTTAGACCTTGCCATTTTATGTCTCTCCTCTTTCTTTAAACTGGACTAGTTAACCATCTTCCCTTAATTTCTTGCAGTCTTTGCAAATGAACTCCAGTGGATTCAGTGTCTCCTTCTCCCTTATATGGACACACTTTTTGAATCAGTTGAGTTCTTTTGTTTGTTTTAATTTTGTTTTTCTTTTAAAGAACGCTCTTCTAGCACCAAGGAAAGGACTTCACAGAAGTGTGCTCTGTTTATTGAACTAGTTTTTGATGGAAACTCTACTGTTCCATACCTTCTTTTCTTCCTCTGATCACTCTTTTTCTGTCTCTAATGAACTATTTGATTAACTTGTTATCATTAAAAACCACTCTGCTTGCTTTTGCTACAGAATTTCAATGACATTCTTTTTGAGGGGACAGTATCTTCTCTGATGCCTTCTCTGGTCATAGCTTATATCACTTGTTCTTTATAAGCCTAAAGAGATAGATCAGAAACTTTGATTTATTGCCAATTATACTGCATGTCTGCATCATTTGTGTTCCAGAGACCCAGAACACAAAACACAGTGGGTGAAGGTATTAGTTCATTAGATCACTGAGTCATGGAGCAGTGAGCTTTGTATCTCTGACCATTCTAGTTTTTTCCGTTCAGTATTACAACAAACACATTTACTTTCTTTAGTTCATATTTTTCTTTGCACCTAAGTGTGAGTCAGCTGACATCCATGCCCATATGATAAAAATTATAATAACTAATATTCAGAGAACTTATTCAATACTAGGTCATTAAAATGTAACTGTATTGACTAATTTATGTACTATATATGTCACTTAATTTAATCATTTTAACAACCTTATCAGTTAAAAACTATTACTAGCTTCATTTTTTTATATGAATAAATTAGAGCTCAGAGTGACTAAATGACTTGCCCAAGGTTTCAAGTTAGTAACTTGTAGAACCAGGACTAAGTTCTACTCCAGAGCTTGTACTCTTAAATATTGTATTGTTACATTATCTAAAGCTGTTTATGAAGCATGCTCACATATGCCATCTGATCGCCACAGCAACCCTATAATTATCCTCATTTTAAAGATGAGGAAACAGAGAAAGAAATGAAGAATCTGTTGCAAATCATGTAGCTAATAAGAAGTGGAACTTGGGATATGAACCAAATTACTGATTATAAATTTAGAAATTTTCCACCAGTTGATGTTCTAAATTTAAGCATCTGAAAATAAATTTGTATCTGATTTAACTCACAGGTATACACAGACCTGTATATATAGGTATATACTCATATATACTATGAATATATATTTTTATATTAACATGCATATAAATAATCATTTGGATAAATTTCTTTCATTTTTTAATTGATTTTAAACATTTAATTTGGTTACTATATAAGCATTACAAATTATTTTATTTTGAACAAAATTAGTAAATTATTTGTTATTAGAGGCCTGATGCATAAATTCATGCATGGGTGGAGTCCCAAGGGGGAGGGGTAAGAAGCGATTGGCCCTCCAGGCAGGTGGTGAGACACTCTTGTTGGCCCAGGATCCTGATCCATCCCATTGACATTCTTGCTGGTTGTCGGGAGCCACCTGGCAGCTGCTTTTATATTGTTCCTCCCTTGTGGAACATCTAGAGAGGGGAAGTGGTGCTTTTGAGATCCTGCTGGCAGCACTGGTCTGTCAGTGCCTGACCTGTTCTCTGGAGATTGGACCTGCAGGACTACTGAGGGAGTGAGTGGCTGCCACCTGGCTGGTGGGCTCCTGGGACAGGTCAGTCATCTGAGCAGTGCTCCCACTGTGGGAGTGCACTGATCACTAGGGGGCAGCTCCTGCTTTGAGCTTTTTCCTCCTGGTGGTCAGTGCACATCATAGGAACCAGTCATTCTGGTTGTTCCAGTCATTCTGGTTGTTTGGTTACTTAGGCTTTTATATATATAGACTAGGGGCCTGGTGCATGAAATTCATGCATGGAGCGGGGAGTTCCCTCAGCCCAGCCTGCACCCTCTCCAATCAGGGACCCCTTCTGGATGCCTGACTGTTGGCAGTCTGACTGTTGGGAATCTAGGACCACTGGCTTCTAACTGCTCACTGACCTGCCTGCCTGATTGCCCCTAACCACCTCTGCCTGCCTGCCTGATTGCCCCTAACTGCTCCCCTACCAGCCTCATTGCCCCTAAGTGTTCCCCTGCTGGCCTGATTGCCCCTAACTGCATCTGCTTTGCCCCACACCTGGGACCCAGGCTTCCCTCCCTCTGGCCAGCTATAGGCACCCAGAACCAGGGCCAGCTTCATTCAGGCCGGCCACAGCCACAGGCAGCCGCAGGCACCCAGGACCACGGGGCACTAGGCTTGTTCCTCTCTTGGGCCTCAGGTACAGGTGCAGCTGCTGGCGCTCAGGACTGCAAGGCAGGCAGCTTGTCCCTCTCCTGGACTAGAGAGGCAGGCACAGCTGTTGGCATCTGGGACGGTGGAGTGGGTGGCTTGTTCCTCTCCCCATCCGTAGCCTGTCTGGTCCCCATTCCTCTCTCCCCTGTGTTGAGTGTCTGAGCCGTTATGGTATGATGGCATGAAGGTGATGACTATTTGCATATTAGCTCTTTATTATATAGGATTTTAACTTGTCACAGTCTATCTTCAAGTGGATATTTTACCACTTCACATCTTGTATAGAAACTTTACTGTAACAAAATTTCATTTTTCCCAGGCAATCTTTGTGCTATTGTTGTCATGTATTTTACTTACGCAGATGTTATAAAACTGACATTACATTATTAATTGTTTAAATAGTTACTTAATTACCTTTAAGTATATTTCAATAATAAGAAACTTCTATTATACTTTTTCCTAGGGATATACTGTCTTTGGTGTTTTCCATTTCTTGGTATAGATCATTATTTGTATCTGGCAAAATTTTATTTCTGCTTGCAGGACTTCTTTTAACATTTCTTACACTACAAATTTGTTGGTGATTTAAAAAATTCAATTTTTAAATTGATTTTTTACACATAAAAATATTTTAACTATTTCTAAAATAGTTTAAAATAGTTAAAATATATTTTTGACTATTTTAAACTACTTTAAAATATTTTCACTCAGTCTAGAATTATAAATTGAGAGGATTTTCCCCCTTGTGAGTACTTTAATGATGTTGCTTTACTGTCTTCTCCCTTAAACTGTTTCTGATGAGAAATATCTTGTAATCTTTATATTTATTCCTGTGTATAGTGTGTCTCTTTTCTTCTGACTACAGTTCGGCCCGGCACCCGGCCATCACAGGGCCCTGAGATTGATCGATTTTTTAAAATTTTATTTCAGAGAGGAAAGGACAGGGAGAGAGGGATAGAAGCATCAATGATGAGGGAGTGGAAGCTGCTTCTTGGTTTTGCTCTTGGCGCCTCCTCCGTGGATTTGTGTTAAAGTCTCTGTTGGACCATGCCATGCGGTCCCGTTACTTGTGGTGAATCCATCCTACATGTAGGCGGGGGCCTTTGTTTACCAGCTTCCTTAGTGCCCTGAGCCCACAGGTTTCCCAGGTGTCGGCTTGTGAGTTCTTCCTGAGTCAGAAAGCCCGAGGCCTGGGGCTTGCTTTTGCCTCTGAGCTCACCCCTCTGTCTCCTGGATTTCTGGATATTACAGGGGGGGGGCGGAGGGGGGAAGGCCCAGGTTCAAAACCAGCGCTGGGGACAGCGGACAGGGCTCCTTCTCCTGGTGCTTGGGCCCGATGCCCAGGCTGAGTGCGGCTCTGGATCCTGGGTCACAGCGTGCCCACGGCGCCCAGACCATCACATCCCATAAGGGCGGGCAGTGAGCCCAGCTCCAGGGTCCAGTTCTGAGGGGAACTCTGGTCCGTTACCCCAGGAGTGGGACCACGCATGATGGACAGAGTCCGGCCCTGGGTCTGCAGATGGTCTGGGTCCAGTGCCTTTCTGACCCATGGAGACGTCCCCCGTTGTGTGTCAGCTCTCGCCTTTCTCACTTCCTTTCCCGCACTCCCTGCCGCTGCTCTGCACACAGGCCGGGCTGGGCTGTGTGGCTCCACCTCCTCTGCCTCAGGGGCTGTGTCTTGGCTCCTCTCCTGCCCCCATGGCTGAGACTCGCACTGGAGACGGGGAGCTCTGGGAGGTGGGAGCTGGGACACTCCCCTCTGTCACCCTCCCCAGCCTTAGGACCCAGCGTAGACTTGGCAAGTATCACCATCAGTAGGTGGCATCATTTGGCAAGCCTGGCCAGGCACAGTGGAGAGGTGATGAGCTGTGGGCAGAGACCTGGATTAAACTCGTGACCCCACCACTCTGCAGCCAAGCAACCTCAGGCACATACTCACTGGCTGCTCTGCGGCTCAGTGGGAGTTCATGTTCACAGGGCGCCTGGCTCACACCCTCTGTGTCCTCACCTCCCTCAGCCCAGCCTGGTCTAACCCCAGGGCTGGACCTGGGCACCGGGCCATCACAGGGCCCTGCAATGCATTGGGGGCCCTCCATGGCTGGCTGGCCCCGCCCATAGCCTGGCCCAGCCTAACCCCAGGGCCATAGCAAGGCCCTGCGACCCATTGGGCCCGCCATGGCTGGCTGGCCCTGCCAACAGCCCGGATGGCCATTGCCCTGTGATTGGCTGGTAGTTGTGGTTCGTGGGCGTGGCTTATTGGGCATAGCAAAGGTACAATCAATTAGCATATTACTCTTTTATTAGATAGGACTAGAGGCGCATGGGGGACAGGGGTTGTCCCTCAGCCCAGCCTGCACCCTCTACAATATGGGACCCATCGAGGATGCCCGTTTGGGCAGAGGGCCACTAGTGTTAAATAATGAAAAACAATTAATTAATACTTATTTTTGTATCACTATGGTAGGTGCTACGAAGTCTGATATACAGTCCTTTCATTAAGGAGCTCACAATGTAGTAAGAGAGACGAAGACAAAAAAAATTCTAATTAAGATAGAGTCTGTTCTTTTCCTTTGATATAATGTAGCACAACAGAGGAGAAGGATAAAAACAGATTCCTTGAACTGGGAACAGGAAAGAGCTTGGAATAGGGAGTCCAGAGGTCTGATTCTGATTCCAGTCCTGCTATATAGTTTCTATATGACTTCACATAAATCATTTCCCCTCTCTATGCTTCAGTTCACCCATCAAAAAAATTGCAGGTTTGGAAAAACATTAGAGGATGCCTAAGCCTAAGTGACTCTAGTATTATCCATCACTGTTACAGTTAACATTGATTACTTCTCCAAAATAAAAATAACTATCATTAGTTGAGAGGTTCCTATGTGCCAGCCACTTTTTAAACTATTTTAAATACACCTATTCCTCACAGTAACCCTATTAAGTATGTATTATCATCCGCATTATATATATTTTTAAGAAGCTGAGATAGGGATGGGTTAAGTGAGTGGTATGTCTGTGATTTGAACCTAGGCTTTTGTATATACAAAACTGGTACTTTTCCTCAAGGTTCTCTGTGGCTTTTTAAAGATACAGCAATGGCACTCAAGTGTTTGGCTCTATAGAGATTGGAGCATTAACTTTGCCATGGGTTACTTAGTCATCTTTCTTTGATCTTATAACTCTTAACAGTGTAGGCACATCTTCTGTGCAGACTCATGGGCAGATGTGGGAATTATTTATTGGAACCAGTGGTCATCATATCTCAATCCAGATAATGCCACTTCAAAGAATATTTAGAATCCAATGTGCTTGTTGCTGATGATTTTAAAAATTTTACAAGAATATGGCCCACATTCTAGTATTGACAAGCATGATTAACAATACAGCCCAATAGATCTTATCAAAATAAACAACTAAAGTGAATAGTGCAATTTAAAATTTTAAAATGTATTTCTCATTTAATTAACAACCCATAAAATTGATAATTGAAATGGACTCCTTCCTATTAATGTGGGCTTAATAATGTGCTATACTCTGTGGGTTTCCATATATGAATATATGTCTGCATACTCAATGCAATAAATATATGTTTGTGTACACATATTTAAATATGATTTTAGAAGAGAATGTATGAAACTTAAGATAATTTTTATTCACCTTTTATCACTTATCATACTATCCAAGGTGTTTTCACATACAGTGTGATTATATCAGAAAGCCTTTGTGATTCTTGTGAATGAAAATATTTTTATTCTGAGTTTATTTTTATTTGGTAGAAGGGGCAGAATTCCTCAGCAGTGTTGTGAACTAGGCTGGGTATTAATTATTCTCCTCATTACAGATTAAGAATTGACCTGTTTGAGGCTACATATCTAGAAAGGGAATAACCAAGATTTGAAATCAAGTTTCTCGGAATTCAGTCAGCATTCTTTTTACTATACCATAGTGCCTCACCTGCACTTTTCACATATGATTTTATTTAATCCTGGGATAGATCAAGCAAACTAGAATCTTGTGGCTGCAGGCAGGCCCCAACATCAGCAGGGTTACTAAATCTCAGCTGAGTTTGGCAAGTTCCTATGAATCATGAGCCAGATTCCCTCGCAAGCTTGGAAGACATATACAGACTTGGGTCAGCACCATGGAGAGCTCTCTCTGAGCCTTTTTATTTGCATCTTGGGCTTCATGCTCAGGTCCAGGAACAGGCATTGACTGGTTAAATTTAGCTTGCTCTGTCCTTCCCAGGAGAAACCCTCCTCATTCATATTTATAGAGGATTCGTTCAGACTGCTTTCTATTGTAGTTTTTCTGTGTTTTTTTAAATATGATTATTAGTTTAATGTATCCCCTGAAACCCTCCCCCATAACATATACACACTACAGACCATATATGCTTTGAGGTCAAGGCCACATCAGTCTTTTTGTTGTTCTTGTTTGTTTTTTACTCATCATTGTATCCACATTGCTAAAACTATGCCTGGCATTTTGATCAACACACAAAATATATTTGTTAAATATATTGCATAGAAATATCAAGTGCTAAACACCTACTCAGTATTAGGTTTTATTCTGGGCATGCTTACCTTTTGCATATTGAAACACAATGAATCATAATCACTCAATGAGATAGATAGTAAGAAAATACAGAATCAACTTGTATGGCCTCAGCCAAAATTCCTGAGAGACTTGCATATTCACTGCTTTTACTTCCTCATTCCCATTCATTCTTCAGTCTATTGCATTCTGGTCTGCCCTACCACTCTATTGGAATTGCTTACTTGATAACCTTATCTCACATGACATTCAACATTTGAACATTGGTTATCACTCCCTTCCCCCTCTTCACTCTTATCTTTCCTGGCAACATTCTATCTTTTTTTTTTTCCTCTCACATCTATATACTAGATGCCCGGTGCATGAAATATGTGCATGGGTGGGGGGGAAGAGGGGGGGATTCATCTCAGCCCAGCCTGCACCCTCTTCAATCCAGGACCCCTCAGTGGATGTCACCTGCCTGGCAGTCAGACATCCCTCTCACAATCCAGGACCACTAGATCCTAACCGCTGACCTGCCTGTCTACCTGATGGCCCCTTACTGCCATCCCTGCTGGCCTGGTTACCCCCAATAACACCCCCCCCATTCCCCATTGGCCTGGTACCCCTAACTGTTCCCCTGCTGGCCTGGTCGCCCCCAACTGCCCCCACCACCAGCTTCGTTTCTGCTCACTGTCCCCCTCTTCCAGCCTGGTTGCCCTGCATTGCCCCCCGCTGCTGGCCTGATCACTCCCAATTGCCCCCCTGCCAACCTGGTCTCCACACACAGCCCACTGCTCAGTCATTTGGTCAGCCCTCATTAACCCCCCTGTCGGCCTGGTCACCAAATGCAGCCTGTTTGTTCAGCCATTTGGTCATTTCTCACTAATTCCCCTGCCAGCCTGGTCACCCCACGTTGCCTGTTTGGTTGTCTGTTCAATTGTTTTGGTTGTGATGATCGCTTAGGCTTTTATATATATAGACTAGAGGCCCAGTGCACAAAATCCGTGCATGGTGTGTGTGTGTGTGTGTGTGTGTGTGTGTGTGTGTGTGTGTACTTCAGCCCAGCCTGCACCCTCTCCAGAATCCCTCTCACAATCCAGAACTGCTGGCTCCCAACCACTTACCTGCCTGCCTTGCCTGATTGCCCCTAACTGCTTCTGCCTGCCAACATGATTGATGCCTAAATGCTCTCCTCTTGGCCCAATTTCACCAAACTGCCCTCCCATGCAGGCCTGGTCACCTCAGCTGCCCTCCCCTACAGGCCTGGTCACCCCTAACTGCCATCCCCTGTAGTCCTGGTTCCCCCCAGCTGCCCTTCCCTGAAGGTCTGCCCCCCGCCAACTACCCTTCCCTATAGGCCTGGTTTTCCCCAACAGTCCTCCCCTGCAGGCCTGATCACCCCCAATTGCCCATCCCTTGCAGGCCTGGTCCCTCCCAACTGCCCTCCCCTGCTGGTCTGATCACCCACAACTTGCCCTCCCTCCTGGCCATCTTGTGGTGTCCATCTTTGACCGCTTGGGGGTGGCCATCTTGTGTGTTGGAGTGACAGCCAATTTGCATATTACATCTTTATTATATAAGTTACTTTATGTTCTTCTTGGATCTTTTCTTTCTCACTCCCTCCATCCCTCCCTCATTCCTTTTTTCCTTCCTTCCTTCCTTCCCTCCTTCCTTGACATTTAAGTTTAGGATTCTCTAGGATTCCAACCTACTGTCTTCACACACTCTCCCTGCTTTTAAAATTCACAATCTTCTGTTCATATGACTTCAACTACTGTCTATAAGCCAATACCTATTGAGTCTATAATATTATATCTAATTTAATCTCACATTTCTAAATATCTATTGGCCAGTGGTATGGACAATAATGATACTCCTTGCAGATAATGTGGTGGGAATGAAAGAATAATAGTGAGCAAGCTTCTAGCATGTTTGGGTGTGAGTATAAACAGCTACATTTATTTGATCTCACTGGTGCAGATTTTCAAAAAAAGAAAATAACCATAGTATATAATATGTACCTGATAAACATTTATGAATATATAAAAGAGGGAATGAATAAACTAGAGGAATTGGTGGGTCTGGAAAACTTTCTACTAGGTATTTTATAA
The DNA here is from genome assembly GCA_027563665.1 of Antrozous pallidus. NCBI lineage: Eukaryota > Metazoa > Chordata > Mammalia > Chiroptera > Vespertilionidae > Antrozous > Antrozous pallidus. The sequence goes on along the minus strand of CM050508.1, from coordinate 176,387,136 downwards.
ATGTAATTTAATATTGCAACAGCTAATAAAGATAATGTATTACATGTTTTATATTTCTTTAATTTGCTTACTTTCCCATGTCTCATTGCCACTCCCCTCATTCAGGCCTCCATTATTTCTGATTTTGATTACTTGTGACCCTGTAATCTGTCTTCTATATAGTTGCCCAAATGACCTTTCTAAAAAGCAATTTGGTCATGTAAGTGTTCTGCTCAAACTCTCCGATTAGTCTACTTTTCTATAAGGTTAAAAAAAAACCTTAAACTCTTTAGATTACATTGAAGAGCTGCTAGCTTTCCTTCTTTGCCTATCTAGCTCATTATGAAGAATTTAGTTCAGCGTCTAGCAAATAGTAAGCATTTGATAAATGCGGTGAATGCCATTGTCATCATTGTCTTTGTTGTCATAGTCTTTATTATTGACACTGTCATCATTATACATCATTATCATCATCAGATGAGGGATCCTAGCCTGTCAGAAGTATCAGGGTTTTACAGATTACTTAGTTCAATTTGCATTTTGTATATTCTCACATCCAGAAAGAGGAAGATGTTTGTTCAGACATGTAAAACTTGTAAGAAAGATGGCAAATCACAGGGAATAGAACCTAAACTGACTTTGTCCACTGTCCCAATTGTCCTCTTATGGTTTTGAAATTATTTTACCTTCCAATGAATTTATGGCCACAATTGACAGAGAAGAAAGAGCATGGTCAGTCTTAGCTGGGCCAACTCCAGACTCTTGTATCTACTAGATAATAATATTTAACTCATAGAGCTATCATAATGGACAATCTTCCTATCTAATAAAAGAGTAATAGGCAAATTGACCACATCTCTGCTACAAGCCATGCCCACAAGCCCCACCCACAAGCCAATCAAGAGCAAATATGCAAATAAACCCATCCAAGATGGCTACTGGACATAGAGAGCATGCGGGAGGCTTTTGTTTCCCCAGCAATGGAGGAAGCCAAGCTTTCCGCCTGCCCTTGATGCTCAGGCCTCCACACCAAGCTACAAAGTTTCAATTATAGAATCCCAACAGAAATGGTGGCAGCCATGGAGCAGGAGAGAGGCAGGAGACTAGGGTTGCCCTCAGCAATTGAGGAAGCCCAGAATCTGCTTAAGGATACAAAGTTTCAATTATAGAAGATACATAAATCCCAACATAAATGGCAGCAACCACGGAACGAGCAGAAGGCTTGGCTCCATTCCAGGCTACAAAGTTTCAATTGTAAAACATAAATTAATCGCAGATACCAGGGCCTCCGCTTGGGTCACCAGGAGACATTGCCTGCCTGCAAACCACCACAGGCCTCTCGCCCAGGCCGTCCCATACCCCAAAAGAACCCCTACCCCGGTCCAGGACAACCTTCAGGGCAAACCAGCTGGCCCCACCCATGCACCAGGCCTCTATCCTATCTAATAAAAGAGTAACATGCAGATTGATCATCACTCCAAAACACAAGATGGCTGCCCCCATGTGGTCAAAGATCCTGTCCCCATGTGGACACAAGACGGCCACCACAAGATGGCCAGCAGGGTAGGGCAGTTGGGAGGGACCAGGCCTGTGAGGGAGGGCTGTGGGGGCAGTCAAACCTGCAGGGGAGGAAAGCTAGGGGAAAACAGGCTTGCAGGGGAGCAGTTAGGCATCAATCAGGCTGGCAGAGGAGTGGTTAGGAGGTGATCAGGCTGGCAGGAAGAAGTGGTTAGGGGCAATCAGGAAGGCAGGTAGGCAAGCAGTTGGGAGCCAGCAGTCCCGGATTGTGAGAGGAATGGTTCCAGATTGGAGAAGGTGCAAGCTGGGCTGAAGGACCCTCCTCACCCGCCTGTGCACAAATTTTGTGCACCGGGCCTCTAGTTTATATAATAAAAGCCTAAGAAACCGCTGCTGTGGAATGACCAGAATAACTAGTTGCTATGATGTATACTGATCACTAGCGGGCAGACACTCAACGCAGGAACTGACTCCTGGTGTTCAGTGTGCTTCCACAGGGTGAGCACAACTCAGTCAGAAGCCAGGCTCATGGCTGGCGAGCACTAAGGAGCAGCGCTAGGGATCAACAAGCCACATGGTAAGGAGCAGTGAGCAGGTGAGCGGTAAGAAGTGAGGGGGATTTGGCCTAAGCTGGCCGGTGGACATCCTTCAAAGGGTCCCAGAGTGTGAAAGGGCTCAGGCTGAGCTGAGGGCCTCTGCCCCTCAGTGCATAAATTTTATGCACTGAACCTGTAATATCTCACACACACCTTGGCACAAAGTAAGTGCTTCCTCCTTACCTCAAATTTGGTCCATATGCCCTTATATATCTAGGCTAGAGGAATTCCAATACCTTATAATTATGCTAGTCAAAGAAGTGGTTGCTTTTTAAAACTTGCAGGAAAGAAATATCATGGGAAGAAAGTTAAGAGCATATTGTCGTCAGCATGAGCAGAAACTGAAAATAGATTGCTGCATACGGGTTTCTAGTTGTGCTTGGGAATACAGCCAACTGAGTACAACATGGCCCTTATCCTGGGACTCTGCCAGCCTTGCCCTCCCTGTGTGTGAGTCAGGTGCATCTGTGCTCATGGCCGATATTGTGATCCACAGAGATTCAAGCAGGTTTCTATTATATAAGAGTTCTAGAGAAGCCTTCAGGAGGGCCTAGGCACCCCTGAACCAATTTCCTGAATTTTAACACTGAGGAATTCAAACCTCTATCTGTAGAAAATTGAAAGTGCTCTCATAGTTTGCCTGTCTTCTTTCTGCCCCTAACTCTGTCTCTCAGACCGGTCTTTCCTCATTTGAGTTTGAATATATTAGACTTGGAAGACTTTAAGTTGGGGAATTTGGAATATTTCTATCATCCTATGCAGAAGAGATGAAATTGTATAAAAGAAAACTGGAACTTTCATTTTTCAAGAGGAAGTGATGTAGTATTCACTTATTTTCTAACTTGTTTTATTGTTTAAATTTTATTAACCCTCTGAAGAGAGGAGAGAGAGAAATGGGTGTTTTTAGAATGAGAAGATTTGAGTTAAGCCCTTAGCATATGTAATTAGAGCTGGGATTAGGGGTGTGTTTAGCTTCCGAGAGACTTTGTTCTCTTCTCTGATTATAAGAAGACTCACCTCTGCCTTCTCTTCCTCTTAAGGTTAGTGTGAGATCAGTGAAGGCATTTCTATAAAAGTATTTTACAGATTTGAAAATGCTTTACAATTACACATTTTACTAATAACATTTATTCAACTTGTTAAAAATATACATGCATTATTATTTTTTTCTTTCTCACTCCTCAATATTTTGGACTATGACTTTTATTCCATTGCCAAAATTTTCTTTACCTGTGTAAGAATCCAGGCTTCACTGGAGTCTAGGGCAGGAGTTGGAGGAAGCAATCTTTGGCTGCTGTTACTCTGAAATCAGAGAAAGGAGCAGAACCACAAAACTTGGAGGACACGGTAGAGAACCTGAGTCTGAGAAGCCTGAAATCAGCAGTGTCTGAACAGAATATCTGAACTGCAAATGTGACCTTAGAAATATGAAAGTCTATAATGTGAGTGCAGGATGAGGCAAGTATAGGATGGAGCAATTTTCCGGGTATAGTGTTGGCTATTTGCAACTAGCTAATGGTTGACCACATTTAAATAAGGACCTGGATTATTATGGGCACATTTATGTGGATATTTTCATTTAAAAATATTTTTATTGATTTCAGAGAGGAAAGGAGACGGATAGACAGAAAGAAACATCAGTGATGAGAAAGAATCAATGATTAGATGTCTCCTGCATGCCCCCTACTGGGGGGATCAAGCCCGCAACCCCAACATGTGCCCTTGGCTGAAATCAAACCTGGGACCCTTTAGACCACAGGCCAACACTCTATCCACAGAGTCAAACCAGCTAGGGCAATGTTTTCATTTTGATGCATTCCATTTGACTATCAAACTGCTCTTCCAAATGGGTCTCATAAATCACTTTTCAGCTAGTGGGGGCCTGGGGGATTCTTATAGCTGAATTCACACAGTGGCCAAAGCTATTTTAGCATTCATATTTTTTTCAAAGTTGTCATCTTTCCTGGTTTCATTGAAAAGCATCACTTTTTAAAAAAAGATATAGAATAATTAACCTTATTTGTTTCCTTTGTGAGGGAGTTCTACATTACCTTGGAGACATATCAGAGTAATGTTCTCTTTCTCACTTCCTATAAACATGTGCTTGTGTACTATTCAGGGTTCTCTAGAGAAACAGAACCATTAGGATGTGTAAACATATAGAAAGATTTATTACAAGGAATTGGCTCATAATGGAGGGGATGACAAGTCCAAAATCTAAAACATTGGGCTGAAAGTTTGGAGACCCAGAAAAGCTAATGTTGCAGTTCCAGTCCAAAGGGCTACAGGCTAGAGTCAAAACCTGAAAGCAGTCTGCTAGAGAATTCTCTCTTGCCTAGGGAGGCTGGTGATATTGTTCTATTCAGGCCTTTGACGGATTGGATGAGGCTTATCCGCATAATGGAGGGCAATCTGCTTACTCAGAGTTTACAGAGTAACATTTAAAATGTTAATATCATCCCAAAATGCCCTCCACATTGACACATAAAATTAACTAGCACAGCATGTAAAAAGAAAAGATTATGTAATAGGGTTCTTATATACATATTTATACTTGCATTGCAGTGATTGTATTTGCATATATATAGACATATAGATACATATAGATATACTACTGGCCTAGTGCATGAAATTTGTGCACAAAGTGAGGTGTTCCCTCAGCCCAGCCTGCACCCTCCCCAATCAGGGACCCCTTGGGGGATGTCCAACTGCCAGTTTAGGCCCAATCTCAGAGGGCTGCTGGCTCCTAACCACTCACCTGCCTGACTGCCTGATCACCCTTAATTGCCTCTGCCTGCCTGTCTGATTTTGCCCCCAACTGCCCTCCCCTGCCTGCCTGATCTCACCCCCAACTGCTCTCCTCTGCTGGCCTGCTCACCCCTAACTGCCTCTGCCTGCCTGACCACCCCTAAATGCCTTCCCCTGCTGGCCTGATCTCACCCCCAACAGCCCTCCCTTACAGGCCCGATTCCCCTGATGGCCAATTTGGTTCTGATTGGTTTTCTATGCCAGTTAGCATCAAAAGCTCCACCTCTTAGGCAGTCATGGGCTCCTCACAGTTCACCCAGATTTGTTTCTGATTGGTCGGTTTCTATGCCAGTCAGCATCTCCAGGCTTATCTCCAGGCCTGATAAGAGATGTGTGGCTGGGCTAATCAGCATCCCCAACAGAGGCTAGAGAGAAACAGAGGCATGGCTGCTGGCAAAGCCCTGAAAGAAAAAAGAGGCAATGGCTGATCAACAGCTGCCGTGGAGGCTGTGGCTCAGACCCTGCCTCCCACTTCAGGCCTCTCTGCAAGCCTGATCCATAGCCCCCTTGGCAGTCAGTGCTGCGTCACCCTGCCTGTGCTGGTGGCAGTCAATGCTGGGTCGCCATGGTAGCCCAGCACTGACTGCAGGAGTGATTTCTGATGTTTGATTGAGCCTTCAGTCATTTTGGACATTATGGACCACTGGGATCAGGCCTAAACGGGCAGTCAGACATCCCTCTCACAATGTAACTGCTTGCCTGCCTGCCTTCCTGATTGCTCCTAACTGCTTCTGCCTGCCAGCCTGATTACCCCCTAACAACTCCCCTGCCAGCCTGATTGATGCCTAACTGCTCCTCTGTCAGCCTGTTTGCCCCTAACAGCCCTCCCCTGGAGGCCTGGTCACCCCTAAATGCCCTCCCCTGCAGGCCCAGTCACCCCAACTTCCCTTCTCTGCCAGCCTGGTCACCCCTAACTGCCCTCCCCAGCAGGCTTGATTGACCCCAACTGCCCTCCCTTGCAGGCCTGATCCCTCCCAACTGCCACTCCTTGCTAGACTGATCACTCACAACTGCCCTCCCTTTCATGTCTGGTCCCTCCCAAACTGCCATCTCCTGCTGGCCATCTTTTGGTGGCCATCTTGTGTCCACATGGTGACAGGATCTTTGACCACAAGGGGGCAGCCATCTTGTGTGTTGGAGGGATGGTCAATCTGCATATTACTCTTTTATTAGATAGGATAGAGGCCTGGTGCATGGGTGGGCCCAACTGGTTTGCCCTGAAGGTTGTCCTGGATCAGGGTGGGGGTTTCCTTGGGGTGTGGGGTGGCCTGGGTGAGGGGCCTGTGGTGGTTTGCAGGCCAGTCACCACTACCCTCCCCACCAGTGACCCAAGCAGAGGCTCTGGGATTTATGTATCTTCTTCAATTGAAACTTTGTAGCCTGTAGTGGAGCCAAACCTTCTGCTTGCTCCATAGTGATAGCCATTTCTGTTGGGATTTATGTGTCTTCTATAATTGAAACTTTATAGCCTTAAGCAGAGGCCAATACAGGCCAGGACTGCAGAAGCTTGGCTTCCTCCATCATCAGGGGCCTCTCTCCAAGCCTGATTCATAGCCCTCTTGGCAGTCAGAGCCTCCTGCTCTCTCTAGCTCTGTGGCTGCCACCTTTTTTGTTGAGATTTATTTATCTTCTATAATTGAAACTTTGTAGCCTTGAGTGTAGGCCTGGACCCGTCAGGGTGTTGGAAAGCTTGGCTTTCTCCATCCCTGGGTAAACCCAAGCCTCCCTCCTGCTCTCTCTGTGGCTGCAGCCATCTTGGTTGGTATTAATTTGCATACTTGCTCCTGATTGTCTGATGGGTATGGCGTGTGGGTTTAGTGGATTGATGGTTAATTTGCATATTACTCTTTTATTAGATAGGACTAGAAGCCCAATGCATGAAGATTTGTGCAAGAATGGGCCTTCCTTTTCCTGGCTGCTGACACTGCCATTCCTCTTCAGTCCCAGAGCTGCCGCTTTCTGCTCTGGCCCTACCTTCCCACATTGCCCAGAGGCCCTGAGTGGTTGGGGTAGTGAAGAATGCCTGAATTGTTGCCTTGGAAATGATGCAAGCATCCCAGCATGCCCCTGACCACTCAGTGCCTGCATATGTAAATTAATCTACCATATTTGTTCGGTTAATATGCATATTCACTCCTGATTGGCTGGTGGGCATCACAAAAGCCCAGTCAATTTGCATCTTTCTCTTTTATTAGTGTAGATTTTTCACACAGCATTATACCTTGAGCACTTTTACACTTAAATATTCTCAGAGTACATAATACTCAAGCATATGAATGTATAACTACTTAACATGGAGAGAGGTGGAGTATAGTTTCTTTTTTTCTCTATTAAAAATAGTACTGCACAGTATCCAATCTAAATCTCAGGTTTAGAAGAACATTTGTTTTTAGCATGTCTTCCTATAGTGCATTCAGATTATTTCATCACACACACACACACACATACACACACACACACACACACACCTTAGATTCTTCATTTTCTGGTACTTATAAGTATCATCCAAGCTGGTTTGGCTCAACAGACAGAGCAGATCAAAGGGTCCGGGTTTGATTCAGATCAAGGACATGTACCTTGGTTCTAGGCTTCTCCCAGGCCAGGGCTCTGGTCAGGATTCATGCAGGAAGCGACCAATCAATGTATTTCTCTCACATCAATGCTACTCTCTGTCTTTCCTTCTCTCTTCCACTTTCCCTAAAAAAATCAGTGGATAAGTATCCTTGCATGAGGATTAACAACACTACATATGCATATGTACTATATCTATTATGTGCAAGACTGTAATTTCCTATTTGCATGGTTCCATGTTTCTGGTGTCTGTCCTTTGCCTTGAGTGTGGGGTGCACATATTTCAAGGTGCTTTGTGCTGACAATAGTCCTCTCATTTTTTCTTTCTGTATTGTCTTCTAGGAGTTATGAAGATCATGATTAGAGGGCAATATTTCCTCAAAAAGTTGCCCTACTTCATCAGAGTTGGGTTAATTGATAATTTGGTTAATCTAGACTCTGAATCTCCAAGTCTGGGTTAAGATGAAGGTGAGAATAGACAGACTGTTTCCCCACCTTCCAGTTAAGAGTGACATTGCGAGGGTGCTCTGTTTCATGAGCTTCTACTTTGGAGGTAGGACACAGATACATACCTACAGATAGATGGAGTGATAATATTTTAGTATAATTTTGACATTACTTTAAATTTATGTTTCACATCTTTTTTCCTCTGCTCACTTTTTTCCTTTATTCTCCTTTCTTTACTCTCCTTCTCCTTGTACATATTTCAATCTCTTTCAGACATTTTTTCATTCATTCAGTGGTTACTTAATACCTAACACATTATAAGCATTAAACCAATTATTAGGAATATGATTATTAAAAAGAAAGAAGAAGACCAGTTCTTTCTTCAAGGTGATATCTGTATCTGAATGATTGCATCCTATCTAATAAAAGAGAAACATGCAAATTGACCGTACTTCTGCTACATCCACAAGCCATGCCCACCAGCCAATCAGGAGCAAATTAACCCAACCAAGATGGTGGTTAACTTGCATATCCAAAGAGCTAAAACTGGAGACAGCATAGACAGGAGCCAAGTGCTGCAGAAGAGATGGAAGCTGTGGAGAAGCAAGCTAGCGAGGCAGCAGAGAAGGGAGGGAAACAGGCGGGGCAGCAGAGACCACCGCAGGAAGCCCTACTGCAGGAATCTTCCTGTAACAGGCCTCTAGTTATAATATAAGTGTCCTGATTAAGGTAGCCCAGTGTACTATGGCAGCACATTAAAGTACATTTATCCTGTACCTGGGCACATAATAAGTGCTTAATTTATATTAATGACCTCTTAATGTGCATGCATATTCCAGTGCAAACATATAAAACCAGATACCTTTTCTCCCAGGAGACGGATTAAGATCATACAATACCAGCACTTCTATAATAGCAAATGCATCTCTATTATGGCTTGTCATACAGGGTTAGGTGTGTCTGGCATGTTTTTCTTCTCATGTCACATAGAACAGGCAATATTGATAAATATTGATAAATAAAACTTATTGGCTTAAGTTTTATTTTAGGATTTAGGAAGCTTCATTCTTTTTGAAGCAAAGCATTAGTCAGAGAGACCAGTATGATAATGAATACCTGGTTTTCTGTACTATGGGCCCAGAATCATCTGAGGATTGAAAAGCAGAGTTTGCAGATATAAATGAAGCTGCTCCTTAACTCAGCCCATCTTCCCTGTCGAGGTGAATTTATTGCTGAAACAAAACACTTTACTTAGTAGATTTTAAGCAATGCTTGAAGAGAGATTAGGCTGACATATAGTAAATTCCTTGCACCAAATATATCTTTGCCATAGAAAATCTCAATTTACAAAACTTTTTATGCATTTTCAGTTTTTTTCCCTTCATTATTTTTCTTTTATTTTTTCCTTTTCGTTTTTAAATAGAGGGAGCTTGCATCTAATTTAAGTGTTAAAATGTCACCTGTTCACAATGTGCCTGAAATAAGCAATAACATGAAGTGGGAATAGGCTGATTCTGTGTTTCTTAAAGAAGCTGCCCAGTTTTAGAAACTGGTTTTGGCCCAACGGTAAAGCAGGATTGTTGAACATGAATTTCAGATCGATCTCTTGCCTCTGACAGTTACTGCACAAGTTCCAATCACATTAGTGCCTCTTCAGCTTGAGCCAAAATTTATAGCATAAATTCAACATTTTTCAAATCTTAATCAACCCAGAGGTCATTCTCCTCCAAGTGCAGTTTTGCTGCTGCCAATGGAAAATCAATGGGGGAAGGTTGATACTTTCCTGCTGCCACAGCACCAGACACAAAATGAAATGCTCCAGAAAGGTCTGCTTCATTTTTAGCTATAGCTCTTAGAGAATGTTTTCTTTTTTTTTTTTTTTTTTTTTTTGGTTTGTTTTAATGCTAATGGCACTTTTGATCCCTAATGTCTAGGTCCTAGCCAGGGGAAATAGTCCAGTCAGCAGCAGCATAATCAGATTTTTTTTTAAAGGAGAAGCTTTGATCTCATTCCTTATTATTTTCAGAAGCTCCTATTTTTATTAGCTATAGTAGTGGTCGGCAAACTCATTAGTCAATAGAGTGGCAAACCATGGCTCACGAGCCGCATGTGGCTCGCGAGCCGCAGTTTGCCGACCACTGGGCTATAGAATAAAGTCCCAATTCTTTGGCCTGGCAAGCAGAGCCCTTAACTTGCCAACCAGTTAGCTTAGCACGTTGCCTGGCTCAGAGAACTGCTCAACAAATAGTGTTTTAGAGTACTGGGATAAAGGAATCTATCCTTAGCACACCCACATGAAATGCCTCCCTGTGTAAATATGCTCCCTCAAGACATCAAGTCTTTATGCACAAGTAACTCTTCACACTTAGTGCTCCTTTCCCACTGAATTTCCTATCACAATATTTTGTTCCTTTAAGACCAGGCTCAAAGGTCACCTCTGTGACCCTTTTCTGTTTCTTGCCCCAAGCAGAGCTAGTAGTTTTCCTACTCTGTGTGCTCCCCCTGCACATTTTCATACCTCTGTAATGACTCTTGACAGTGTTTCCAAAATAGGTGTGGGTGGGTCTGATTCTCTGATAGAATGTGAGTTCTGTCACAGGCAAGACCTGGTTTGCTCATCTGGCATCAGTGTTTTAAAACATGTTCATTGAACTCAGTCAACATTCTCTGCAATTTAATTTTTTTGAGATACGCATAAGATGGAGAATGAGAAGTAATTTTTCCTCCCAATTGTGCAGTCTTGATCCAGCTCTCCTGGAACTTGATTTCTTAATCAAGTGACACAATTGGCCTAACTCAGTGGTGGGCAAACTCATTAGTCAACAGTCAACAGAGCAGCAAAACTCCAGCCTAATTGATCACTAAAATTCACTCTTACTTTGGCATTATGATTATTATTACTTTTGTTGTTCTATTTATTATTTTACTTTTACTATTACTAATTTTAGTAGTACAAGGAACACCACTTATTGAGTCTCTACCAGGTGTCAGGCTGTGTTATAAGAATTTAACTATATTATTGCATTTAATCTGCAAAACAAGAACATGAGTTAAAATTATTAGTTTTATTTCACAGAGATGAGAATTGATGCTCACAGGCTAAGAAACATATCTGAAGCCACACGGCTAGAGTATGACGGAACTATAATTTAAATTTAAATTTTTAATTCCTACAAAAATGAACTTTAAATTTATTATACCAATTATTTTGAACTCAAGAAAAAATATTATAAATATATAATTGTTTTAACTTAAAAATAGTATATCCTCATGGAAGACGGATACTTCCAAAGTAAACAAAGATTGATAAATCACTCATTCTGCTACCCAGAGAGAACCCATATTAACATGCTATGAATTTTCTTCATGTGTTTTCTCTATGTATATATGTATCTGTGCATGCATAATTGGCAGTTGCATATTAGCTGAGATGTAAAATTGACATAGTGGTAATGCTGGTGTGCAGAAGCTATAACTCTTTTGCCGTTTTCTGGCCTGAGCCTCATATACATTAGTAATTCAGCTATTCAGGGACTGCTCCTACCAAAACAAACAAACAAACAAACAAAAACATGCAAGGCTTTGGATCTCTGACTTATACCAGCAATTTGTCTCCTCAAAGTGCCAGAGTTAGGTAACTTTAATTCAATGAAAATATTAGAATCCTTGAAGGATGGCATAAAAACCATTTGGAGAAGAAATGAATTTCAATAACTGACTGAATTTCCTCTATTATGGAAAAATAGTCACTCTTAGTGCTTGTTAAAAGCCCAATCCTTGAGAAAGATCCAAACTTTGAGATTAGATTGACTAGATTATAGCTCAATATCTATTAATTATTTACACAGGAGCCTGAGGCACCTATAACTTCAGAAACTAGGATAGAATCTATCGAGAAACCTGGGTCTGGGAAGATTGGAATAATTTGTTCTAAATCACATGCCTAAGAGATGACAGACTCAGGACTAAAGCTTAGTGGAGCAAAGGAGTATGCATTTCTGTTGGTTCAGCATTTACTTTAGTCACATACTGTGTTGTGTCCTTGCCATACCTTTTATTGTTTTACACTCTTACTCTCTGAGATGAAGGTGTTATCTCCCTTATAGAGATGAGAAAACAGATAAAATAGTCTGTTCAAGATTGCAAACAAGTGGCAATGCCAGAATTTGAATCTGTGTATTTGACTCCTAAATCTGTATTCTTTCAGCGATACCACACTTCTCAGGCTTTCTGACTTTCAACAGAGCTATTGCCAATACAGTTCTTTGCTGTCATTTCTTGGAATGGCTGCTGTGCCAGTCAGGGTGCTGTGACAGGACCAGAATCACTATGATGTGAGGGGACAGGGGTTTTATTAAAGAAACTAGACATCAAATAACTGTGGCAGGATCTGAGAAAGTGATGATCAGGGAGTTGGAGGACCTGAGGAGGTCCAGAGTGAGACAGCACAGTGGACCATGATGGAGAAATCCATAGAAAGCTGTTGCCTCTGTTTAGCTACTGATTCTGTGGATCTGCTGCCAGATATCTACTAGTGGGTCTGAGTTCTCCAATCAGCAGGACCAGTAGGAAGGGAAAAGAGCTGAAATTAGAGCAGAGAAGAGAAAGGACAAGCTGGAACCCCACAGTACATCCATGTCTGGTATCTGATGAAGCAAAAACCTGCAGAGTCTGATTGCTACTTTATTTTCACCTTCCAAATCATGTGAAAGTTCTTTTTACCAACTTTAATCCATAACCATACAGGAAAAGTCATCATGGGAAACATAGTTCGCTGCTTAACTGTACATCCTCCCCAGCTGCCATTTGGACAGTTCTGTAGGCTGTCTGCTCCAGAGGAAAGGATGTCCTACCAGCTATTCCAAATCCAGTACTATAGCCGTACTGTCCAACAGGAATTTTTCTAATGATGGAAATATTCTACATTTACGGTGCACCCCATGCCTCTCTCTTTTCCACTCTGTGTGGCCTCCTTACGTGCAGAGACTGTGTTATATTCCCAATGACAAAGTAAAGGACCTAGCTGGCAAATGCCTGGGGAATAAATGGATGGTGAGAGTCACTGTCATAGGCAGTAATCTGTCAAGATAGTTGCTAGTGGGTCAAAAGGCAGAAGTGAAAGGCAGCATTATAGAGTAACAGAATTTTGGGTCTGGAATAGGCAGCTCAGAGTCTATGGTAAAAAGAATACAGGATTTAGAGTTCTAGTCCTAGCTTTGCTATTTCCTTGGTTATGCATCTTGGGCAAGTTTGGGGGCCTTTCTAAGTGTCATTTTTCTTATCTGTAAGAAAGAGAAGGTTATACCAATTTCAGAGTCGTAAAAAATAATGAAAACACCCAGTGAAGAGTCTGACACATATAATCTTTAATACATGTAATTTCTTTCTTACAGATTTTTGGTATGTCTCACTTATTGTTAGTAAGTTTTGCAGCAGAATTATAACCTGCCATTTTTAGGATATATTGCAAATAAAATATTATTCTTTTAGTGCCAAAGACACAGGGCCATTTGAGGCCTTCAGTTCCCCCTGTAAGAGAAGAGTGAAGCTAAGCATGATTAAAGAAGGTCTTATATATTTAACTGCATATTGGACAGATCCCCGGGGACTTCAAAGCCTTTTTGAGAATTACAAGGTTAAATGGTAATAAAATTATTTTTGCTGCAAGAACATGAAACCCATGGTGACAGTCACTGCTCTGTGGCTCTGACCACCTCCATCTGTAGAACCATCATTTTGTTTCATTTCACAAACCATTTAAAAGTGAATTGGATTTATCAAAGAGCAGGACTCATAGTATATTTAAGTCTATATATCCACAGAAACAGAATCCAGACACACATTTTTGTTGGCTATTCAGAGGCTGACCATCTTTCTCCTTTCTCAGCCACTGCCTGCACTTGGGACTATAATTATCAGAATCCTCAATTGGATTATGCTTTTACAAAAGTCAACCTAGTGAAGTATTAAAAAATACATAATTCATTTTTACACAGAAGTTCAAGCCATGCCTTCTGTTGTAGTAGCTAATCTGATTTCCTGGTCAGATGAAACCTTAAAAGGGTCTTCAAGAGCACAGAACCAGTTTCTCCTTTTCCCTCAATGTTTGTCAGTTCTATATTCAGGAGCTCAGATTTCCTTTCAAGTCAGGATGTGTGTGGTGACATTTACTATAAATGAATCCAAGTTTCAATGTTTTACTGAGCTTTCCGAAATATTTCTTATATGTAGTGGTAGGAAACCAGCTATATTTTGGCATGAGAAAGGGCTTAAGAGGACAGGCAGTAGTAGACTAGAAATCAATAAATCAGAATTTGAATTCTAGTTATTTTTATCAATTGAATTACTTGATTTACTTAGCTTCCTCATCTGTAAAAGGAGATTACTTGAATTTAATTTCAGGATTGTGGGGGTTTGAAATAAGGCAATAGGCTACCAGGTGAATAGAAGAAGAGCACAGAGTTTTGGAGACCAGCAGGGTGGATTTGGGGCCTGTTTCCTCTGTTAACTCCTTGTTTTCTCTCAGTAAAATCACTTCCCCTTTCTGAACCTCTGACTCCTCACGCATAAAAAAATAATAATGATGGCAGATAATCTCTAATTTCTCTTTGGGCTATGAAGTCTGATGATCACTTCTTTCTCAATTTTTTTTTGTTTTGTTTTATTTATTATTATTATTATTTTTTTTTTAGCAGAGGAAAGGGGCTAACAGCACTACAATTCTTCCCTCTAAGAGATTCTAATAGTATGTCTCCAAGTTGGTCCTTCTACCAAGCCAGTTCTAGACTACTTTGTTTTAACTCCTGACTCCTTCTCAGTCACTTCCTCATTACACATACACACTCACACACACACACACACACACACACACACACACACACACACACACACATATATATGAAACCTGGTGCATGAATTCATGCAGGAGTGGGGTCCCTTGGCCTGGCTGATGATCGGGACCAATCAGGGCTGTCTCCTGCTCCTGATCGATCAGGTCCTGAGGATGACTGGTGTGGGCAGGCCTGGGGAAAGGGCTGCAGGAGGTTGGCTGACCACGGGAGGTTGGTTGTGGGAACACACTGACCACCATCCCCTCTTTTTATCATACCCACATCCAATTCATCATTAAATATTGCTGGCCAGTCATCTGGTCATAACAGTCACTTAGGCTTTTATATATATACTGAGTGCCCAGATTATTGTGATCTCTGAACGCATAATAATCTGGCCACGAAGTATATATCCTATAAAATGAAAGGCTAATATGCAAATTGTGCCCTTGACCAGGGGTTCGACCAGCAGGCAGGCTGGGCAACCAGCCCTTTCCCCACCCATGTCCCCTTCCCCTGGCCAGGCTGGCTGGACTCCACCCATTCATGAATTCATGCACTGGGCCTCTAATATATACTGAGTGGCCAGATTATTATGCATTCAGAGATCATAGTAATATGGCCATTTAGTGTATATTTATGTTTATATTTGCATTTAAACTGTGACTTATGGTTTTTCTTTCTCTAGACATTTTTTAAAATATATTTTATTGATTTTTTACAGAGTGGAAGGGAGAGGGATAGAAAGAAACATTGATGAGAGAGAGACATCGATCAGCTGCCTCTTGCACGCCCCCTACTGGAGATGTGCCCGCAGCCAAGGTACATGCCCTTGCCGGAATCGAACCGGGGACCCTTCAGTCCGCAGTCCGACGCTCTATCCACTGAGCCAAACCGGTCTCGGCTCTAGACATTTTTTTAAAGAAACATGATTTAATCTCAAATGATCTTTGAAATACTGATGTATTCATATTTTTTTTTGTCCAAGGAACCTAGATCTCAGCTGTGGAAGGAACCTTAGCCATCATACTGCATAAATTTCCCTCTCCATGATTCCTTCTGCACTTTTCTTGGTAGAGGGCATTCAGTTTCTGTGTGAATGCTTTTAATAATGAGGCACTCACAAATAGGGCGCTGCATCTTTGAATCATTCTTAACTACCTATACCACATTGCTCTACATCGCTTGAAATTCGGTGATACAGCTTACAGCAAGGGAACATTACTATTTCAGATATTGGGTACTAGCAAATGATCCAGGAACCTTCCCATTTGTGTAAGTGCTTTGACCTTCACTTAATGGGGTATTGTAGCATATTTAATCATGAACTAAAAATTTACTTTTGTGTGCTGGATCTGCTGCTCCTGTAAGGTCTTAGACAGGTCTATTTCTGCTTCTCTTCATTGGCAAAATGGATATAAGAATAGTCAACCTACCTTTCCCCAAGTTGTTGAGAGGATCAACTAAGGTGACATAAATAATATCCTTTATAAAGTGCTATTGCAGGGATGAGTAAACTCTGGGCTAACCACCTGTTTCTGTAAATAAAGTTTTTATTTAAATATGTTTTTTATTGGTTTTAGAGAGAGAGAAGAAGGCAGAGAGATACAGAGATAGAAATATCAATGGGAGAGAAGCATTATCAATCAGCTACCTTTTGCACATCCTCTACTAGGGATAGAGTCTGCAACCTAGGCATGTGCCCTGACTGGAAATGGAACTAATGACCTGTTGGTTCCTGGGTTGATACTCAACACCTGAGCCACACTGACTAGAATAAATGAAGTTTTACATACCGTAGCCATGCCCATTCATTTTTGTTATGTCTTTGGCTGCTTTCTTACTAAATTGTCTGAGTTGAATAGTTGTATCAGAGCTTTGTGGCCTACAGACCTAAAATACGTACTATCTAGCCCTTCATGGAAAAGATTGCTGACTGCTGTGCTATACAAATACGTGTTTATTATTAGCACCACTGGAAATATTTTAGGAAAAGGACAAGATTATTACATTGTTGTATATTAATAGAAATAAATCTAGTCAGCTCACTGGTAAACATTAAACACTTAACAATGTCAAGAACTGTTCTATGGGAGAAACCAAGATGGCAGCATAGGTAAACATCTAAACTGCTGTCTCGCACAACAGTTTCAAAACGACAACTAAAAGACAAAACTGACATCATCCAGAAGCACAGGAAGGCTGGCTGAGTGGAAAGTCTACAATAAGAAGGAAAGAAAAAGCACACTGAGACTCATAGGAGCTGCAGGAGGCACAGGTGCTGAGACACACACATACAGAGAGGATTGGCAACTAGGTGCGCAGCTGGCTTTCTCAAGCCGGAGGGAGACAAAAGCTCCCAACTGTGTTGAACTCAAGTTCTGGGCAAGACTCTGGGGACTCAGACTCATATGGGGTGAAACTGGATTGTCAGGAAAGAGAAAAGCATACTGAGACTCAGGGGAGCTGCAGAAGGCAGAAGTACCAAGGCATGTATGCAGAGAGAGCAGGAAACTGAGTAAGCACTGGCTTTCTCAAGTGGGAGGGAGAAAAAAGCTCCCAACTGCATTGAACTCCAGTTCTGGGGGAGATTCTGGGGATCCAGGCTTATTTGGGGAGAAACTGGACTATCTGGCAATGGGTAGAACTCGAAGGTGGCTTTCTCTCAGAGGTGCTTGCAGTGATTACCACGGAACACTAAGACCAATGGGTCTATTAGGGCTGGGCTTACAGGAAACCAAGGCTGTCTACTTCACCCTTAGACTCAGCCCCATCCAAGCTGAGCACAGATGCTTTTGCAAGTCTTGTCTCATAAGGGTGTCTCCAGTATATAACTTCTCCCAGCATAGAAACAGCTGATCTTCACAGCCAATTGGAGGTCAACCCCTCCCAGTGATACCAACAACAATTAAGGCATAACTACAACAATACTGTGCACACAGCCCACAAAGGGGTGCACCAAGAGTGTCCACCTTAGGTAACTGAGGAGGCTGAACCACTGGGCCCTATAGGACACCTAGCACACAAAGTCACTCTATCAACTCAGGGAAGCAGCCAAAATGTGGAGACAAAGAAACAGATCACAAATAAAAGAAATGGAGGAAAGCAAATGACTGGATATAGAGTTCAAAATCACAGTTATAAGGTTGTTGAAGAATTGTCAAGAAAAGGCCAATAACTTTAGTGAGACACTCGAGGATATGAAAAAGGACCAACCAGAAATTAAGCATACACTGACTGAAATAAAAAAAATATTATACAGAAATCTAACAGCAAACTAGAAGACCACAAGAATTAAGTCAAAGATTTGAAATACAAAGACGCAAAATCCACTCAACTGAGAAAGCAAAAAGAAAAAAGAATAAAAAAATATGAAGATAGTGTAAGGGGCCTCTGGGACAACTTCAAGTGTGCCAACATCTGAATTATGGAGGTGCCAGAAGAAGAGAGAGAGCAAGATACTGAAAACCTATTTGAAGAAATAATGACCAAAAACTTCCCTCCCCTGGTGAAAGAAATAGACTTACAAATCCAGGCAGCACAGAGAACTCCAAACAAAAGGAATCCAAAGAGGACTACACCAAGACACATCATAATTAAAATGCCAAAGAGCAAAATACAAAGAGAGAATTTAAAAGTAGCAAGAGAAAAGCAGTTACCTGCAAGGGAGCACCCATACGACTGTCAGCTGATTTCTCAATAGAAACTATGCAGGTCAGATGGGAGTGGCAAGAAATATTCAAAGTGATGATTAGCAAGAACCTACAACAAAGATTACTCTACCCAGCAAAGCTGTCATTCAGAATTGAAGGTCAGATAAAGAGCTTCACAAATAAGAAAAAGCTGAAGGAGTTCATTACTACCAAACCAGTATTATATGAAATGCTGGAAGGTATTCTTTAAGAAGAGGAAGAAGAAGAAAAAGGTAAAAATAAAAATTATTTTCAACAAATACAACAAGTGAATCTAAAAATCAAGTCAATAAAAATATCTGATGAACAGAATGGACTAATGAATATAATAGAATCAGGGCCATAGAAAGGAAGTGGACTGACAATTCTTGGGGGAAAGGGTTGTGAGGGGTGCAGGAAGAGATTGGACAAAAATCGTACACCTATGGATGAGGACAGTGGGGGTGGGGTAAGAGCAGAGAGTAGGGTGGGAACCCGGTAGAGGTGATCTATGGGCAAAAAAAGAAGAACAATTGTAATAATCTGAACAATAAAGATTTATTAAATTAAAAACAATAAGAAAATAAAATTAACACAGTACATTGATAAAAACAACAACAACAATTTGCCCCATGTATTTTACGTGAAGTTTTAAAAACTCTTTACAACAACACTATGTGTGAAGCATCTTATTGCATTCATGTTACAAATGAAATGACTCAGTAACATGACCAAGGCCACATGGGCAGAGTCAGAATTGAAATTTAGATATATGTTTTTGAAATTTGTATGATGCCACCCAGTTATTACAGTATTGTAATTCTTACTTGGTAGGAAGCACTAAGGATTGTAAAAGTTGTATATGACCAAATTAATAATGGGCATAATAGTCTTTTATGCATTATAAATGAATAAACTAATTCAGAAAGGAGTTCAAATATATTTGTAGGATCAGTGCTTGGAAACCTATAGAAACAGATAACAGCAAAACTAACAGACTGATAAAGATTGAATAGTAAGGATTACAGTATCTTTGAATGTTTTGACTTTGTCTCCACACTTTTATCAGCCCACACCAACCTTTTTCAGTTTGGCGTCTATTAGCTCAATACTGAACATCTCAATGGAATCATGTGTGGTGAAAAGAAAGGATGAAAGGAGTCTGTAAGCTGACAGGCTGATTGTTCCTCTAGTCTATGTTTTTTGAAAATCTTCTAACATTAACTGTAAAATAGTGAAATCTTTAATAAAGTAGGTTGGGCTACTTTATTAAAAGTAAGGCATAAGTGAAATGATTATTGAAAGCTTTTTAGAAAGAACATGAGTTATCAGTTTTACTAATATAAGATAACATATATCCCTTTCTTCACATGACATGCTAATATCACACCTGTCATCCATGTATACTAGTAATTTGTAGTATTTAGAGTTAAAAGGAACCTTATAGATCCTTTTATTTAACCTGCTGAATGTATAGATAAGAAAAAAACTGAGGTTCAGGAAAGTTTAGATATTTGCCTAAAGTCACAGAGCTAATATATATCAGAACTACATCTTAAAAGTGACTCTTTCTCACTCATTTGCTTATTAGTTTTCTAGAGGCCTGGGTCACAAAATTTGTACATGGGGGAGGGGGTCCCTCAGCCCAGCCTGCTCCCTTTCCAATCCAGGACCCCTCACAGGATGTCCAACTGCCTCTTGCAATCTGGGACCACTGGCTCCTAACCACTTGCCTACTTGCCTGCCTGATCACCCCTAACCATTTCTGCCTGCCTGCCTGATTCCCCATAACTGTTCCTCTACTGGTCTAATTGCCCCTAACTGCTCCCCTATTGGTCTGATTTCTCTACTACCTTTACCTCACCCTTTACCTGAGACCTAGGGTTCCCTCCCTCTAGCTAACCCGACACCCAGGACCCAGACTGACGTCTCACAGGCCAGTTGTAGCTGCAGGGGACCATGGATAGGCAACTTCAACCAGGCCGCATCTGCTGGTACTGCGGGGCAGGCGCTTGTCCCTGTCTCAGGCCGCAGCTTGACTGGTCCCCATTCCTCTCTCGTGACCTTATTTGTGCCTAGTGAGTCCCCATTCCTCTCTCCCCAGTGTTGAGTGTCTGAGCTGTTTCGGGCATGATGGCTTGAGGGTGTGATGAACATTTGCATATTAGCTTTTTATTATATAGGATTCATTCTTTAATTTTTTAAAATTTAATTCAGTCATTCATCTAACATTTGTGGAGGCCTTTCTATATGATATTCGCTGTATTAGATGCCATCATGTGTGTCATTTAATTCTTATGAGGTAGGTAGTATTACCTTGAATTTATAGTTGCAAAAACTGAGATAACAGCCGTGCCTAAGGTCTCACAGTGTTGACATGAAACTAGCCAGTTAGAGAGAATATGGAGCCAATTTAAAGCTTTCTATATAGTTCCAAAGTCAGGCACAATAGAACTAATTAACTAATTATTTTTGTCAGACTTTCAAACTGAGCTGGTAGAAAACTTAGTCTTTGAAGTCACTGGCCAGAGCCTGAAGAGATGATCTCTGAATTGTCAGTGAACAGTTTTGTGTTTTATTTTATTTTGCATTTTGTTTAACCTCATCTCCTCATGTATACATATTTTAAATGGTTGCAGTCCATAGATATGCAAGATTACATATTGCTTTTTATTAGTTAACATAGAAATTTCATATAATCTTCCAATGTCAGCCCATATTCCATTTCATGGAAAGTCTTTGTGATTAGAATTTTAATAGTCAAGGGCTATTCAGTTATATAATTGTAACCATAATTTACCTCATTCTCTTAGTTGTACATTTATTTTCTAAACTAACTAGCTATTGAACATGTTCTGACATTTAAGGTTTTTAATCTTCTGTTATATTATTTAAGAAATGATATAGGAAGTAGTGTAAGATCACTTGGTCAAAGATTAAGAATGTTATTATTAGTCTTTCATATTTGTATTTTAAGATCAAGGGATTGTACAAATTTGCAGTGACTATATGAGTAAAAGAGGAATCAGTTTACATCAGTAAGGACTTTTATATTTTTGACAGATTTTTGCAAAATTTTAAATGGCTAAATGCTTTAGATTCCTTGCATGTATATAGTAGCAAAGGTGAAGTTTGTAACCTGGATATAAAGATTTGACTCTTATTTTTACCTAAATAGAAAGTTATTTCTCCTTTGGGTTAGCATATCATCCGCGAGGGTAAGGCCACAGAATATAAAAATTTTTAGCTGCCCTGAATGAGGGATGATGACAAAAAAGAAAGCAATTTCAAACCTAAGATTTTTTTTGCATATTTATGTCTTCTCTTCTCTTATTAAGACTAAAAATAATTTCACTTAGAAAATTGTGCAAAGGATATAAAGAAGTTTGATTAAAGACAGCTTCAAATGTTGATGTATCTTTTTAATATATACCCTCCTTTAATATTGTAACCAATAATTAAAACAAATCTACATTAAAAAAGCAATAAAGAATCTAACCATGAAAATTCTCATTAAATGCAGTTATAATGCATTTATTTTATTTCATTTAGGAATACTTTATATGAGTACATATTTTGTAATAAATAATAAGAACGCTCTTTGATGCATCTTAGAGAATTTGGAACTATTTAGGTATAAAAAATAATTTAGTTATTCATTCAATAAATCTACATTATTTATTGTTTTTTATTTTTTAAACCACAACATAAAGTTACCATCTTAACCATTTTTAAGTATACTGTACAGTAGTGTTAACTATATTTACATTTTTGTGCAACAGATTTCTAGAACTTTTCATCTTGCAAAACTGAAACTCTATACTCATTGACTAACAACTTCCCTTCCCCCCCACCCTCCAGCCCCTATGAACTGACATTCAACTTACTTAGGCAAGAGTTTGACTACTTTATATACACTGAATGGCCAGATTATTGTGATCTCTGAACGCATAATCTGGCTACTCAGTATATATATATTAGAGTCCCAGTGCATGAATTCATTCATGGGTGGGGTTTGGCCAGCCTGGCCAGGGGGAGAGGACATGGATGATTTGGCTGGTCTGCCTGCTGGTCGAACTCCGGGTCGAGGGGACTTTTTGCATATTAGCCTTTTATTACGTAGGATACTAGAGGCCCGGTGCACAAAATTTGTGCATGGAGGGTGGGTACCCTCAGCCCAGCCTGCACCCTCTCCAATCCAGGACCCCTTGGGGGATGTCCAACTGCCAATTAAGGGCCCGTCCTGGGGATCAGACCTAAAATGGCAGTCGGACATTCCTATCACAATCTGGGATTGCTGACTCCTAACTTCTCACCTGCCTCCCAGCCTGTTTGCCCCCAATTGTCCCATCCTGCCAGCCTGATCGCCTCTAACTCCCCCCCCCCCCCATTGGCCTGGCCGTTCCTTACTGCATCCTCTGCTCTCCTGATCACTCTCAACTGCCCCCCACCCCCAGCCTGGTCACCCCACGCAGCCTGCTATTCAGTCATTTGGTCATCACTAACCTCCCTGCTGGCTTGGTCACCCCATGCAGCCTGCTGTTCAGTCATTACTTGTTACTGTGGCTGTTCCTGGATAATTTGCATTTTCCTCTATCATTAGTATAGATACACTGAGTGGCCAGATTATTATGCATTCAGAGATCATAATAATCTGGCCACTCAATGTATATATCAAATAAGTGGGATTCACTTAATTTTTAAAACTGAATAATATTCCATTGTATATATTTTTTAGGTACCCATTCCTCTGTCAATGGACATTTAGGTTGCTTCCAATGCTTGGCTATTGTGAATAATGCTACTCTGACCATTGGTGTGCAAATATCTTTTCCAGATGTTTTTTTCAATTCTATTGGATATATACCCATAATTGAAATTGCTGAATCATAATGTAACTCTATTTTTAACTTTTGAGGAACCTCCATACTGTTTTCCATAGAGTCCACACCATTTTATATTCCTACCAACAGTGTACAAGAATTCAAATTTCTCCACATCCTCATCCACACTTTTATTTTGTTTTTTTTTAAAGTGGCCATCCTAATGGATATGGATATATATATATATATATATATATATATATATATATATATATATATATATGCTTAAGTGACTATGACAACTGAACAACTGAAACAACTGGTCAATCAGTCACTATGACACACACTGACCATCAGGGAACAGATACCCAATGCAGGAGCTTGCCTCTGTTGGTCAGTGCTCTCCCACAGTCAAATTCTTATGGTCTCTCCCCTTGTTTGGCAGGCCCTGATCAGGACTGGGCAAGATGGCCCTAATAGGCCCTGATCGCTGGCCAGGCCTAGGGACCCGCACCCATGCATGAATTTCATGCACTAGGCCACCAGTGAGTTAATAACTCAGTATGGTTTTGACTTGCATTTCCCTGATAATTATTGATGTTGAAAACCTTTAATATGCTTATTAGCCGTTTGTATATCTTCTTTAGGGAAATGTTTGTTCAGATCCTTTGTTCACTTTTAATTGGATTACTTTTTCCTTGAATTGTAATCCTTTGTGTATTTATATATCTACACTAATAAAAGAGAAATATGCAATTGAATATACATCCGTGATGCCCACCAGCCAGTCAGGTGTGAGTATTCAAATTAACCCAATAAAGATGGCAGGTTAATTTGCATATGCAGGCATGGAGCGACTGAGGGTTGGGTGGCCGCTTGCATACACACTTGGCACCAAGCAGCCTGTGTCCCAGGGACAGGCATCCTCAGAACCCAGGCCACTCTGAGCCTGTAGGCCCGCACATAGGCCTGGAGTGGCCAGAGTCCTGGAATGAACCCCAGCCACTCTGGGCCTATTTGAGCTTGTGGAGAGCAACCAGGGTCGGGGTAGGAATATCCGCCGCATCGCCATGGCACTGCAGCCGATGTTCCTGCCCTGTGGCTACTTATGCATACACTGGCACCAAGCAGTCTGCATCCTGGGGACAGGCATCCTTGGGAGCCAGGCCACCCTGAATCTGTAGGCCCATGCATAGGCCTGGAGCAGCCAGGGGCGGAGCGGGAGCATCCCCTGCAGCGAGCAAGCAGACAGACAGCAGGGCTCTGTTTGCCCCTGGCCATGACTGCCAGGGGCAAGCAGTCCCCCATAGAGCCCCTACAGAGAGCAGATAGCTGGGCCCTGCTTTCCCCTGACCCCGCAGCTAAGGGCAAACAGGCCCTCACAGAAAACAGACACCAGGCCTGTGGTGACATCAAGCAAGCAAGTCCACAGAGAGCAGAGAACCATGGGGACTAGACCTAAACCGTCAGTACGACATCCCCTGAGGGCTCCCAGATTAGACTGGGTGCAGGTCAGGTTGAGAGGCCCCACCTTGCCCCTAGTTTATGCTATGCATATATATTTTTTATTCCTTAGGTTGCCTTTTATTTTTTATTATTGTTTCCTGTGCAAGTCTTTGAGGTTGATGTAGTATCATTTGTTTATTTGTGCATTTGTTGCCTATGCTTTTGGTGTCATATCAAAGAGATCATTACCAACTACAATGTTAGAAGATTTGCCCCAATGTTTTCTTCTAGGAGTTTTATAGTTTCAGTTCTTACATTTACTTTTTAATGCATTTTGAGCTAATTTTTTTATATAGTGTAAAATAAAGATCCAAATTAATTCTTTTGTATGTGAATAATAACTTTGTCCCCAAAACCATTTGTTGAAGAGACTGTCCATTATTGTGTAGCCTTCCCACCCTGCAAAATATCATTTTACCACATACATGTTATATAAATACATGTGTGTGTGTGTGTGTGTGTGTGTGTGGGTGTGTGTATTCTGTTCCAATAGTCTATATGTCTGTATTTATGTAAGTACCATATTATTCAGTCTTCTTTGGTTACTGTAGCTTTGAAAAATATTTTGCAATCAGGAAATGTGAGGCTCCAGGTTTGTTTTTCTTTTTCAAAAATGTTTTGTCTTTTCAGGGTCCTTTGAGATTACATTTTCAGATTTGAATTTTAGGCATATTTTTCTGACAGTTCTTTAGAGAGGCTGGGAGGAGGCCAAACTGTAATGCAATTAGAATTACAGATGCCTTGGAATCTAAGTAGACAGTGTTGATTATATTGTGAGGGGGTGAAGTATCTGACCACTTAGTTGGCATAGGGCTACAATCCTATTAAATTCTGAAATCCAAAAACGGTGTAGTTTTATGTAATATTAAACTTATTTGATGGCAAAAGTTTTACCCATCTGGTATGAGGTGACAGTCTTTATTCATCCAACTTAGTGTCAGAAATATTGTGTTTGAATATTGACTGATGCTCTGGAACTCACTGAATGTGGTAAAGCATATCTAGTATATGTATTTAAACAATTTTTTAATAATTAAAATGTTGAATGCCAAAATTGTTTTATTCCCAAGAATATTAGCAAAGGGATTTTAGACCTTTATTTTTCCCTTTTCTCACTGGTAAGGGTATTTATGTAGATCCACAGGGAATTGATCTCAAGAAGGCAATCTTAAACCCACCATGTCCTCTGGAGAGTCAGTAATTGTGGAACTTCTGGGCCACCTGTGGAGAGCGCCCTCGGGGAACAAAAAGTTCCCTGAGAGGATGGGCCTTGCCTGTCTGCTCTCTGCCCCCCAGGAGAATGATTACCTTCAATTGTAGTTTAGCAAACAACACTGCCCTCCAGCATATAACATTGGAAATAGCCAAAGGACTATGGGATACTTGGGAAAAGATTTAGGTGGCGCCTTGGATGGACATATAGCCTAGGGAAATTAGTTAAGATAAGGGGTTTATTGGGGAAATGTGTTAACAATGGAATGTAGCTTTG
The DNA here is from genome assembly GCA_027563665.1 of Antrozous pallidus. Classification (NCBI taxonomy): domain Eukaryota; kingdom Metazoa; phylum Chordata; class Mammalia; order Chiroptera; family Vespertilionidae; genus Antrozous; species Antrozous pallidus. Next base: position 176,360,898 of record CM050508.1, on the reverse strand, counting down.
TTATTTGGGGAACAAGGAATTGTGTAATATGTAACCAGAACTGTTTAAAAGAGTGGAGTGAAATAAACTCGGGGCCGCAGTCCTAAAGAGGGCTTTGTGGACCTCCTGATCCCATATCTTTTGTTTCTTCTTTATTTCTGTCCATCTTTCTATCTCTGTCTTTCCGTAAGCCTCACCCCCCTTTCAGGGACTGCTCTGCTGATGCCGGCTGGCTCCGGCAGCCACCCAAAATAACCTCAGCAAGAACTCTTTACCAAAGGTGGGAGTTAAAGAAGCCATTAAAGAATGAGTTGCAATATAAATCAGGAGATTATAATGGGAATGCAGATTGAATAAAGGATCATTGCCTAAATTTCTTATGACTTTGTTATTGAATTACTTATATCCATGACCTAAGGAACTTTCGGTTTACTTGTTATTTTTATAATTAATACATTTTATTTTATTAGTTGGGCACAAAATAATGAGACTGGGCAGATGGAATAGCTAGAATACCCAAAAAGGTATTTGAAGAGCACTTTTAAAACAGAATATTTACAAAAATGAGTATAGGTAGAAAATCATCAGGGGTAGAGGAGAATCTAGAGACTGGCTATGGTAAAAGCTGTTCCTACCACAGAGACTTAAGGAGGCTAAGGGAACGAAGCTGTTAACTAAAATCCTCTAAGAACTGTAGCTAAATACTCTCTCATATGGCCGGTGTGATGGGAGGGACAGAAAAATACTCAGCTTCTTTCCTCTTGCCCTCCAGTCACCTGCCAGTGCTTGCTTCCCTTTGTACTAACTCAGTAGGAAGAGAGAGGGCAAGGCATCCCACATAATGTAGAATGTAGAGATCAGTCTCCCGACCGTTCAGGACACAGACTCCTGAGAAACATAGAAAATAGATCTGAAAGGGCAAACAGAGAATAAGTAGCATAGGAAAAGTTCAAGGTTATTTTAGGCAGAGGCAATAGCAGGAAGGTCTAGGATGAGAAATGGGGGGACAGGAGCACCTGATAGTGGTTTTCAGAGTTTGCAGTAAGAAGGGGGCTCCAGAAGTAAGTAGTATGAGTTAGGATGTGGAGGACCTTAAATGCCATGCTGAAGAGCTGAAACTTTCAACATATAGAGAGACATGGCTCAAGGGATCCAGAAATAACATAATTAGCTTTGTTTTGTTGGTTTTTTTTAGAAAGTTAGCTTTGGGGGGTGAGAATATGATTTGGGGGAAATGTTTCTGTTCCTGGATGGTTTGAGGGCATAGGTGAGGAGATAGGCAATTTCATTAGAAGTAAACAGAGTCGGACGCTGTCTGGGAAAGGCATGAAAGGTCTCCTTTAAAAAGCCTCATTGTAGGGTTTTCTTTCTTATCCTTTCTTGAATGTAAATGGAATATTTTGTGAATCAGGGCAGAACTGGCCTTGAAGCTACCTTTCTTCCGATAATCACTTCCCTGGAAGAAACGATGAATTGTGCTTTGTCCATATTCCTTCAAAGATTGCTTCTGTAACCTTCCCTTAACACATTCCCAAGAGCTGTCTCTTTCATTAATATGAGGCCATTTTCCTTCTTCTGTTTTGTTGGAAATGTCCAAAAAGTAAATGCAGCCCCATTTCCTTCCTGTCCTAAGAGTCATTATGTATTAATAGAATATCTACATGTAGATAAGCTCTGGGTTCCTTTGTCCTACTGGAAGGCATCAAAGGGCACCATGACTTTTAAAACAGTTCTTCAAGGTGGGTAAAGGTAGCCTTTAAAAAGAAATCATCACTTCTTAGAAATGATATCCCCTGAGTTTTATTCACTCATCCAGTTCACAGGCAGCAATGCTATGGGAAAGAATGAATGGTACTTAAGCACTGAAAGTTGAGTTGAATATGCAGGACACAATGAATCACATGCAAGAGTCAGGGCAGAGACACTTTGGACCTTCCCCAGTGGGCTGCTACCACTGACAAGCTTCTCAAGGGCAGGCATCATATCTACATTCTATCATAATCTCGGATGCCCTAGCTAACAGCAGTTTCTCAGAAATTGTTTTATGAGTGAATAGTACCTTTCTAGTCAGTGGAGATAATCTTTGAAGAGGTTCAGAACCATGAGACAATATGGTTTATGTAACAAAAGAAAATGTAAGTAGTTTGATAAGACTAAAAAAAACGAGTTTGTTTGGGGAGGAAGAGAAACTGGTAAAAGATTAAGCAGTGAGTCCTCAAAAATATAATTACCTCTGCCTTAAAATTCCACTGAGAAGTTTAGACTCGTTCTTATAGTTGTTGGGAAGCTATTAGATAGGCTTTACTGTAGATGTGACATGGGTGGCTATAAGATTTAGAAAGATGATTCTGATATAGTGTAAAGAATGAAAAATGGATGAAATCTGGGGAGGAAGTTAGTGAAACAGCCCATTTTCTGCCAGTGGCAGTGAGGATGAAACTACATGTTTGGGTATAGGCATTACATTGGACATGTGGTACATGGAATATGGGTTGGGGTCAAGACAGCCAGAACCAAGAGGTTTATCACATCCTTCTGAAGAGCAGCCAGAGCACATGGGCTTAAAAGGAAGCCAAACTTTATGGCTCAAAATCCCAGATTTCTAGCCACAGAGACCTGGGTTTTGACAAATCACTGAATCCTTAGTTTTATTTGGGAGAAAATGAATAATAATAAAACTTGCTCATAGAATTAATGGGAGGATAAAATGTGAACATTTGTATAAGGCGCTTTATATATGGACACGTTTAAAAAGAAAGTTAATCTCCTACATTGTTGTGGGAGTGTAAAATGGTACAGCCACTGTAGAAAACATTTTGTTGGCTCCTTAATAAGGTAAACCTAGAATTACCATTTGGCATGATAATTTCACTCCTAGGTATATACTTAAAAGAATTGAAAAGAGCTATTCAAGCAAAAACTTACACACATGTCTTCATAGCAGCTCTTTTCACAATAGCCCAATGGCAAAACAATCCAAATGTCCATCAAAAGATGAGTGGATAAGCAAAATATACTATATCCATATAGTGGAATATTAATGAGCCATAAAAGGAATGTCAGATTGATACATGCTACAGTATGAATAAACCTTGAAAACCTTATGCTAAGTGAAGAAAACCAGACATGGAATACCATATAATGTATCACTCCATTTATATAAAATATGTAGAATAAGCAAATCCAAAGAGATAAAAAGCATATTAATGCTTGCTCCAAGATATAGAAGAGGGGAATGGAGGGTGAGTGCTTAATAGAATATGAGGTTTACTTTTGGGGTGATGAAAATATTCTGGAACTTGATATTAATGATGGTTACACAACATTGTGAATATATGAAATGTCATGGGATTTTTATAGTTTAAAATGGTTAAAATGGTAAATTTTATGTATTGTGTATTTTAACGCAATAAAAACATAAAAGAAAGTTAATAAAAGTATATATTTATCTCTATCCTAAGACCTTACACTGCTACGGTCATGTCCATGTAATACATTGAACACTGAACCCTTTGGCTTACTGGATGGTGGATCTTTGGAACATGTATGCTTCTTCCTGAGCTTGGTTTTTTCAGACAGTGATATCCACTCTGGGTGGCTCCCAGAGGGCACTGGGCCAGGTTGAGAAATTACAAATTATCATGCATGCCAAAGCCCAGCATTCTGAAAGGTGTATAAATGCCTGTCTTTATGCCTACCCAGCTTGTCTCCCTCTTGTCATGCCAAGTAGGATGTCACCTTTTTCTCAGAGCTTCTGGCTCCAGTCTGTTCTTTGTTATGGCTCAGTCCATCTGCTCCAACAAAATTTTGGCTCAGCTTTAGCCAAAGGAGAACCTTTCTATGTCTAGAAAAACTTAGCAAGGGTATTACCTAGTAAATTTGAAAAGCAGTAGGAAGAAGCAGGTTGGTTGAGCCTACATAGTAGTGATATGTGTCTATTCCTTCAATAAATGTTTTGAGCATCATTGTTTTGCAGGCATTGTGCTAAGCACAGTGGAATATTATAGGATGAAAAATAATTATTCATTTAAAACCACCATTCACTCATCCATTCATCAACCACCTATATATTGAGCGTTTAGAATTGCCCTTGACCCTAGGGATATAGATATACTCTCTGGTTTTTAGGAGCCCAGAGGAGGAAAGGATTCATATTTTCTGGCAGTATGAGGAAACTTTTCCTAGAATCAATTATATTTGAATTAAGCACTGAAAGTTGCGTTGAATTACCTATTGCCGATAGAGAATGGTGTAGGTGTGAAGGAGAGTATAAGCATGGGAGGAGACCATGAAAATCTTTGTCTTTACTTCCAACTGCTAAAAAATGCTTTCTCCTAGTACTTTTGCTTGCTATCTCATTCAGTTTTCTTTAACAGCAATTTGGGTTTTTATTTTATTTTATTTTATTTTATTTTATTTTATTTTATTTTATTTTATTTTATTTTATTTTATTTTATAGACAAGGTTCAAAGAGGTTCAGTAACTTGCTTATCTTCTACCTAGTCAGTAAGTAAAAGAGCTAGGATTCAACTCCAGATCTCCCTGATGCTAAAGCCCATGCTGTTTTTTATTGTACTGCTCCACTTCCCTAGAAACCATGGACAGTTAACCCTTGAACAACCAGGGCTTAGAGGTGCCAACCATGCAGTTGAAAATCTGTGTATAATGTTTTCTAAATGTATGTAATCATTTTATTTGAAATTTGCAGTTTCAAAAATATAATTTTACATTGTTTTGAGTATGAAAGAGCTTTAAGTTAGATTCTTTTATTTTTAAATTTTTATTGAATTTATTGGGGTGATATTAGTTAATAAAATTACATAGGTTTCAGGTGTACAATTCTACAACACATCAGCTGTTTTTTGTATTGCATGTTCACCACCTCAAGTCAAGTCTTCTTCCATCACCACTTATCCCCCTTTACCCTTTTCAACCTCCTCCCCTCTCCTCTTTTTCCCTTTGGTAATCACCATACTGTTGTCTGTGTCTATGATTTTTTTTCCTTTGCTTAACCGCTTTATATTTTTCATCTGGCCCTCCAACCCTCCTCTCCTCTCCTGTAACATTCTGTTAAGTCTATTATCTTTAATTATGAGTCTGTTTCTATTTTGCTTGTAAGTATATACTTTTGACTCTACAGTCAGCCCTTTGGATTCAACCAATTGCAGATGAAAAACAGTATTTTGGCATCCTCAACCATGGGATGTGAAAATACTGTTTTCTATTGCATTGGTTGAACCTGCCAATATGAAACCCATGGGCTGACTGCAATTATTGAAGGTAAAATCCACCTATAAGTGGACCTCTGCAGTTCAAAACCGTGTTGTTCAAGGGTCAACTGTACATATTTACAATACCATGACATAGTTACTATGAGAGTTGCAGCTCCCTATGAATGTTCTCTATTCCTAACCATCCTAAACTGAGAGTGACTAGAAAAAGCTTAATTAGAAAGGTGATATTTGAAAGATAAAAGATAAGTAACAAATGTGTGTGTGTGGTGAGTGTGGAGATAGGGGCTATGTTTTTCAGCAGAAGGTTCAGCAAAGACCTTGAGGCTCCAAGCAATCAATTGATGTTTAGCAATCTCTTACCTGGCTGTGTGCTTTGCCATGGTGCTATGTGCAATCTTTAAATTATTTCATAGAAGCTGGTATCTCTTCATTTTTATTAAATAAAAGAGATATTGTTTTACTCATCCACTCCTAACCCTCACCTCCTATGAACAGGATGTGGGCAGACAGAAAGAAATCAAATTACTTTTCAACATGAGCTCAGTCTGAACAGAACTCATTTGGAGTGTTAGTGCTTTAATCTGTCTGCTCTCAGCACACCACCACCTCGCTCACTTGGTGGAATGAATATTGGAGGGGACAGGGGAAATGTCTCTGAAAAAGAAGCTGTGACAATTTCTAAGTAAATGTAATAAATCAGGAGGATTTTTCAAAGGAAATAAAAAGTGTCATTTATTATGGCTATAACTCTTACACCCACTAAGATTCCTGTGTTGGTGCAGTTTAGGTTCTCCCGTGGTAGATAAAATTATTTGATCTGTCAAAATGGAGGGATGATTTTTTCCCTCCTTCATGCAGAAATCTTGTTTAAGCAGCCAATTGTATTGTTTCCTGCCCTTTTTCTGGGTGGTGAAAATAGAGAAAACAAAGGCTATCAGTGTTTATAAGGTTGCATCAAGGAATTAAAATAGAGAGTAGTGGCATAAGCCCCCCCAAATTCTAATTATCACCTACAGGAATTCTAGGAAAAATAAATGTGCATTTATACCTGAAGGGTTATTATTTAAGTTTCACAGAAGGCCTAAGTTATAATGAAAATGATAATGATTATTATAAAATAATAATAATAACAACAACAATAATAAATTGTGATAATTGCTTGAAAAACTGTTATCTTAGTGACTCCTTCAAGCAGCACTATGCTGTGTATATTATTGTTACACTAGTCACATTATTGTTGTTGTTGTTGTTATTATTATTATTATTATTCCCATGCTAGGGCTGAGGCCTAGAGGTTTGAACTGATGTGCACAATTCCACATACTACTCAATGGCTGAGGCCAGTTTCAAACTCAGTGTTGTTTGACTTTAAAAAACTCATGCTGTTTCTTTAATGACTCAGAACCATAGACTGATATTTCACAGCTACTGTTAGAAAAATAATCCTTTGTGTTTGTTTAGTAGTTGAGTTTTATGTGATTCAAGTCTACTTTCTAAGTAGACATAGTCCACACAATCTATCTATATAAAAGCCTAAGGGATTGGCCAACCAGTTGATGGTTCAGCCAGCCAACCAGTAGCTATGACATGCACTGACCACCAGGGGGAAGATGCTCAACTCAGAAGCTGCTGAGCTGTGGTGACTTGGCAGCTGAAGTTCTCAGGTGACGCACCTGGAACCAGAGAGGAGGGAGGCCAATTCCAGGGTGTGTCACCTGAGAACCGCCCTCTTGCAATCTGGGACCCCTTGGGGGATGTTGGAGAGCTGATTTTGGCCTTATTCCCACAGTCAGGCCAAGGGACCCCATTGGTCCATGAATCCATGCAACAGGCCTCTAGTATAATAATAATTACTAGCAACAATTCGTATAAGTCATATAAAAGTAATAATTAAGTAGGTTCCATTTATATTTATCATTTTGTAGAGTACTTACTAGGTGTCAGGTGTTGTGCTAACCACTACTGATGGTTGCATGAGCTTATGAACATCCAATACAGTAAATACAATATAATGGTGAAGGAAGCTTGAACTAGTGTTATGCTTTAGAATCTTGACTCCACTACCTATCACCTGTTTGACTTTGGGCAATTACTTAATGTCTCTGCCTTAGCTCTTCAATGTAAAATGGGCCAAGTAATAATGCTTACATGGTGGTTTGAAGATAGTTAAATTAGATAATTCTAAAGTGCTTAACACATAGTTGATACACTATAAATGATCATTGTTTCTGTTCTACTGATGAGAAAATTAAGGATTAGAGAGATTATGGGGTTGAGAGAGACTGCCCAGTCTCAAAAGTAGTTGAGGGGTTTAGCTGGAATTAGAATGCAAGTTAGCCTAGTTTACAATTAATTTCTCCTCTTAATCATACACTCTATTGTCAACAAACACAAAGTACATTCACTAAATGTGTTTTTAAATATGAATCCTTTTTAGCATGATAGGTTTCCCATTAATCAATCTATTACAGATTTTAAGAGCACTCAGTTTCCCTTACAGCCTCACACCTCTGCCTTTGCACAACTCTTCTCCTCTGCCTACAGTAGTTTCTCCCCTATTTGACTAACTTATTTGTCATTCAGAATTCAATATGAGACATCATAACCTCCTGAAAGGTAGGGAGTCTATCTCTGTATATCCAAGGCCTGCCACCCATGTTTGCCCCAAATATTGTCGTACAGTGAATTGCAATTTTATCTTTGTTATGCACAGTTATGAGCTCTTTTAGTGCAAAAATCATCATGTGTTATTCTCCTCTTTATCTCTAGTATATAACAGAGTGCCTAGAACAAAGTGAATGTTCAATATATTTACTTATTGAATAAATGCATGGATGGATGAATAACAATAATTGTTCCAGAGATTTCTAGCCAACATTTATAGAATATGTGATGAAATGGTTTTTCTTTATGTGAGACTATTGGGAAAATAAGTATTTTAAAGAACTGGTGAACATTAAGACCAAAGGCAAAGAGAACGTTAAATATATATACCTACATACACCCATAAATCCCCTCCTTTCTTCATGCCCATTGGCAATCTTCTAAATATAGATTATAGTAATTTCGTTTCAAACAACTAATTTTCAGCATTTGACATCTTCATTAAACCCAGGTAGGGAAATTATTGTGGTGCATTAATTTTTCACCAGTGAAGACATTTGTCATCTGTGCAAGTACCTTTAGTGCTTGCTACAAAGATGGAAATGACACACTGTCTCTGCTGATTGAAGAACACAGTGGAATTTTAAATAGTATCATTTGGGCTCTTTAGACCATCCAATTCTATGCATTTTTTGAGCTCTCATTAGACAAGATTCATGTGATATCAGTAAGAACCTGATTTATGAAGAGAACAAGTATTGTATACCCCTTTGGAAATGAGGATATGAGTACAATATTTTGTTCTTACCTATCTGACTGTCATTTCTCTGTCACTTTTGTTGGCTCTAACATGTCCTTGAAATTTGGTGTTTCCAAGGTTTGTCTTCAGTCCCTCACTCTTCTCATGTTGTACTCCTTTCCACTCTCATGGGTCACATACCATCTATATGCTAATTGACTTTCATCTTGGTCTCCAGCCAGGCTCTCTCTCCTGAGCTCGAGACTCATATGCAGCTGCAAACTGTCTAGACAGATATCCTGGAAACAGTCCCAGACAACTCAAATTCAACATGTCTAAAACTTTGCTTATTATCTTCCTCTATCTCCAGACCTGATTATCCTGCAATGAATGTTGAAAGGAAATTTTCTCTTGTCTCAGAATTTCACTTAAGGTGAGTCCATATGAATAGTAGACACACTCACATTCTAAAGGAAATATGCCAGATACACAATTTTAGGATCTGCAAATGGTACTTGAATTGGTCTTGAGAACTTCATCTTATCTATTTCTAGACTGTAGAAAGACTATATAAAGAGAAAAGTAGAAATTCATAGTAGAATCATTGAAGTAATAAATTGTTGGCCTAGGGAAGCATCCTAGGCAAGTGTGTGTGTGTGTGTGTGTGTGTGTGTGTGTGTGTGTGTGTGTGTGTGTGTAGGTGGGGGGGTATCCTAGAAGACCTCTGAGAGACAGAGAGAACGGGAGTGCCTACACAAAGAGAATATTTTCTTCTCATTCCCTGACCTGTAGCTTGCTGAGCTGCAGAAACTATTCAGACCTCTTAGGCTGTCATGAAAGTGTGATATGAATTCTTTGAAGAGTTTTACATGTGAAACAGGGTTTGGAGACATATCAGAAACGTAGATGCTGATGCTTACTTCTTGCTAAGAATTATGAGTTTTGGAAGCCAGTTAAAATAATTTAGGAAAATAGGTAACTAGAGAGGTAATGGGTCATCTGTAACTTCCATTAGTTACAGAAATAATGAATTTCTCATGGGCCAAATGTACTAGTATATATAATAGTGAGAGGTAGTCTAGCTTGAGCTTTCATAAGGTACTGATCTCAAGAAGATATCTTGCTGGTGAGGATACTCTGGGAGTAAGAAGTTATGGGGTGTGGCCTGGCCAGTGTTGCTCAGTGGTTGAGTGTTGACTTATGAACCAGGAGGCCACAGTTTGATTCCAGGTCATAGCACATGCTTGGGTTGTGGACTGGGTCCCTGCTGGAGCACGCAGGAGATAGTGGATCAGTGATCTTCTCTCATCATTGATATTTCTAACTCTTTCCCTCTTTCTTCCTTTCTGAAACCAATTATATATATAAAGAATTTTTGGAATGTGGCCTATGTGGGTTAGAATCTGAAGGATATTATACACATTTAGCCAGGCATCCCATTACCAAATTCAACATGAAACCCATACCTGGGGTAGATACTCCAGAGGATCAGCATATATTAGTACGAACCTGCCACACAGAGAGCTCTTATAGCGAGATTACAACAGCACCATTCAGGTGAGATAGTTAGAACTTGGGATAGATCAGACATGAGAGATGTCAGAAGGGAAAAATCAAGGGTGACTATTGTTTTTTTTCTCTCTTGAGCATCTGGGTGGATGGTAATGCCATTTGTAATATGGAGAAATGAAGAAGGAATGAGAGAGGCTAAGGTCAGTGGTAAACTTTAAGCATCATCAACATAAAGATGGTACTTAAAACTATGAGAGTGGAGGAAATCAACTAAGGAAATACAGAAGAGGAGTAAGTGATGAGTGTGCACATATGTGTGAGGTGTATGGTGTGTGTGTAGGGGGCCTTAAGTATTGTTATCCTTTCTCATAAAATGGTGAATGAGTATATCTTTTTTAAGTTTTGAGTTTAAATTATTGAGCACATTTGAAAGTGCCTTATAATCTAAAAAGAACTTTTTAAAAAGTGCTTTCTAATTCTGAGTTTGGCTTTCTGATGGAAAAGTGATAGATAAGGATAGAGTGCTCCTCAGAGTTCAATTAGAATGATGGTGGTTCTCAAAGGGACCTTTAATATGAAGAGCTTTTTAAAATATCTGTATTTATTAAGGTGTTACATATGTGACCTTATTCTTCCATTTTTACCCCTTCCCCTCTCCACTCATGCCCTCACCCCCCTGTTGTCTGTGTCCATTGGTTAGGCTTATATGCATATTTTTTTAATCATTAAAGTAAATAAACATGTTCATTTTAGAATATATAAGAAAACCCACCAAGAAGGAGAGGAAACAACCATCTAAATACAACTACAATAATGTATTAATTCATTTGCCCCCAGTATTTGTTCTACATTTTATTTTTTATTTCTTTAAATAACAATAAATATATACTTTCAATACCTGAATCTATCAAACAGGCCCTGGTCAGGTTATGTATTTATTTTTTAATAGCTGTGTTCATACTGTATGCATTAATCATTGACATGTAATAGAGAGATAGCTTTTACTCCAATTGAATGATATCTACTGTATATCTTCAGAAATCAATTTGTAGTTGGCCTTTTTTTTGTTTGAATAGTCACCTATAGGCTGCCTTTTAGTCATCTGCGTGCCTGTTGTAATAAAACTGCAGCAAAGTATGCTTTCCTCAGAATGATCATATGTATAGAATATAAAATTAAATTTCTCAACTTTCTCCATAATATCATCATCATTTTCACCATTAGTAATTATTATAAATTAGAGGCCTGGTGCATGAAATTCGTGCACAAGAGTGTGTGTCACTCAGCCAAGCCTGCACCCTCTCCAATCTGGACCCCTTGAGGAATGTCTGACTGCCTGTTCAGGCCCCATCCTACTGGTAGAATCGGGCCTAAACAGGTAGTTGGACATCCCTTTCACAATCCAGAATTGCTGTCTCCCAACTGCTTACCTGCCTGCTTTCCTGATTGTCCCTAACTGCTTCTGCCTGCCAGCTTGATCACCCATAACTACTCCCCTGCCAGCCTGATTAATGCTTAACTGCTCCCCTACCAGCCTGTTTGCCCCTAACTACCCTCCCCTACAGGCCTGGTCACCCCTAACTGCCCTCCCCTGCATTTTTGGTCACCCTTAACTGCACTCCCCTGCAGGCCTGGTCCCCCCCACAACTGCTCTTTCCTGCAGGCCTTTCCCCCCCTCCCAAATGTCCTTTCCTTTAGTCCCAGTTGCCTCCATCTTCCCTCCTCGGCCAGCCTGTTCACCCTAACTGCCCTCCCCTGCAGGTTTGATCACTCACAACTGCCCTCCCTTGCAGGCCTGGTCCCTTCCAACTGCCCTCCCCTGCTGGCCTGATCACCCAAAACTGCCTTCCTTTGGAGGCCTGGTCTCTCCCAACTGCCCTCCCCTGCTGGCCATCTTTTGGTGGCCATCCTGTGTCCACATGGGGGCAGCCATCTTTGAACATATGGGGGCAGCCATCTTGTGTGTTGGAGTGATGGTCAATTTGCATATTACTCTTTTATTAGATAGGATACTAGAGGCCTGATCCACAAAACTCATTCATGGGAGCAGTTCCAGCCCAGCCTGCACCCTCTCGCAATCTGGAACGCCTCCTTGGGTGATGTCAGGATACTACTCATGTGTTGATCTTCTGACTCCAGTCCCCTTTCCTTTGTCTTCTAAAATGCTATCCAATAGCCAAAATTACAGAAAGCTATTTAATCTAATCCAACCCATTCCATTCTAAAATATAAGTGTAATTTAATTTATATTTCTCAAAGCTGATTTGTGTCTAGAAGTATAATAGACATTGATGGACCAAAGTGTCCAATTCATGTCTGGGCCTATAGCCTTAACATTTTTACTCACACATGGTGCTCATTGAAGACCTGTTGAAATGAATACAGAATTAAAACAAGGTCTTGTCTTCAAGGAATATCTCCTCTTGTGATGAAGAGAGATATACTAGTATGCAAAACTATAATTGGTAAATATTCTCAGAAATGCTAGAACTGTACAGATTGTACTAGGCTTTATCACCTGCCTTTTTTCACTTATCAATAGATCAATGAATATATTTTATTTCAATGTGTTGTTCTATAGCAACAATTTTAAAATTGTGTGCTGCAAGAATTTTTAAAACATGCTATAACTGACTATATAGTCAGAGGAATTGACCTCTTTCCCCTTAGACTGTCAAATTAAAAAATGACAACAGCCAACACAATAGCCATCCAGTCTCAATGAATCAAAATTAGACCTATTTTTATCATATTGGCAAAAATTTATATATTATTTGTTGTGCTGCAGAATTTTAGCAATTAGTTAATGCATGCAATAAGATGAAAAAGGTTTAAAATCACTGGTTTATATTATTTTGAAGAGCTCTGTAATTTTCCATTGTAAAGATGTTTCATAATTTGTATAAAAACTTCCTAATAGTCAACTAAACTTTCTAATATTTAACTCCAGTTATAAACAGTGAACACCCTTAACTAAATCTTTGTGCAAGTTCTTAATTATGTATAAGTACTAATTTAAAAATATATAAAGGCCTAACCAAAGATCAAATGAACTATTTTATGAAAAAATGACTCCCTGTCAGTAAAGGTATTCAAGCAGAGGCTAGTTATCAATTGTCGAACAGTGAGGTACTGATTGTGATGGAGTGGATAATAAAGGGTAGGGAAGATTGTGTAGAGAGAGGGGTCTGAAGAAATGGGCATGGACCTAGTGGATATGTAGAATTTGGAAAAGAATAAAATGGGGCAAGTGTCCCAGTCAGAAGGAAGCCAACGGAATATAGTTCCACACAATTAGATGGAGGAAGTAGCAAGATAGAATCTGTACAGGTAAGTAATAATTCCTCTGTGTGCCAAATACTCTAGCTTATCATTCACTACAGCACTAAGTCTCCTATTTACAGTGGAGGAGGCTCAGATTTGCAGTGGTTAGCTGCTGGCTCCATCACCTGTTCCTTTCATTTTGTCAGTCTCAGCTATCCCATCACTCCAATGAGGGTTATGATATCTGCCTTATTTGGTAGTTGAATATTTGCAGAGCCTGGAATATAGGAAACATTTAATAGAAGTTAAATATTCTGAATATCATACCAGTATTTTCCTGATATATGTATACTGTTCCTCATAGAATTTGATTAGGACAACAGAGCATTTTCCAGGCCCCTCTCCAAACATACACGCTCTTAGGGTATAGCTTCTGGTATTTATTACTTGCTCTAGTTCTCTCAGTTAGAGCCTGGGTCTGGGTTTAAGCTGCCATAGCTCATGTTTAAAGCAGAGACTAAGGGAATAGGGTCCTGACCAGTGACCATCAATGGCTTGCTATCAAGGAGCAGTCTCCTGTGAAGCTGTTGCCTATCAGCTGAGAGCAAGATGAGCACACAGGATAAGCATCTGCAGGAGAACACAGGGGCTGGAGGGAGAGAAACACCGGATAAGTAACTAAGGGCACCCAGTCTCCTTTATAAGCCACTTTGCCTGGACCTAAGGTTAACTCATTTTGCCTCAAATCACTTTATTTTTTATTTTTATTTTTTAAAATATATTTTTATTGATTTTTTTGCAGTATAACTTATAATTAATAGTAGTACATGTTTTCCTTTCCCCCTCCCCCTTACCCTCCCCCCAGCCTCCCCTACCCCCCAGCACATATCCCCACCCTCCCCCCTCCCCACCCCAGTGTCTTTCATTCATTGGTTATGCTCATATGCATGCATACAAGTCCTTCAGTTGATCTCCCCCCGCATCCGCCTCCCATCCACCCAAGCCTTCCCCTGTAGCTTGAAAGCCTGTTCAAGGCCACCCTGCCTCTATATCAATCACTCTCCCCTGTTTCTTTTCTTCAAAAATATCTTGCCTCTGCATACTAGAAATAAATGTCTAAGAACAAAAAATGTTTCAGTCTCAGTTTCAATGTCCAACTGTTCTGAGTCCCAGTTTCAGTGTCAAATAGTTCTTTATGTGTACATGTCAGCAATGGTATCCAGATGGTGGACACATCGTGGCAATGCAAGATCCATCCTCTGGTTTGGTCCTGGGCTGCCTGCAGACATGCACAGCTGCCGACTGCTAGCATGGCAAGGTGTCGTCAGTGTCCCCCATCTCTGGACCATCCTCGTGACTGGAACAGATCCGTCAGTTCCTCACAGTCGCAGGAACCCACATGGTCTTGGAGTTGTTCTCTGAAAACACGCAAACACATTCTCGACCAAAAATTAACACAGGGATCCTCTATGCAAAATAGACTTGGGATTCTTTTTAATTTTTGCCTAAATGATTTTCCTTTGGCTTATTTTGACATCATGTGTGTTTTTTCATGGGTGTCCTGCAGTTGGTTTTACAAATGGAATTTACTTTACTGGAGTAAGAATTTTCTAGATGTATTTTACTTACTCGATATTTTTTTCCTTACATGATATTACCCCACTGCCCCCTCCCCTTTTTTGATTAATGGGGGCTTTTGGAAATTTTATATTGCAGTCTTGGTAATTTTAAATTTTAATTTTTGCAATCACTTTATATGCCCCTTTTGCCCATTAGGACAAAGCTGACATCCCCTGGATTATTTATTTTATTTTTTTATTTTTTATTTTTTATTTTTATTTTTTTGTGCTCAGGATCTCAACATGGACATTTCCCCTGGTCAGCAGTCTCTTCAACATTTCTTACTGAATATGCTATTCATCACTCCATGTCAAAATTACTGATTACTTAGTAGAAGTTGAAAGTCTACTTGGCATATGGCTGTAGGTTAATCAGATGAAGTTCATTGTCAACATTTGAATTTAAAGGACTTGTTAGGAAGTAGTTATTCTCTTCAGGTAGCTGCTAGGTATCAACAAGCTCCATGACCTGCCTTTGTTTAGATGGAAATTACTCTTCCAAGGAAGGTATCTCCCACTTGGCCTGAATTCAGAATCACATTTCAGCAAACATTCAGGATCAACATTCTTCTTTCCTGCCTGTCAGAATGAAAAACTAATAGTGGGGCTCATCAATCTTGATGCTGCCTCCTTATTTTTTATAATCAAGGTCACTTTGTTCAGAATTTACATTTGCCATACAAATTTAAATAACACCATAAAAGGAATTCTTGGCAATTGTTGATGTGCTAATAGTGTCTTATTTTTCAACATTTTGAGCTAGTGATGAGGGAGTATTTGAAAAATATAAAGTGATAGAAGAGCCATTTGCTTGTCTGCTTTAGGAAACACATCTACAAATCAGCCTAGCAGCTAGGCCTGGCTGATCGATCTGGAGGCATGCAGAGATGTCTGTGTCCATGGGGTGTCAGAATACCACTCAAGGCAGTAGTTAATACGCAGATTTCCTCCTCTTTAGGAAATGATGCTGTGATGAGTGTAGGAAAAATTTGAGTGAAGCAATAGAAAACTCTTAGTTTTATTCAATATAGTGATATAAAATGGGTTCCTTGCATCTCCTCCACCCTAATGTTTGGGGGAGTAATATGGAAGAATCTTTGTGGTTGGCTCATAAAGTTCTCAAGTCTTCTTATATAGAATCATAAATTGAGACTAAATTATTTTATATTTCCAAAGATTTGGAAATATACCTAGTATTTTAGTCTATTTTTGTTTCTATAAGCATAGACTAGTGGCTTAAACAAACAAGCAACAAGCAAAAACATTTATTTCAATTCTGGAGGATAAGAAGCACAAGATCAAGGTACTGGCAGATTTGGTTACTTCTTAGTCCATAAACTGCTGCCCTCTTGCTCTGCAACACATAGTAAAAAGAGTGAGAGTGTTCTGGGGTCTCTTATCAGGGCACTAATCCCATTCATGAGGGCTCCAACCTTATGACCTTATGACCCAACAGCCCCTCCTCCTCCTATCACATTGGGAGTTAAGATTTCAACATGGAAATTTTGGGGGACACAAACATTCAGTCCACAGCACCCAGAGAGACATGTTAAGTTACCCTATTTTCTCATTGTAAGAGAACTTTACCCTCAGAAAGGTGACTTTTTGAGGAGAGTAGTGCTCAGGAGAACTGTCTCTCAAATTAAACTCTCTGAGCAGTATTGGAAAAGGGAATCAGTAAAAAACTGATACCTGCTTCATCTTAAAAATGACATGCTATATGCTCATTAGTCCTTTGCTCTCTGAGGAGGTGAACTTTTTGTAGAGTACTGAATTATAACGAGGAGGACATCCTATCAAAATCTGTGGAATGTGTGCTCCAAGCAAAGGGAACAAATAATATAAAATCTGATGTGTTTGAAAAATAGCAAGAAGTCTATTATGCTAGAGTGAATTGATTGATTCTGAGAAACAAATATGAAATCAGAGAGGTAGGTAGAGGTCAGGATATGTAGTGCCCTGTAGGCCATTCTAAGGAGTTTAACGTTTAGTTTGTGATGCATGGAAAGGCAATGAGCAAGGGAATAGCATGACATGATATCCTTTTTAATCGAGAGCAGGGAAGCACATATGGAATTAGGGAGAACAGTTCAGCTCCTGCATTAGTCCAGATTAGAAATGATGGTAGCTTGGATAAGATTTGTGCGAGTGGAGATAAAAAGATGTTAGACAAAGTCAGAACTTGCTAATGGAGTAAATGTAATGGTGGGAAAAGAGCAATCAAAGGTGATGCCTTGGTTTTGGCCTTACCTAGCATCTTGATAAATGGTGGTTCCATTAATAATACTTATAACACTGGAGAATAGAGGTGGGAGTTGGAAAGCATGAGTTCAATTTTATACGTGACAAATGGGGATACCTGTTAGACATCCAAGGTAAAATGTCAAGTAAGTAGTGGGAGAAAATATCTGGAATTCAGAGGGAAAGTTATAGTTTAAAATATATGTCAGGGCGTCATTAGCATAGATATGATATTTAAAGAAAATTGATGAGATCACTTAAGGAGCAAGTGTGGATTAAGAAGAAGAGAAAATGAGAGAAGAACCCTAGGTGGTTTTCAGCATTAGATGGTCTCCACACACAAAGAGAATGGAGGAACCAACAAATATAACTGAGAAACAGTGACCATGAGCTGGAAGGAAAGCTAGAAAGTATAACAATGTGAAGCCAACTGTAAGAAGCTTTTAAGAAATGCAGGGATGATTGACTATGTCAAATTCTCTTTAAAGGTTAACATGAGAACTGATCACTGATCACTGGCTCTCTTTCCCATCCACCCTCTCCCAGGTATAATCCTCCTTGTACTGGGAACCATGTATGGCACAGACTGAGTAATAACTATATGTTTATTAATCACAGTCCTTGTGAGTCATTGTAATTATCCATTCATTGCCTTCTTCCCTCTCTTTGTGAAAGTCACTCTCAGTTTAAGGAATGGGCCATATTTAACAAGTTTATTGAAATAGGGTCATATTTAATGAGTATATTCTTATGTGGGAATCCACAAAAGCCTGGTTGATGAATTGTCCTAATATTCCAGAGCTGGAAGGACTCTTAGAGATCACATACTGCCATGCCCTCATTTTATTGATGAAGAAACCAAGACTGTGCCAGAGAAAGTGAATTGCTTAAGGACACACAGCAATTTAACTTTAGAGCTGGGACTAGAACTCAGACCTCACGGGACAGTTGGTTTTCCTTTGTGCTACACCCTTGGGCCAGTTTTCCATCACATAAGATTAATTCCTCTGGGTCTTGAATGCTTTTCCATCTTTAATATAACATGATTAAAGGGAAAACATTCTACAAAGAAGCAATGCTTAAAGTATTTTGAGTGCAAACCCTTTAGAAATGGAACATAGTCACCTGGCTGAGGGATAGAGAATGAAGTTGGGAAAGGAGCATTACCAGACTCTGAGGACAGAAGAAGCCTGACAGAGGAAGACCAGCCTGGCCTGGGTTTATATCCCACCTCTGTTTACTACTACTGTGTGACCTATCATCAGTTTCTTTTTTTAAAATGTTTAATTATTTTTTTGTGGTATAACTTAGATTTAATATAGTACATATGTCCCCCCCCCCCATTGTCCTCCCCGCAGCCTCTCATCAGTTTCTTAATTTTCCTGGGCCTCATCTATAAAATAGGGACACTCTATAGGTCCTGTTGGTAAGTTATGAGTATTGGCAAAAACACATCAAAAGTGCTCAGCTTTCACTTGAGGTGTCATAGGCACTCAATACAAAATAGCTCTTTTTGTAATAGCTCTGTATTATTACGTTAACTTCATTTTTCTTATGTTCCTGCTACTATGGGTGCCAGTGGCAGCAGCCCGAGATCAAGACACTATCGCCAGAGGATGGTCGCTCCTGCCTCTGGCCACTTCTGCCAGACCTGTGGCTTCCAGACCTGTCTGCTGTGTCTCCTGGCAGACTGGAAAGGAGGCCTTGGAACTGCCTGGGGCTAATAGTCTCTGCTTCAGGACCAAGTAGTCACTAAGGGGCAGGCACTGCTGAGGCTGTTTCTGTTTTTCCATAAGGCTCATTCTACTGCTTTCTTTCTGCAAAGAAAATGCTTCGATTCCTATGGAGAAATATTTGAAAAGAGAAAAGGCTTCATTCACACTACCAGTTTGATGAAGTATCTTCAGCATACCAGGCCATGTGTTAGTCCCCATACTCCGGGAGTTTGGTTTAGAAAGGCAGACAGACCTAGAAACAAATAACTTTCCCAACTGAGTGAACTGACACTCCGCAGAAGTGCAGGCAATTTGCTGTGGGATGTAGGATGAGGAAGACAAGGCTTTCCTGGAATGGATGTGGTTTAAACCGGATCTTAAAGGATCAGATCCTTTAATAGGGATGAATAATTAGGGAAACTACATTTCATGAACAGCTTTGCAGTCGACAAGTACAGGGGACATTTCAGGGAAAGAAATGTAGGGATTGAAAAAAAAAAACAGGGGAGACAAACCTTTTATTGGAGAAACTAAATGCTCTGCTTAGGAATTTGACATGATGATTCATGACTTAGGAGATGAAAAGAAACAGGATACTCTAGAGGAGTGGTTCTCAACCTTTCTAACGCTGGGACCCTTTAATACAGTTCCTCAGGTGTGGTGACCCCCAACTACAAAATTATTTCCATTGCTACTTCATAACTGTAATTTTGCTATTGTTAATGAATTGTAATGTAAATGTCTGTGATTTCCAATGGTCTTAGGCTCTACAGCAGCAGTTCTCAACTGCTAGCAGGGTCACCTAAGACCATCAGAAGACACAGATATTTACATTACAATTCATAACAGTAGCATAATTACAGCTATGAAGTGGCAACAGAAATAATTTTATGGTTGGGGGTCACCACAACATGAGGAACTGTATTAAAGGGTCCCAGCATCAGAAAGGTTGAGAACCACTGCTCTAGAGGCTATCAGGTATAAACAGTTCACATTAAAGATGAAAGGACTGAAGCTTAGAGAGAAAAAAAATCACTTGGCTAGAATCACATAGCAAGTTAGAGGCAAAAACTTGGACCAGTCCCAAAGTTTACTGACTCTCAGGCCCATGTTCTATCTATCCATGATACAACTTTTGTGTATAAGAGGGAACAATTGTAGATGGTATTATAAGGCACCAAATGCCTTATAATACCATAGACCTTTCCTCACTAGAGCTCAACTGAGATTTAGAGGATTTGGATGAGGAAAGAGACCAGAACTTGCTGATCTAATGCAACTTTAAATAATTGGGATATACTTTTCTATAAATAAGCTTTAGAATAATCAGCTTAATTATTACATAAAAGTATATCCAAGATTTTGTTTTTATTAGTACATTTCCTATATTTTTCTTATCTATTATGAATATAAAAGTTAGAATTTACACAATGAAATTAAGCTAGTAAGTGATTCTGCCTTAGAAAGCTTCTGGAGATGAAAAGATGAGGGTCAAATCTCTGGTGAAGCCAAAGTTGCCACACCCTGGGTTTTAAGTTGACCTAGGTCATTGTCCTAAGCCATTGCCGACCTCACTTAGTTTTCCATTATAAAATTCAAATGTTTGTGATATTTTCAGTGGTCCTGAACCAAATGACAGTCAATGAGACAGACAGACACACAACAAAAACAATTGCTTCACCCTTTTCAATAAATTCAGTTAAACAAACATTTACTTATTTTTTAAAAATGCAGCATACAAACTTTATTTAACAAATGTAACAGGTAATATAAAATAGGTACTTGTATTAAGAGAAAAAATAACTAGAAGAAATTTTATCTTAAACACATTACAGTAACCTACTTGTAGTTGGATTTATCTGAACTCCGTTGCTGTGAAGAATACATCTCATGCATAGGTATGGATGAATGACTTGTACATTTTTCAAGTGTTCACTGAATATTTCCTAATATATCCACTAGAGGCCCAGTGCACAACTTCATGCACCAGTAGGGTCCCTCAGTCTGGCCTGCAGGGATCAGTGGACCTCTGTGCCACTGCAGCCTAGCCTCACCCACCAGCTTGTTGGGCTCCAGCCCGCTGTCTGCATCAGTCCTGAGCAGTACAAAGTAGTGTAGGAAGCAGCAGGTGGCCAGGGGGGAGCCTGAGCCCAGGCTGGGTGCTGCACTGTTCCCACTCATCCTGGTGCTGCTGAACCTGCTGCTGCATCTCCATTCACCAGCCGTGAGCCTGGAGTCTGGCACCCATCTGTCAACTGAGTGGCACTCCTGCTGTAGGAGCGCACTAACCATCAGGGGGGCAGCTCTTGTGTTGAGAGTCTGCCTCCTGATGGTCAGTAGATGTTATAGCTGTCGTCCTGTTGTCTGGTGACTGAGGATTTTATATAAATAGATATACATTAAATTTGAAAAAGATTTCATTGACAATCCCCAGATATCTTCATTTTTGTTGATCTTTTAGAAGAGGTCATCTAAAGAGAAGAATATGTGGTTCTGGTTTGGAAATCATGTAATGAACCCAGCCAAGACTCTGTTGGACACCAAGTCTCCTCCACTTCTCTTCTGACATCGGATAGGTTTTGGGTACTTGTTTGGAAAGTTCTCTGGGTAACATGAATACATGTACTTGTAATGCTTGTTGAAGTATTTGTCTGAGGAGTATTTGCTTGTGCGCCATCCTGTCAGCAGAGGATCTGCGTGGAGGGCAGCTCGGGGGGGGGGGGGGCGAGGAGCAGGCGCAGCAAACCAGCTGTCCTCATCTAGCTGAAGAAATGACTCAATTCTTTATCAACAAGTACTCATTGAAGAACTGCTATGCACCAAGAACTATGACATATACGGGGAATACATCACTAAATACAAACAAGCATGGATCCTATTTCTATTACTTTGTTAAGGCTTCCATAACAAACTGACACACATTGGGTGTCTTAAACAACTGGCAAACTGCAAGCTAAAAGTCTGACACCAAGATGTAGGTAGCATTGATTTCTTCTGATGCTTTTTTCCTGGTTTGCAAGTGACCATCTCGTCTCTGTCTATACACGGCCTTTCCTCTGTGCATATAGATGTCTGTGTCCTAATCTCTTCTTATGAGGATATCAGTGATAGTGGACTCAGGCTCAAACATTTGACCTCATTTAAAAATTTTTTTTAATTATCTTTATTGTTCAGTTTATTAATTAAATTGTTCCCTTTTTCCCCCCTATAGCTCCCCTCCACCTGGTACCCATCCCACCCTCCACCCTCACCCTCCTCCACTGTCCTCTCCCATAGTTGCATGATTTTTGTCCAGTCTCTTGCTGCACTTCCCACACCCCTTTTTTCCCCAAGAATTGTCAGTCCATTCCCTCTCCATGTCTGTGATTCTGTTACGTTCACCAGTTTATCCTGTTCATCAGCTTATTAATTCACTTGCTTTTTAGATTCATATGTTGATAGATGTGTATTTGTTGTTCATAATTTACACTTTTATCTTTTTCTTCTTCCTCTTCTTAAAGAATATCTTTCAGCATTTCATATAATATTGGTTTGGTAGTGATGAACTCCTTTAGCTTTTTCTTATCTGCGAAGCACTTTATCTGACCTTCAATTCTGAATGATAGCTTTGCTGGATAGAGTAATCTTGGTTGTAGATTCTTGCTATTCATCACTTTGAATATTTCTTGCCACTCCCGTCTGGCCTGCATCGTTTCTGTTGAGAAATCAGCTGACAATCATATGGGTGCTCCCTTATAGGTAACTAACTGTTTTTCTCTTGCTGCTTTTAATATTCTCTCTTTGTCTTTTGTTCTTGGCATTTTAATTATGATGTGCCTTGATGTGGTCCTCTTAGGGTTCCTATATATTGGGGTTCGGTGCGCTTCTTGGACTCCTAAGTCTATTTCTTTCACCAGGTATGGGAAGTTTTCGGTCACTATTTCTTCAAATAGGTTTTCATTGTCTTGCTCTCTCTCTTTTTCTGGCACCCCTATCATTTGGATGTTGGTATGCTTGAGGTTGTCCCAGAGGCCCCTTACACTATCTTCAATTTTTTGGATTCTTTTGGTTTCTTGCTTTTTCAGCTGAGTGGATTTTACCTCTTTGTATTTCAAATCTTTAACTTGGTTCTTGGGGTGCTCTAGAGTACTTTTAGGTCTTTGTATAATATTTTTTATTTCAGTCAGTGTATGCTTAATTTCTGGTTGGTCCTTTTTCATATCCTTGAGAGTCTCCTTCATATCCTTGAGGGTTTCGTTCATTTCCTTGTAGGATTCATTCATTTCCACGTTGGCCTTGATCATTTCCTTGCAGATCTTGTTCATATCCTTGAGGGTCTCGTTCATTCTCTTGCTGGTCTTGCTTATTTCCTTATAGGTCTCGACCTTTTCTAGGAGCCTCTTGATAAGCCCAATAACCATGGTTTTGAATTCCATGTCCAGTTGTGTTTTTTTTTCCTCCATTTCTTTCAAATCTGATTTCTTTCCATGTCTCTGCATGGTGGCTGCTTCCCTGAGTTGGTCAATTAGCTTTTTGTGGTAGATGTCCTACAAGGGACAGTGGCTCGGCCTCCCCAGTTACCTAAGGTGGATATGGGTTGCAAAGTCTTGCTGAGGTTAAGCTCAGGTTAATCGTTGTTAGCACTTGGAGGGATTGACCTCCAGGCCAATTGTCTGTGAAGTTCAGCTGTGCTCATGTTGGATGGGTGGAGTCTTCGGGCCAAGCAGACAGCGTTAGCTCCGCCCTATGCAGCCCCAGGGACTCTGTGCCAGGGGCAATGGCTGCCAGCACCTCTGAGAGAGAGCCGGTGCTGAGCTCCACTGGCTGCCGGGGAATTCAGACTCTCCCCAAATGAGTCTGCACACCCAACGTCTCACCCAGGGTCATAAAACAAAGCAGTCTGACAGTTTCCCGAATGAGAAAGCAAGTTGCGAGCGCTCTCTACGTGGTCAGGGTCATGCAGCTGCGCTGTTCCCAAGGTCACGTGAAATCCGCACAAACTCGCCTTCTCCACAAGCCGGCAGACCCCTGCAGCACCCGAGCTTCAGTGTGCCCTCCCACTGTCCAGTTTTTACACCATATGATAGTGGGTTCCCTGGACTTCGCCCAGAGCTGGAGAATCAGTCCAGTGGGAACGTCTTTGTCTCCCCATTCGAGAAAACTGGCTGGTTTTCAGCTGCCCATCCTATCTGCTGGCGTGCGCTCCAAACCTCTCTCCGCGTGTATCTTCAACGCTTTCCGCCGCCACTCCTCCGAGTCACAGTGTCTTATCTTTACTTTTATTTGTGGAATTTTCACTCGGCAAGCTTTCTGGTGATTCTGGAAGGTGTTTGTTCTTTCGTTAAGTTGTAGTTTTAAAATTGCTGTGTATGACGGCAAGATAGGTGTTTTACCTATGCCGCCATCTTGGTTCTCCATTTGACCTCATTTTTAAAATGTAGTTTATATTGTTGATAGTATTACAGATATCTCCCATTTTCCTCCCTTTTCTCCCCTTCTCCCAGCCCCTGACCACCCTCAGGTCTTCACTATCCAATTGCCCATGTCCATGGGCTGTGTATATAAGTGTATAAGTTATTTGATTTATTTCTTCTTGTGCCCCTAACTCCATATCAAGGTATGTAGGTCTGTTCCACACCTCTCTACTTTGAGTCTTATTTTGTTGGTCAATTCATTTTGTTCATTTGATTACGCAGATAAGCGAGATCATGGAATATTTGTCTTTCTCAGTTTCACTTATTTCACTTAGCACAATATTTCCATGCTGTCCCAAAGGGTAAGAGATCCCTCTTTTTTCATGTGCATAATATTTTATCTTAAGTATTTCTGTAAAATCCTATTTCCAAATGCAGCCATATTCTAAGGTACTAGGGCTTAGAACTTCAACATATGAATTTGTGTGTGAAGGGAGCTGGGGGACCCAATTCAGCTCATAACACTTTCTTTAATGAACTCAGTCTAGAGGGGACACAAAAATTCATCCAAGAATTATATAAATAAATTTAGAACTATGAATTATTAAGGTGTTATAAAGAAGATATATATGGTATCATAAAAATATGTAAGGAGGCATGTCATGTTTCAAAGGGAGGAAGGTGTTGCAGGGAAGGCACCTGAGAAGGTAAACATATAAGCTGAGGTCTCAAGCATAGGTAAGAGTGAAGTGGTAAAAACAGTGAAGAACTGCTTGTCAGAAGTCCCATAGTTCACTATTTTCTGTGTGCTGAACAATGAATAGATTCTGAATATAGCGATGGAACTCATGGTCTGGTAGGAGACAGATGCAAAACTAATTTCAGCAGAGTTCAGAGTTATAGAGGCTAATATTATATGACACAGTTCTACATTTATGGGAATATAGGAAAGGGAGGCATCTGACTCTGCTGGGGGAAGGAGGTCAAAACAGCTTCACAAGAGCTGAAGTATTACATTACTCAGATCCTGCTGCCTATTTGGAAAATCCAAATAAATTAAACAGGTATCAAGAAAGCATTGAGATCATTCCTTCAAAATACTTTGTATATAGAGGTAGAATGGACTCAAAAGACCTGAGTTTTAGTCCCAGCTCTGCCCATTCTACTGTGTTACCCAGAGATAATGGTATGTATCTTCCCTACCTCATGTGTTGGTATGAATAAAACATGGACCCAAGAAAGCAGAAAGAGAAAACTGGTTAAAGGAGAGATGGGATGGATTGGCTAAGGTCACAATCCCTTGCATTCCTGATCTGGAAGGATTTCAAAACTAAATGTGGAGCTATTCTGAAGACACCCAAAGAGTCAGACTGATGTAATGGTTAACTAAATTGCATAGAGGTCACATAGAAAGATGGGCTAACTGACATGAATGATACAAATGTCAGTATTCTTAACCAATTCTTGCTGATACATGTTAGTGCAAAACTACAAAGCATCCATGGCCAAGATGGAAAGCAATTTCTAGATGCTGCTGTTTTCTAAGTGCTTTTTAAAAATATAGTCAGAATAAATGAGTTTGGCTTTCATTCAGCTGCACACTATATTGCCTTTGTACTCTTAGCAACACCTCCTACATCTCTCTCAGCTATTGGGCATTGCTAGATGCCAGGCACTGCCATAAGCATGCCAAATGCATCTTCTTAAGCAATTCTATGTGATATATGTGTATTATCCCCATATTACATATGAAGAAACTGAGCCTTTGAGAAGTTATGTATCTTTTTAAAGTTAATAAATAAAGTCAGTAAATATCAGATCTGTGAACTGAGCTCAGAACTGAAATGCTAAAGCTCAGCCTTACCGAAGGAAAGCAGGTAAAGGAAGTTGGAGTAGCAGATCTTCAAATTCCTTTCTGTCTCTAGAACTACTGAGAATGACTTTGGGCCTCAATGAAAAACAATTTCAAGCCTGTCAGTAAGGATAGATGGACTATGATCTTGACTGCCTTAGGGATGTTGCCCTTGCTATATTTCTACCCAGAAAACTCTTCTCCTGCAAGCAAGGCTCCTTGTTTTCATCCTGTTTCAGCTTAAATGTTACATCCTCAGTGAAGGCTTTCCTGACCACTCAAATTAAAGTAGCTACCCAGTCACTCTGTTTTATGCATTATCTTGTTTTAATTTTTTGATTAACACTTATTATTGTTATATTTTCCTGAATACATATTTAATTTTTGTTTAATTCCCCCCTCACTTGAATATAAGCTTCATGAAGACAGTGTCTTGTTTGTCTATATCAAATTGTATACTCAAAACCTAGGAGTACATGCCACCTGGTAGATACTCAATAAATATTTATTTAATTAGTGCATGAACTAATTCCCTTATGCAATAGATGCTGGAACTGTAGCCCAGAGAGGAGATTGGACTTATTCAAGGCCAAGGAATGCAGACTGGATTAGTGGACAGAGCATTGGCTTAGTTTCTAGTCCTCTAATTTGCTATGTGACTTTAAATCAGTTCTATGTTCTTTAATCTATACCAATAAAAGCCTTGGTGGCCCTTGCGCACAATGCCATCAAAATATGGCCACCACAAGATGGCTGCATGCACAATGAAAGCGGGGCACAGTGGGTGGCTCCGCATGGTGAGGCCTGGGGGTCCCGCAGCTCCATGCAGCATGGAGGAGGTGGGTCCCAGCAGAGGGGGCGAGTTGTGGCAGGGGAGGGCAGTTGGGAGCCATCAGGCTGGCAGGGAAGAGTAGTTGGGGGCAATCAGGCTGGCAGGGGAGGGCAGTTGGGGCAATCAAGCTAGTAGGGAAGGGTAGTTGGGGTGATCAGGACAGCAGGAGAGGGCAGTTGGGGACAATCAGGGCTGCAGGAAAGGGCAATTGGATTCAATCAAGCTGGCAGGGGAAGGCAATTGGAGACCATCAGGCTGGCAGGGAAGCAATTAGGCATTAATCACGGGAGTGGTTAGGGGCAATCATACTGGCAAGCAGAAGCAGTTAGGGACAATCAGAATGCAGGCAGGACCCAGCATTCCTGGTTTGTGAGAGCAACCCCTACAGGATCAGGCCTAAACCAGCAGTCAGACATCCCCCCAGGGGACCCAGATTAGAGAGGGTTCAGGCTGAGGAACACCCTTCCCCCATGCATGAATTTCATGCACAAGGCTACTAATAAAGATATAGTATTAGTGAGAAATAATTTTTGAATGCCTTCTACATGCAGTACAATACTTTGTCTATATTTTAAATAATCTTCCCCAAATCTTTGAGTTAACTTTTAGTAATTCTGCATAAATGATGTTAGCCCCAAATTCCAGTAGCTAACACAGTACAGGTTTATTTCTCACAAACATCACAGAGTGGCTTGAGTCAGAAAGTAACAAGGTGTGATTCTCTTTCAAGTGACAACTCAGAGATTCAGGATTTCTCAGTTTTAGTTGCAGTCCTTCTCAACCCATTGCCTTCAAGTTTACTGTAGAAGGGGAAAATAAAGCACAGATGATTGTATATAAGACTAGGGGCCCGGTGCATGAAATTTGTGTGTGTGTGTGTGTGTGTGTGTGTGTGTGTGTGGGCTGACCCTCAGCCCAGCCTGCACCCTCTCCAATTTGGGACCTCTTGAGGGATGTCTGACTGTCTGTTTAGGCCCAATTTTAAATGGGCAGTCGGACATCCTTCTCACAATCTAGGACTGCTGGCTCCAAACTGTTCACCTGTCTACCTCCCTGGTTGCCCCTAACTGCTTCTGCCTGCCAGCCTGATCACCTGCTAACCACTACCCTGCCAGCCTAATTGATGTCTAACTGCTCCCCTGCCAGCCTGTTGTCCCCAACTTCCCTCCTCTGCCAGCCTGGTCACCCCTAACTGCCCTCCCCTGCAGGCCTGGTCCCTCCCAACTGCCCTCCCCTGCTGGCCTGATCACTCACAACTGCCCTCCCTTGCAGGCCTGGTCCCTGCCAATGGCCCTTCCCTGCTGGCCATTTTGTGGTAGCCACCTTATGTCCACATGGGGGCAGGATCTTTGACCACATAGGAGCAGCCATCTTGTGTGTTGGAGTGATGGTCAATCTGCAAATTACTCTTTTATTAGATAGGATAGAGGCCTGGTACATGGGTGGGAGCCAGCTGGTTTGCCCTGAAGAGTGTTCCAGATCAGGGTGGAGGTTCCCTTGGGGCGTGGGGTGGCCTGGGCGAGGGGCCTATGGTGGTTTGCAGGCTGGCCACGCCCCCCAGCCATCCAAGTGGAGGCCCTGGGATCAGGGATTAATTTATGTTCTACAATTGAAACTTTGTAACCTGGATCAGAGCCTTCTGCTTGCTCTGTGGCTACCGCCATTTCCATTTGGGTTCATTTACATTCTATAATTGAAACTGTAGCCTAGAGTGGAGATCTAGGTGCTAGGGCTGCAGAAGCTTGGCTTCCTCCATCAGCCAGGCAACCCTAGCCTCTGCTCTCTCCAGCTTCCTGGCTGCCACCTTTTCTGTTGGGATATATCTTCTATAATTGAAACTTTGTAGCACTGTAGAGGCCTAGGCCAGCAAGGGCAGGCAGAAAGCTTGGCTTCCTCCATTGCTGGGGAAACCCAAGCCTCCCTTCTGCTCTCAGTGGCTCAGCCATCTTGGTTGGCGTTTATTTGCATAATTTGCTCCTGATTGGCTAATGGCATGGCTGTGGGCATGGCTTGATTGGATGTATGGTCGATTTGCATATTACTCTTTTATTAGATATGATATTATGTATAAGACTGGAAATGGCATAAATTATTTTCATCCATACTCTTTTTGGATAGTACCTGTCAATATGAACAACTTAGCTGCAAAGTATACTATAGTCTTTCATGGAAAGATAAAATGATATTGGTTAACATCTAGCTAATATCTGCCACAGTATTGTCTTGTCACCTTTTTAAAGATGAAAAAAAAGGTTTTTTTGGTGGCTTGCCTGAAATTTGTAATAAGTGAGGGAATGAAGATATAGGACCAAGGATTCATGCCAGACTTTTACCAGTAATAGTGTCTTTTGCTCTGTACCTGTATAGATCACCTATTGTCTAGGTTGTTCTGCTAGAGAATTAATTCTATAATAGGAATATTATAGAGAATTCCAGCATGTAAAATAAATCATCAGGAGTCTTGAAGCAGAGTAAATCTTAAAATGATTGTCTGTGATACTTCTAAGGACCTCAGGAGTCCAGTATGGAAACCTTGGACCAAGTGGACTTGATGGGCTTCTTCTAGCTCTGACTCAAAAATTTCATCTCTTAGTTTCTTCATATTATTAATATGAGACATAAGGTTGCAAGGATGACTACATCTCAGAACTGAGTGCTTGTCATCAAAGATTTCTGCCTCAGGACCCAGAAATAAGCTATGGATTTACAGCTGAAATCCTAGCACTGAGTGTGCTGAGCATTAAGAACCTTTCCCGAATACCCACCATCCATGCAAAAAGTTATCTAATTGTACAAGGCACTCTCTGGAAACTTTCCCAGAGGAATAATAGATAAAGTAACCAAGAACTTTTTAATTTTGCAAAGTGCACTCTTCCTTATAATTTACTTAATATAGAAATTAAATGTTCTGTGGTTTACTGAACAAATAACATTTGAAGTACTTTAGAGTTAGCTTGGGAGCTTGCCTGTGGTTGCCAGTTTGACTTATCATTTGATTATCCATATAAAGGCCAGCAGTAACATTATGCTCTGCTTTAAGTAGTTCAGAGGGGTTATCTCTTGACCATTACCAATTCTAAATGTAAGATTTAAATTCAGAGAGAAAACTATACAAGAGAAATTGGCTGAATTTGCTCAAGTAGTTCCTTGAGTAAGATGCTTGATTCTCTAGAACTGGATTATGGTGATTACACTTTTCCAGAAAGTTCCTAACCTTGGGGGCTGACTAGTTCTGTGGCATCATATTCCTTCAGAAAATATATACTGAGGACCAATATGTGCCAGTCACTATGATGCTGCCAGAGCTGTTCAGACTGGCTCAGAGCCCTGATGCCTGCCCTTTGGTCACAGTTTTTCCTTCTCCTGTATCTCCCCACTCCTTACTTTTAAAGACAATAAGATAAGCCTCTTAGTTTTAATTGCAGAAATTTGGACACCATTTTACTTGAGTAGCTAAACTTCAATAACTCAGGCAATTTAACTGATTCAGATTGAATGCCACACTGATAATTAACTTGTTCCTCTTCCTTTCCTTCACCTATAGGAGCTTGATGGATCATTAATGACACCATTAGAGAGAGAGTGAGCCCAGTGCATTATTGACTCTTGATAAATGTTAAGTAATTGTTAAACTAGGACCCAGTGGAGATTGGCACATTGCAGTAGAAGCAGATGCTCACAAAGTGCCTTTGCTGATAATCAGATTTTGCAATTCAGAAAGGGCACAGACTGCACCATTTCTCATCATTGAAACCCACATGCCTTTGTAGAGAAAAGTCCAATGAATAATCCAGGTCTTCTAACTACATAGAAGCCTATGCAGTGGGAAAAGTGTTAAACATCATAGATGCTGCCATGAGGGATTCACCTTCCCTCCTGTTTGAGGAGCTGTAGCCACCTAGGTGAACAGGTGCAGGAAATAAGAAATAAGGCTGTTGTGACCAGAAGATTACTGGGCACATGAGTGATTTTGCATAATATGTCTGAGTCCTGCCCCAAAGTGCTCCAAAAGCCAGATCTCCATCTGTTAATTGAAAATCCTATCTGCCAGTATGAGGGCTGGCTTTGCCAAGCATGGATTGTGTGGTGTTAATGGCTTTGGGCAAAGCCTTGTGCTGCTTGCTGGCAAGAAGAATTCTGTTTGATTCTGAAGAGTCCAAAATTTATATTTTAAAACATATTTTATTTGACAGCCAGAATCTAATGAATCTGACTTCATCTGTCTGTCTGCTAATCTCTGCATATCAAACTTACAGTAAAATAGCTTCTCGCTGTTTATAAAGCACTATGCCTATCAACTTCCTCATTTGATCCTATGACAACTAAGAGCAGAAGGGAACCTAATATTGTAGGTCAAGCATGTCAAACTTATGGCCCTCAGGACACATTTCGGCCCACAATGAATACTCATTAACGATTACTCATTTATTTCAGCCCTTTGTATTCAGCATGTCTCTATAGAAATAAACCTACCTTTTTTAATAAAAATTGAAGCTTTTATTTTTTGCAGCCAACATAAATTTAAATCTTGTTTATTTGGCCTGTGTTAGCCTTGAGTTTGGCATGCTTGTTGTAGCTGATTTATTTACATGCTGACTTATTTAATCTCTGAAGTCTTGCAAGGTAGGATTTTTAAATTTTCATTTTACAGATGGAGAGCCAAGGCAATGGAAAAGCAGTGTATGTATTCAATGCCTGCTTGAGCTGAGTAGGAAAAACTAGAGGGACCAATATTTTTAATTAACCTTTATTGTTGAGATTATTACAGATGTCCCTTTTTTCCCTCCCATAGCTCTAGAGGGACCAATATTAATATTGGGTCCAAGTGTATCATCATCTCATGATTGAGGACTATATATTCTGTATACCAGACATTTATTTTTATATATTAATGAGTCTCTAAAACCCCGTTGTGAGGCAGGTACTACTATCCCTATTTCATACATTTGGTCATTCAGTGGGCAGTTATTGAGCACTTGCTGTGTGCTGGGAACTGTTTCAGGTACTGGATATACACCTTTGAATAAGACAAGCAATCTTCCTCCTCTCATATTCCTACATTCTAATGGGAGGAGACAAACACATATACATGCTTATGGTCTATAAAGTACAAAGAGACTTAAGTTCTACTTTAGATTGGATGATTATAAAAGAGTGAGGCATGAACCTGGTGGTGGAGGGCAAGGGAAAGAGAAGGGAAGGGACATTTGTAATACTCTCAATAAACATTGCAAATAAATAAAAATAAATAAAAATAATTAAGATGACATACTTAAATTAAGGCCCAAATGTCAAGAATGATACAGTCTTAGAAAGAAATGAGGGATTATTGTTGCAAACAAAGAGAACTTCTTTAGGGAAATAAGCTTTATATTTTTCAGGAAAAAAATAATATTTAAAAAGTGGTGAGATAGTAGTGAATGATAGAAAGAAAGGTCTGAAATGAAGTTGGAAAGTTAGGAAAATACCAGATCTCATAGGCCTTTATAGCTCAAGGCAAGTTCAGATTTTATTTTACATGCCATAGGAAACCATGAGAGAATTTAAAGCAGGGGAATAATAGAAATTACTTACATTTTTTTTTAAAAAGGCACCTTTGGCTGGTATGTGGAAAATGGATTATATCCAGAAAAGATTGAAAGATAAGTTATAAGATTGCAATGGTCCAGATGAGAGACAGGCATGGTAGTAGCAGAGATAGAGAGAAATAAACATATTTGGATATATTTGAGGTTACATATGACTTTCTTAGGTGTGGTTTGAGCGAAAAAGAAGAATCCAAGTCTCTTTTGGATGTGAATAACTGACTGAATGAAAGTATTGTTTACTGAAATGAGTAAGGCTGGCAGTGGAGGTGATTTAGGAAGTGAAATGTCCAAGGTTTTGGCCACATTAAGTTGAAGATGCTTATTCAATAATAAAGTGTACATGTCAAGAAGGCAGTTGAATATATGTCTGGAAATCAGATGCTACTAGTATATATATTCAGAGGTTAAATGGCTTGCTAAATATTACCCAAAAATTGGTGTAGCTCATTTATTTGACAAAAGCTCAAATCCTTCCCTAGTCCCAAACTGGAATTGACTATCAGTTGCACATAAAATCTAGCTCAGTAGCAAAATCACCATGTGGTAGGAATTTTCTTTTGCCATCACTCACTAACATCTCCTGGATCCCTCGTTGTGGCTGTAAGTAGAGTTATTTTAACACTTTCTCTGTCTGCCAGACTTCCTATATTGTCAAGGAGCTACTAGGGAAGCAAGGAGGATCTAGGAAACTGCATTTTAGAAGAGTTCCCCTGATATTTTTTATGCACTTGGCCCTCTACCATACTTCAAGGAACTCTGAACTAGATTATGAATGTTTTGAGTATGGAAATGGTGTCCGATTTATCTCATTTTTCTATGAGGAAGAATTCAACAATATGCTGAGGAAGCATATGAATAAACGAAATGCATGAATGAATTCAGTTACATTTTGGTGTCAATGACTTATCTCTCTATTTGAAAAGAGCTTCCTGATCAAGTTACTAGTTTCTGGTGTTTATGTTTCCCCTTTCTGCTTGGATTTATTATACTCCATTGGGTGCCTTTTCCTGCTGTTTGTATACCAAACTCAGCTTTAGGAGAGAAAAAGATTTGCTACCATTTTAAATATAGGTTTATTGATTTCAGAGAGAAAGGGAGAGGGAGAGAGATTTAGAAACATCAATGATGAGAGAGAATCACTGATTGGCTGCCTCCTGTACATCCCCCATTGGGGATCTAGTCTGAAATCCGGGCATGTGCCCTTGATTAGAATCAAACCTGGGACCAACACTCTATTCACTGAGCCAAAGGAGCTAGGGCTGCTGTCATTTTAATTAACTAACCACCATACTGTTTGTTTGTTTGACAATGACAGTTCAGAAGGCTGCTGAGTAGAAGGGCCCAAGGCTATAGATGAGCCAATGGAATCTCTTCAGATCTGCTCTCCTTTTGCTAAGTGGAACTACAGCCATAGGGTATAATATTCAGGGGAAAAACATATCAGCCTCTTTCCAGAGCCTCTCAGCTACAGTCACTAAAACTTTGACCTATGGTCTTACTACCATCACTGCTTTTCAGTCCTTCAGCCAATCCTGGTCATGCCAAGAAGTCTGTCATCTAACTCAACCCACTGACACAAAGGTGGCTCTGAAATACCTCATTGCTATAAATGTGGTATCTAGTGTGCCTGCTTTTTTTAAAATCAGTTTCCCTCTCTAATCCTCACTCGTCTTCCTAGTTGAAGGGCCAATATGTTTGGACCTGAAACTAAATTAGCTGAGAAGTCTCTTTTGGCCTTTTATACATTGTTGCATCGTGAAATGAAGAATTCCATTCACTTTCTTAGTTTAATTTCTAAACTTTTCTAACTTCTCTTCCAAAATACTATTTTATATTTGTAAAAACATTCAGCAGTGTCTTACATCCTGAAAAGGGAAACCAAAATACCTTTCATGTTCTTAACTTTTCAGAGAGGATCATAATATTGATATTATGATGAACTAATTAACATTGAACAGTACTTTGGAAATGTTAAATGCTATAGAAATGCTAAATAGGTTTATTAGACTGGGAGTGTAAAAGGCAAAAGAAACTCCAAACTTCATTTAAATGCTTTTATATCATGAGGTTTCTTTTTTTCTTAAAAGAATTTTGAAGGGGCTTATATAGCTACAGATCTGGTTCCAAACAGTAAATGTCACAATGAGTATAAAGCATGATGTCTAATTTCCCCACCTTTCCTTTCATTCCAAGTTCCTCCACAAGATCACAGATTCATTCATTTAGAATTTCCTTGTTAACAAGTAAGTAGTGAGTAAGGCATTGCAGGTACAGTCATGGGCAAAAAGAGGTTTAGAGTTGCAAATGACATTCTTTTGAGTTAATAAAGTTGTTGTAATAATCATAACCTGCATGTCTTTTTCTATACAAACAACTGTATATATGTATATCAAGTAAATGTAACACAAGACAAGCTCATTGATATTATAGCGATCTAGAGTGTGAAGGGAGAGAATGATCACATTCCAACTGTCAATATATTTTCATGTTGGATGAGAAATAGGAAGATTTCACATAGCTGACATTAATGGGGATATGCTAGAAAGAGAAATGAATTTTGATAGAGGAAATAGCATGAGGATAGTATATGTGTGCATTTTTTAGAAGGGGGAACTATAGAGAGGTTTTATAGTTCATCTGGGGTCACACAGGAAGTTAAATCCTCAATCAGATTTAAGACCCAACTTTCTTCATTTCTATCCTTATGTTCTTTGTATTAAACTAACTGTGACCCTTCACTGCTAGTAAAAGCAGTTTTACTAAATGCCTACTTATAATTTTTAAGACATTCATGATGGGAAATTGAAATCCTTACAATAAGATGGCCCAACAGGTAGGGCACTGAATACAGGCAGACACTGGGGGAATAGCTATCCACTTGTCAAGAAGGGAAAGAGTTTGGTACTAGGTGGAAGTAAAATTAGAGGTAAGCATATTGAATTAAGAAGGGATTTGAATGTTAGAATAATAAATTTTTTGTAATGTTGAGTTTGAGATGTGGCAAATGACCAAATATAAATAATTAATGGATAGTTGAAGTTACAACTCTGATTGCTAATAAGAGGACATCATGATTTGGGAACTATTAGCATATAAGTGATATGGTAGCCATGAAAGTGAAATCTGAAGAAAAGAAAGAGGAAAAAAAATCACAATTTAATGGTAAAACAGTTTATGGTATGTTTGCTCAGTTTAATTCTTAGATTTTACTTGGGGGAAATTGAGGTCCAGAAAGAATAAGAAACTTGCTTAAAATTACTAAGTTCATGGCAGAATTGTAACTAGAGCCCATGTCTCTTCACTCCCAGTCCATAGTCTCCCCCACTTTTCTTTCACCAATACCATTTGAACCAATTGAGATGTTCTGCATAGAGGACTGTAGCTGCTCAAGTGAAATTAAAACTTGAAATGGAAACCAAAATAATGAATAGGAAGAGAATGTTGCTTTCCTTATTTTTTAAAATATATTTTTATTGATTTCAGAAAGGAAGGGAGAGGGAGATAGAAACATCAATGATAAGAGAGAATCATTGATCAGATGCCTACTGGGGACCACGCCTGAAACCCAGGCATGTATCCTTGACTGGAATCAAACCTGGGACCCTTCAGTCCACAAGCCGATGCTCTATCTATGGAGCCAAACCAGCTCGAGTGCCTTCCTTATTTTTAATAATTTTTCTACCAGCAATTGGTAAGCTCATCTTGGAAAGCATGATGACCTCTGGGGTCAGGGGACTGCAGGTTCCCAGGTGATTACACATGAATCCATTTCTCTCTCTGGTTCCTTTCCCCTTAGATTTGTTTTTGTTCATTTATTTTCTTTCATGGGGGATAGTTTGCTGAGAGACATTTATTGCTATGAGATACTTGGCTCCTCTTTCACAGTAAGAATGTCCCCTTTCCTCAGCTACTAGGGAACCCTGCCCTGAAAACACCCACTATGTCCTCTGCTGGGGGACTGCCTTGACGTACTCCCTTCCTTCACAATCTCTCCCCAACTAGTGAGAGATAAATTAAAATTCAATTTTAACCACTGTTTATTAATGACTGTCTACCCTGAATCAGGGTTCCATTTAA
This sequence comes from Antrozous pallidus, assembly GCA_027563665.1. NCBI lineage: Eukaryota > Metazoa > Chordata > Mammalia > Chiroptera > Vespertilionidae > Antrozous > Antrozous pallidus. The sequence goes on along the minus strand of CM050508.1, from coordinate 176,324,249 downwards.
TTTGAGTGAATTATTTCAGTAGCCTAGTGTGGTTAGTATAATTATACTCACTTTACAAATGAGGGAATGTAAACAGATAAGGAGTTTCATAACATGTTTATGATAGAGAGAATAAGGACCCTCAAAGATGTTTAGATACTACTATCTGGAATCTTTGAATAGGTTACCTTACATGGAAAAAGAGACTTTGCAGATGTAATTAAGTTAAGGATTTTGAGATGAAAAGATTATGCTCTATTATCTCCGTAAACCCAATATAATCACAAGAATCCTTAGAAGACCGAAGATGAAGGGTTAGATTCAGAAGGGACATGAGGATGGAAGTAGAAAGGACCAAAAGAGAGAGGGAGAGAGAAGGAAAGGGAGAGGGAGATAAGAGATTGAGAGAAATTTGAAAATGTTTTGCTCTTGGCCTTAAAGATGGAGGAAAAGGCCACAAACCAAGGAATGAATGTAGGTGACTTCTAGAAGCTTTAAGTGGCAAGGAAATAAATTCGTTCCTGGAGAGTCCAGAATGTATATCATACTGTCAACATATCAACTTTTAGAATATCTTACCTCCAAAACTGTGATAGTATAGACTTGTTTTGTTTTGAGACACTAGAGTCTGACTTCCCTATTCAAGCAACAGGAAACGAATACAACTTAGTTGTACAGCAGATAGTTTTCTCCAGTCATTTCATTTTGCCAGGTGTAAAGAATGCTTCTCCACACTCAGGTAACTGACTCCTGCCTTGCTTGACATTGTTGACTATCTCATATGACTTTATTCCCCCTTGTGGTTGTTCTTTGTAAGTTATGAGACCCATCTCCTCTTTATTGATTCCTAAACAGATATTTCTCTTCTCCTTCCATCTTCCCCCATTCCCTTTCCTTTTTTTCATATTGTCTTTGAATAATATTATTCACCCCTCATGTTTCCTTTTTTCACCAGTATGCTAATGATTACCAAATATATCTCTCATCTTGAAGTGTCTAATCATATCTAACCTGGAGAAACTGAAAACCAGGACAGAGAAATCTTAAACATAGTTATAGATAGAAGATCAATAGTCTTCAAATGTGATATAGATATAACCCTTCCATAAAGGTGGTCAAAGCCAGAAGACAGTAGATTGACATCTTTAAAATGCAGAAAGAAAAAACTCCCACAAAAATTAGAATTGTATTTCTAATGAAAATATCCTTCAAAAATGGAGGCAAACAAGATCTGAGAAAAGTCACATATCTATATCAAAAATATGTCAGAAGAAGAGCTTTTGGGCTGAAAAAAAAGATGCAAGATGTTTTTCTGCAGTTTGTGAAGTTTCTAAGGGTGGTTTTCTCTGTTTTGTTTTTTTTTAATCCTGTTTGTATTTATCCTGTTTGAGTTTCTTGAATCAGTGAATAAATGTCTTTCATAAATTCTCAGAACTGCTAGAAGGAATAAAAAATAGTAGAAAAGAGAAATTATATGGAGAAAGAGATATTAACTGTTTAAAATAATAGTTATAATAATGTCTTCTGGATGTTATGACATAGAAGTAATATATTTAACAATTGCAGTACAGAGGGTAAAGGGAATAAATGGGATTAAATGATCATAAAATTTTTGTATTTTTCTTAGGAAGCAGACATGTAAAAACTGCTGAGCTATACATATACATTTTTTGTACTTTACTATATGCAACTTTACTGCAATAAAAAAGAAAATAAATAAATTAAAAAAATAACTTGATACAGCAAGGGAAAGTTATGGATAAATTTCTTGAGATTATTTGTACATTGGATTCCACTTGTTAATATCCCTCCTTTCTCCCTTTTATACATCTAACATAAAGTCTCTTAACCTTTCATTCATTTATTCATCATCCATTCAACAAATATTCATTGAGGTTCCCACTGTATGGCACTCAGTGATAGATACTGATCAGGGAAAGCTATTGAGAAGAGGAGAAGCTAATTGGAGCTATCCATTAATGGCTTTTGCAAAAACACTTGATGGATCTAAGGGTGTAGGGATGGGTCAGATACCGTGATTTTTTTCTTGGTTCTATCCTGCCACAGGTCACACCATATGTCTACTCTTCTAAGACTCACTTTATTTTAAGAAGACAAATTCAGTACCTTCTCATGATCTCTAAAATATGGACATTTGGAAAGTCCTCTTATCGCTTCTCGGCCTTTTGGCTAAGATCAAGTGTGGAAAGTCCTCCATGCAACTTTGGTGGCAATAAAAAAGGAATGCTTGCTATATCCTCTTTATCGCTCTTCCTTTAATAAAGTAAACAAATGTGGCTTAGGTTTGTTAGAATACAGATTGTGGGACAAACTGCTGGAAATAGTGCCAAATCCTATCAGAGTGACTAAGAATGCCATTTGAGTGTCGGTCACTGCTGAAGCCAATGTAGTGGATATGAGACCATAGCCAACAGGTGAGATGAGTGCTCTACAGTTAGTTTTTATTTTTTCGTCTTTCCTGATGGAGAGATTAAGCAGGCATTTTCTCATGATTAATGGTGTTGGAAAGAAATTATTCGGGGGGGGGGGGCTACCTTGGGTTAATTTACCTTTTTTAAGGTCTCTTCCTTAAACTAACAATGTCTTATGATGTTTATAACACAGAGAAGTTCAGGGTAAGAAGCACTAGTTATGAAATGAAGTCTTTCATTATTCATTTATTCAGTTAGCATTCACTGGCACTGTGTTAGTTATTGGAGATATAAATACTATTAATTGTACTTTTTACTAACTACATTTATAGGCAAAACAGACAGAAAAATCAATTAAAATAAAGTGATAAATATGAGAATTCATTATGGACTATATGTGAATGGGACACAAAGGAGGAACAAATATATATTTTTGAGGAATCAGGGAAGTTTTCATTGACAGATATCACTTGAACTGGGTCTACAAGAAGTTGAGTTCCCCATGTCTTCAGTGCCATTCTAAATAAAGGAAGCAACAGTAGCAAGTACTTGCAGTCTGGTAAAATATAGGTAATCCAGGAGCTGGAGTATGGGTCAGGAAATTGTAGCATATATGAATTGAAATGGAGTCATTATAATGTTGAACTATCCATAATGAGGGTGTTTATTGAACAACTCAAAATGTTTCTTTTCTCAGGGTTTTAAGCATTTACAAAACAGTTGGCTGACAAAGAGTGATATACAACATATTATAATTAATTAATAATATAACCCTGGTATAATTTATTTTAAACATTTTGTGAAAAATTTAAGAGATGTAGGAAAATGCAAAGAGCATCATTATAAACACCCTTGTTTTCTACCCAGAATTAAGACCCATTAATATTTTGTAATACTTGTTTCCAGGGTTTTTTTTTCTGCTCAGCTGTTTCTAGGGTTTTTTTTTTAAAAAAAATATTTTTATTGTTTGCAGAGAGAAAGGGAAAGGGAGAGAGAGAAATGTCAATGAAAAATCATTGATCAGTTACCTCCTGCGCATCCACACTGGGAATTGAGCCCACAACCCAGGCGTGTGATATCCTGGTTCAAAGGCCGATGCTCAACCACTGAACCACAGTGGCCATGCTATATCCAGTTTATTTCATTTTATTTTATTTATTTTATTTTATTTTATTTTATTTATTTTATTTTATTTTATTTATTTTATTTTATTTTATTTTATTTTATTTATTTTATTTTATTTTATTTTATTTTGTGTGTGTGTGTGTTTAAGAGGACATTGAAGATTGCTTTGCTTTTCTCAGGTTGCTGCTATTTCCAGTTTGTTTTTGGTTGTTTTTTTAAGAGGACATTGCAGATTGCTTTGTTTTTCTCAGGTTGCTATAACAAAAAACCACTAACTGGGTGGCTGAAATAAAAAATGTATTCTCTCAAAATTATGGTGATCAGAAGTCTAAAATTACCATGAGATCAGGGGTCACACTCACTCTGGTAGTTCTAGGGGAAAATCCTTCCTCGCCTTTTTCAGCTTCGCCTATCTCCAGGCATTTGTGGCTTCTTTGGCTTGTGACTATATCAGCCAACCTCCATATTCCTCTTCACATCACCTTCTCCTCTTCTGTTCCTTATAAGCATCTTATTAGATTTAAGATCTCCTGGGTAATCCAAATGATTCACCTCAGGATCTTTAGCTTAATTTACTTGTATCTGCAAAGATGCTTTTTCCAAATGAGGTGACATTGCACTGTATAGATCAGTGGCCAGCATGTGGCTCACGAGCCATGGTTTGCCAACCACCGATATAGATGATGTAGTATAGAATTGTACACTTGACTCCTATAATTATAACTAATATCACTCCAATAATTTTAATAAAACAATTTAAAAAAGACATTATCTTATAATACTGTCAATGACCCTTCATTAAAATGATAAAATATGGAAACATGCATAAAAATATTTAAAAATTAAAAGGAAACCCACGGAGTAACATTGTGAATTCCAGGGATTTGGAACCATATTCAATCAACAACATTGATATAACTGAAACTTATTTTATTCAAGAAAAGCAAGTTTTATTTCTCATCCATACTCACTAATGGCTGTGTTCCCTTCTTGTCCATTTTCAAGTTGTTATGCATTGTTTATTTTCATCTGTATAAAATTGCCTACTATTTTTCTGTGTGCATGGTTTCAGATGTGTAAAAATATAATCCTGTACAAATTCTTCTCAAAGTTGCCTTTTTATTTTGGTGAACTGTCTAGTTTTGAGAACTAATACTAGCTAGGCTGTAGTCTATTCCTCTTAATTATTTTTTACTAGTCAGGGTAAGTTAGGCTCCCCGAATCTCAGTTATTTAATTAATACAGCCAAGATTAATGTCTCACTCCTGCTGTATAGCCAACATGAATCAGCGGCATGCTCTGCTCTTCAAATTCACTCAGGGTTCGGGTTAAAAAACACACCACCTGCAAATCAAGGCCTCCTCAGCTACCACAGCAGGAGGAACGAAAGCTGTAGGGTTTCACACAGCAATTAAATGCTTCAGTGCAGAAGTGGCATTTCCATTTACCAGTTATTGGCCAGAAATTATCACATGGCCCCACCTAAGGGAAAGGAGGTGTAGCAGTACATCCAGAAGGACATACAGTTAGCAATAGAAATCTCAACCCCTTTGCTTATCCTATCATGTGACTATACCACAATAGAAACCCATTCTCTACGGATGGACATTAAGGAAATTTCCATGCTTCTGACATTGCAAATAACATTGCACTGGCATTTGTATATGGTAATTCTTGTTCATATGTGAACATTTCTCCAAGTCCTAGATTATGCATGTTACTTATTTAGTAGAGACTATTATATTGTTTCCAAACTGGGATATTAGTCTACATTCTCACCAGCAGTATATGAGAGCACCGTTTTCCCTACATTTTTACCAGACCTCAACATTGTCACGTTTTCTAATCTCCATCAATTTTATGGGAGGTCACGGGTGTCTCATCATTTTAATTTATGGTTCTCTGATTGCTAGGTTTAATAGATAGATTAAATAGATAAGGTATTTTTTTCAATTTAACTTAATCAAGTATTTATCGAGCACTTACTGTATGCCAGCAGCAGTGCTAGGGAATAAGGATTTAGCAGTAAATCCCAATTTCAGGAAATAAATTTTGTCTTGGGATGTGGTGAAAAATAGGAGGGACCAAGCAGATTTTGCAGGACCTGACAGATTCAGAGTGGAGGGGACGTCAGAGATTATCATCTTAGGCTACAAGTTGTTCTGAGCTACTTGACTCCCCAAAATATTTTTATAACCAAGGTGATAATTATAAATTGGGGGTAGTGGTGGTGAGTGTTATCTCAGAATATTGAGATGTAGCTAAAAGTAATTTAGATCCCTGTTAAACATTCTGGCAAAGTCAAAGAACTGCTCCAGATTTCTGTGCAGTTTTCTTGGGGAAGACCTCACATTTTCATGGTTATCTCTGTCTCTGTTTTTATTTTTTATTTTTTTATTTTTTATTTTTTAAATATATTTTATTGATTTTTTACAGAGTGGAAGGGAGAGGGATAGAAAGTCAGAAACATCAATGAGAGAGAGACATCGATCAGCTGCCTCTTGCACGCCCCCTACTGGGGATGTGCCCGCAGCCAAGGTACATGCCCTTGCCGGAATCGAACCCGGGACCCTTCAGTCCGCAGTCCGACGCTCTATCCACTGAGCCAAACCGGTCTCGGCTGTTTCTGTTTTTATTGCTTCTTTTCATACTGCATTGAATCAGATGTAAAAATTTCCTTTCTCACCTTACACACCATGGCAGAGATTGCTGCTTGCATACTTTACTATTAATTCTCCTAATCTTTCTTAATATTAAAATGTCTGGTTTTATGTGTGTATATCACTCAAAAAAAATAACCCTGCAATCTCCATAGGATCTCTTAGCTAGAGAAATGTAAGAAGAGTGTATAGCTTTTGAGATGTTTCTTAAAGGACAAGTCAAAGCATGTTTTGTCTTTCCCTTTTATGTAGGCGCATTTTAACCAGAGTTTGAGCAGCTATCATAACCATGAGGTAGCATAGTGAACATGATAGATAGCAAAATAGGAAAAGACCAGGTGCTGATAAAGATAGAATCACACACTCTTCCTGGAGTACATAATTCCAGTATTGTTTATGTCAGAGAAAAGCAAACTTTTTATTGTGTTTAAAACATTGTAATGATTTTTGTTTCTTACAGCTGTACATATTTTTAACCACATTAAACAAAAACAACACCAATATTCTCCTAAAATATTTATTAAGTGTACTAGGGGCCCAGTGCACGAATTCATACTGCCTCAACTGTGAGCCATGAGGCTGCGGTAGGCACAGGGGCAGGTCTCAGCCCATCCTCCATGCCCCCCACCTGGCCTCTCCCATCGTGGCCCCTGTCTCACTGTCTGCCAACAGCCCCGCTCCCACTGCCACTGCTCCCACATGCTGACAGTGCTGGACCCACTCGTACCCACTGTCAGCAGGGAGCAATTGGGGCCAGTGCCAGCAGCAGGTGTGAGCACCAGGAGGGACCGCAGTGTGTGGGAGCAAAGAATTTTCAGTAAGTAACAATGACAGCAACCAGCTCCCTGCTTTGGTCTGGCGCCCCCCACTCACTTACTCCACTATGGCTCACACATGTCCCATGGTGGTCAGCACACGTCATAGCAACCAGTTGTTCAGTTGTTCAATTGTTCTAGTTGTTCCGATGTTTGGTCTATTTGCATATTAGCCTTTTATGATATAGAATTTGAGTTAGTTGGAAGTGTTGGAGAAAGGATTGACATCACACAAAATGAAAACAAGCATCTTCTTGTCTTAAAATGTTTTCCAATCAACCCATTGCAAGGGCATTATTATCATCTTAATTGCATATAATTTTCCATATCTGTACTTGCCACCATCTCTATAGTTTCTTTTTCTGTCTACTTGGGTTCAAAACTCAAATTGCTCTCATTAGCTGATGTTGAATTTTACAATTATTTGTTTTTATTGCTAGGGCTTTGCCATCTAGTTTTTACATATACCCAAACGTATTTTTTTTCCCAAGCAAGAATGAAAATTTGATACCAGTTTAATAGTGTTATAGATTAAAATTTTTTATTATATTATACATCGATAATAATAGAAACAAACAGTTATTGAGTGCTTACTATGTTATAGGCACCATGTTATAATATTTGCATTTTCCCTTTTCACTTTTAAAAGCAAGTATATTGGTACTAGAGGCCTGGTGCACGAAATTCGTGCACGGGGGCGGGGGATGTCCCTTAGCCCAGCCTGCACCCTCTCCAACCTGGGACCCCTTGAGGGATGTCTGACTGCCCATTTAGGCCCGATCCTACTAAGGGACATCCTTCTCACAATCCAGGACTGCTGGCTCCAAACTGCTCACCTGCCTGCCTCCCTGATTGCCCCTAACCACTTTTGCCTGCCAGCCTGATCACCTGCTAACCACTCCCCTGCCAGTTGAAATAAATGTCTAACTGCTCCCTTGCCAGCCTGTTTGCCCCCAACTTCACTCCTCTGCCAGCCTGGTCACCCTTAACTGCTCTCCCCTGCAGGCTTGATCACCCCTAACTGCCCTCCTTGCAGGCCTGGTCCCTCCCAGCTGCCCTCCCCTGCTGGCCTGATCGCCCACAACTGCCCTTCCTTGCAGGACCTGGAACCTCCCAATGGCCCTCCCCTGCTGGCCATCTTGTGGTGGCCATATTGTGTCCATATGGGGGCAGGATCTTTGACCACATGGGGGCAGCCCTCTTGTGTGTTGGAGTGATGGTCAATCTGCGTATTACTCTTTCATTAGATAGGATAGAGGCCTAGTACATGGGTGGGGGCCATCTGGTTTGCCCTGAAGAGTGACCTGGATCAGGGTAGGGTTCTCTTGGGACATGGGGTGGCCTGGGTGAGGGGCCTGTGGTGGTATGCAGGCCGACCACACCCCCAGCGACACAGGCAGAGGCCCTGGATCTGGGATTAGTTTATGTTCTACAATCGAAACTTTGTAGCCTGGAGCGGAGTCAACTCTGCTGCTCCATGGTGACAGCCATTTATGTTTGAAACATTGTAGCCGAGAGTGGAGGCCTAGGCCAGAAATGGAAGACTGAAAGCTTGGCTTCCTCCATTGCCAGGGAAACCCAAGCCTCTGTTCTCTCCAGCTTAGTGGCTGCCACTATTTCTGTATCTTTTATCATTGAAACTTTGTAACATTGAGTGGAGGCCTATGGAGGCATTAAGCTTGGCTTCCTCTGTTGCTGGGGAAACCCAAGCCTTCCTCCTGCTCTCAGTGGTGGCAGCCATCTTGGTTGGGGTTTATTTGCATAATCTGCTCCTGATTGGCTGGTGGGCGTGGCTCTTGGGTGTGGCAAAGGTATGGTCAAATTTGCATATTACTCTTTTATTAGATAGGATAATTGACATAAAATCACATATATATAAATAGTACAATTTGATATTTTGACATGTGCACATTTATAAAATCATCTTCTCTCCAGTCAACTACTAACCTTCTTTAAGTCACTATAAATTAGTCTTATAATTTTCTAGAATCCTATGTAATAAAGATGTAATATGCAAATGGTCATTATGCCATGAAGCGTAGTGACTGAATGTGTAATGACAGAATCACGGATCAGCAGGGGGGTGGGGCAGTAAGCTATAAGCGGGCAGTGGAGAGCTATAAGGCAGCAAGCTAGGAGGGGGCGGTGGAAGGAGCTACAGCAGGGCAGGTCAGCGGACAGAGAGCTACTGGAGGGTGGCAGCGAGCTATTGGTGAGCTAATGGTGCGTGGATTCATGCACAGGAAATCACATATTATGTACTCTTTTTTATTTGGCTTCTTTCACTCACCACAATTATATTGAGATCAATGTTGCATGTATAATTCATTCCCTTTTATTTTTTATACATCTATTATATAGATATATTACAATTTGTTTATCTTTTCACCTTTTGATGTACATTTGAGAGCCCCCTAATTTGTAATAACTAAATCAAAATTTAGTTATTACAAATAAGACTACTATGAACATCCATGTACAAATCTTTATGTATAAACATGCTTTTATTTCTCTTGGGTAAATACCTAGAAAAGGATGGCAGGTGAATGTTTAGTTGTTTTAAGAAATAAGCCAAAATGTTGATAGTCATACCATCTGCATTTCCATGAACAATGAATAAATGAACTCTCCTTTGTTGCTTGATCTTCAATATCTTGAAAACCATTGGTTTATATATTTTGGCCTGTTTTTTAGATTTTCATGCAGGCCATAAATATGGTTTTTGTAACTTCAACTTGGACTGAAGCAGAAATTTATTTCTATCCCATACAGTTCATTGGCAATTTTAGTATCCCCATAGTAGAGACAAAGAAACTGCTTTTCTTAACGACAAGATTGTTCCTGTTGTTTCTTTCCATTTGTTTATTTAGTCCATCAGTATTTCAGTCATTGCTCTACCAGACACTGTAACAGTGCTATCAATAGGGAGGCACAGGAGGAAATTTTCATTTTAGGCGTGTCTGGTATCAGTAGAGGATAAATTAGAAAGTATGAGATAAGAGACAGGTATAATGTATACTAATAAAAGCCTAGGTGGTCCTCCTGCCCTCGTGTGATGCCCTCATGTCATCACAAGATGGCCATCACAAGACAGCTGGCAGGAGAGGGCAGTTGTGAGTGACCAGGCCTGCAGGGGAGGGCAATTGGGGGCGATCAGGCCTGAGGGCAGTTGGGGGTGATCAGGCCAGCAGGGGAGCATTGTTGGGGGTGATCAGGATAACAGGGGAGGGCAGTTGTGGGAGATTGGGCCAGCAGGGGAGCAGTTAGGCCTCAATCAGGTCAGCAGGAGAGTGGTTAGGGGAAATCAGGCAGGCAGGCAAACGAATGTTTAGGAGCCAGCAGTCCCAGATTGTGAGAGGGATCTGGCCTAAACTGGCAATCGGGCATCACCCGAGGGGTCCCAGATTGGAGAGGGTGCAGGCTGGGCTGAGAGACGCCCCATCCCATACACAAATCTCATGTACCAGGCCTCTAGTAATCCATAAACTTATGTTCGAACTGGGCATCTTAGCAGTTAAAATGAGGATGGATGATGTCCATACTCATTCATTCCTTTCTTTATTCAGTCAGCCATCAGTCAGCCATCATGGGAGAAAAGCACTTAAAAATATGAACTGTTTGCCAACAGATAAGGTAAACCTAGTACTCCCTTAAGTCAGACACAGACTTCCCTGCAGATTTCTTACTTATACTAAGTTTGTATTATTAAACCGCTCAGACCCAAGATGTAATGTGGAATCAAAAAGAGAAAGAAAAAGGAAATATTTTGGCAGAGTATAAAATAGCATAGCAAAATGTTTCATAGTTTTTATTAGGTGACAAAACATTTATGTTTGGGGGAAAATATATCAATGCTATATTAAAGTATTAAGTGTTTCTTTTTGTACATTTGGACCATATTTCATTTTTTCTACTTTGTGCTTTATTGTTTTATTTGAATTTTTTAGTGAGCTAATATTTTTGTAATAAAATTAATGTGAAATTATTTCTGACTTCTTATTTGGGTTTCAAAACTCTGTTTTATGCTACTTTTAAACATTGTTATATTTTTGAAATGGGCATTTCAAATGTCTGCTCTTAATTATTATTATGTAACTGAGGTAACGTCACCTGCTCTTTTGTGTCTGATTGGATTTGTTTGAATATTATTTTAATTTGCATGAGACATTTATGGTTGAGGAATCAGAAGCCCAGTCGGGCTAGCCATTGTTTATTGTATAATTGTGGGGATCTCTGAGCCTATTTCCCTCTAAGTTCTGAATATAAATGTCTCATTAGAGGTAAATAGGCTTTGGTCCTGTCCTTTAATTCTCAGCTCCCTTTATAATGATGATAATGATATATTATTAATATTTATTGATCCTGTGGGGAAAGCACTGTTTAACACTTAACAGTCATTGTCACATTTATTCTTCAAAAGGGCAAGTATTTTCATTCTATACAGGTACAAACTGTAAATTAACTAGCTCAAGGAATAACGGCCAGGATGATTTGAGAACCTTTTCTCTGAGCCACTACATTATGGTTTTTTATTATAAATATAGTGCATATTACTTGTGAAAATTATAGAAAATGTAAATAACCAAAATGAAGAAGAGAAATAACCACTGTTAACATGTTGGCACAATTTTACGTGTTTCTTTCCACAGCTAGCTAGCTAACTAGAGAGATGTAGAGTGACAAAAAGGGAAAATTGTGTCCACAAATTTTTCTTTAAAATTAGGTAATATGAAACTATTTTGTAACTTGCTTTATCTTCCACTTGGCAATACAGTCTAAACATTTCCTATATATTAAAATTTTTGTATAAGATTCTTTTTAAGTAATCTCAGAAGATATCAATCCTTAGTGTTGGACAATCAAGTTTTATACTAAATAGTATTGTAATAAATGATTTTGTATTCACCATGATTGTTTTGTTAGGCCAGATTTTTAGATATGGAATTGAAGTAATGTATATTTAAAACTCTTTTGAGCCGTATTAATAAAATATCCTCCACATTTTGCTTTTTTGTATCCTCTCCAGCAGTGTGTAAATGTGCCAGCCTCTGATTGCTTTCAAAACAAAATAATATTTTTTCTTAATGATTTAACTTTCTTAACTAGTTAGTTTAGATATTTTCAATAAGTGTAATAGCAATTTATAGTGTTATTTATTTCTTTTGTAATGCTTCTCTCTCTCTTCCTCTCTCTCTCTTTCAATGTTTGGTGTTTTGTTGTGTTTTATGGTTGTTGTTATGAGAGCTTTTCAAAATTTAATAAACTTTTTTTTATTTTATCAGTTTGCAAAAATTGAAAATGAATAGTCCAGAGAGTTATTATATAGTCCCTTGTCACATACCGCAAATTCTCTTATAATATAGAATCTTTTATTGTGGTATGTTTATTACAATTGAGGTATTAGTATTGATAAAATTACTATTCCTAAAGTCTGTTAGTTTGGGCTCACTAATACATTAGAGTTCACTCTTTGTGTTGTATATTCTATGGATTTTGACAAATATGTAATGACATATATTCACCATTATAGTGTTTCACCTACTTATCCTTCTTATCCTCCCTTTTTTCAAGTCCTTGGGAACCACTGATCTTTATCTGAATTTTTGGCCTTTTTTAGAATGCCATATAATTGGAATCATACAGTAAGTAGTCTTTTAAGTTTGGATTCTTTCACCTAGCAATGTGCTTCATCATATCTTTTCATTATCTGGCTAGAGGCCTAGTGCACGAAATTCGTGCACAGAGGTGGGGGTGTGTCTCTCAGTCCAGCCTGCACCCTCTCAAATCTGGGATCCCTTGAAGGATGTCCAATTGCCCATTAAGGATTGGGCGGAAATGGGCAGTCGGACATCCCTCTCACAATCCAGGACTGCTGGCTCCCAACTGCTCGCCTGCCTGTTTTCCTGATTGCCCCTAACCGCTTCTGTGTGCCATCCTGATAATCTCCTAACCACTCCCCTGACAGTCTGATTGATGTCTAACTGCTCCCCTGCCAGCCTGTTTGCCCCCAACTTCCCTCCACTACAGACCTGGTCACCCCTAACTGCCCTCTCCTGCAGGCTTGATTGCCCCCAACTACCTTTCCTTGCAGGCCTGGTCCGTCCCAACTGCCCTCCCCTGATGGCCATCTTGTGGTAGCCATCTTGTGTCCACATGGGGCCAGGATCTTTGATCACCTGGGGGCATCCATCGTGTGTGTTAGTGTGATGGTCAATCTGCATATTATTCTTTTATTAGATAAAATAGATGCATGGGTGGGGGCTAGCTGGTTTGCCTTGAAGGGTGTCCTGGGTCAAGATGGGGTTTCCCTTGGGGCATGGGGCAGCCTGGGCGAGGGGCCTGTGGTGGTTTGCAGGTTGACCATGTCCCCCAGTGACCGAGAGGCCCTGGGATATGGGATTTATTTATGTTCTACAATTGAAACTTTGTAGGCTGGAGTGGAGCCAAACTTTCTGCTCACTCTGTGGCAACAGCCGTTTCTGTTTAGGTATATTTACCTTCTATAGTTGAAACTTTGTAGCCTAGAGTGAAGGCCTAGGCTGGTCAGAGCTGCAGAAGCTTGGCTTCCTCCATCACCCGGGCAACCCTAGCCTCGGCTCTCTCCAGCTCTGTGGCTGCCGCCATTTCTGTTGGGATTTATGTATCTTCTATAATTGAAACTTTGTAGCATTGAGTGGAGGCCTTGGCCGGCAAGGGCAAGTGGAAAGCTTGGCTTCCTCTATTGCTGGGGAAACCCAAACCTCTCTCCTGCTCTCAGTGGCCATAGCCATTTTGATTGGTGTTTATTTGCGTATTTACTCCTGATTGGCTGGTGGGCATGACTGGAGGGTGAGGCTTGTGTGTGTAATGGAGTTGTGGTCAATTTGCATATTACTCTTTTATTAGATAGGATAGCTCATATCTTTATATTATTGAATAATATTCTATTGCATAGATCACCATTGTTTATCTATTCACCTATTGACGTCTATCTTGAATGCTTCCACGTTTTGGAAATTATGAATAAAACTTCTATAAACAGGTTGTGTGCAGAGTTTTGTATGGACATAAGTTTCAACTTATTTGAATAAATACCAAAGATCATGATGAGTGGATCATATGGAAATAATACATTTAGTATTGTAAGAAATTTCCAAATTGTCTTCCAAAGTAGCTGTACCATTTTGCAGCAATAAATGAGAGTTCTTGTAGCTCCAGATCTTTACTCACATTTGGTGTTTTGGATTTTGGTAATTCCAATAGGTGTGTGGTGGTATCATTATTTTCATTTGCAATTCCTTTATAACATATTATAGGGAGGGGTTATAGGGTTAAGCCTCAGACTGACCTGCTGGCAAAGTCACAAACAAGTCCCATCTTAGAGAACACAGCCCTCTGAGCATAATTAAGCTTGATCTTGTGACTGCTCCCTAGATTTTTCCTGGGTGCCAATGGGCTATGGGAGGTGCAGCAAGTGCTGCCAAAACAAGTGAAACTTACAATAACATTGTAAATTACCTTGTTCACCTCTGAGTATAAAATGAAGCTTCAGCTTGCATTCTGGATCTGTTCTGTGGCCTCACCCACGCACAGAAGACCCACTCACATCCAGCACATTCTCTTTGTCTTTTCTTCATCCTTTGCGGGCCCTCCCTGAGGCTCACTGAACCATTGGCTGTGCTGGTGTGGCACAACATATGATGATGAGCATCATCTTAAATGCTAATTTGTAATTTATATCTTCTTTGGTGCTGTATATGTTCAGATCTCTAGTATATTTTTAAATTGGATTATTGTTTCCTTATTATTGAGTTTTAAGTTCTTTGTTCATTTTGATTAAACAGTCCTTTTATTGATATATAAGGTATCCTCCAGAAAATGTATACACACACTTCAAATAATTATAAAAAAAGTGGTTATTAAAATATATTTCATTTTCAAAATCAAATTCCCAGCTGTTGAAGTGTGTATATATTTCTTTAGGACACACTGTATATTTTAAAAATCTTTTCTCCAGTCTGTGGCATATCTTTGATTCTCTTAAGTGAAAGACTTTCTATTGAGTAAATTTAACTCTTTTTTCTGATTTATAGTATTACATGTGTTTCCCCATTTGTTACTTACCTTTTAGTTTTCTTCATAGTATTTTTTATGTTCAGAAGTTTTGATTTTCCAGTTGTCAAACCCTTAAGTTTTTCCTTTGGGTCTTATTTCTGTTTGGTTAAACAAAGAAATATCCTTTCTTTTAAAGAGTATATATCTAATTGTTCAATTATACTCCCTTTAAGGGCTCTACTGCTTTTCTTCTACATTTAATCTTTAATCTACTTTAATCTGGTTAAAAAAGTTAGTTTAGACATAGGGCCCTCACTTCATTTCTTTCTCAGTGATTAGCTGGTGATACAACCTCATTTGTTGAAAATGTATTTCCTTCATCTCCAAAGAAAGCTTTCTAATTTTTTAAAAATCAAATTGGTTAATTATTTTATTATTTTAGATAACTAGAGTATAAGCTCTTTTAGAATAGGAACTTCATCTTTCTATTTGTCTGTATTCTCAGAACCTAAAAGCATTTCTGACACACAGTAGACATTCAGTAAATTTTTGTTGAATAATAAACGAATGAATGAGTTCTTAAGGACTTTCTGTACTGTTCCATTTATAGCTATTTTTGTACCATTAGAATATTGTTTTAATACCTAAAAGTTTATACTATATATTGTTATTTGAACATTTAACAAATGTTTTAAAAAGTATTTTTAAAAAGTATTTTAAATACTTAAAAAAGTATTTTTTACTTTTCTCATTAATTTTAAAAAATGTATTTTTGAAATTACTCTTCACATCCTAAAAATATATTTTGCATTTCATTGAAGTTGCATTACATCTATAGAATAATTTGAGCAGTGTTGACATATACCAATATCCTTTCTGTCCAGGAGCACTGTGTGTTTCATCTTTGTTTGTTTGTTTGTTTGAACTAGAGTTTTGATAACTTTATGTAGGATTTTCATCTTTTGTTAAGTTTATTTGGGGGTCTATTGTTAATACTATTGATCATAAGATTTTTTTTCTATTATGATTTGGATTTGGGTTTTACTAATATATTGGAAAGCTATTTATTCTTGTATGATAGTTCCACTTACATAACAGTGATGTTTCTGGGATCTGTAGGCAGCATCCAGTGCCCTTGTATATCTCTGTGTCCTTCATTCTTTAGAAGAGGGTAGGGAATTTTTTTTCTACCAAGGCCATTTTGATGTCTATAACATCATTCACAGGCCATACAAAATTATCAACTTAAAAGGTAGCCTGCTATATTTGGTCAAATATTTAATTAACTCACTCCTAATCCCTAGGTAGGGCCAGACCAAACGGTTTCTATGGCCTTATATGGCCCCAGGGCCAGACATTCCCTGCCCCTGCTTTAGTGGCAATGAGAGTTGAAAAAAAAAACTACACATATGAGATCTGAAATCAAATACTGCCCTTCATACCTGTAACATGGAAAATCACTTAATCACTACTGAGTCTTAATTGACTAATATGCAAAGTGAGAATAACCATGTGAAGACTCAATAAAAAAATGGTTATACTTTTTTTAATCAACTATAAGATCATGTGCTAATACTGATAGTCATTTATTATTAATTTGGGGACTAAGTAATTATTCTTATTCTTGAAACAACCTTATGAAGTACATTCTATTATTACGCCAAGTTTTATATAAGAAATTGGAGGCTCAGAGAAGTAATATAGTATAGTGGGTAATAAGAGTGATATTTGGAGCCTGGCAGCCTGGTTGAAATTCCAACTCCCAACTTACTTGGTATGACCATGAACACATATTTTAACCCCTCTGAGCCTCATTTACTTTATTCATAATAAAACAAATAATAATAATAAGGTTTTTGTTGTTTTTTGAGGTATCTTTCAAGATGTTTAAAATAGTGCCTGACACATAGGAAGTGATGAATAAATAAGCCAATTTAACAGCCTGTGCTTCCTCTTTTGAGGCCAGAATTCTGTGACAGTCAGTCATGTGTGTTGTGGGATCACTCTAATAGCTTAAAGGAATGCCACAGGATCAGAGTCTCTCTCCCTTAATCAAATTCTGCTTATCCTTCAAAGTTTATTTTATGTAAGTAGGTTGAAGAGAGGCTTCTATGCTGCCGTTGATCATGAGCACAATTTAGATAGCATTTTCTGATCAGTTAGAGTAAGGTCTGAATAACAGCCCTGTATCTCTTAAAGCCTTCCTCCCACATCTAATCTTTTAGACAATCCAATTGGCTTTTCCACCAATACTGCCTTTGTCTGAACCACTGTTATCTCATGCTCAGATAACTGCCATTGTCTCATAATTGTTCTTTCTGCTTTGACTTTTGCCTACCTGCAGTCTATTGCTAAAACAGTAGCCAGGGCTCTCCTTTTAAAACATGGGTCCGATTATGTCATGCCTTTGCTCAAAACTCTCCAATAACTTCCCACTTTACTCAGAACAAAAGTATCTTAAAATAGTTTAAAATAAACGAATCTAGCCCACATTCTCTCTGATGTCATCTCTTGCTACTTTGTCCCTCACTCACACTATTCTTGCCACATTAATAATCACTTGCTCTTTCTTGAGTATTCCAGGCACTATCCTATCCCTGGGTCTGGAATACTTTCTCCTCCAATATACATTTGGCTAACCATATTCTCCCATTCAAATCTTTGCTGAACACTAACCTTCTCATGAGGATTTCTTTGACTTCAGTGTCCAATTAGGAAACTTGTCTACCCACCCCCCCCAACTTGTTCACCACACTCATGCTCTGTGCCTTCTCTACTTTTTTATTTTACTTTATGAGTTTTAATAATAATGACCACTCCTTTAAATAATATCTGCTTGCATACAATACATCTGGTACTATGTGAATACAGGATGTTAATATCACAAAATCATAGAAGGTTGTATTGGAAATAATCTTGAATGTATATCTATTTTGTTTAAAGAAACAGTGCATGGTATATGTAGATCTTAATATTTAATATTGATTTTGATAGTGCATTTGTTTGTATTATAGAATAATGAAATCATTGGATTTTATAGTCACACTAGAGGCCCAGTACACAAAATCCAGGCATGGGGGGGGGAGGGTCCCTCAGCCTGGCCTGCACCCTCTTAAAGTCTGGGAGACCTGTAGGGAGTAGACCTAAGCTGACAGTCGGATATTTTTAGCACTGCTGCGGAGACAGGAGAGGCTCCTGCCACCACTGCTGTGCTCACCAGCTGTGAGCCTGGCTTCTGGCTGGGCATCGCTCCCTCTGTGGGAGCATACTGACTACCAGGGGGACAGCTCCTACATGGAATGTCTGCCCCCTGGTGGTCAGTGCTCATCATAGAGACCAGTTATTCTGCCATTCAGTCGATTTGCATATTAGTCTTTTATTATATAGGACTAGAGGCACAGTGCATTGGTGGGGTGGGGTCCCTTGGCCTGACCTGCAAACATCCCCCAAGGGGTCCCGGATTGTGAGAGGGTACAGGCCAGACTGAGGGACCCCACTGGTGCACTGTCCCAATGGGCCAGACCCCAGCAGCAAGCTAACCGACCAGTTGGAGCGTCTGCCACCTGGTGGTCAGTGCATGTCATAGTCACTTATCAAAAGGTCCCATGTTTGGAGGGACAATTAGCATATTAGACTTTTATATATATAGATAAGCGTCTTCTAATACAACTTCCATGTTTCAGAAAAGTTAAAAAACCCTATAATTTTTTTCCTTTATTATTTGTGTTTACCACTTCTGAAAGTGGTAATTGTCAAATACTTACGTTAAAAATAATGAAGAAATAACACCAACAAAACCTCACAATGATATAACAGGACCACTGAAACAAGGATAAAATAACCAGAGATAAGCAATGAAAGGAAGAGTGAGCTTAGAACTGAACTGTACTTCCTACTAGCCGAGGCAAAAAAGTTTGTTGAGCCTGGCCATATGGTTTAGTGGTTGAGCATTGGCCCATGAACTAGGAAGTCATGGTTCAGTTTCTGGCCGGGGCACATGCCCAGGGTGCAAGCTCAGTTCCCAAGAGGGGCTGTGCAAGAGGCAGCTGATCAATGACTTTCTCTCATCATTTATGTTTCTATCTCTCTCTCCCTCTCCTTTCTCTAAAATCAATTAAAAAGTATTTTTAAAAAGAAAATCTAGCAACTTAATAACCATTATCAGCAGCAGTAGGAAAGGTTTACAAAAGCAATTATTTTTGCAAGCTAAACCATTTGTCAAAGGTCACACAGAATATTGAGACTAGATTAGAATTTATTTCCTGCCTTCCAGCCTTTTGTATTTTCTGCTTACACCTCGACTAGTCATCATCATATGTACCTTCCTAGCCAGTACAGTGGTGATTGGATTAAATAGATGGATTCACACTCTCAATAAGTTTATTCTTCACAATTCTCAAGCACCAGCCTATAAGATGGTCCCTTATAATCAAGTAATACATAGCCTGAGAGGTATTGCCTAAATCCCATATCTCTGATTAAATAAGAAAAACTATATGAAGTGTTATCACATGATCTAGTACACAGTTCTCAGTGGAGTAATGTATCTTTGTGTCTTCCCAGCCTCCTTCTGACTCAAGACTAAACTTCAGCATTTTGGCATCACTTGCTATTCCAAAAATATAGCCTATACATTCTTTCCCACCCTACATTTTCTTAGTCTGTCATCTCTACCTAAACTGTATCCATCTCTAAGCATCCTAAGTATTTAGGCTTTAAATATGAAAGTTAGAAAGAAAAAGGTTGTTCTATTATCAGTCCTTTGTCTACTATAAAAGACATGGACGTGAGAAGACAAGCTCTAGTTCTAATTCTGTATTTGCCATGTAATCCAGGATATATTTCTTTTCTCTGGACATTGATATACCAGCTCTTAAAATGAAAGTGCTAAATAATCTTCTAAGGTCTTTTCCATTTATAATATTCTGAGAGCATACATTATCCTACATTTTGCTTATTTCCAGAACTCTCTGATTGCTTTGTTTTAGTGAAGTTTAAGAATTGTTATATAGATATTAAGGACTATCTGATGTATCTACATTTTAAATAATCCAAAATGCATGGAAAAATATTTGACATGTATATCTGTGCCTAATGTGATCAATAGAACATTTTGCTGCACTGTTTTTGTCCATTTAAATAACTTAAGCATTAAAGTTTAATAACACTAAAACAAATTAAAAACAGACTCATGGATGGAGAATAGACTGACAGCTCTCAGAGGGGAGGGGTTTGTAGGGCTGGGTGAAAAAGGTAAAGGGATTAAGACAGCTCCACTAGCCACTGCCCTAGTGGAGGATCTCTGTGGTATCCTAACCCTTGTAGCCACCCTCTTAAGATGGCTCCGTTCTTCAAAATGTACATAGAGGTAGCTAGGTCCATGTCCTTCCCCTACTCCTATCCCACCCCACCTCCACCTGCTTTGCTTATTGCCTAACCTAAGGAAGCCTAAGTGAGCAGCACATGGGAAGTGGATCCCAGGCCAGGAAGCACAATGTCAGCCAGGCCCCTTCTTTGAAATAGTCTGTCCAGCAGGTCCTTGCATTCTGACTTGTGGTGAAAGGGGCAGCTTCAGTGATCTCCTAAACCAGGGTCATTCTTTCATTGCCTTGGACAGTAGCCCATGGCATCTGTTTAGATGGCTGATCCATACTAATCTCTTTATCAAATTTGGCTGCATTTTTATATTCTCTCCTGAATGTTTTCTCATTCCTTTCAATATAAAAAAGCTGAGAAATTTCTAGATTTTCCAGTCTGTTTCCTTTTTGATTGATAATTCTTTGTTTAAAGTCATTCCTCCCCTTGCATTTTACTATAAATGGTCAGGAAAAAAACAGGCCACTATTTCAACAGTTTGCTTATATATTTCTTCAGCCAAATAACCAATTTCATTGCTTGGAATTTCTGAATTTACCTTCCACAAAACAGTAGGACACAAACGCAATTCAGCCAACTTCTTCATTCCTTTATAAGGAAGGATCATCTTTCTTCCAGTTCCCAGTAACATGTTTCTCATTTCCATCTGAGACCCATCAGAATGGCCTTATCATTCATATTTTACGAGCATTCTATTCATAAACACTTTGGTATTCTATAAGATTGAGGCCCTATCTGTGTATCTCCCCTTCTTCTGAGCAATCACCAGAATTGCCTTTAATATCCCTTTTGCATCATTATAGGTGTTTTTTTGTTTGTTTGTTTGTTTTTTCTAGCATACACTTAAAATTCCTCCAGTCTCAGCCACTTCCCAGTTCTAAGGCCACTTCTGCATTTTTAGGTCTTTATTACAGCAGCACCCCAATCAGTTGATCCTGGTTTTCTGTCTTAGTCTATTTTGGCTCTAATAACATAATACCATAGATTGTGTAGCTTAAAAACAACAGAAATATATTTCTTAAAATTCTGCAAGCTGGAAGTCTAAGGACCAAGCACCAGCAGATTGTTGTCTGGTGTGACCTGCTATCTCGTAGTTGGTCGTCTTCTCACTGTCATCTCATGTGGTGGAAGGAGCAGCAGAACTTTCTGGAACCTCTTTTGTAAAAGGTTCCATTTCCATGTGTGAGGGCTCTGCCTTCATGAGCTCATCATCTCCCAAAGGCCCCACCTCCTAATCCCATCACCATGAGGGCTAGGATTTCAACATATGAATTTTTGGGTTAGGGATAGACAGAAATATTAAACCTATAGCCAGAAGGACAGAAAGGCCTTTTACTAACTAGAGTAAGGCAGACCAGAAAGGTGAATTCTGACCTTAGCTCAATGTTGTGTCAGAAGAATAAAGGATTTCTATTACTTTCTGAGACGAGTGATAAAATATCAACTATATAAGGTAAATATTGATCACATTCTTCAAATCTCCTTCAATTATGTCATAAATGACTAATGATTTCTTTTTAAGAAATAGTCACATTTCCTATAATGTATACATAACTCATTATATGTCAGTTGATTTAATTAAAGAAAAGTTTAAAATGAATGCTAGTAGAATACCAGAAATTAAAATGAAATGATATTGTTAAGTGCAGTTTGCTGTACAAGTTAAGATTAGAACCAGACTGCTTGGGTTCACATATCAGCTCTAATACAAATAAATTTGGTTATTTAACTTCTCTCACCTCAACTTTCTATTATATAAAACAAGGAAATAGTACCTATTTTATACATTGTGAGGATTAAATTAGTTAAGACCTGTAACGCACTTAACAAACTGTGGGCATGTAGAAGGTGCTCAGTAAATGTCATTGCAGTTAATACATTTAGTCTAACTTACTAAATTTATAGTACATTGCTTCCCTTATATGAAACCTTTTTATTCTCGCAATGTGCTATGTGGCAGACATTAACAACATTTTACAGAGTGAGAATCTGAACTCTGGCTATGTGACCTTAGATCTTTGAAGCCTGTATGTGTTTTCTTTCCACTGCCACTGATTCCCCTAACTCTGTTACATTTAGGGAAGCCACATTCCTCTCTGGGAGCCTCAGTTTCGCTAATGTAAAATAAGGGAATCAAACTAATAGTGTCAAAATTTCCTTCCAACTCTAGCAGTTTAATACATTATGTTTCAAGTGTTCCACCCAAAATATAAAATCAAGATATTTCAAAACTGTTAAGACATGTGTCAAAATGATGATTTTTTAAAGTAAAAAAGTGTATTTGAAAGATAGGAAATACATAATTGTTCATCAATCCCTAGAGTTCTTTCTTTCATAGATGTCAATACAAAGTTAAATGCTACAATAATTATAGTGTAGGCGTTCTCATAATTACTACTCAGTTGGCTTGCTATACAAGAAAGGGGAAAAAGGAGGAGGAAGAAAAGAGGAAGGTTCACCTGGTAATAAGGAATTAACTGCCTGCTTTCCCTTTGGAGAGGAAATCAGCAGAGGACCTACCTAATAATTTCACAACCAGCAATGATTTGAGAGCTCCTGACAAAAACGATGTGATGAATTGAGGAACATTGATTAGTGAACATTCACTTCATAATGGATATTGATACAAAAGTCACATGTAGACCTTTATTTTCCTTTTCTTTCTTTTTGAGTATTTTTATTTCTTTTTTTAGTCTCTTTATTAAGCTATTACATATATGTCCTTATCCTCTCATTACCCCCACCCTTCCACTCATGCCCTCACTCTCCTGTTGTCTGTGTCCATTGGTTAGGCTTATATGCATGCATACAAGTTCTTTGGTTGATTTCTTCCCCTTACCCCCAACCTCCCCTACCTTTCCTCTGAGGTTCTTTTTTCCTTTATTTTATTTTCCATCACCATATATTGCCCCATACCCTTTTTCACCTCTCCTGCCCCTCTCCCTCTTTCAGTCACCACACTGTTGTGATTTCTTATTAAATTAGCGAACATTATCTGAATACCTATGTGTACCACAAATGAACAAGACATAATCCTTGTTTCAAGGAGCTTGCACTATAGTGAGTGAAAGAGATTATACCCACTTAGTTAAATCGTAGTCATTAAAGTTGTGAGAGGCAACCACAGGTAATGCAAACCCCCAAGGAGGGGTTTCTAATTACAGCTTAGAGCCAGGAATGGTTCTGGAGAAGGGGGATGCCAAATTTTAATTTTGAGCAGCTATCATAATAAAAGTATAATATGCCAATTAGACTGAACAGCCAAATGACCTTCTGGATGTCATTCTAGACAACCATCCAGATGAAACTGTGGTGGCAGGGGCTGAAGCAAGGTGTTTAGGGGCAATCAGGCAGGAAGGCGAGCATTTAGGGGCATCAGGCAGGTAGGCAGGCAAGCAGTTAGGGGCGATCAGACAGGTAGGCGAGCAGTTAGGAGCCAGTGGCCCCAGATTGTGAGAGGGATGTCCGACTGCCCAAAGGGGCCTGGATTGTAAGAGGGTGCAGGCCAGGCTGGGAGACAGCCCCCCCCCCATGTATGCACTGGGCCTCTAATTTAAAATAACTAGCTAGTCACAGAGGTTCAAGAAAGCAGAATTATGTAGAGCAGTGTGATGAGCTGGCTGTTGTTTCCGTGTCTGAAATAGAGCACACAAATGGAAGAGATACTTCTGAAAAAATAGGCAGTGGTGATCATACAGGGCACCTACTGCCCTGTTAAAAAACAAACAAACTTGGGATTTGTCCTGAAGACAGTGGAAAGTCATTCAAGAGGTTTCAGAAGGGATAGGTTACCTGTCAGACCTGTGTTTTGGAAAAAATCATGTTTGCCCATACGGAGATGTGGAGGCTATCAATGGAGACCTATGGGTCTCCTTTTCAGGAAACAGCTATAAAAGCATACTAATTCATCTCTGATTTTATTATAAATTAAATTTTTAAATGACAAAGATGTTCTTGTCTCATGTTTTAATGACATAGATCGAGCCTCCATTTTTGTTTTGTTTACTGTTTTACATTCTCAGTATAGCATTGCAAGGATAAATTATTGCTTCCCATTTTACTAGTCAGGGAACAGCAGCCTGCTGAAGTAATGACTCAGGTTACAGAGTAATGGCAGAACTGGGATTCCAACTCAGGTTTGTGTGACCCCGATGTCCTCCCTGTTCTTTCCCTTTACTGCATCTGCAATTACAGGCTAGATCTGGAACTTGATTCCCAAACTTTTGTTTCTACGGAAGGATATGAATTGCTAAAAGAGTGTTAAAACAATATTTACCTTTATTATATGATAGAAAGCTGTCACCTGTGCTGCGCCAGCACAGCCAAGGGTTCAGTGAGCCTGAGAGAAGGAAGGCCCATGAAGGATGAAGAAAAGACAAAGAAAATAAACTAGGTCTAGGTGAATCTTCTGTGCCTGGCTGCAGAACAGATCCAGAATGCAAACCAATGCTTTATTTTATACTCAGAGATAGACAAGGTAATTTATAATCTTCTTATAAGTTTCACCTGTCTTGGCAGCACTTGCAGCACCTCCCACAGCCCATTAGCTACCCAGGAAAGATCTAGGGAGCAGTCACAAGATCAAGTTTAATTATGCTAAGAGGGCTGTGTTCTCTAAGACGGGACTTGTTTGTGACTTTGCCAGCAGGTCAGTCTGAGGCTTAACCCTATAACCACTCCCTACAGTCACCAAAACTAGATAAAAGCATTACAGGAAAGGAAAACTACAGACTAATATCGATCTTGAACATGGAGACAAAAAGTCCTCAATAAAATATTAGTAAATTGAACCCAACAATGTACAAAAAATAATTATATACCTTGAACAGGTACGATTTATTACAGGTATGTAAAACTGGTTCAAAATTTTAAAAATTAATTAATGTATTCTACCATATCAATGGGTAAAATTCAGCGCCCCATCCATTATTTAAAATAAACAAACCTTTACATAAACGTGGACCAGAGGGGAATTCCTTCAACTTTATAAAGAAAATATACAAAAACCTATAATTTTCATCATACTTAATGGCGAGAAACTGGACTTGAAGATCAGGAACAAGGCAAGGTTTGTCCCTCTCATGACGGCTTTTCATCTTTGTATGCATTATAAGTCCTAGTTAGTATGAAAAAAACACATACACACAAAAAAGAAATAATAGGTATATAGTTTGGAAAGGAAGGGAAAAAAAGTTGTCTACTAAAGTAATTGAATAAAATATTTTATATGTTTTTACCTTATGAAATAAGTAATATAATACATACAAATGAATAGATGATAGAGGACTATCAGACTAAGGCAGAAAAGAGATGGAAAGTTTAAACCCTCAGAGCAAAACAAGTCAAATAAATTTTTTATTGGTGCTGCATTCTAGACGAATCTTCATGGAATTGAAACCCCCATGTCAGGAAACTTGTGAATAGTTTAGGACCCCAGTGTTGTATGCTTGCCTATAATTTCCCCAAATTTCTGCACTCTCCCTTTACTGAGGATGCTTATTCCGGGAGAGAAGAGAGGACAGGCACCCTGTAACCCAGGGTCATTGGGAGGCAGTGCCAGCACCTGCTACTGTTCAAGGCATAGGATACAGGCCTAATTTAACATGGTCGCTGTTGAAGGTCCTTGGAGCCTGGCCAGCCTGCATCCTGCCTGGGGTTCTTATTTTGCAATCTGTTTGCAAATAGAAGGAATGCTGCCAATTTGAGGCCTAACATCCAACAGAGATGATGATGGTAATAACTCTACAGTTGCGGGGTACTGATGCTCAGGGAACCTGAGGGGACAGGGTCTGTGGCTTTGAATATCAATCCCTGGCCCTATGGCCTAAGAGTGGTGAGTGGGACATTCACACCATTCTCCTCCTGGGCCAGCATCTGTTCCTTGGATTAAAGGAGTGGCTGCCCATTCTCTTC
This sequence comes from Antrozous pallidus, assembly GCA_027563665.1. Taxonomy (NCBI): domain Eukaryota; kingdom Metazoa; phylum Chordata; class Mammalia; order Chiroptera; family Vespertilionidae; genus Antrozous; species Antrozous pallidus. The sequence goes on along the minus strand of CM050508.1, from coordinate 176,297,915 downwards.
CAGAAATAAATACCCATTTGTTTGGTCTGAGGAATGTTGTTACTGGACCAGGTTAACCTCTTCTGACAGGGCACAGAAAAGGTAGTTATGGAAGCAATTTACAAAAGTGTGGATTTTGCCAGATCTCTCTGTTACTACTTGAAGAAGGCTGGCTCAGGGTACCAGGTTAGGCTGGCAAATTGAAAGACAGACGGTCCTGCCTACACAGCAGCCTCCTGGCCGGAAGTCGGGGGTGGATCTAGATGGGAATCATATGCCTATGCCATGTGTGTTTGCATTCGAAGGGAAAGAATCTCATGGCTGACAACTTTCTTAGGGCTCCGTGCAGAACTCACAGCATGACAAGTGAGGAGGCTGCTGCAAGTGATTCTGTGCTCTGAATTTTAGAAAACCGTAACTGGCACAGGACATGGGCACTTGAACTGAACCTGACCTTGTCATCTCCTGGATGCCAGACTAGAAACCCTAGACCACTCCAAAATGCCACTTTTTCTTCCTGTACATCGTATAGGGAAACTGTTTAACCCCCACTGCCTTATGCTTTTTTCAATCCCCATTTTTCCTTTTCATTCTAGGATTCAGATTCAGTGACTACTTAGCACCTACTAAATGCTGGATACTGAGGGCTACAGGAAGTTATCTTCATTTTAATAATATAGAAACTGAGATTGGCCACATAGCTAGTAGGTGGCTGAATCAGGATCCTCTCTTCCATAGCTGCTGTTATCCTAAACTTAATATTATCAGCTCCATCTCTTGCAATTTTCCCAGCATACTCTGCATCCTAGCCAAACTGAATCATTCTCAATTTCTTGTTGGCCCTGTGTCCTTTTCCCAGATTTTTTCTATTTGTCTGAAACTCTCTCTCTGACTCCTGCTTTCTACCCCCGATCTTTTTTTTTTCTCATTAGTATCACTGATTTTGAGAAGATGTATATCTTGCATATATAAAACTAAGGGAATGAAGGAAGCTTTTCTTGTCCAGGTCTGAGACAGTGGAATAGAAAGTAGGGATCAGACGAAAATGAGAAAAGCCAGAAGGTCATAGTCATAGGAATCAAAGTCTGGAGAAATTGAATTAGAAGATGAGCTGCCTTGGAGTTTTTTTGTTTGTTTGTTTGCCTTTGGCATTGTACATAAGCAGGGAAGGAGCCATTAAAATTACTGAGTAGCCTGCATGCCTAGGGTAAGACATTGAGTCTTTTGACCCTAAGTCCAGATTTAACATGGAATCTAATATACCACTTGGTTGATGGTTCCTATCATATTCAACATACCAATCACATATTTTTCTTGTATTTACTGCATTTGTGACATTGACTGAGGTTGCCGCTGACAGTATTGATGCACAGGAGCCTTTGCCTTAACTAAGTTCATCTCCCAAGGACTTATTCCTTCCGTTTTTGGCAGCTAGGTGCCCATTTTTCCACTTTGATAAGCCCAAAGAACTCAATTCAATTTCTCTGAGGGTTTTATCCTCCTATCTGCCCACTACAGGCAACTCACAGGACCATGACCTTTTCATGGGACATTGTTGTATAAGAATATTTTAAAATTTCAGAGTCACAGACTGTCAGAAGTATTCAAGGCCTTACAAATAATTTAGACATACTCCTACCATGGGAATATGAGGTCACACAGAAAAGTAATGCTTAAATAGCCAAGGTCCCCTGACCCTTTGTCTGGGATCTTATTCCACAACAGTAGTGATTATTAAATTTGAGTTGGGAGAGAAGGAGAGGACCTGCCTAACTGCAGAATTACAAAAATTTTTACTGGCTTTAGAGTCAGATTCAAGTTTGAATCTTGGTTCCATCTTTGTGACCTCAGGAATTTGTCTTGATGTCTACATACTTGTTAGGAATAATGCTAATAAGCACAGAATGTCTAGAGCTTAATAGGCATCAGCAAATGCATATTGAAGTACGTGGCCTTTTTTATATATATACTTTGGCAAAATGGGGATAATTGAAACATTTTTGAGGGTCTTGCTTGACAAACCATTTATCACAAAAATATGCAATTACTTTGTTATGTTTTGTCCCAGCCCCTTGGAATTGTTATTCTTTAGAGAAAGATAGGTTGTCAGAGCAATTCATTATTGGGTGATGTTTGGGCTTTGTTTACATCACTCATTGAGTTACTACTAGGACTCAAGTTGCTCTGAAGATTTGAACATTTCACCAAATTCTAGCAAATGAAAGATGTCTTGCTATATGATAGCCTTTGATATCAAATGAATTGCTAAAATCTCCTTGAGATCTGCCACACTACTGAGAAGGGAGTTCTTTTTGTGTGGGGTGAGCAAGAGGGCAGGGGAGATGCGAAGAGACAGAGTGCCACATTTTTGGTATTTTTTGATGGCAAGTCTTAGAAGGTAGTCACGAGCAATCTAGCAATAATATTTTCTGGGGTAATGGAAGTAGTACTGGACTTGGAAGGAGCCTGGGCTATAGTCTCAACTTTTTCACTAATCAGACTGGTCTTAGGTCACTTAACTTTATTAAAAAGTTTGATTCTGGATTCCTCCCCTACACTATACTATTTTATATCTCTATTCCTTTGTCATAGTTTGTTTGTTTGTTTGTTTTTTTGGCCTGAAATGTTTCCCACTCTTTACCTGGAAACCTTACCTGTCTTTAAAGTCTTAGGTCAGAGAGAGCCTTCTTTAGAAAGGTATCACTGACCTTCCAGGCTAGGATTGGTCCTCATCTATGATCCCACAGGTTCCATTGCTTTACTCTGCTAGATCCTGGTCATATACAACTATTTATATCTACCTCTTCCCTTATCTACTGTAAGGCCCTTGAGAGTGAGGGTACCTTTTCTGTTGTTGTAGCCTCAGTGCTTATGCTCTAGAATGTAGAGACACAACTTTAGCAGGATGCAGGCTAGGGGTTGGGTAAGGGAGAAGAGAACAATTCAGTGAGAACAAAGTCGTGAAGGTCGAAATGAATGAGTTCCATGCATTTAGTTATTTTCTTTATTCATTGATTTACTCATTTTTTCTTTCACTTATTTCATTTTCACTTAATTCATTTATGTGTACTTCTATTTATTCTCTTATTTAATGCAAACATATAGTAGGAGCGTCTTAAATGCCAGAATACAAAGAATAAAAATAACTTTTATCTTTAAGAATTTTTCATTTGGGGGAAGGAGGGATACAAGCAAATAAGTAAACATTTAACACTATGGAATGATGAATGCTGTGAAAGGACAATCAGATTACAGAGCAAGAACCTGAGGGATCTAGCTATGTGAGTTTAAGGATTAAATTAAGCTTCTTGGAGCAAATGAAACCTAAGTCGAGTCTCAGAACATGAATAGAGGTGAACCAAGTTGACAGAGGAAAAGAAACATTCTGGAGCTCTGTTTGTAGCTATTGGTGAGTCAGCACTGGCGGAAAGAGAGAGCTATGTCTGAAGAAGCTGGGGAACATGAGCTTGGACAGATTGACTTAGTGGCGTGGGATTCAGTCATGGTTTCCAGAGATAGGAAAGTCATTTGAACTAAAATTAGGGAGCTCTTGTAGGTATGCCACAGTTGACAGTGGGAATAAATTTGGGAGATTTAGCTGATGTCGAGTTGGTTGGATTGTGTAACAGACCCTCCCCTCACTTTTTCTCTAATGAAAATGAGGAAGAGGTGTTTTCTTTAGGCAGTTGTTCTGTTTGGGAAAGAGAATGATCTCAGTTTATCTTTGTGATGTGTTGCACAAATGTTTGCTTAGAATGCAACTCTAGTATGTTGTTTCAGTTGCTCAGAGCTATCCCTGTAGGTTTTCAAATTTTCCAAATAATTGGGGTTGTTGGGACAGGAGCCTTAAAACAAACAAAGAGCTTCAAAATCATTGAGGTAAATGAATAATAATAATAGGGAGATTTTAGAGATACTCTAAATGTAGTATTCCTATATACAGGGAAGTGTGTAGTATTAATATCAATTTTATATAAGTGGGAACAAAAACTTGGAGACTTTACATTATTTTCCAAACTCATGCAACTAATAAGTAACATAGCCAGAACCAGCACACAGATTTTCACACTCTCAATTCTGTGCTTTGAGTCATAAATTGCTTGTCTCTAAATTTCAGGATCTATGCTGTTGACATTTCTATTCCTTTGAAACTGTAGAGGGTAAAACATTCAGTTACATAATTTGACATTTAGATGTGTTTTTCCTCTAGAGGTGAAATATCATATATTTGTCTACCAACTTGGCTTTGTAATATTTCAGCTTTAGTTTTTTGTTTGGCCCTTGGTATAAAAAAATGATATTGTCCCACTTAGCGCACTACAGGAAATTTTAATGTATGGTCTTTCAAATGTTTTTCTCACTTAAGCTGTTAGAACTATTTTTAGATGTATTCTATTGTCTGAAACTTTTAGTGCTGTTGGTCTACTGTTGTTAAGGAGACATGGTAAAGATGTTAATCAACTAGTAAAACTTGGCAGGGAAATCATGAAATTTTTGAGCTAGAAGAGATATTAACTGTATATTCAGAATCTTATCTGGGAGTCATAAATATTAGAATTTTTTGCAAATTTCTTTAAAGTACAAGACTAACATGCAAATTACAAGTACACAGCTCAATAAATTTAAACAAATTAATACATTAGTGTAACCATTACCTTGACTAAAATATTGAATATTGCTGGTTACCCAAAGGTAACAGATATTCTGTTATTTTGTAACTGAACAACCAAGGGGTCCATGCTGCCTGTCACTTGAGCCAAGTAAGCAGAGACAGAGTTGAATCATATATGAGTGTTTATTCCAATAATGCTGGCACTATGGGAGAGCAGTCGATCATCCATAAAAATCTACTCTGACCCCCTTGCCAGTTGGCTGGTTATATACACATGAGGGAGAAGATAGCTATGTGCAGCTGCGAGCTACAAGTATAACATGGAAAGAGGAGGGTAGAGTCTGCAGTCAGGCCTTTAGGAGCTCAAAGTCTGATAACAAGGTAACTAATCTTCTATGATGTCACAAACAGCTCAGCCTGTTCCTGGGACTGGAGAATGGTCAGTGTTCCTGAGAGAAACTCCTGGAGGGGGTCAGGGTCCAGGCACAGCAACCAAATCAAAAGTGTGTCTTGTCCTTGGTCTGTTCTCAAAATGTATTTCTTTTCTGAGTAATGTACCCATCAAGGCATCTTATCTTTTTATAGCCTTGTTTCATTGTCCAGTTTCCCAGGGTCTGTAAGAAAAGTTATTATCTATAGTTAATGAAGTGAATAATTATTAGACAACTGTGGCTCTATTCTCATTACATGTCCTTTCCCACTCTCAATTTCAGATTAGTTTGTTCGTTCTAGAATTTCTTATAAATGCAATTGTACTATATACTAGAGGCCCAGTACACAAAATTTGTGCATGGGTATGGTTCCTAGCAGCTGCCAGCTGCTGGCCAGGGTGTCCCTTCCCTGGCTGCCTGCTGCTGGTTGGGGCCTTCCTTCATTTCTCGCTACCCCCTGGTGGTTAGCACATGTCATAGCAAGCAATCAAACTCCTGGTCGGTCAAACTCTCAAGGGGGACACTTTGTGTATTAGGCTTTTATATATATATACTAGAGGCCCAGTGAACAAAATTCATGCACAAGGGGGGAGAGGGGTGGGAGAGATGTCCCTCAGCCCAGACTGCACCCTCTCCAATCTGGGACCCCTCAAGGGATGTCTGACTGCCTGTTTAGGCCTGATCCCAGTAGGATCGGGCCTAAATGGATAGTCGGACATCCTTCTCACAATCCAGGACTGCTAGCTCCAAATTGCTCACCTGCCTGCCTCCCTGTTTGCCCCTAACTGCTTCTGCCTGCCAGCCTGATCACCCCCTATCCACTACACTGCCAGCCTAATTGATGTCTAACTGCTCCCCTGCCAGCCTGTTTGCCCCCAACTTCCCTCCTCTGCTGGCCTGGTCATCCCCAGCTGCCCTCCCTTGCAAGCCTGGTCCCTCCCAACTGCCCTCCCTTGCAGGCCTGGAACCTCTCACTGTCATCCCCTGCTGGCCATCTTGTGGTGGCCATCTTGTGTCCACATGGGAGCAGGATCTTTGACCACATGGGGGCAGCCCTCTTGTGTGTTGAAGTGATGGTCAATCTGTGTATTACTCTTTTATTAGATAGAATACTATTTCTATATATACTGGAGACCCGATGCATGAAAATTCATGCAAGGGCAGGCCTTCCTTTCCCTAGCTGCCGTCACCAGCTTCCCTCCAGCACCCAGGACCCCAGCTGACTCACTGGCTTCCCTGTGGCACCCAGGACCCAGGCTGTCTTCCCTCGGATTGCCCTCAGGCATGGAGGACTGAGGCTGGCTTCCCTCCAGCCCCAGCTTCATCAGGAAGGACATCCAGAATGATGTTCAGAAGACTTCAGTCTAATTAGCATTATAGATAGACTAGAGGCTTGGTGCACAAAATTCATGCATGACGAGGAGGTCCCCTCAGCCCAGCCTGCACCCTCTCCAATCCGGGACCCCTTGGGGGATGTCCAACTACCAGTGTAGAGGGCAGTTGGACATCCCTCTCACAATCATGGACTGCTGGTTCCTAATTGCTCACCTGCCTGCTTGCATGTTCTCCCCTAACTGCCCTCCTCATGGGCCTAATCATACCTCACTGCCTCTGCATGCTGGCCTCATTGCCCCTAATTGCCCCCTCCCCCCGCTGACCTGGTTGTCCCTAACTGCCCCCCCCCCATTGCTGGCTAGGTCGCCCCCAACTGCTTCCTCTCTGCCAGCCTGGTCACTCCTAACTGCTCCCCTCCACTGTCCTGGTCACTCCTAACTGCCCCCCTCCACTGTCCTGGTCACTCCTAACTGCCCCTCCCACTGGCCTGGTTGCCTCCAACTACCCCCTTCTGGCAGCCTGGTCACCCCTAACTGCCCCCCATGCTGGTATAGTCACCCCTCAAGGTCCCTCCTGCAAGCCTAATCGTCCCCAACCGCCCCCTTCACCAGCCTGGTCGCCTCTTACTGCCACTCCTGCCGGCCTAGATGCCCCATGCAGCCTGCTTGTTCAGTCCTTTGGTCGTCCCTCAGTAACTCCCTATGCCGACCTGGTTGCCCCAGGCAGCCTGCTCTAAACTGGCAGTTGGACATCCCTCTCACAATCTGACACAGCTGGCTCCTAACTGCTTGCCTGTCTTCCTGCCTGATCACCCCTAACCACTCTGCCTGCCTACCTCATTGTCCCTAACCACTCTCCTGTCTGCCAGATTCCCCTAATTACTTGCCTGCCTTTCTGATTGCTCCTAACTGCCTCTGCCTCTGCCTGCCTGCCTGATGCCTCTAACTGCTCACCTGCCTGCCTGATTGGCCCTAAATGCTCAGCTACATGCCTGATCACACCTAACCAATCGCCTGCCTACTTTATCTCCCCTAACTACTTGCCTTATCACCCCTAACTGCCTCTGCCTTGGCCCCTCTCACACTGGCTTTGTCTGGAAGGACATCCAGAATGATGTCCAGAAGGTTATTCAGTTGCCTGGTCTCATTAGCATATTATGCTTTTATTATTATGGATTAGCAGCAGCAGCAGTAGTAGTAGTAGTAGTAATAGTATTTTAATGCCTTAAGAGACTATACAACATTTTTTTTCTCAGTAGCCTGGTAATTGTTTCAGTAGTTGAAGATTGAATTCACAAGAAATCATATAAGTATTATTTCACTATTTCCTTAATGATCTGTAGCTTCTGTTCAGATTATACATGTTGTCTACATTTTCTATTCTTTTAAAAATTGTGGGATAACTAACATATAATATTGTATTAGATTTAGGTGTACAATATAATGATTCGGCATGTGTGTATATTGTGAAATGATTACCACAATAAGTTTAGTAACACCATCATGAAACATAGATATAAAAAAACTTTTCCTTGTTATAAGCACTTTTAAGATCCACTCTTTTAACAACTTTAAAATACACAAGACAATATTGTTAAGTGTATTCACTATGCTGTGCATTTCATTTCCAGACTTCTAACTGCAAAAGTTTGTAACTTTTGACCAAATATTTTTATTATTAATTTTTATCTTTATTTTTTTTAAAAAAAATATTTTATTGATTTTTCACAGAGAGGAAGGGAGAAGGATAGAAAGTCAGAAACATCAATGAGAGAGAAACATCGATCAGCTGCCTCTTGCACACCCCCTGCTGGGAATGTGCCCGCAGCCACGGAACATGCCCTTGACCGGAATCGAACCTAGGATCCTTCAGTCTGCAGGCCAATGCTCTATCCACTGAGCCAAACCGGTTTTGGCTAATTTTTATCTTTCTTATGTTAGTGTCTTACTTAATTCTTTCATTATTCTTTTAGTAGTTGGCCTAAAAATTACATTATAGCTTAAATGTGTGATTTTACCATTTTCTATAAAATGCAAGGTTGCACAATATTTTAATTGCATTTTCTCCCCTTTAGACCATTGTGCTGTGATTTTTCACACACACACACACACACACACACACACACAAAGTAAATATGTCTGTGTATTATGAATGTGCATGTGTGTATGTGCACTTACAATGTAGACTTATCTACATTGTATTTTCTGGTGTATAAGATGACTTTTTAACCCAGGAAAATCTTCTCAAAAGTCCGGGGTCATCTTATATGCCGGATGTAAAAATACCTTAGCTTGCAGTTATGATGGGCGTCGCTAACTCGCCAGGGATTTGCCCCGCACTTGCTCTCTCTCTATTGTTTGTTGCCTTCCTTTATCATCATCAGTTTCAGTCATCTTATATGCTGGAAAATATGGTATATAATTATTCTTTATAGCATTTTAGTTATTCTATTCTTTATCTCTATGACTTCTGTTTGGCACTTTCTTATATTTTCTAACTTTTTGTTGAAGTTCTTACAGCATTCATGGTTCTTATCTCAGGTTTGATGAACATCTTAATGATTAATACTTTGATCTCTTTGTCAGGTAAATCATTTATTTCTTTCTGGAGCTTTATCTTTTTTCTTTTTTCTTTTCAGAGTGGCCCTGTGCAGAAGACGAATCTTATTTTTAACCTCATTCTTGGTTGTCTCTTGAACTGTCCCTCTGATTATTTAACTGTGAGGCCCAGAAATGCTATCTCCCTGTCCATCACAGCCTTGTACTCAAAGGGCATCTCCTGTGTGAGCTGTAGGTACCCACGAGCTTGGATGGGGCCACAAGAGTGACATGGGTGCTGGGATGCTCACCCACTGCCTCTGGCCACGCTGTAGAAATGGCTTACTCTTTCCATGCTTGGTGTAGATATTTTCTACTGAAATATCTTATACTTCACTATTTCTTTCTTCCTCTGATTTTAATATATTATTAAAAACCATTTATGAAATTCTTTGTTTTATTAAATTTCTCTTTTCTTTTGTATTTCTGTTTACATTAGAGGACTGGTGCATGACATTCGTGCAGTTGGGGGACGGGGAGGTCCCTCAACTCGGCCTGTACCCTTTCACAGTCTAGAAGCCCTCAGGGGATGTTTTAACTGACAGCTCAGGGGAAGCGGGCCTAAGCCTGCAGTTGGACACCTTAGCACTACCACAGAGGCAGGAGAGTCTCCTGCCACCACCACTGTGCTCACCAGCTTCTGGCTGAATGGTGCTTCCCCTATGGGAGTGCACTGACCACCAGGGGACAGCTCCTGTGTTGAGCATCTGCCCCCTGGTGGTTAGTGTGCATCGTAGTGACCAGTCGTCCCCCCCATAGTTCAGTTGATTTGCATATTACTCTTTTATTATATAGGATCTTTATATTCGAGTTCTCTGGTAAATGTTTCTGTCTTTTCTCTATTTTTGTTGTTGTTTTTATTCTCACCTAAGGAGTGAGGATGTTTTTTTCCATTAATTTTTTTTTCTTTTCTTTTTCGGAGACTGGGAGGGATGAGACCTAATGGAGACAGAAACATCAATGTGAGAGAGATATTGGTTGCCTCCCACAGGTGTCCCAACTAGGTACAACCTGCAACCAGGTACATGCCCTTGACTGAGAATCAAATCCATGGCCCTCCAGTGGGCAGGCCGACACTCTTACTACCGAGCAACTGGGGCAAGGCTTCTTCTCTATTTTTAGTTTTAAAATGTTAATAATCTATGGGTTAGGTTCCTTTTCTCTCTCTTTTTTATTTATGTGTTTCTATTTCTTGACACATCTGGTAAATTTGGTTGATGTAGGCTACTGTGTTTGAAAAATAGATGCCTTTATTGATATTATTTTCACCTGAAAGGCTTCAATTTTCTTCTGGCATTCAGATAACTTTGGGGGAAGTCATCTTTATCCAATCAGGGCTGAACTTTAGGAATATGTTTGGCTTGCCTTATTGCAAGGGTATAGCTCTTCTTTGTAGTTCAAATACTATGGAATGTTTGCCTGGTTTTTCAAACTTGTTGGAACCTGAACTCCAAACTCTTTTTCTGAAGCCCTTTGACACTGTTGAAATCTCTACTTAGCATTATAACTCCTTTATGCTTCTTTCTACTTAGTTTGTTAGCATCTCACCCTATATATGAGCAGCTTAGAATTTTGCAAATGACATGAAGGAAAATTGCACACAGAATTTTGGTCTCACTTTTCTATGGTTTCTTTAATTTCAACTTCTTTGGCAGCCCTGTAAACCAATCTCTTTTGCCAATCTTAGATTCACCCGCTTCAACAAATGCTCTCTGTTGGATCTAAAATTCACTTACATTTTTGTCTGATAATTTCTTAATATTTTGTTAGTTCTCCTATAGTTTTAAGAGCATTTAAAATTGTTTTAAGTAGTGGGGTCAGTTAAAACACTCACTATCTTAACCATCTTTCTAGTATCCTTTGCATATTGATACTCCTTTTCTGAGACACATCTTACCAGACCGATTGAAGGAAAATGACAAAACATTTCCAATAGAATTACCATAGTGTAAAATAGAAAAAACATGAACTTTGGGGCTAGACAAAATCAGAACTGAGTTTCACTTATTTTGTTTAATCTACATGAGCTATATCATCTTTAGGAAGTATATTTAACACTTAACTCCATTTTTAACATTTGATTGTTAACATCTTTCAGTAGCCTGCTTTCTTTTCACCCTCGAATCTGGTCAGGCTTGTAAGAGTGAGTGGGTGCTGCCTCTTTAGCACTGGCAGGAAAGTCAAACCATACATGCTTTTGTTTTGTATGTATGAGAATTCTCATCTTGGCCTTGGCCCATGCCATCACAAAACTCCAAGCAAGCCTCCTTTCTTGCTCTCTCAAGCCATTTTCAGACCAGATTGGTAGACTACTCTATCCTTGCCAGAAATCTTCATCTATAATAATAAAAACATTGTATGACAATTGACCAAACAGCCACCCGGTTGTATTTTTGGACCACCTTCCAGACAAAGCCGGGCTGCAGTCATGGGATAGAAGCAGCTGGCATGGCTGCAAGGGATCGAGCCCACCACTGCAGCTGCAAGGGAGAGATTGAAGGAGCTGCTGTGGCAGCATGGGAGGGACTGAGATAGCCACTGTGTTTGTGAAGGCCAACTCTTGCATGAATTTCATGCACTGTGCCTCTAGTGTATATATAACCTAAGTGACCAAACGACAGAATGACCAGAATGACCACAATGTCTGGTGGCTATGATGTGCACAGTGGCAGCCAATCAGCCTGATTAGGGACAGAGCCAGCCAGCCAGCCAATAGCCCATGACCCCTTTCCCCTGCCGGTCCTGCTCTTGACCTCCCCTCCCCAACCCTGATCACTGAAGTGTGACCTTCAGTGATTCTAAGTAAAAGTTCTCCAGCCTTCATAGACCAGGAACCTGAATGATAAGTGATCAGGAGGAAAACTGCTCATGGTATGGACCGTCAGTCAGGTGTTCAGGAGAGGTTTCCTGCGTTCTCTCTCCACTGTTCACTACCAAGAGGGCAGCCACATCACACCACGGCCTTTCTTTAGAAGGTTTGTCAGCAGGGAACTAAACCACATTTCCTGTCTAGGGAGAGGCTTAGAAATGGAAGCTATAAGTGTCCCAGACGCTAAAGTGCTTTTGAAGCTTCAATTCATCCGAAAGCCAACAGCAAACGTGTATACACCCTGCAAAGATCTTTGACACTAATAACTGCCTCCATGGCCCCTCCCCTTGCCAGCTCCACCCTCAACTCCCCCCCCCCCACCTTGATTGGGGGCAAGTGGCCAGACCCCACCTGTGCACGAATTCATGCACTGGTCCTCTAGTTATGTAAATAATAAACAATTTTTATAGCCTCTTCATGTGTGTGTGACATCATTATCCTCAGCATCCAAACCAAATTTGTCCATCCCCTATCTGAAAGGTGATGAAAAAGAAAGTTCCTTGGTCTTTTGTTTTCTTTGTATTATTTTCTAATCTGTAAAATGAAAAATATTTACCTTTAATATTTTTTAAGGATTAGAAAGGATTATATGCAATGCAAAAAATACCTGACCTTTTCTGAGGAACTTAGTAGGTATTCAACAAGTTTTTTATAAAATAATAATAATTTTAAGCCAAATAGACTATTTTCCACTCTATGCCTTAACCATTTATTGTTTTACTTTATAGTAGTTCTTTTTATTATCTGCTATTGCATTATACATTCATTTATTTACTTGTGTGTTTTTTAAAAATATATTCTTATTGATTTTAGAGAGGAAGGGACAGGAAGAGAGAGACAGAAACATCAATGATGAGAGAGAATCATTGATCAGCTAACTCCTACACACCCCATAATGAGGATGGAACCCAAAACCTGGGCCTGGGCCCTGACTGGAACTGAACAATGACCCTCTGGTTCACAGGTCAATGCCCAACCAGTGAGCCACACCAGCCAGGCTATATACCTGTGTGTTTTTTGTCTCCTCCACTAAGATGTGAACTACATAAACGTTAAAACAAGATATATCTTATTTATCTGTGTGTCTCCAACACATAAATAGTTTGGGGGACAAATGTGGGGTTCAAGAAATGTTTCTTGAAAGAGTAAAGGGACTGATCCATGTTTATAGAACCTAGAGTCTCCCTTTTCACTATGGACCTGACTTAACTGTTTTACTTGGTGCAAATTCCTGTCCATGACTCAGGTTAGCAGAGTAGTCAGTTACATTTACTTTAGAAATAGGAATAGAGGATCAGAGACAGGAAGTAATCTTCCTTAGGTCAAATAAGAAGACAGTGACATAAACCTGGAAGAGAAGACAGGTCTCTACTCTACCAATCCTGTGTTCTTCCCACTCCACCTTCTCTCATTCCCCACCCAGAGATGGGCATTTTCCCATACTGCTTTTTCTGTTTGTTTCCAAAGTCCACTGAATGGTGTTCAATAAAGCAAACACTAGTTTTTAATACAAGTCAACCTTTCCCTAATTGATTTTTCTCATTTTTCAACAGATTTATAATTGTCAATTTACTTGTTGAGTTGAAGGTGACACCTGGGTTTGTCATTCTAACCCTTGGAGTAATTTACCTCTATCTTGTAACACAGGTCCCTACACTTGTATTTTTCTCTGTTGGCATTGTCTTTTCAATCAATCAGTCATGAAAAATTCATGTCCTAGGTAAGGTCCTAGTGAACCGCTCTGAGAAAAACGCAATTATCTTTAAACAAAGGGGATATCTTAGTGTTCTCTGAAATTCATTGGAGAGAGCAGCCTTTAATAAGGAAATATTTTATCTGCTGTTTGGCCATCCACAGGATACTCCAAATTTTTCTATTTTAAATTGATCTCTTAGGTTTTCAAAACATCTATATGGTGAAGCTCTATGAATGTGGATTTTATAAATTTTAGTTTGTAAAATCTCAGCCTGAGCCTTGCATGAATAGTGAAAAATATGTCAGATAAACATAGGGTAATGTTGTAAATATAATTGGGATAATGTTGCATCAATTATTCAAAACATATCTATTTCATGTTGAAATTATATATGATTTGGTTGTTTATTGAATTGTCCTCTAAATTTGGAGAGTGACTAGTTCTTTCTTTAGATGAAGCAAATCTTAACTGTGGCTCTAGATTTGAACTCTTATATTGGTTCTACCCCTGGCCCCAACCAAAAAATGAAACATGGGCCTGAGTATAGCCCTATATTGGCTAGAGACTAAACCTAGACCTCTATCTTATCAATAGCCCATAAGGACTTGTCAATGGCCTCAGGAGTACTGCATGAGAGAATTTGCTTGGCTTAATATAACTGCTGGCAAATAACTTCAGGCACATGGTCTGATAGCAAATAGTGGTGTGGTCTCTGCTCTGAAAAGCAGTACCATAAAGCTAGTCATCTAAATTCCCAGGTGCTTTGGGAAAAGAAAAGGTCCCTGTAGGCCTTTAAGCAGCTCTCTCTCTCTCTCTCTCTCTCTCTCTCTCTCTCTCTCTCTCTCTCTCTCTCTCTCTCTCTCTGTTATTGTACTGCTGTACAGGTTTGCTATTTTTCAATGACTTTTTATAAAAAATGTTTGTCTTCAAAGGCAAATTGAAAGCATGGAATTTTCTAGTATTGCATTTTAATTTACAAAGTGGGAGTAGAGAAGTTTGCTGCTTCTTTGTTTAGCTTTGATTGTTCATTCCTGAGATAAGGGTTGTAGTATGTTTTATTATCTAGAGCTCCCCCTTATGAGTCAAATCTGAATTTGGATCTGGTTCTATCACTTACCGACACTATATTCTTGGACAACTTATTTAATTTCTGTGAGAGCTTAATTTCTTCTTCTGTGAAATGGGAATATTAACACTATTCTCTCTATAGTTTTGATTATTGTGAGATTTTATAGAAAAGTACCCAGTCCATAATAAGGACCTAATAAAAACAGAACCATATAAATGTATATCTTGGATTTGAAAGAACTCTCAGAGTACTTGCTTTAGATATCTAGCTTAAGATTGAGCCTTTAGGTAATGAAAGTATTACCATTATGACTTTATGGTTAACTGAAGTAAAATAATACATACTAAAGTTTACACAGGCAAAATTTGAACTCAGGCTTCTGTCTCCTAAGACTAATATAATCTTGTTGAAACTTATCATTTTACAAATAAGTCAAGAGAAAGAAACTGACATTGCTTTATAACATATCCATTTTATCTCTCATGAACCCAGCCAAATTGCATAATTCTAAAGATCAGAAGCTTTTATCCCCACTACATAAAGTTAGAGAGTAAAAATCTAGAGAAAAAAATGAATATATATATATATATATATATATATATATATATATACACACACATATATATCCAAGTTTAAATAGTATTTTAATAATAAATAGACATAATACTTAAGGAAGAATTTAATTATATCAGAAAATTTATAAATATAGGGAAGAAAAATCAAAGTCTCAACTTAATACAAATAATGTGACTATAAACTACATGTAAAGTAGTACAAAATTTTTAATTTTTCTTTTAAAATTTTTATTTCAGATTTATTAAGCTATCATCTATATACTATCTAATAAAAGAGTGATATGCAATTTGACTGTACATTCGCCACACAACAATCCACACTCACTCCACATCCACCAGCCAATCAGGAGCAGATTATTTAAATAAATCCCAACCAAGATGGCTGCCACCACTGAGAGCATGAAGGCAGGTTGGGTTTCCCTGGCAACAGAGGAAGCCAAGCCACCTGCCATTGCCTGCCTAGGCCTCCACTCAATGTTACAGACCATGCCCCCTGTCCTGGCACTGGGCCAGAGGACCTGAGGCTATTTCCCTTGCTTGGCAGGGTTTGACAAGGGTGGGACTGGCTGGGTCTGTATCTAGCCCAATGAGGGGAGACTGTCTGGTTCTGGGTCTCACACAATTTTGAGGTGCATGTGGGTGGGTGGGGACTTGACTCTGGGTCCCGTGATGAGCCCCAGACTCTGACAGGAGGAAAGTTTTCATATACATTTTACCAATTTTCTTTTATCTCTGATACTTCCATTATAGAGAAAGGGAAAATAGCAATATTAAATTATTTCCTCTAATTAATCCCCTTTTAATGTGCACAAATTTCATGCACCGGATCACTAGTCGGGTTGCAATAGACTAGAGGCCCAGTGCACAAAATTCGTGAATGGGGAAGGAGGGTGTCCCTCAGTCCAGTATGTGCTCTCTCTCAGTCCAGGACCCCTCGGGGGATGTCCAATTGCTGCTGCAGAGGCAGGAGAGGCTCCTGCCAACACTGCTGCACTTGTCAGCCATGAACCTGGCTTCTGGATGAGCAGTGTTCCCCCTGTGGGAGAGCACTGACCACCAGGGGTCAGCTCCTACATTGAGTGTCTACCCCCTGGTGATCAGTGCACATCATAGTGACCAGTCATTCCACTGTTTGGTCAACTTGCATATTAGGGTTTTGTTATATAGGACTAGGGGCCCAGTGCACAAAATTCATGCACTGGGGAGGGGTCTCTCAGCCCAGCCTACCCCCTCTCAGAAGCTGGTAGCCCTCATGGGATGTCCTACTGATGGCTTAGGCCTGCTTCCCATTGGGAGTGGACCTAAGCCACTATCTGGCCTCTCTTTGTTGGAGGCAACCAGGCTGGCTGATCAGGGGAAAGTGCCAGCCCCATCACCACACTGCTGCAGCCACTGCTAGTCACCACAGCTTCCAAGGTATTTTCATCAACATGGACTACAGTCCCTTCAACATGAAAAAATGACAACTTTCTTTAAGCATTTTCAAGATATGTCTTTCATAGGATATGACTTTTATTTCTTTATTTTTCTTTTTAACCTCACCTGAGGATATGTTTCCATTGATTTTTCCCCTTTCCTTCCAATCCCAGGTTTGGCCCCTGCTCATGCCTAAAGCCTCTGCCCCAGGCTTTAGAGTTGAGAAGGGGGACCCCCAGCATCTCCAGTCACAGGCTTGGCCCCTTTGCAAGCCTAAAGCCTCTGCCCCAGCTTTAGGCTTGGAAAGGGGCCTCCTCCCTGGCCCTCTGATCGTAGGCTCTGCCCTTCCCAACCCTAAAGCTTCCGCCCTATGGCTGGCTGGGAGTGACTTGGTTTCCAAGGAGGTTCCCAGGACCCAGATATGTATGCAAATTAACTGCCATCTTTGTTGGGTTAATTTTCATACTCATTCTGATTGGTTGTTGGCATAGAGGAAGTAAGGTCAATTTAAATGTTTCTCTGTTATTAGGTAAGATAAGAAATTTTTACTATATTTATTTGTTAATAATTTATTATTTGTCCCTTAATTTGTTAATATGATGTCTTACATTATAGCTCTTTTTTATGTTGAAACACCTTTCTATTCCTAGGAAATGCTTTACTTTGTATTGATATAAAATTTATGTGTGTACATATGCTGGATTTGGGCTGGTAATTTTCTATTTAGAGTTTTCAATAAATATAACTAACATAGGGCTTCACTTTTCTTTTTTTCCTTGTTTTTGAACTTAATTTATTGAGATGAAATTGGTTAATAAAATTATATAGGTTTTGATACCATTGTAATTATTAACCTAGTTATTAAAAACAGAAAGAAAGAAAGAGAAGACCAAATATTATAGGCATGTCCTTTGGACAGTTTCACCAGGAAGCTAAAGCTTTACAATCCCCAGGGAGCCACCAGCTTAATTCCTATAGATTGTTGGGGAGAAGGGACTGGATAGAGAGGAGACACAAGCCCAGTTAAGTTTCGGTGACTTTGGGCAGGTATTTTCCTGTCAGTTACACCCGGGAACAGGTGATTGACCTGAATGGGCATGGCCAATGTAAGGGTGTAAATTTTGGGATATTTAATCACTTACATAAACACTTACACTGTTGCTTCCTCTTGGCTCTCTTGGGACTCTTGTTGCATGGGGCATGCTATCTTGGCTCCCCTACATTTGCCCACGTGGCCCATGGCCATGTGAAACCCACACAAAATGTTCCAATGGACTACAACTAGGCTGATGCTGAACTGGAACCAACTGCAGCATGGAACAGAAATTCTGGATACTGGCTTTGCTTTCTAGCTCTACTGAAACCCCAGCTACACTTCTTCTATAACTGGACTAAGGGAAATGGGACTTTGGAAACCCGGGGACTTGGAAACTTATATTGGTTTTTAGAGAAAGGAAGAGTAAGGGAGTGAGATATAAACATTGATGGTTATATCAATGAATCAGAGATGGTTATATCAATATATCAGAGAATCATTGATGGGAATCATTGTGGGATCAAGCTTGAAATCTGGGCATGTGCCCTGACCAGGAATCAAACCTGCGACCTCTTGTTTCATGGGTTGATGCACAACCACTGAGCCATACTGGCTGGGGCATATATTTCATCCTCACCAGAGGATACTTTTTTCCATTGCTTTTTATGGAGAGTGTAAGGGAGAGGGGGAGAGAAAGGGAGGGGGAGGGAGAGAAGGAGAGAGAGACAGAGACAGAGACAGAGAGAGAGAGACTTTGGTTGCCTCCTGCATGAGCCCTGACTGAGGTGGGGATCAAACCTGCAACCTAAGTACATACCCTTGTTGGGGAATCAAACCTATCCTTTGATTCGGGAGGCCAACACTGGTGAGGGCTTTATTATGAACTAGTGACCCGGTGCACGAAATTCATGCACAGAGGGAGTTCCCTCAGCCCAGCCTGCACCCACTCCAATCAGGGACCCCTTCAGGGATGTGTGACTGTTGGCAGTCAGAGATGTCTGACTATTGGCAGTAGGACATTCCTCTCGCAATCTAGGAACACTGGCTCCTAACTGCTCATGGCCTGCCTGACTAATCACCCCTAATCCCTCTGTCTTCCTGCGTGATCACCCCTAACCACCTCTGCCTACCTGCCTGATCACCCCTAAGTGCTTCCCTGATGGCCTGATTGCTCCTAACTGCTTCTGCCTTGCTCAACACCTGGTACCCAGGCTTCCCTCCCTCTGGCCAGCTATAGGTACCCAGGACCTGGGCCAGCTTCACTCAGGCCAGCTGCAGCCACAGGAACCCACAGGCACCGAGGATCACAGAGCATGCTGCCTAACCCCAGGGCAGGAAAGGGCCCCAGCCCCTCTATGTGCCGGCCTGGCCAAGTCCCACTATTCTGACTGCTGTGGCTTAAAGAATTTTGCCATATATGTTCTCCCCAGCCTCCTGGGGAGAGGGTGTGAGTTGAGAAACTGGAGATGCTGCAGCCCCGCTGAGGGTGCGCCTTCCTCAGCATCTCCAGAAACTGGAGCACCTGGTTGGAAGGCTCCCGGCTTCGATCCTGGCCTGAGAAGGCAGGGAGCCGCGGAGTGTGCGTGGTGCTTGTGGAAAGGGTGACTTTACTGGACTCGTACACACTGCCACTGACAACAGCATGAGGTCATGGAGACTGAAGGAGCAGAGAAATGCATCCAGAACTGGGGGTTCCCGTGCCAACCCAGCAGGTGGGTGCCTCTCTGAAAGCACACCTCGCAGACAGGGTGCCCCACAGCTCCAGGCGGGCCTCCTGCAGCTGTCCTTTCCCTCCGCAGGGCCCCCACCTTGGGAGTGCACGCACACTGCACTGCTGCCACAGCTGCCTCCTCCCAGTGGGGCCCCAGCCTGGAGAGCACATGCTGCACTGCAGCCACGCTCCCGCAGGCCTCGTTGGCCTCGCCTCCTGTCCTTTTGGCCATGGCCCTTGCTGTTTGGCTAGTAGCATAGCCAATCAGGAGCCAAGGTACGGTCAAATTTGCATGTTACTCTTTTATTATATAGGATATTTTAACATATCATTGTTTCTTCTTTTATACTAGAAAAATGAAGAGGAATATATACATTTTTGGTACTTAGAAGTTGTTTGCAATTATTATAGTTGTTACCAGTACTTCATAGGTTCCATTTCTTGTAATGCATTTTTGAGTAAATAACTGATAATTGAGTGTAAAATATGGAAAGACAAGATTTCCTAACTGCCTACTTCCAAATACCTTTGACTTTCACAACCACAGGTAGCCTTCCTAAACAGGCTGGAAAATATTAAGACATGCATGGGTGGAGAATGTTGTCAAGAGATAGTTTTCTCTTTGCCTGAGCATTATGGAAAGTATGATCTTTATGGTCTGAGCACCTAGGAATTAAATCCTAGCTCTATCAGTTAATAATTCTGGTGTGTGTGGTGAGGGTGGGGGGTTAGGGAAGTGTGTGAGAGTGTGTTTTGCGGGGTGATGGGGAGTGGAGGAGTGAGAAGCCAGTTAGTCTGTATTAGCTTTAATTTCCTCATGTTTGAAGTTGGGCTAAAATACCTTTTGTTTATGGATGCAGATGCTAAATAATCAAGGATATTTAAAACACCTGGGAAATATTCCTGGCACAGTGTAGGATATTAATGACCAATAACTGTTTTACTTTCTCATTTATTTATTTCAGCTTTACATATGCACAATTTTCTGTATTAGTTGTCCCCCCACCCCCTGCATTTAGCATTAATTTAATCCTGAAATTGCAATATGGCTTCCAGGTTCACTGAATCTGACACCTGGAATCTCAGAAGAAAAAGGGGGGATTAAGCTTTGTGAGGTTCAAAGGCCATTTGTGCCCCCTTGATATTGATTTTCTTAAATCGGACCATAGTCAAGAGCCTGGGAGAAGTAATTGAACTGACAAAAGACAGGTCTGGGTTATTAATAATGGAATAGCCTTGGACATTCTTGATGACTTAATTTAATGACAACAGGGAGTTCTGAAACTGACATGCCTGGAGATGCAGTCAATGGTTAGGTCTCTGAGGAGAAAGAAAAACATGAGTTATTCCTAAGAGCTTATTTCATAGAACAAAGTAATTTATGCTATTTCCAAACATGAGGCCAGAGGAAATGGTTAAGATTTTCTCTTTTCAAAAACCAAATTATAAAGACTTGAAAATTTTTTATTATATTTATCTTTGCCCTTATTTTGGAAAATATACCTGGTTAGAGTTATGAAATTTGGAACCTTAGTGAGCAGCTCAAGATCATGGACATCCTTTTTTTTTTTTAATCCTCTGGATTCAATATCAGCTCTCCATCTATTGTATGACTTTAAACAAGTGATTAAACTATTGCAGCCTCTATTTCCACATCTGTAGTTATAGGATAATATTTAAATCATTTAAAAGGTGTGTAAAACACCTGGCACTTGATATTTTATAATACCTCAAACAATAAATATTTGTTAACTGAAACAATACATGAATTTTGATGCTTCCCTCTCTGCCTCTGGATTGAAAAGCTAGTCTATGGTGACTCATTGAAAGCTTTCCCTTTCTGAAGCTACTCTGGCTTTTTTGTATAAAAAGCCAGTGTCTGTAATGTCCAAAACAACTGAAGAGACGACCAAACACCAGGCTGGGTGCACAGCAGGCTCTTATGGGTAGGGACTGGCAAGCAGGCTGAACTGCTAACACCTTGGTCCCTCCTGAGTTGTGGGCTCCATGGCGACCCACCACTGACTGTTGCCACTGTAGGTGCTGTGGCATCCACAACCCAGGACTAACTGCCACCACCACTGGCACCTCAGTGACCCAGCAGTGACTGCCGCTGCCAAGGCAGGTGTGATGCAATTGGTTGAGGGGCCGGCCATTGCCCCACAATTGCTCCAAAGAGGGAGGCCCAGGCTACCCAGCCAGTGGAGGTGTGTGAGGCCTCCCTCTGTACAGCGATTGATCTCAGAGCTCCTGGACTGCAAGAAAGCACAGGCCAGGCTAAGGAGCCCTGCCCTCAAGTACACGAATTGCATGCACCAGGCCTCTAGTTAATAATAATGGCCAAAAATTATATAGTACTTATGTACTAAGTATGGGTCCAAACACTGTACACATATTAACTTATTTCATCCTCATCAGTAACCCTAGATATCATCGTTATTCCCATTTTCTTGGTGAGGAAACTGAGACACAGAAAGACTTAATAGTTTGGCAGTCATACAACTTTAGAGTGTAAAGTGAGATTAAAACTCAGGCTTCCAGGATCCAGAGTCTGTGGTGTTAACTGCTGTGCTAAACTGGAGCAAACACATTGAGTTTCTGTGAGCATCATTTTTCTTCACTGTACAGTTAGTCCATATGGATTCCTGTAATCCTGCTTATTATTTTTCAGTATTAATTATCAGGAAGTATCAACTTGAATATAGCATAGTCTTCTGACAAATCTCTCTTTCTTTTTCAGAGAGTTATTTTCAATATTGTTAACTTCAGCAAAACCAAGAGTCTTTATAGAGATGGAATGGCCCCTGTGGTGAAATCTAGTAGCAGACCAAAATGGTAAGTAACCCACCGACTGGGACGTATTTCTGGTTGGAGAATTTGACCCAGAGCTCAGGTTCATCTGCTGTATGGGTAGGGCTTAACCTCACTGGCACTAAGAAGAATAAGATGAGTTACTGGATGGCCATTGGTTAGAAGAATAATATGAATTTCTGTATGGCTCCAGGTGCTGTTTTTTGAGAATGTTGGGATAGAGAACATGGTCTCATGTTTAGATTGACCAGCATTCTGAGGAAAGGTGTAGTCTGTTATTTGGTTAACTTCAGATCGTGCTTGCCTTTTATCAAGGTATCTTTGGAAACTTTAATTAAAATTGATAATATGATCTTTAGCCTGTCATAGATGTTGTTCCGTAACCTAGGAGGGTAATGAGAACTATATTTTAATATATTTTTCTTGCTTTTCTTGTTTGTTTTTTGGCATGTGTGTGTGTATATGTATGTATGTAGAAGTTGTGTTTTTGTGGATGTTGAAGTTCTATTTGTCCATTTGCTCTAGTGAGGATGAGAGCTGGATAGGCTTGCCCAATTATAGTAATAATGACAATGATATGGATGATAGTAATGACTCTCCCTTACTTAGAGCCCATTCTTTGTCAGACCGTTTACATTTGCTGTTATTATTCTCACAACATTTTTGCAAGAGAAGATTTAAATATCCCTATATTATAGATGAAGAAATTGAGTCTAGGAAAGGTTAAGTACTTTCTAAAGATGATAGATAGTAAGGAGCCTGCGTTATTTTATTACCCCACAATGCCATTCAAACCAATTATTTTGTTCATCCATCCACTCATTTACTCATTCAACAACTGCTGCTTGAGTGTACCAAAACAAGTGATTTTAAAGAGAGAAACAAAATGTTATTCATCTGTCACACAGTAGGTGCTAAGTGAATGTTCCTTGAACTGAACTGAATTCATTATGCAAATTTACATGTAAAGTGCCTGGCACTTGCTAAGTGCTCAGTAAATTTCATCTATTATTAATAGTATTATGTAAACATGATACAAATGCAAAGAATTGTTAATATTATCCTAGCTTTGATCCCTGTTCAAAATTTAATGACTAGTGAGATCATCTCCAAATGTCTGTATTTATAGAAAACCAGCAATTCATAAATATTGTATTGCACTTTTATCTATAAATGGTAGTTGGCAATTTTCTGTAAATGCTGGGCTGAGAAGCTCAGGTTTGTAAAAATGCAGGCATTTGATGATGGTAATGAAAACTGTTTATTAAAAGATAAAATATCTTCCTGGGCCTGTTTTATTTTATTTATTTATTTATTTATTTATTTATTTATTTGCTGTATTAAGCGCACTAGACTGCTATGCACTTAATTTCTTTTTGATGGTGGTTTTTGGACAAGGGCTAGGCCTTTGCTTTGAGTCTCTAAAGTCAACCCAGATGGATAACAAAAGCACACATGTCTCTCACAGGCATATATGCTGATGCGTACTTCAAACCTTGCCAACCAAAGAACATCACTGTTGATATGCTCACCAGGGCCTTCAAAATAACATTGCACTTCTTTTACTGGATCTGGGCTGGGATCTCACACACCAACAGTAGTCACCCTCCTGTTTTCCAAGTGTTCCATTCTGGAGTCTTCTCTTTTTATGTGCTTTTGAAAATGCTTAAGCCTTAAAAATTTCATTTTGTTTGGTTTTGTTTCTCATGGACTATCATTTGGGTCTTCTCTGTCAAGGCTTTTGACAAGATTTTGAAATATTAATGAGTCCTTGCATTTAATTATAATGCTTTAGAATTAAGTTAGTGTTCTTATTCAACATTGCAAGCTCTCAGCAGCCGCCATTCTCCAGTCATGGGGTTTCTCTAGTGGTCTGAAAGATGTGAAAACTTTTGAACTGAGTTTATTGTAATTTATCAAACCTATAAGGTATAAGGGACCAGAGCAAATCAAGTTGTTGATATGTTTAATCTCTCCTATTTTTTACTTTACCATCCCCAGACCTTATATGCAAAGCTATTCACATTCCTTCATGGTCACCTGCCCCTAAGCTGGATGTTTAGATATTTGTTTACTTAATAAGACTTTACTGAGTACCTTTAATATGCCACACATTATTCTAGAAATGGGAGCTATTGTATGAATATAACAGAAAAGATATGTTCCCAAATGGAACTTCCATTTTAGAATTTTATTAACTGATTTCTGCAGTCTATTACTATCCTTGCTACTGATTTGTTCTAAAGATTCTTCCTACGCCTTTGGTGCTTACTGCCTGGGACTTGCTTTCCATTCCTTATGTAGATGATCTGTACCAGAACCTGTCTTCCAGTAGTCATTATCCTAAATTTTTCAGGATAATATAAAGAAGTGTATGTGACTGACCCTCGCAATATTAAATTTTACTGATCCTAAGATATTCATCAAAATGTAGGATTCTAGACAATGGCCTGACTCAAGGCTGATAAGTAACCTTACAGATCCCAATGTTAGAATATCTTCTCTATTGTCTCCCTAATAACCAGGTGACCATCATAACAAAGGGAAGTAACTGATACTTTTCTCCCCTGGGGGCATTGCCTATTTTAATATTCACATAGACCAGTGGTCGGCAAACTGTGGCTCGAGAGCCATGGTTTGCTGCTCTGTTGATTAATGAGTTTGCTGACCACTGACATAGACCATGGAAAATTTCTTACCTCATTAAAACCCTAACATTCAAACATTAAAACCCTAAATTTCCTAAACATTAAAACCCTAAATTTCCTAGATGAAATATATTCCTAATTGGAAAACAAACCTTCCTTACCTTTTCAAAGTGAAATAACATTATTCTTCACCTATCCAAGAGAATTGTGACTGATCCCAAGCAAAGATGCCTCTAGACCTTGGTATAGGTTTGGTACTCAATTAGTTGTGGAAAGCAAATGAGCAAAAGAAGCAACTAAAAAGCTATTATGCAAATATATGGTCATTCAAGACTGTTCTGCCTTGAAGAGCTAACATCACAATACCTAGCAGCAAATTGGAGAAGCTGGAAGATTTGAAAGTTTTCTGCCCATTTTAGTCCATTCTACTTCTGTTTACATATTAGTCTTTTAAAAGATTGTTGGTTGTTAAGATTCCGTAGCATCAAGTTTCTGCAACTATAACTCATTAATATTTTTTAACATTGTCAAACCTGAAATTGCTACTAGGCGTTGCTGAGAACTGGCATTACAAAACGACTGGTATTTGTATCCTCATGTATGCAGAAATTAAGTTTATAACATTTACATAGTAAGGGGCAGCATTAAGCCTAATACATCAGAACTCCAAGTACTGTTCCTGCCATTCTTTGTGCTTGGGGAGGATGGAGGAAGAGGGCACAAGGAAGCAGGAAGCAGCTGTGGAATCTTTGGTAGATCTGAAATGACTTTGTTGATTAATTTGTTCTTTGGAGTATATGGGATCAAATTTTAGAGGTGGTAATAGTAGAGATGAAAACAAGTTGGGTGGATTTGATTTAACAGAAGGTTAAATCAACTTAACTTTGTGATTGGATAGATGTGAGGGTTGAAAGAGCAGGAGGAGTTGTGGATGACTCTCGAGTCAGTCAGTATCCACTTCTGACTGGTAGGGTGACCAACTCTCCTGGTTTGCCTGGAACTATTGTGTTTCCTGGGATATGAGGATTTAGACTTTAATTTTAAATTGTGAATTCCCTGGGGAAAAAACAAGACAAGTTGGTCATTCAACTCCTAAGTGATGAGGCCAAAATGAAGACTCAGGGAGACAACTTTAAAGGCAGAACAAAAGACAGCCCTTGTGTAAACACTGGAAAGATAAAAACCAAAGCCCACAGAAACAAATTGGCATAATCCACTCTTACTCTAATCATTTTTTTAAATCAATGCTAATGTTATTACCAATTTCCTTGAATATCTTCCTATAAAGTAATAGTACTGAAAGCTATGTTTGCATTTGGGTTAGGTTTCAAGGCACTCCCTTTCCACCATTGGTTAGGGATGACTAAGAAAACCTGAGCACTTACATGAAAACTTAGAATGGCATTAGATTAAAATCCCTATGTGGTTTATTATTTTAAGAGTTGGGAAATGTAGTGGAAAGAGATTAGGAATAGGAATCTAAAAATCTGAGACCTAGTCTTGGCAATGCTGTTCTAAGAATTAAACAATAAAAAAAGACCCATACTTTAGAAAAATCTTTTTATACAAAGGTATTGATTACATGGTAGTTGATAATGATAGAAACTCAAATCAACCTAAATGTTTAAAACCAGAAAAATTAGTAAGTAAGTTAGAGTGAGTCAACTCATTGCAATATTGTGCAGGCATTAAAAATAGTTTCCAGCCATCTATAGTAACACAGAAAAAATGCTGATCTTGTATAAAGTAAAAAGTAGGGTAGAATACTATATATAATTGTTGTAATACAACCTACATATATATTAAATATACATGTAATACTGTT
The DNA here is from genome assembly GCA_027563665.1 of Antrozous pallidus. Lineage (NCBI taxonomy): Eukaryota > Metazoa > Chordata > Mammalia > Chiroptera > Vespertilionidae > Antrozous > Antrozous pallidus. Next base: position 176,271,305 of record CM050508.1, on the reverse strand, counting down.
AACTAAAGTCTTTAGTTGGCAAGATTTTTAGAGTTTTAAAAATATTTTTAGAAATTCTACAATTTGAATTTGTGGAAAATCAGTTATATTTATGGAAAATAAAACAAATAACTTATTAAATGATATTAATAGTTACTTATAATATGATTCAGGTTGAATCACATCACTTTCCTGGGACTTGGTTTCTTCATCTTAGTAAAATGAGTATTATGTATCCTATCCTTCTGATCTGCCAGGATATTACTGACATCAGAGATACTGGGAGTGAGATATAAGAGGCATTTGGAAATACATGCCATGACCAAAAATCAAATTCTTATTAAGAGGTGAGACAGAGGGAAATGTAACCATATCATTGAGCAGTATGGTGGTCTCCTGTGCCTGTCAGCTTGCAGTAACTGATTATTGAATTTTTAGCAGTTGTGTTAATTGCTTTTTAAACCGTTGGAAACTTGAAACCATCAAATTATATCATGGGAATTGAAAAATGCTACAAATCAGGCCTTTATACAGCCTTAAGCCAAACATTCAAATAAATTTCTTTTAATTTACTATTTTTTAAATATTTTTAATTGATTTCAGAGAGAAAGGGAGAGGGAGAGGGAGATAGAAACATTGATGATGAGAATCATTGATGGGTTGCCTCCTACATGCCCTACACTGGGGTTTGAGACCCTAACCTCCTGGTTCATAGCTTGGTGCTCAACCACTGAGCCATAACCAATGGCTGGGCTTTATCCTATCTAATAAAAGAGCAATATGCAAATTGACTGTACCTCAGATTAAGCCATGCCCACAGCCTACACCCACCCAATCAGGAGCAAATTATGCAAATAAACTCCAACCAAGATGGCTGCCACCACTGAGAAGAGGGAGGCAGGCTTGGGTTTCCCCAGCAATAGAGAAAGCCAAGCTTTGGCCTAGGCTTCTACTCAATGCTACAAAGTTTCAATTATAGAAGATACATAATCCCAACAGAAATGGCGGCAGCCGCAGAGCTGGAAAGAGAAGAGGCGAGAGTTCCTGGGGCAATGGAGGAAGCCAAACTTCTGCAGCTCTAGCCTAGGCATCCACTCTAGGCTACAACGTTTCAAACAGAAATGGCTTTCCCCACAAAGCAAGCAGAAGGCTTGGCTCCGCTCCAGGCTACAAAGTTTCAATTGTAGAACATAAATTAATTCCAGATCCCAGGGCCTCCACTTGGGTCACTGGGGGATGTGGCCAGCCTGCAAACCACCATAGACCCCTCGCTCAGGCTGCCCCACACCTCAAAGGAACCCCACCCTGATCCAGGACACCCTTCAGGGCAAACCAGCTGGTGCCTACCCATGCACCAGGCCTCTATCCTATATAATAAAAGAGTAATATGCAGATTGACCATCACTCCAACACACAGCAGGCCTGCCCTCATGTGGTCAAAGATCCTGTCCCCATGTGGACACAAGATGGCCACCACAAGATGGCCAGCAAGGGAAGACAGTGGAAGGTTTCAGGCCTGCAAGGGAGGGCAGTTGTGGGCCATCAGGCCAGCAGGGGTGGGCAGTTGGGAGAGACCAGGCCTGGAAGGGAGGGCAGTTGGGGGTGACCAAGCCTGCAGGGGAGGGCAGTTAGGGTTGACAAGGCCAGCAGAGGAGGGAAGTTGGTGGCAAACACGCTGGCAGGGGAGCAGTTAGACATCAATTAGGCTGGCAGGGTAGTGGTTAGCAGGTGAGCAGGCTGGCAGGCAGAAATGGTTAAGGGCAATCAGGGAGGCAGGCAGGCAAGCAGTTTGGAGCTAGCAGTCCTGGATTGTGAGAAGGATGTCCTACCAGGATCGGGCCTAAATGGGCAGTCAGACATCCCTTGAGGGGTACCAGATTGGAGAGGGTGCAGGCTGGGCTGAGGGACACCCCCTCACCCTCTTGCATGAATTTCGTGCACTGGGCCTCTAGTTTAAATAGTAAAAGAACACATGGAAGAAATCTTTGTGAATAAAACTGACTAAAAAGCTTCAGACTACATTCTGAACTCTCTGATCATGGGGTCACTTTGTTAGTACTCACGACCCAGGGAAGCATTAGGGAATTGGATGTCCTGAAGATTCCCAGGGTAGAGAAGCCCAACGGTGCTGAGAAATCATGCCTTAGGCAGCTAGGACTCCCATCTAATACATCTTGGGAGGTAGTGCTACATAGCAAAGTGACACCATCCATCACCTCTTAAATGTGTGAGACACTGAATAAATAAATGGGAGGGAACCTATAGATATTGAATTCACAGGACTGTGTCTCACTAGCTTTCCAAAAGGAAACAGGCAACACACCCATCTATATAATAAAAGCCCAGTGACCATTATAGTGGAATGGCTAGAATAACTGGTTGCTATGACAAGCCAGCCACAGGGGTTGCAACCAGCACCACTGCTGAGCTCAAGGGCCCCAGGACCAGTTGCGCAGCCACCGCCAAGGCGCCGCTAAAGAAGAATATGAAGTTGGCCAGCATGAGCGCGCAGCTTGAGACGAAGGCTCTGTGGGACAAACTAAATCAGCTGGACACCAAGATGACTGTCACCAAGGCTGGCAGCTCAGGGTGCCTTTCTTCACTTTGTGACCCTCCCGACGTGGCGCCAGTCTCAGGCAGTGGGCTTTGGCCAGATTCACATGAGTGATTCTGAGAAGCAGGAATGGGGGGCACAGCTTGGCTATGGGCAGGTCCCTCTTGGTGCAGGCCAGCTTCTTTGCTCTCCGAGTCCCAGCTCTAGCAACAGCCGCCTGGCACACCAGGCAGGAGGGAGGCCAGGAAGGTGGTGGAGAGAAAACCTGTGGACCTGCCACCTGACCAGCAGCCCTGGACCTGGCACCATCAGAAACAGACCCGCTCAGAGCACACCGAGCTGGGGGGGAAGACAGCCGCCTGTGAGGGACCTTACCACCAGCTGGCTCCTGGTGGATCCCATCACAAAGGAAACTTGGTCTTTGGTTCCTTAGTTCAGTTTATCCCTGCTGAAGCGGAGCAGCTGGGCACATTTTAGGGGATAATTAATATTCTGAAACACTGTGTTCTGTTCCATGGAGATTGCTACCCAGTTTTCTTTGGCCTAAATTCCAGGTGATTGTGGGTCCTGGCTCTGCTACTGGGGCTGTCATCTTGCAGTTGGCCTGTATTTGTTGCTAGGGCCCAAAGAGGAGAAGGGGAACAAAATTTTCAATCCAATGGATTTCACCAACAGTCAAAGGCAAGTGCTGGGCTGTGTCTAATGTATACAAAGAGACACCAGCTCTGAGTCCGCTTGGCCAAAAAGAGCTCAGGGCTTGTTTGCAGAGCCTTCTGGTGGTTTCTGTTTCCCTGCTGAGACCATCCTCCCTGGGAATCCTGGGGCCTGTGCTCAGCTCCAGCTCAGTGGGTCTTCTCTAGGTTCCTCCCCCCAGCCAGCACCCCTGCACCCTGATTGGGGAGCAGGGCAAACCAGCCCGCCAACTTCCCACAGCCTCTCCCTCCACCTGGCCCAGCCTCATAGGCCCTGATTGGGACTGGCCTGCCGACCCGACCTGTCTCCAAATTCATGCATTAGACTTCTAGTAGGATAATTTGAGGTAGGTTTATTTATAAAGGATCATTGTATTAATAATGGTTGGTTTGTAAATCCACAAATGATAGTGCAAGAACCTGGGACTAGTAGCAACAGAATTGTCACCACCCTTCTGGAAGGGAGAAGTTATTGAAGCCTGCAAAGAGGGAGTTGTGCAGAGTGGACTGCTTTGAAAGTAGCAGTGACCTTCTGTAGAGAAACAGGAAGCCTTAGGTTACCTTTTGGGAAAGTAGCCAGGAAAATAAATACTCTGATCTCCCTCTCTTTCCTGCCTCTGATTACTTGCTAGACTTCCTCATGGGAAGAACTGAACAGAAGGCAGTTGTACAGAATACAGGTGATGTGATCCACAGAGGTCAGCCAAGTAAGCAGAGAAAAGAGTGGAGCAGAGTGGAGACAGGTTACAGAGGAGCACATGGAATATATCTAGCACAGGTTAGCATCAGTTTCTAGCTGATACTGACCTGAATCCTTGTTTTCTCATGTAAAATGTGTATAATAGTTTTGAGTATTGGATAGAATATTTGTAAAATCATCTTACTGGAAGCATCTGATACAGAGTAATGTGTCTAGAAGAAGTAGTGATTATTATTATTATACTATATTACTGCATATCAATGAGTTTTACTTCCCTTTCCAATAAAATAGAGAAATTACTACTTTCTGCCCAATGTTTATTATAACTATAAATGTTATAATAAGTGCTCTGTAAGATATGATACTTTAAAAATATTAAATACAAGATGAAACCTATACTCTTGATGAGGACTGAAAACTCAACTTTCTGTTTCTAGATCCATGGCATTGGAAGCTTCACGAGCTTAGTTGTTTTTATTCACTGCTATACCTCTGGTACCTAGGCAGTCCTTTGCTCAAAGTAGATGCTCAGTAAATAAATGTTAATTTAAATAAATAGCTCCTTTTAAAGACCTTTCTGATTGACCAGATGCTCTTAGATTGGTTTTGGTGCTGTCCCTTTCCTGCAGTTGGGACTCCCTTGTTCACTTGGCGACTTTTTGTCTGGCGAGGAAGTCTTAAGTCTATTATATATCCTAATTTTCCCTTACATATACCCAGTGCTTGTCCATGTCCCTATTCCATTCTTCTGGCACAAATCTATGTATTTAAGGATGACTCAATCATGCATCTTCTGAGCTGCTACCAGCCATCTTGCACTTCCTATGTACTCTGAAGGTTCACAGCTTTCCCTCTTACACTACATTTGCTTCTTCCACTGACTATTTGACCCCCTTTCTATATCTACTGGGGTCCTGGTGGAGGAAATTCATGCATGAGGAGGGGGGTGTCCCTCAGCCCAGTCTGCACACTCTCCAATCTGGGACCCCTTGAGGGATGTTGAACTGCCCAATTAGGCTCAATCCCACTGGAATCAGGCCTAAACAGGCAGTTGAACATTGCTCTCACAATCCAGGACAGCTGGCTTCCAATCACTCACTTGCCTACCTGCCTGATTGCCTCTAACCACTTCTGCCTGCCAGCCTGATCACCCTCTAATCATTCCCCTGCCACCCTGATAGATGCCTAACTGCTCTGCTACTGGCCTGATTGCCCCTAATTGCCCTCTCCTGCAGACCTGATCATCCACAACTGCTCTCCCCTGCAGGCCAGGTCTCCCCCAACTGCCCTACCCTACAGGCCTGGTCCTTCCCAACTGCCCTTTCCTGCTGGCCTGATCGCTCCCAACTGCCCTCCCCTTCAGGCCAGGTCCTCACCAACTGCCCCTCCTCTTCAGGCCTAGTGCCTCCCAAATGCCCTCCCTTGCAGGCCTGCCCCCTCAAATGCCCTCTCCCACAGGCCCAGTCACCCCTAACTGCCCTCTCCTGCTGGCCATCCTGTGGTGGCCATCTTGTGTCCACATGGGGCAGCCATCTTTGACCACATGGGGGCAGCCATTTTGTGTGTTGGAGTGATGGTCAATCTGCTTATTACTCTTTTATTAGATAGGATGAAAATCCTATACCCTAATGTTCTTTTTTATACCTTAAACTTTGCACATTCTCTTCCTGTGCTGGGATACTTTTCATTTTCCACTCTCTCTCCTCCTTTTCCTAGACAACTCCCATAACTTAGATGCCATTTCTTTGGAGAAAGATTCAGCACTAGAATCACTAAAATGAGGATAAGTGCTCACAGTTCCCTCCTATTATATACTGTGTCCTATTGTCCATGGTTTTAACTTCCTTCCCCTATAAAATTTCTTGAATGCATGAAAAATGTATTTATCATGTCACAAGGAATATATATATTAGGATAGACCAACAATTGTATTAGATTGAACATAAATTGTAAGTGTCTAATAGATCAAGCAAGTATGAATTTGTTTCTTCGTGAACAAATGGACAGGGCATCTCTTAATGGCATAGTCATTCAGTGACTCAAGCTGACTGTTATTTTCAATGCATGGCTTACAGGGTAACCTGGGCATCATCTTCATTCCCATCAAGCTAGATCGGAAAAGGGGTAGAAAAAGCCCACATGGGGACCTTTTAATAAGCACTGGTGAAAGTGGCTTATATTACTTTTAGTCAAATTCCTATGGCTAAAGTGTTGTTTGATGGCCATATTTCACTATAAAGGAGGTTGTCAAATAATGGCTAGCTGTGTGTGCAGTAAGAAGTGGACAGCATGGATTTGGTAGGTACCTGACAGAGTTGGCTCCACTTCGACAAATAGTTACTGAAATGTTTATTAAATGACTGGGTAAATTCCTCCTTAGCAGCCTACATCACAAATATAAAAAATTCCCTGATCCTCCCCCCAAAAATTTATGTTTGCATCATTTTTGTGTTATTTATCTTCCTCTACCTGAATTATAATTGTTTGTGCACATGTCTTACTTGCTACCGACAATTACAAATCCCTTATGGGCAGTATCTAGCATGTGAAGCAGTGAGGCCTAATGGGAAAAGCATAGATATTAGGATCATACAGCCTCAATTCTAGTCCTAGTTCATCTACTTATAAAATGTGTGATCTGTATAGTAATTTCCTTGGCCCTTTGAGCTTAATTGTTGATATTCATGACCTAATTTAAGTTTCTTTGGGTTTCTACTAATCTTTTTGGTTGTGAATCAGCAACTTGAAATTCTTTTCAGTTAATGTTAACTAAAGAACATCACTATTAGGTGAGTGTGGATTTATTGGGACCAAGTGTTTACCTTTTAGGGACCAAGTGGTTGAACTAGGATTAGAGACCAGGGATTTACAAGGATCATATTTATGACTTTGATAAATAAAGTCACAATATAAGCTGACACTTAACTGCTTCTCTTCTCAATTTCAGGATTCAAATTTATCAATAATAAAAGAAATAGAGATATGCCAAAAGATTTGTTTTTAAGGATGTTCATAGCAGTGTTCATTATAACTGAGGAAAATGATTAATTATCTAAATATCAGCAGAGATTGGTTAAATTTATTTGGTAGAGCATAGGATGAAGTCATTAAGTATGTTGTAAAATAATACTTGTAAAAAGATGTAGATAGACAGGTAGATGGCAAACTAAAATACTGAAAGTTGTTTATTTGGATATTTGGGACATTTCTTTGTGTGTATGTTTCTTTCTATTGTTTTCCAAATGTTTAAAAAGGAATCTTATTGCTTTTAGAACTTAAAATTGATTTGTAATTAACAAAACAAATATTATTATATTAGTACCTTCTGACTTCCTGTAGTCCTTTTATGCATATCATATTCTACTTGAGTCCAAGATTACTCAGATTATCAGTGTTGGGCAGGTCTTTGAATTTAGGATTTATATTATTATGCCAGCTAGATCTGGGCTTAATCAGATCTTTTACTTTCATTTTTTAAAGTACATTTTTATTGATTTCAGAGAGGAAGGGGGATAGAATGATGGTAGAGAACATTGATTGGCTGCCTCCTGCGTACTCCCCACTGAGGATTGAGCCCGCAACCCAGGCATGTACTCTGATTGAGAATCAAACAATGACCTCATGGTTCATAGGTCATCACTCAACATTGAGCTATGCCAGCTGGGCTCACTTTTATTTTAATAGCAGCTTTATTAAGAATAATTCATATAGTTTACTTATTCAAAATATACAATTAAGTGTGGGTCCTACGGCTTCCAAGCTTTGAAAGGCACAGTTTCTACTGTCCTTTCTAGTGACTCCATATAAAATAGTCTGGAATGGGGTCCAGTCTTAGAGTCAGGCTATCGACTGTCTCATAAGGTGGTATTTGGGCTTAATTATTATGGAGGATTAGGAAGAAGACAAAACTCTTTCTCCCAGCAATGCTCCTTTCTTCATGATCCCTCTCTCTGGAACCAACTTCTAAAAGCCAGGTTCCATCACTTACTTTGTTGGGTGATTAAGTAATTGATATAATTTGTCTGAGCATCTATTTCCTCAGATATAAAATGTAGCTAATAATATCCATCTTATGTTATTGTGAAAATTAAAGTTATGTGATTTTTCCCAAGTATTGTAGCTATAAGAATTATTGTTTCAATTTGCTCTCTCTCTTTCTTTTCATAAAAACCCTACATTATAAACTCTAGAACTTAATGCCTTTTTATGAACGTTTGGTTTTGTCCTCAGGTCTATATTTTCAATGCATTCCAGAAATCTTTAATATAAGAACTTAATTAAGATACTTGCATCATAAGCAGAATACTTATTGTTTTTTGGCTTATGACCAAGTATATCAGCAACAATAAAATTATTTAACTTGAACCCAGATGTGGTATAGCATAAGGGAGTTAGGAAAAAAAAAAAGGAAAAACCTCTTCTCACAAAATAACACATTATAAAACCGCAGTCATTTAAAGAAGATGTAACTGAACTAGAAGGGATTACCTCCCACTCACTCTGGTGAGAAGAAAAAGAACAATTAAAGTGAATATATTAGGGAGAATATTATTTTTATTTCAATATTTCCATTATATTTTCTCTGATTACATGCTGAATAGAGTTCTTTACTGCAACTGAAACTTCAAGATAGAGTTTAAAAATAGTGAATTGTGCAAGATAAAGGCAGCACTTTTTTTGCTAGGTGGAGGGTAGGTTTTCCTGACAAAAACAAAGAAGATGAGGCATTAAGTGCTGGGGGAGATGTGTAGTTCCGAGTAGTTTTGAGTGAACCAACCCTGATAAAGTCCCTAGAGGCTCTAGCCTTTGTCACACTCCTCTTTCTAATCTGGTTAATATAAAAGACTGTGTATGGCTTCTTGAGAAATCATGTGGGTGTGTGTAGAGGATGGTGGGGGTGTGGGGGAATGAGAGAGGACAGTAGCATCCTTAAAATTCTTACCAGATATCATAGAATTTTAGGGTTTGGACAAATGATAAAAAATGAGGCTCAGAGAGGGGAAATTGTTCTCCCTCAGACATACTGCAAAGTGAACAGAACCATGTCTATAACTTGGGTCTCTTTCCAGGCCAGAGCCAGAGCCAGCATCTAAGCTGAGCAGCCACATGGTTGCTTTAATTCTGTGAGTAAAAGAGGTGTGAAGAAAGACAGACCCAGGTGCAAATACAGGCTTCACCTGGTATCTGTATGGCTCTGGACAAGTTACTTAACATCCGTATGCCCCAGGTTTTGTGTATGGAAAACATGATTATGTCCTGCTTTTAGAGTAGCTACAAGGATTAAGTGAGAGAAGGTGGGATGAGTCACCCAATGCAGCGCCTGGCCTCCCCTTTCCCTTTCCTCTGCCCTTTAGCTTAGGCTTTACTCTTTTTTTTATATATATTTCTTTTTTGTTTGTTTTTTATTCTTTTATTTATTTATTTTTTTCTTATCTTTATTGTTTAGTTTATTAATTACATTATTCCTCCTTTTTTTATCCCCCTATAGCTCCCCTCCACCATGTACCCATCCCACCCTCCGCCCTCACCTACCCCTCCCCACTGTCCTCTCCCATTGTTGCAAGATTTTTGTCCAGGCTCTTGCTGCACTTCCCACACCCCTTTTCTCCCCAAGTATTGTCAGTCCGTTTCCTCTCTATGTCCACCAGTTTATCCTGTTCATCAGATTATTGATTCACTTGATTTTTATGTTCATTTGTTGATAGATGTGTATTTGTTGTTCATCATTTATATTTTTACCTTTTTCTTCTTCCTCTTCTTCAAGAATATCTTTCAACATTTCATATAATATTGGGTTGGTGGTGATGAACACCTTTAGCTTTTTCTTATCTGCGAAGCGCTTTATCTGATCTTCACTTCTGAATGATAGCTTTGCTGGATAGAGTCTTCTTTTTTTTTAATCTTTATTGTTCAGTTTATTAATTACATTGTTTCCCCTTTTTATCTCCCTATAGCTCTCCTCCACCCTGTACCTATCCCACCCTCCACCCTCACCTCCCCCTCCCCACTGTCCTCTCCCATTGTTGCTAGATTTTTGTCCAGTCTCTTGCTGCACTTCCCACAACCTTTTTCTCCCCAAGAATTGTCAGTCCATTCCCTCTCTATGTCCATGTCTCTGTTATATTCACCAGTCTATCCTGTTCAACAGACTATCAATTCACTTGATTTTTATGTTCATTTGTTGATGTGTATTTGTTGTTGCTAGTTTGCACTTTTACCTTTTTCTTCTTCCTCGTCTTAAAGAATATCTTTCAGCATTTCATATAATGTTGGTTTGGTGGTGATGAACTCCTTTAGCTTTTTCTTATCTGCGAAGCACTTCATCTGACCTTCAATTCTGAATGATATCTTTGCTGGATAGAGTAATCTTGGTTGTAGATTCTTGCTGTTCATCACTTTGAATATTTCTTGCCACTCCCATCTGGCCTGCATCGTTTCTGTTGAGAAATCCACTGACAGTCGTATGGGTGCTCCCCTGTAGGTAACCAACTGTTTCTCTCTTGCTGCTTTTAATATTCTCTCTTTGTCTTTTACTCTTGGCATTTTAATTATGATGTGCCTTGGTGTGGTCCTCTTAGGGTTCCTATATATTGGGGTTTGGTGCACTTTTTGGACTCCTAAGTCAATTTCTTTCACCAGGTGTGGGAAGTTTTCAGTCACTATTTCTTCAAATAGGTTTTTATTGTCTTGGCCTCTCGCTTTTTCTGGCACCCCTATAATTCGGATGTTGGCATGCTTGAGGTTGTCCCAGAGGCCCCTTACACTATTTTCAATTTTTTGGATTCTTTTGGTTTCTTGCTTTTTCAGCTGAGTGGATTTTCCCTCTTTGTATTTCAAATCTTTAACTTGGTTCTTGGGGTGCTCCAGGGCACTTTCAGGTCTTTGTATAATATTTTTTGTTTCAGTCAGTGTATGCTTAATTTCTGGTTGGTCCTTTTTCATATCCTTGAGAGTCTGCTTTATATCTTTGAGGGTTTCTTTCATTTCCTTGTAGGACTCATTCATTTCCACGTTGATCTTGATCATTTCCACGTTGGTCTTGATCATTTCTTTGCAGCTCTCATTTATATCCTTGAGGGTGTTGTTCATTTTCTTGTAGGACTCATTCATTTCCTTTGTGGTCTTGCTTATTTCCTTATAGGCCTCGATCTTTTGTTGGAACCTCTTAAAAAACCCTATAACCGTGGTTCTGAATTCCATGTCCAGTCGGTTTTTTTCCTCCATTTCTTTCACATCTGATTTCTTTCCATGTCTCTGCATGGTGGCTGCTTCCCTGAGTTGGTCAATTAGCTTTGTGTGGTAGACTTCCTACTAGGGATAGTGACTCAGCCTCTCCGGTTACCTGAGATGGATATGGGCTGCACAGTCTTGCTGAAGTTAAGCTCAGTTAATCGTTGTTAGCCCTAGGAGGGTTGACCTCCAGGCCAATTGTCTGTGAAGCTCAGCTGTGCTCAGGTTGGATGGGCGGAGTCTCCGGCCAAGCAGACAGCGTTAGCTCCGCCCTATGCCGCCCCAGGGACTCTGTGCCGGGAGGCAATGGCCGCCAGCACCTATGAGAGAGAGCCGCTGCGGAGCTCCACCGGCTGCCGGTTGCCGGGGAATTCAGACTTTCCCAAAATGAGTCTGCATGCGCAATGTCTCACCCAGGGTCGTAAAACAAAGCAGTCTGACGGTTTTCCGAATGAGAGGCAAGTCGCGGTGTGCTCTCTGCGCCGTCACGCAGCCGAGCTGTTCGCGCGGAAGCTGCCTTCTCCACAAGCCGGGAAACCCGGCAGCACCCGAGCTTCGGCGTGCCCTCCCACTGTCCAGTTTTCACCCCGTGTGATAGTGGGTTCTCTGGACTTCGCCCAGAGCTGGAGAATCAGTCTAGTGGGACGCCTTTGTCTCCCCGTTCGAGAAAACTGGCCGGTTTTCAGCTGCCCGCCCTCTCCACGGCGCGCACTCCAAACCTCTCTCCGTGCGAATCTTTCAACGCTGTTCGCCGCCGCTCCTCCGAGTCACAGTGTCTTATCTTCACTTTTATTTGTGGAATTTTCACTCGGCGAGCTTTCTGGTGATTCTGGAAGGTGTTTGTTCTTTCGTTAAGTTGTAGTATCAAAATTGCTGATTATGACGGCAAGATAGGTGTTTTGCCTTTGCCGCCATCTTAGTTGTCCCTGGATAGAGTCTTCTTGGTTGTAGATTCTTGCTATTCATTATTTTGAATATTTATTGCCATCCCCGTCTGGCCTGCATAGTTTCTGTTGAGAAATCTGCTGACAATTGTATGGGTGCTTCCTTATAGGTAACTAACTGTTTTTCTCTTGCTGCTTTTAATATTCTCTCTTTATCTTTTGCTCTTGGCATTTTAATTATGATGTGTCTTGGTGTGGTCCTCTTTAGATTCCTATATTTTGGGGTTCTGTGTACTTCTTGGGCTTTTAAGTCAATTTCTTTCACCAGATTGTGGAAGTTTTTGGTCACTTTTTCTTCAAATAGGTTTTCATTATCTTGCTCTCTCTTTTTCTGGCACCCCTATAATTCAGATGTTGGTATGCTTGAGGTTGTCCCAGAGGCCCCTTACACTATCTTCCATTATCTGGATTCTTTTTGTTTCTTGCTTTTCAAGCTGCATGGATTTTGCTTCTTTGTATTTCAAATCTTTGACTTGGTTCTTGTGGCCCTTTGGACTGCTTTTAGGATTTTGAGTAATATTTTTTATTTCAGTCAGTGTATGCTTGATTTCTAGTTGGTCCTTTTTCATATCCTTGAGGGTCTCATTCATATCCTCGTAGGTGTTCTTCATATCCTCGTTGGTCTTGTTCATTTCCTCGTATTCTCATTAAGTTCATCGGCCTTTTCTAGGAGCCTCTTGAAAAGCCTTATAACCGTGGCTTTGAACTCTATGTCTAGTTGTCTTTTTTCCTCCATTTCTTTCACACCTGATTTCTTTCCATGTCTCTGCATGGTGGCTGCTTTATGTGGTAGATGTCCTCTAAGGGACTATGGCTCAGCGTCCCCAGTTACCTGAGGTGGATACTCTTACTGCAGTCCTTTATGGGTTGTACAGTATTTTTGAATTTAAGCCCAGCTTGTTGTTGTTAGCCCTGAGAGGGTTTGACCTCCAGGCCAATTGGCTGTGAAGGGAGACTGTGCAGGTTGGATGGGCGGTCTCCAGGCTGAGCACGCAGCGTCAGCATCAGCTATGCCCTATGCGTGTGCGGGTAATGGCTGCCAATAGAAAGCCGCTGCTGGTCTCCCCTCAGTTGCCAGACAACTCTGCCGCTCCCCAAATGAGTCTGCACACCCAAAGTCTCACCCAGGGATGTAAAACAAAGCAGTCTGGTGGTCTCAGTAATGAGGGAGTAAGTCGTGCATCTGTGCTGTAGTGCACTTTACGTGCAAACAGCTGTTCCAACGACTCGGAGAGCTCTGCCGCGCCCGGCTTTCAGCGCGCGTACCCCGGATCTCGGACCTCGCCTGGCACTGGGGAGTCTGTGAAATGGGACGTCTCCACGTACTCTGGACCTTGGACCTCGCCTGGCACTGGGGAATCTGTGCAGTGGGGCGTCTCCACATACCCTGGATCTTGGACCTCGCCTGGCACTAGGGAATCTTTGCAGTGGGGCGTCTCTGCCCTCCCCGTTGGAGAAATCCAGCTGGGATTGTTGCTGCCTGCCCTACAGCCCGCTCATGCCCACGGCTCCAAACCTCTCTCTGAGCATATCTTCAAGGCTGCGCTCTGCCGCTCTTCTGAGTCTCAGTGTCCCACCTTTACATTTATTTGTGGAATTTTCACTCAGCCAGCTTTCTGGTGATTCTGGATGATGTTTGTCTTGTTGTTATGTTGTAGTTTTGGAATTGTTGCGTGGGGCCACACAATAGGTGTTTACCTATGCCGCCATCTTGGTTCCTCTCTCAGTCCTATTCTTTTATTTTTTAATGTTTTTCCTTTAAAGTATTACAAATAGTAGTACATATGTTTTCCTTTTTCCTCCATTGTCCTCCCTCCCCAGCCTCCCACAACCCCAAGCACATGTCCTCCCTAACCCCCCAGGACATGTCCTCACCTGCCCCCCTACCCCAGTGTCTTGCATCCATTGGCCATGACCACATGCATGCATACAAGTCCTTCGGTTGATCTCCCACAGCCCCCACCCCTCAACCTATCCAGCCTTCCCCCGTAGTTTGACAGTCTGTTCAATGCTTCTCTGCCTCTATATCAATCTTTCCCCCCTGTTTCTTTTCTTTAAAAAGATCTTGCATCTGCATACTGGAAATAAATATATAAGAACAAAAAATGTTTGAGTCTCAGTTTCAATGTCCAACTGTTCTGAGTCCCAGTTTCAATGTCAAATAGTTCCTTGAAACTAGGCTTTACTCTTTACCATGACCATGCCTGGCCAGTTTTCTGGGGCCTCTCAGCCTCTCCCTGGTGACACTCCTCTCGGCCCTTGTGCTGTCGGTGCCAGGTCCAAGCACGGCCAATTCATCTTTGCAGCAGAGTGGGGTGCTCAGTCTGCTCAGCTTGTTACACACAGCTGGAGTCATCCCCACAGTCAGGACCCAACACTGACAAGTCTTTTATTGAATTGGGTCAAGGAAACCAGATGCTAGTTCTGATGAGAAGAATTTTTTAGATGACTGACTCCCAGGTCCCATGGCTGTTTCTGGATCTGAACATTTGCTGGGGAATGTGCCTGGAATCTGAGTGTCCTGTTCTCTGCTTTCTGCCAGTTGCCTCTCTTAAAAGGACCATTTGCAAATGTGGGTTTTCTAAGACAAGCTGGCAACCTTTCAAAAATGGCTTGTAATAGTTCTTTTCTCTCTCTCTCCTTTTATTTTCTGCTCTTCTTTCTCTGTGTTTAGTGAAAAGATAATCAAGGCAAGGCTCTTATTAGATATTGTAGGTATTGAATAAGTCATAGTGTCTGTGATTTACTGCTGAACAGGAATCTATTTATAATGCACCTAGATAAGTAGTATGCATAGAATGCTAGGGCAACAAAGAGGAGGTGACCAATTCTGAACAAGCTATTAGAGAAAACTTCTCTGAAAAAAATTGCATTTGGGTTGAGTCTTGAAGAAGCTGAAATTTGGGAGCTTAGCAAGCTGAGTGGATGGGTGGGAGTGCAGGAAAAAAAGAGTATTAAGAAAGCATGGTATGTTTGGGAAATAATGAGCAATTTGTGTTGGCTGGACTGCTGTGAGCTGGGATGGGAAGAAATGAGCAGAAGTTGGGTCCCAAGGTAGATAATGAAGCTGAAATATAGGTTAGGACCAGTTGTTGGCTGAGCTTCTTGAGCTAGAGACGCTATCTTCTTTATACTCTCACAGAGCCAGAAACACAGTAGATACCCTGTAAATGTTGCAGTGGTCTGAGTCACTACCATCTTTCTTCTGAATTTCTACAATGACATTTTACTGGCCCTCTGCTTTTCCTCTTGCACCTCTGCAGCCTGCTGCCTGCAGTCACTAGAGTGATCATTTTAAAACACAAGTCAGGTGATAGCATAACTCTACTCACCTATTTCTTACTTTCCCCTTGCTCTCAGTATCCCAGGCCTCCTTGTTCTTCCCCATATGTGACAGGCATGCTCCTGTGTTAGGGCTTTTGCACTGGCTAGTGCTCCCTTTGTCTGGAAAACTCCTAGCCATATAGCCCTCCTTCAAGTCTCTGTTCAGATTTCTCCTCCATGGTATCTACCTGGACATCTTTTTTAAAACTTCAACATCTCCCACCCTAGCACTTCTTTTTTTTATATTTTATTGATTTTTCACAGAGAGGAGGGGAGAGGGATAGAAAGTCAGAAACATCGATGGGAGAGAAACATCGATCAGCTGCCTCTTGCACACCTCCAACTGGGGATGTGCCTGCAGCCAAGGTACATGCCTTGACCGGAATCGAACCTGGGACCTTTCAGTCCGCAGGCCAATGCTCTATCCACTGAGCCAAACCAGTTCGGCCACCCCAGCACTTCTAATGCCTCTTATTCCATTGTCCTTTGTTGTTGTTATTTATAGTTCTTATTGCATTTTAACGGACGTATAATGTTCTTTTAAAAATTGTTTATTGTTTATTGCCTGTCTTCTTCTGCTAGAATGTACGTTTCACATAGGGATGTTTGCTTTATTTACTGATGTACACCAAGTACCTAGCACATAATAGGCTTTCACCAGATCTTTATCTCCAGGCTCTGTGGATTCTGGATCTATTACAAAGGAACTTGATTAAAAGCTTTAAGTGGTATAATTTTCTACTGTGTCATCCCAACCTGTCCTCCTACTCTTGCTCCTCTGCTAAGTGAGCCCCTTAGATGAAGACCTTCTCCACATCCAAAGTAGAAACAGTGACTAAGTCATCTCTGTACCTCCAGTATCCAGCATGTGGCCTGCTACAGAGCCTGCCCTCTGTCTGTTTGGTTGCATGGAAGAGAAAAACTGAGATTTTTGGTAGCATTGAATGAAATCTTTCACACTCTTTGTTCATTCTTCTGTGGAGCATCAAAGAAACAATTTTCTTCTGCTTGCTTATTGATGGCTAAAGTTCCTTGAATGGATACAGAGCTACCTCTTAAAAATACACTTTCAAGTGAGAGAGAAGAGGGCCTAGACTTCATAAGAAAGTATTAGTGATACAGAAATATTTTCTGAACATGTGCAAAGCATATTTAGTCCTCATAATTGGCGTTTGCTAGCACAGTAAGTATTATTTCATTTTACAGGCATAAAAGTTAAAATTCATAAAAGTAAATGAAGTCAAGTTCCACACAGTGATTTAATGACCCTGTATTAGAGGTAGGGAAAGACCATAAAGTAATAAGACTAGTAAAAAAGAAGAGAATTAATGATTTGATAAAACTCAAGACAGGATTTTCAGATTTGTCAGGATTTTTTTTATGGGAACTTGCTATCACTAGAGTTATTCAATCAGAGAATGAATGACTCCTGATCACAGAAAGGGGATTTTACCTCCTTTGTAAAGTGACAAAGGAGAGGACCAAAAGATGTAATACATTTGTCAATCTTGAAGCAGACAATTTCAGAAAAGTATCAATGTTGACATATGCAACCAAAGATGATTAATTATGCATTTGTTTATTTATTCATTCACCTTTTAGCAAGGGCATATTATGTTCCAGATACAATATTACACACTGATGATATAAGATAAATATGACTCAGTCCAAGCAGCTGAAAGAGCATAGACCAGTGATAAAGACATATATGTAAACAAGTGGATGTAATACAATGTGCCCAGTGCTATAAAGAAAGAGAAATCAAGTGTGGTAGGAGCAGACAGAAAATAAAACAATTTCCTGCATAGACTGGCGCTCACTCAGAGAGGAGTTGGATTTTGAAGCATGAGAGAGTTTAGCAGGACAAAAACAAATGGGAGCTGGTCATGCATTTTTCAGGCAGACCAGCAGATTTAGCAAAGGCATTGGGATGCAAAATAGCAAAGTATGTTTGGGAAAAAATAAGAGAGAAGGTAAATTAGGTGAAGGAAAGGGAAAGCAGGCATTCATGCCAAAAGAAGGAGGCAAGATTCTGCTACAAGCCTTTTAACACCAGATTCATTGTAATTTTTAGATTGTAAGTTTTGTGGCTTTCACAAAAGAGATACTAAGAAATGGTAGTTCCCTCCGGCTCTATTTCTTCCATTCCAGTTCATGGGTGCCTAGATGGGTTAGAGGAGAAACCAAAAGTTTCTCATCACCCTCCAACGTCTGGCCAAGGTACATACATGCTTACCTGACCTTTACATGAGCACGTTTTGCTCTGGCTCTCTAGTCATCAACAGTGCAGAACCCTGTTACAGGGCATATTGTGTCAGAGGAGCCACAGATCCTGGGAGAGCTACATGATTATTGCAAATGGCCCCACATTCAGATGTGTCTGCACACTCACTATCTGTACATGAACCCTTTTGAAAAGTGATTTTGAAAAGTAATCATTCAAATAAGGCACAATTCCCACAGAGCATTTGAGAAAAGACAGATTATTTTTGTCCGTCTAGTTAGGATTTGCATATGCTAGAATATTTCTGACAGGTTCTTCTTGGCTCTCCTGAGAGAGAAAAAAGATCACGAATCTACATATAAGTAAAAGATTGGAGAAGTTCAATGGTGAAAAATAGAGTGAAGTTTTTTTGTTTGTTTTTTTACTTTCTCAAGTTTTTATTACAACAGTTGTGTGACACCCAAGCCACAAAATGGCAGTGGATAATGGGATCACTTGGTGATAGCTTCAGACAGATGAGAAAAAATGACTCCTCTCTGCCTTAGTAGAAAAGAGGCCAAGGATTACTTTTTCCTAACCTTCAAATATGTGTCACCAACAAATATTTTTGACTGGAGGTCCAGTGTATGAATTCATGAATGGGTGGTGTCCCAAGCTGGGGGAGCAGAATGCAATTGTCCCTCCAGGTGGGCAGTGGGACATGCTTGCGGACCCAGTATCCAGATCTGTCCTGCTGACATTTGGGTTGATTGTCCGGAGCCACCTGGCAGCCACTTTTATATTGTTCCTTCCTTGAGGAGCATCTAGGGAGACGAAGCAGGGGAGGTGCCCAAGGCCAACTTCCAGGAGGCCTGCAGTGCTGTTGGGATCCTGCTGGTGGGCAGTTGCAATCGTGCCAGCAGCCCTGGTCCATTGGTGCCTGGCTCGTTCTCCAGAGATTGGACCTGCAGAACTATTGAAGGAGTGAGTGGCTAGTGGACCACTGGGATGGGTCTCAGCTGAGCAGCGCTCCTGCATTGGAAGCAGACTGATCATCAGGGAAGCTCCTGTGTTGAGTATCTGCCCCCTAGTGTTCAGTGCACATCATAGTAACTAGTTGTTCTAGTCTTTCAGTTGCTTAGGCTTTTATATATAGACTAGAGGCCCGGTGCAAGGATCATGGACCAGTGGGGTCCCCCAGTCTGGCCTGTGGATAGGGCCAAAACCGGCTCTCCAACATCCCTTGAGGGCTCCTGGATTGTGAGAGGGTGCAGACCAGGCTGAAGGACCCCACTGGTGCATGATTGAGGCTGAGGAGGGACTACGGGAGGGTTCCAGGTTTTGTACTGCCCATCTTGCCCAATCAGCTGGACCCCAGCAGCAAGCTAACCTACCAGCTGAAGCATCTTACCCCTGGTGGTCAGTACATATCATAGCAACTGGTCGAACTATCAAATGAATGGTTGGACACTTAGCATATTAGGCTTTTATTATATAGGATAGATAGATAGATGATAGATAGATAGATGATAGATAGATAGATAGATAGATAGATAGATAGATAGATAGATAGATATACTGCCTTATTCTTTCTCTGTCCTCCAATCTTACAGCTTTCAGGTCAAGTCACTATACCAATCTTTTTTTCCCCCCCAAACATGAGGCTTTTTACTAGTCTCAAACTATCAGCTGATGGAATCTAGATTCAATCTTTCTGCTGTAAACATAGTCATGCAGTGTGTCCCAGCATGAGGGTCAGTGGGATCTCAGCACTTTGTGTGGTCATGGAGAGCCTTTTTCTTCCACAAGTAACTGGACTTCTGCCTCAGTCCCAGTGTTTAGTAATCTAGTTACTATGATTGCGAAAGGCTGAACCCCAGCTTGCTTGACTGGAATTCTGAAACCAACCTCAAGTCAGTCTATCTCCTACAAAAGCAAAACCTTCTCTCTACACTGCTCTGAATGAACATGTCTCCCACAGTCTTTACTTCCATCTAGTCTTCAGCCTCACCTGCTACTTGGATCACCTGGGACAAAATTCTGTCCCAGTCACCCTGGGCCTACCTTGGCATTATTCATTGGGTGGTAAGTAGGGAACTAGGTTATTCTCCAACCTGTTTTTCTGTTCCTTTTGTCATCCTGCTCTCCACTGGCAAGTACCACTGAAGTGCTTTACCAAACTATGAATGCTCCCATGGGCCAGGTACCCTTATCATCATAACTTTATACACTATACTGCATCTGTTTTTGTGCCTGTCCCCGCAACTAGCCTTGAGCTCTGAACAGGACTTTTAATTACTTCTGTGATTCCAGTAAAAAATGGGAGATTAATACATGATTAAAACTTGATTAGAAGTGTTTGCTGTTCAAGGTAAATTAAACCTAAGATCTTGAGGGTTCAATCGAGTTGGAGACATAGGACCTGTCTCCCATTATTGGCTGCATTAGATGATTAGAGTCTTTTGTGCCAGACCATCTCAGAATATAGAGGTAGAAATATCCCTGTGAATTTCGGAAGACATAGAGGCCTTTCTATAGAGGTGTGTCACTAAATCTAAAACCTCTTAATTAATTCAGAGTTTCAAGGTACTTGAGTTTCTGAGAAGTAATATGGAAAGCCATATTACTCAGGCAGTCAGCATTTCGCTACCCATCAGAAAGCAAGTACATGTGGACATATTTGATATCCATTCTGTACAGTTTACCAATATTTATAGTAATCATATTGTGCTTCTGGTAGTAATTATCATATTGTATTTTATCTGTTTACCATCTTCTCCACTACTGGGAGACAGTATTCAGCATAGATAAACATGTACATTGTAAGAATTTGAAAAAGTAAATGGTGATTCTAATGATAAATTCAGGATCTGAAAAAAATTAGATTGTATCTTTTATTTATAAAACTAAAAGCTCAGTGCATGAATTTGTGCATGGGTGGGGTCTGGTCGGCCCACCCCAATGAGGGCCAATTGGGCTGAGCCAGTGGGGAAGAGAGGCCATGGGTGTTTGAATGACTGGCCCTGCCCCCAGTCAGGGTGTTGGGGGTAAATGGGGGGTTGGGGAGGTGCGATTGGGCCCAGATCTGACTGATTGGCTGCCACAGTGCATGTCATAGCCACCAGTTGTTCTGGTCACTCTAGTTGTCCTGCCTAATGGTTGCTTAGGCTTTTATTCTATAGATGGTAGAATAATTATTAAAAATATAAATGCTTTTGCTATCCCTTCTCTTAAAAATGGAGCCCTACTAAAAATGTGAATAAAGAAAGGAAAAATATTAACCTTACAATTAAGGTAGTTGCTGTGAATTAATAGAAAATCTATATACATAAAAGACTAAGTAACCTTTTGACCATCCATCCAACCAGTAACTATGACATACACTGACCATTAGGGGGCGGATGCTCAATGCAGGAGCTGCCAAGCTATGGTGACCTTGGCAGCGGTGGTTCTTGGGTGATGCAGAGAAGAGGGAGCCTAGTTCCAGGGTGTGTCACTTGAGAACTACCCTCTTGCAATCTGAGACCCCTCGGGGGATGTTGGAGAGACAGTTTTGGCCTGATCTCCTCAGGCCAGGCCAAGGGGCCCCACCTGCTGGAGGGACCCCTCTCAGTCCACAGATGCCCTTTGAGCTGTGCCGCTGCCCCAGATATGGCCAACCAGGGAGGGACTGGAGAAGGTTGGCTCCAGGGCATGTCCAGCCCGTCTCACCCAGTCCTGCCCTGCTGGCCACCTTCTAATTCATTTCCTTTCAATGTGCATGAATCTGTGCACCAGGGTACTAGTCAATTATCAGTTTCCTAGCCACCAAGAACTAAAGGCAACAGTATGGGTCAGAAAGGAAGGAACGTGCTAATTTCTTATGGAGTAAGGTTTTTTTGTTGTTTTTTGTTTTGTTTTGTTTTTGTTTTGTTTTGTTTTGTTGTTTTTTACCTAGCAGAGATGTCTTACTGGTATATAAGACATTCTACAGGGTCAAATTAAACAAGATAATTGTCACTTCAAGGAGCCAGCCAACTTTTGCCAGAAACTAGGGTGAGTGGTCTTTTATTGTGGGCCATCTCTGAAGTATCAGGTTCCCATGAAGATTTGTTCTCCTTGTCTTGATTTAGTTTGCAGTAATGTAAATTATGAGTTTTCCTTAACACTTTTAGCTTTCCTGTCTGAGGGCTAGCAGCTTGTTCAAACAGTTGGTTTTAGTTGGCAGTCATCTAAAAGTTATATATTATACATTCAGGCTGGCCAATATAATGTTTGAAAGATTGAACACTAGAATTGGCAATGTCAAATGGCAGTGTTAAATTCGACTATAGGCTATATGAACTTGTATAATAGCTTCTCCAAAGGCCACTTGTTTGTAAACTTGTCTTTTGATATGCCCTAGTTTTGTTGAAAGGCAACTTAGAGAGAAAATCTAGAATTAGGATGACTTCCATATCTAGTGTAGAGATCAGGGTATTAATTGTCAACCTCTTGTTTGCATTATTTATTCAAGATGAATGTATTAAACCACATTGAGAAAAAATTTTCCTCTTCCTGATTCTTATTGTAAATTTCTCTGAGTTGGGTTGTCTGTAACTCAATTGAGAATGAACATCTGCACCCTGATAGGCAGTGTGCATCATAGCAAATGGTCGCTTTGGCTTTTATATATATAGACTAGAGGCCTGGTGCACTCTTCCCAATCAGGAATCCTCAGGAATGTCCAACTGCCAGTTTAGGCCTTATCCTTGGGCCTAAAGCTGGCAATCGGATATCCTTCTCACAGTTCTGGACCGCTGGCTCCTAACTGTTCACCCTCCTGCCTGCCTAATTGCCCCTAACTGCCCCCCCCCCCGCCAGTCTGATCACCCCTAACCATCTCTGCCTGCTGGCCTGATCACCCCTCACTGACCCCCCTGATGGCCTGGTCACCCATAACTGCCCCACCCCACTGGCCTGATTACCCCTCACTGACCCCCCTGCTGGCCTGGTCACCCCTAAATGCCCCATACCGCCAGCCAGGTCACCCCTCACTGTTACCCCTGCCATCCTAGTTGCCCCAAGAAACCTGCTGTTCAGTTGTTTGGTTGTCTCTTACTATCCTCCCGCCAGCCTGGTTGCCCCTAACTGACCCCCCATTGGCCTGGTTGCCCCCAACTGCCCCCCACTGGTCTGGTCACCCTCAACTGCTCCCTCTGCTGGCCTGGTCATTCCCAACTCCCCCACCCTGCTCCTGCTGGCCTGGTTGCCCCTCACTGGCCCCCTGCCAGCCCGGTTGCCCCACACAGCCTGCTGTTTGGTTCTTTTGGTCATCTCTGACTAAACCCTCTGCTGGCCTGGTCACCCCATGCAGCCTGCTGTTCAGTCATTTGGTTGTCCTTCACTAACCACCCTGCTGGCCTGGTCTCCCCACACAGCCTGTTTGGTTGTCTGTCCAGTTGTTTCGGTCGTGATGGCCCCTGGCTTTTTATATATATGGATCACTTTTGTCAACAGTGAATTTTAGTCTGTTTTACCTCAGTTCCACAGCATTCTGAAATTGTGGGGTGGCTGTGAATGAATGAGAACTGTCTTTCTAAGTCAACTGCATATTTCTATAATTGAAATACCTTTTCAATACATAAATGGAAAATAAGAGATATTTCCAAAGGAGTATGCTTATCCTCTGACAGCAATAGGAGGACTGCTAATAAAAACATTGGGCATTTTAAAAGCAATTACACGGATTAGAATGAATGTTGTTTTTCACCCTTGAGAGACATCTTGTCTGCGTGCTGGGGATGCACTACAGCCATAAATAGGACACCATTTGATAGAGTGCTTTGAAATGATAGGTGGAAAAATTCATTTTCTAAAGAGGAAAGGGCAACATCTGGAAGGAAAAGCATATTATATTGCTACTTTCGGAGCCCTCTTAGAAACAAAGGAGTGTAAAATAGCATTTCCACTGTGGAAAAATGATACACTTTCAAATAACTTTAGCAGAAGGAAGCTGGAGCAAAGGAAAGGGTAGAATTATAACCAGGTAGGATGTGCAGCAGGGTGAGGTTACTTTCTATCTGCCCAGATTTAATTTTCAGAAAATCCTCTTTTTTTGAGGATTTTCTGAGTTCACATTATGTTCAGAATTTGTAGTGGTTCATCCAATCATATTTCATGTGGGAAGAGGTAGCATTTATATTCACTATGCCAGTCAGCAATATGACTTTCTGCTCATGATTTTGATAGAGATTTAAAATGATTAATGTATTTTCAAGTAGTTAGGTATGGGGGATTTTTTTTAAAACATCTGATCTTTTATCTAAGAAGGCCTCCTGAGGATACAAAAGCTTATTAAGGCATACAACAAATTTTGAGGTAGTTTATTAAAAACACATTTGCACAGATTTTTAAAGTATGCTTCTCTTGATTGTGGAGGCTGTGAGATAAAGGCTTCTTTTGGAATGTGCATGGAAATGGGATACTTAAAACCTCCTGTTTAGTGAGGCCAGTGACATGTGTTCCTCTGATTACATGGAGCAATCATAGGCTTCAGAGATGGTCTTGCAATCAAATTCTGGTGCTATTTAGTAGCTACTAGTACATGATCTGCATCAGATATTTCACTTTGTTCCCACATACACTGAGGATAACAATACTTAATTCCTAGTTTTATAAAATAAATTAAATGAGATGATGTTTGCACAGTGATGTTATGTTTGGGGGTCTGGAAGTGATAAGTACTCAATAAAAAGTGACTTAATCTGGTCAGCCAGACAGTATAGTCCAGATAATGATGCAGGTAAAGAAGTCATCTGAAAACCTATAGATGAGTAGGGGCCCTTTGCCCAAATATGACCCCCTAACCAACCTCTCTCTTTCTTGCTTCCCCTGTCCTCCTGGACACGAATGGAGATCATTTTTTGCTTAACTATTTATTGAGCACATTTGTATTTTAGGTCCTGAGAATACACACAGCAGTGATACAATGAAAATACCAAAAACTCTTATGAAACTTCCTCTTATGTGGATTATTACTTCAGTCTTTGAATTAGTTTCCCCATTTTTAATTTATCTCTAACTTTATTCTGCACATACTGTTAGGATGAGCTATCCAAAAGACAGATCATATCATGTTGATCCCTTTCCAACAGCCAAGCCAGTTTGCCATCACCTGTAGAATTAAATTTTGTTTTGTAGTTGTGAGTGTCAAGGTCTTCATCAATTGTTTCCAGCTGACCACTTCTGCTTCACCGCTAACCAGTTCTTACCTCACAGTCCTCACTAGGCAATCTGCCCTTCCCTGATAATGACCGGCACTGTCAGTAATTTTACCTCAGCAGATTGTTAATAACCAGACTGTCCTAGGCTTCGCTGTTCTCTTAACAGTGTCCTTTAATAAGACTTCCATTATTAAATATATTTTGCTATGTCCACAGAAACAGAGTGTCAAGAATGAGGGAGAAGAAGACCCTTCTCCACCCTTCCCCCACTGAAATCCACACCTGGACCCTTCATTGTGAACTTGATATTGACAAAGTTCCAGCAAAGAGTCCATAATTGGGAGTAAAAATATTTCCTTTAATCAAAATGTACTTGAGGAAGAAAATTAAATCTGGGCAGATAGAAAGTAACTATTTTATCTGCATGGTGCCTTTGTTATTTGACGTAAAAACATGATGTAATTTTTGTTTAAAATCTATTTACCTGAATCTGGCCAGTGTTGCTCAGTGGTTGAGTGTCAACCTATGAACTGGAAGTACATGAGAAAATTCCTAGTCAGGGCACATGCCTGGGTTGTAGACTCAATCCCCAGTATGGGGGATGCAGGAGGCAGCTAATTCATAATTCTCTCTCATCATTGATGTTTAGTTGGTTTTGCTCAGTGGTTAGCATCAGACCTAAGGGTCTCAGGTTTGATTCCTGGTCAAGGGCATGTACCTTGGTTTCAGGTTTGATCCCTGGCCCTGGTCAGGGGGTGTGTGGTAGACAACCACCTAATGTGTCTCATATTGATGTTTCTCTCTCTCTCTCTCTCTCTCTCTCTCTTTGTCTCTCTCTTTGTCTCTCTCTCTCTCTCTCTCTCTCTCTCTCTCTCTCTCTCTCTCTCTCTCTCTCTCTCTCTCTCCTCCCCCTTTCCTTTTCACTCTCTTTAAAAACCAATGGAAAAAAATATCCATGGGTGAAGATTAAAAAAAAGTACACACCAAAGTACTTATCTGATGTGATCTAATACTGAAATGATACATATTTCATTTCTTAATAAGAAACATCTAAAGGAAATTTCATAATTACTTGTTCAAGTTCTTTCAAAAGCTAATGGAACATTTTTTTATCTTTATTGTTCAGTTTATTAATTACATTGTTTCCCCTTTTTTATCCCCCTATATCTCCCCTCCACCCTGTACCTATCCCAACCTCCACCCTCACCTCCCCCTCCCCACTGTTCTCTCCCATTGTTGCAAGATTTTTGTCCAATCTCTTGCTGTACTTCCCACAACCCTTTTCTCCCCAAGAATTGTCAGTCCATTCCCTCTCTATGTCCATGTTTCTGTTATATTCACCAGTTTATCCTGTTCATCAGCCTATCAATTCACTTGATTTTTATGTTCATTTGTTGATAGATGTGTATTTGTTATTCAACATTTATATTTTTACCTTTTTCTTCTTCCTCTTCTTAAAGAATATCTTTCAGCATTTCATATAATATTGGGTTGGTGGTGATGAACTCCTTTAGCTTTTTCTTATCTGCGTAAGCACTTTATCTGATTTTCAATTCTGAATGATAGCTTTGCTGGATAGAGTCTTCTTGGTTGTAGATTCTTGCTCTTCATTATTTTGAATATTTCTTGCCACTCCCGTCTGGCCTGCATCGTTTCTGTTGAGAAATCTGCTGACAATTGTATGGGTGCTCCCCTGTAGGTAACCAACTGTTTTTCTCTTGCTGCTTTTAATATTCTCTCTTTATCTTTTGCTCTTGGCATTTTAATTATGATATGTCTTGGTGTGGTCCTCTTTAGATTCCTATATTTTGGGGTTCTGTGTACTTCTTGGGCTTTTAAGTCAGTTTCTTTCACCAGGTGGGGAAGTTTTCAGTCACTATTTCTTCAAGTAGGTTTTCATTAACTTGCTCTCTCTCTTTTTCTGGCACCCCAATAATTCGGATGTTGGCTTGCTTGAGGTTGTCCCAGAGGCCCCTTACGCTATCTTCAATTATCTGAATTCTTTTTGTTTCTTGCTTTTCCAGCCGAGTGGATTTTGCTTCTTTGTATTTCAAATCTTTGACTTGGTTCTTGTGGCCCTCTGGACTGCTTTTAGCACTTTGTGTAATATTTTTTATTTCAGTCTGTGTATGCTTGATTTCTAGTTGGTCCTTTTTCATATCCGTGAGGGTCTGGTTCATATCCTCAGAGGTCTTGTTCATTTCCTTGAGGGTCTCATTCATTTCCTTGTAAGTCTCATTCATTTCCAAGTTGGTCTTGTTTATTTCCTCGTAATTCTCATTAAGTTCATCGGCCTTTTCTAGGAGCCTCTTGAAAAGCCTTATAACCGTGGTTTTGAACTCTATGTCTTGTCGTCTTTTCTCCTCCATTTCTTTCACACCTGATTTCTTTCCATATCTCTGCATGGTGGCTGCTTTATGTGGTAGATATCCTCTAAGGGTCAGTGGCACAGCCTCCCCAGTTATTTGAGATGGGTACTCTTACTGCAATCCTTTATGGGTTGTATTCAGTATTTTTGAATTTAAACCCAGCTTGTTGTTGTTAGCCCTAGGAGGGTTTGACCTCCAGGCCAATTGGCTGTGAAGGGAGACTGTGTTCAGGTTGGATGGGCGGAGTCTCTGAGCTTCGCAGGCAGCCTCAGTGTCAGCTACGTTCTACGGCACTCGCGCGCGCGCTCGCGGGTCTCTGTTGGATGGGGATGGCTGCAGACTCCTCCAAGAGAAAGCCGCTAGTCTCTTCCCCTTGCCGGACAACTCTACCTCTCCCCAAATGTGTCTGCACCTCCAAAGTCTAGCCCCGGGTTGTAAAATAGATGGTTTCCGGAACCAGGAGACAAGTTTCCAGGGGGCAAGACGTGGGTTTGTGCGACACTTGAGCGCAAACTTCTTTTCCCAGCCTCCGGGTTTCTCCAGACTAGGAGACCTCTGCCCCGCCCCGCTTCCAGGGTGCGTCCCCCGGACCTCGGACCTCGCCTGGCACTGGGAAATCTGTGCAGTGGGATGTCTTCACGTACCCCGGATCTCGGACCTTGCCTGGCACTGGGGAATCCGTGTAGTGGGACGTCTCTGTCCTCCCTGTTGGCGAAATCCAGCTGGGGTTGCTGCTCCGGCCCCAGCCCACGCGTGCGACCAGGACAGCTCCTAACCTGTTTCCGTCTTCAAGGCTGCGCTCCCGCTGCTCCTCTGAGTCTCAGTGTCCCACCTTTACTCTTATTTGTGGAGTTTTCACTCAGCCAGCTTTCTGGCGATTCTGGGTGATTTTTGTCTTGTTGTTATGTTGTAGTTTTTAAATCGTTGTGCGGGGCAGAACAATAGGTGTTTACCCTATGCCGCCATCTTGGTTCTCTATCCCCTAATGGAATATTTTTTAAACTACCGGAATATATGAGTTAGTGATGCTGGATAAAATGGTGTCCAAGGTCCCAGGCAACTTTCCAAAATTCCCATGGCTGAACTTGCTACTTGCTACAAATGTCCATTCCTCAGACTGTAATTGCTGCTGAGTTTTACCCAGCACTAAATGCACTCCCTGATCATGAAGATGCTCTTCATTTGCTTTTCTTGGAAAATAGCTTCAGCGTTGGGAGGGGTGTGTGTGTGTGTGTGTGTGTGTGTGTGTGTGTGTGTTTGTGTGTGTGTTTGTGTGTGTGTGTGTGTGTGTGTGCACATATGCGTGGGTCTAACAAGAGCTGAGTTCAGACATATCACAGATAAATTTTTCTACTTGGAAACTAAATCAGGCATGACCTTGTTCTGGGTTTCTTAGAATGACGACTTGAATTAGCTTTATTTTCATAGATTAAGTGTATCTGCTCATTACCTATACAACCAGCAGCCCCAGGAGACAAACACACTGTGGTAAAATGAAAAGAGAAGGAACTCGTGGTAATGCTCATTTTCAGTATCAACCAAGAATGTGTCTTCTCTGATACAGAATCGTTTCACAAAAGGAGCAGCTTGTCCTGCAAAATTTCTCTTGAATTCCTCTAATTTCTAGCTCTTACATTCCTGTTGTGTGAGAACTGCCTGCCGGGCTGAAGAGGAAGGAAGGAGAGATCAGAGGAGCACTGCTGATAGGGTAGGACTTCCTATGTCAGCCAAGAGGAGGTAACATCGCCTACCAGGAGAATCAATACCATCAGAATTATTATTGAGAATAAATAAATAACTAGTTAGACATTATTTCTCAAGGGGGAAAGCATGGGCTTTCAACTCAGAGATGATCTGTTTTGAAACCTGGCTCTGCTACTCTCTGTTTATCTGATTTGGTGCAAGGTACCAAATCTCCTCTAGCCTGTTCCGCATCTGTAAAACAGAGTTAACAACAGAGATTAACTCGTAGGCATAAAATAATCAAGATTTGAATGTACATGTATAGCACAAGAAGCCACAGAGCAGTTAGTTTATATATAGTGAAAGAAAACACCAAGAGGATACATGGCAAAGGCAATGGCCAAAGGATTCAAGAGTAGAAAAAGGTAAGAAGAGATAGTGAATGGTGAATATATGTGTACAGAGGTATTTTGTGTATGGTCTCTAGCTCATTTTTTGGACTAGAAGCAAGAACTTAATGAAGCACCATCTTGCCTTTTGATCTTTCTCAAGAGAGTACCATGTTACCCATCAGGATGTCTTTCCAGCTCTGAGTTGCCAGTCAATCAATTCTGCTAAATTAACTGGTTGTACAACATGGAGTGAGAGGATTTAGATACTACTATTCATAGACCCCACTCTAATTGGGGTTAGCTCCAATAGCCCAATGACAGACTCAAAACCATAAGTCTGTATTATAGCTCACCTCTACTCAGAGCCTCCTGAGATCATTCCTAGTCATTTTTTGCTTGATAGGGTCTCCTAGGACAGTGGTCGGCAAACTCATTAGTCAACAGAGTGGCAAACCGCAGTTTGCCGACCACTGTCCTAGGGTAACAATACCTGCAGGAATTATGCCAGAATTTTCTTTTTTTTTTCTAGGAATACTACATTAATCCTGAGGTCATCAGTTCTCCATGGGCTGGGGAAGCTGATGAGGTAATAATCCATTGAATAGGTTTGCTCTCCCAGTTCCTGTTCCACTCACCTGGCTTCTGTTTCCTCCCTGTCCTTTTTCAGCCAATGTCTAATACTCAGAATGTTCTTTAGAAAATATTTCAACATTGATCTCAGTTCTTATTTTGAGGCTGTTATTTTTCAAATTCTTTCTACTCTCTTAAGAATATACTAGACTCCAGACCCATCCCCATCATAGATATCTTTGCTGGATTTTTGTCAGCTTACTGGTATGCTAACAGTGTGGGACTCAGTGATGGATGCCAAAGTTCTAAAGCCTACTCATTGGAGGAAGGGTGGAACAGAACCTTGATTTATTCTAGACACTCTATTTATATTAATGCAGCAAAATAATATGCATAAAGAAAGTATTGGAGAAAGGGGTCATGTTTGGAAATGGTCAAAGCCTTAATTTCAGAGATAAAAAATAGACATGGAAAAAGAATCAAGAAGAGTAGGCAAAGAGATAGCAATAGTAATAATAATATAAAAAATAGCAACAATAATAATTACAAGAGACCTTTTGTTTCTAATACTCTTCTCTCACACAGGGCTATCCTATTGGTCAAATGTTTTTTAAATCTCAGAACCAGTTGCTGGAGTGCAGTGCATTTATTCTGGTCTCCCTTAAGGGAGCAAGACTCAAGATATAGGAATAGAAGAGCTGATTATAAACTTTAAAACCTTCTCTTCCTCCCGCAAATGGTCAGGTGCCCTGCTGTTCAGTTGTTCTCAACCCTTCCTTTACCACTTCCCTCAACCAGGTACTAAAATGACTTTGAGCACTTCTCTAAACTGGGCCTGTATTATCCTTGTTTTGGCAAATGCCATCACTCAATTCCTAAATCTTTCTCCCACGACTTTGTCTAAGGCTGAGATGGCCTCTATATTCTGCCAGATTAACTTTATTTTCCTAGCAGCTTTGCTCCATTGCTAAATCAGAGCAAGGATTGGGAGAAAATGGGGATTCTTTTTAATATGAAGGTACAAGTTTTGTGGAGGCCCAGGATTTTAGTCATAACATCATCAGAACAATGAGTATAACTGTGGAGGATTTTCCATTTGTAAAGTACTTTTCCAAAATGTCTTTCTCGGTAATTTTACATTGTACTAATATTATGCAATGGATATAAAAGCAACATAAAATATAATTTGTGATAAGAAATGTGAAAGGCCATTTAGGGTCACCTGGTAAAAACCCTTTGTTTTTGAGACAAGAAATGTGAGCCCACAGAGGAATTGTGACTCATCCAGGTGATGCCATTAGGACAAGCTAGAATTGGGATTTATGCCAGGGTCTCTAGACTTTCACTCCAATATCTTTATAAACAGGAACCCAACCTTCCTATTTCTACCTCCCCCCTGATTTCCATTGAGAGTAATCCTAGTGGGCAGTGGCAGAATCTAGTAGTGTTTACGCTACACCTCAGGGTTGCTTGTTTACCCATGCAGTCAAAGGAAGTAGACATATACTCAGTTTCTACAGAGTTAAAGTGCTTTGCAGAGTCTAGGAGGAACAAGACAGCTAAGTGAGAATCAATAGGAGCTAAATATAGATGAATAGAGGTTGTTTAAGGGACACAGGGAACAGTGAAGAAGAGGATCAGCCTTATTTATGAAGGAAAAATACTATGTTGCCCTCCACTGTATCCTAGAAAGAGGAAATATGAAACTTCCAAGGAGTCACTTGGCAATAAATTAAAGCCATGTGGGGATGCAAGAAGAAATGAATTTTCAGGAGGCTATTCAATCAAAACTCTGGCTCTATGAGGAGATAAGATGCAGAGGAAAGATAAAGTTGTTCTGGCCTGTAGTTTATATCCCAATATCTTTTGTTGCTCAGAATACAGAACTAGCCCAGACAAGGTTAATAATCCATTGCTTCTCTCTGAGTAGTTTTGTCCAGGAAGAAGGAAAAGATCAGTGATAAAGCATCAGGAAACAAGAGTTCTGCTGCTCACTAGCAATACAAGGTGGTCATTTTGCCTCTTCCATGTGAGTTCCAGTGGTGTTAAGTGTCTACATCTACATAGTGCCCACAGCTCATCACAAACTGTGTCAAATGTGTATAGGAGATCTGGAGTCACATTCTGTTGCTGTGAGTGGCTGTGAGTAGCTCTGAGTAACTTCATTGTTCTTATATATAAAATGTGGAACTTAGGAAGGATCAAATAAGAGAAAGAATGTGAAAGTGTGTTGTACATGATAAAGTATCAGATAAGAATGCTTATTGTTAGTATACCTTTAAATAACTATTATCATTTGCCTTATCTTGGGACAATATTATCTGGAGAAAAGACTCTTGGCAATGTATGAGGGCAGACTTGGTTTCACAAGGTTCTTGAGTCTCCTGAAATTGTGTCTGAAGTTTTGAGTGTAATTAAATCAGTATTTCAAAGGAGTCTATGGTCCAAAGGAAGTTAAGGACCTGATTTATCAGTAATTTGAAGCCTTTCTTTCTGAATCTGATGACACGCAAGGACATGGTAGCAGACTGGATATTCACTATGGCAGGGGTTTGGGGATGAATGGGGCTATTAGATCACAGTCACCAGGGTAAAAGGTCATGTGATGTTTGGAAATGTCACCTCAAATCATCAGCTATGTTTCTTCCTTGGTGTCATATTCTCCCTAGTGCCCACTCCTCGGAAATTACTGAAAACGTGTATGGATCTTGGTTCATTTTTTATTTAGTCAGGCCACTGAGCTCGAGCTTTCATTCTTATATCTCTATTAAATCTGCTTTCTTTGAAGTTACAAAAGACTTCTTTTTTTTTTTTTTTTTTTAATATATTTTATTGATTTTTTACAGAGAGGAAGGGAGAGAGATAGAAAGTCAGAAACATCGATGAGGGAGAAACATCGATCAGCTGCCTCTTGCACACCCCCTACTGGGGATGTGCCCGCAGCCAAGGTACATGCCCTTGACCGGAATCGAACCCGGGACCTTTCAGTCCGCAGGCTGATGCTCTATCCACTGAGCCAAACCGGTTTCGGCACAAAAGACTTCTTAATTGTCAAATACAAGGGGCATTTTTCAGTCCTTATTATATAATAAATCTGGAATTGGACATTTTTGTCATTTCTCTTTCAACATTTTTTTATTCTTTGATTTCATGACATTCATTCTTATGGCTTTTCTCCTATACCTCCATTATTTTCTTATTGCTCTCTTTTGTAAATCTTCTTTTTCTGTCTTCTCCTTAAGTGTTTGTTGATATTTCTTACAATTTTGTTCTTGATTCACTATTCTTTTTACTCTATCCCTATCTTTGAATTTTATAATGTACTAGAGGCCTGGTGTATGAAATTCGTGCATGGGGGAGGGGGAGTCCCCTCAGCCCAGCCTGCACCCTCTCCAATCTGGGACCCCTTAGGAGATGTCCAACTGCCATTCCTCTCACAATCTGGGACCGAAGGTTTCTGCTCACCTGCCTGCCTGCCTGATTACCCCTAACTTCCCCCCAATCCTCTCCAGCTTAATCACCCCTAAACACTTCTGCCTGCCAGCTTGATCACTCCTAACTGTCCCCCTGCCAGCCTGGTTGCCCCCAGCTGCCCTCCCCTGCCAGCCTGGACGCCCCTAACTACCCCCTCCACCAGCCTGGTCACCCCTCACTTACCCCCCCTGCTGGCCTGGTAGCCCCCACACAGCCTACTGGTCAGTCATTTGGTCATCCCTCACTAACTCCCTGACAATCTTGTTGTCCCATGCAGCCTGCTGTTTGGTTGTTACTGTGAGGGTGTCGTGACCATTTGCATATTACTTTTTTATTGGTATATATAATAATAAAAGCGTAATATGTTAATTAGAGCAGAGATCCTTCCAGATGACCTTCCAGACAAAGCCATGGTGGCAGGGGGACCAAGGCAGAGGAGGCGGAGGCGGCAGAGGCCCCAGCTGCCATGGCAGGCAAGGGCCTAAGCATAGGTGGGCATTGCGGTGACAGGGGGCTGAGCCCCTTGCATGAATTTCATGCATCAGGCCTCTAGTTTTTTATAATTTGAAATGCCATTTATATGTGATTTATTATAAAATCTGTTTTCCCCTAACAAGATCTTATCTTGAGCTCCAGGCCAATATATGCAAATTCCTGTCAGATGTCAACACTTACGTGTCTATTGTACGTTACCTTCAGCATGTCCAAAACTGAACTCAAGTCAAATCTGTTATGTCAGATCTTTATTCCTCTTCCAGTGTGCTCTGTCTGGTCTCTTACATCACTGTCCACCTAACTACTGAAACTGAAAAAAAAATGCCTTTAACTTCTCTTTTAGATTCACAAGTAGAATTATAACTTTGTTTGCCAAATCTGTCTCCTTAGTATTTCATGATCTACTCCTGTTTATTCGTACTGTCTCTAAATCAGGTCTGTTATTGTCTCTCACCTGGATATTGAAACATTTTCTAAACTAATTTCACTGCTTTAAGCTCTGTATTCCTCACATGTTATTTCCTATGTAATCTCTCTAAAACTACATCTAAATGGGACAGTGATTTATAATTATCTATAGGATCAAGATCACACTCTTTAATAAATTCTACACATCCCTCGAAGATTTGGTTCTTTGGCTTATTCTTTATCAATACTAAACTCTACATAGTAAACTTAATACATTAGGGTGTCACTTTCCTGGTGCCTTTGTTTTAGTTGTTCTATTCGCAATGGCTTCTGCACTCCCTCCTGCTACTCTTTTCTACCTTCATGTCCCTGCCTACCTTGATATCCCCCCGTGATTGCTCAAATCATACTGTTCATAGTTTTAGGCCTAGTTCTGAACATCATGATTTGTGTGTTTATATTTTTAATTATTGTAAAGCCCATAGCAAAATTTACCTTTGTAATAATTTCTAAGTATATAATACAGTGTTATTAAATATATGCACATTACTGTACAACAGATCTCTATAACATTTTCATCTTACATAACTGAAACTCTTTATCCATTGAATAACAATTCTCTATTTTCTTACTCCCACTCCTAGGCCCTGGCAGTCACCATTCTATTTTTGCTTTTTATGAGTTTGATTGCTTTAAATACTGTATGGAAATGAAATTATGCACTTCTTTGTGATTGACTTATTTTATTTAACATAGCATCCTCAAAATATATCCATTTATAACATATGATAGGTTTTTTTCTTTTTAAAGGTTGAATAGTATTCCATTGTGTGGAATACATTTTCTTTATCTAGTTATTCACTGATAGACATTTAGTTGCTTTCAGATCTTCGCTATTATGAATATTGCTGGAATAGACATGGGTATGCAAATATATCTTCACAATTCTATTTTTTAAATATATTTTATTGATTTTTTACAGAGTGGAAGGGAGAGGTATAGGAAGTCAGAAACATCAATGAGAGAGAAACATCGATCAGCTGCCTCTTGCACGCCCCCTACTGGGGATATGCCTGCAGCCAAGGTACATGCCCTTGACCGGAATCGAACCAGGGACCCTTCAGTCTGCAGTCTGACGCTCTATCCACTGAGCCAAACCGGTCTCAGCCACAATTCTATTTTTAATTTTTAAGATATATATCCAGAAATTGAATTGTTGAATCATGGGTAGTCTAATTTTAATTTATTGAGATACTTCCATACTCTTTTTATAGTATTTGCATCATTTTAAAATCCCACCAACAGAGTGCAAAAATTCAATTTCTCTATATCCTCATTCAATTTGTTTTGTTGTTGTTGTTTTTTGATAGGCCATACTAATGTGTATAAGGTGATGTTTCATTGTGTTTTTTATTTGCATTTCCCTG
Organism: Antrozous pallidus; assembly: GCA_027563665.1. Lineage (NCBI taxonomy): Eukaryota > Metazoa > Chordata > Mammalia > Chiroptera > Vespertilionidae > Antrozous > Antrozous pallidus. The sequence continues at coordinate 176,235,677 of CM050508.1, read as the reverse complement.
ATGATTAGTGATGTTGAGCATTTTTTCATATGCTTATTGGCCATTTTTGTATATTCTTTAGAGATATTATCAAGTCTTATGCTTTTTAAAATATTGAGTTGCAGGCGTTCTTTATAAACTTAGGGTATTAATTCTTTACTGGATATATTTTTTAAAATATTTTAAAAAATATTTTCTCTCATTCTACAGGCAACCTTTTCACCCTGTTGATTGTTTCTTTTATATAAGTTTGTAAGCTTGCTATAGTTTAATTTGTGTATTTTGCTTTTATTGCTCATGCTTTGGTGTCAAATAAATTATTGCTCATTCCATGTCATGAAGTTTTCCCCTATATTTTCTTCCCAGTTTTATGGTTTCATTTCTCATTTTAGATCTTTAATCCATTCTAAATTAATTTTTGCATATGGTGCAAGATACAAGTCCATCTTTATTCTCTTGCATGTGGATGTCTAATTTTCCTAACACTGTTTGTTGAAGGGACTATCTTTTCCTCATAGTGTAGATGCGGCACTCTTGTCAAAGGTCATTTGCCCTATATATTATATTTATTTCTGGACATTCTGGTCTATTCCATTGATCTAAATGTCTTCCTTTATGACAGTACCTTTATGTGTTAATTTCTTAGCTTTGTAATGCATTTTGAAATCAGGAACTGTAAGGCCTTGCTTTTCTTTCTCAAGATTGTTTTGGCTATTTGGAGTCTTTGAGATTCCATATGGGCATATAGTTTTACAAAATACATGTAGAATTATGAATGAGTGATATTGTTGATTTCATATAAATTATAATGTTGCAGCTGAAGATCTCATCAGCAAATTACATTGTAGTAATGAGCCTTCTTAAGGATAACTTTCACTCACACTGTGTCTTATTTATACAAATGTAGTTGTGGATTAGCAGTCATAATACTCAAGCCATGGACTTTTAATATTGAGGGAGCTCCTTGGTGGATAGCATTACCTGAGAGATTTGAAGTATTACTGTGGAGTAAATATCCACTCACCATGTGTTTTTTTTCCATTGTCTTTAATAACATGAGCTTTTGTACCTCTTCTACGTCTATCTCCAACTCACATGTATCCTCTTTCTGGCTAAGAACACAGGGAAACTTCAGGAACCTTATCAAAATCAAATTCACCAAGTCTAACCAGCCCTTTCAGAAGGCAGAAGGAAGAGCAAATTCTTAGTAAAAAGTGCTGATATTTACTTAGTTAAACAGAATTATGAAATTAGATTCAACGTTGTAGCTAAAATCCAAATGGATTTCCTTGCGAAGCTGCTATGGCTTCTTGAATATCATTTTTATTTTTATTTTTAAAAGACCTGGCATTAAGTGCCATTGCATTTTGAATAAAACTGGAGAATTTCTTATTTGTTTGGCACAGGTGTTTTTGTACTACAGTGCACTCATATAAATTCTTTAAAAATTATAGTTCAGCTCAGTTGCTTGGGCATCATTCTGTGCACCAAAGGATTGCCAGTTAGATTCTTGGTCAGTGCATATGCCTGGGTGCTTGGACTCAATCCCCAGTAGAGGATTTAGGGGGAGGCAGCCAATTAATGATTCACTCTCACATGAATGTTTCTCTCTGTCCCTCTCCTTCTGCCTTTATTTCTCTCTAAAAATCAATAAAAATATTTATTCAGGTCTGGACACTGCACAATAAAAAGGTGTTGACAAAATGTAACATGACCAGGATAGTAAAATATTTGTTGTTGTTAATCTTCACTGAGAATTTTTTCCTATTTATTTATTTATTTATTTGTTTGTTTGTTTATTTATTTATTTTATTTAGAGAGTGGAAGGGAGGGGGTGGATACAGAAAGAGAGAAACAAACATCAATGTGAGAGAGACACATCGATTGGTTGCCTTCTGCAGGCGGGGATGGAGCCAGCAACTGAGGCATGTGCCCTTGAATGGAATCAAACCTAGGACTCTCCAATCTATGGGCCAGCACTCCAACCTCTAAGCCAAACTGACTAAGGCTAAAATACTTTTTGAGTAAGGCTTTTTGATTTGTCAATAGTTCAAATACCAGCATTGTGACTTTAAAACTGTGTAACCTTGGGCAAGTCACTTAATCCTTTCTGGCTTGCAAATCCCTTGTTTATAAATCAGATGAACATGTAAGGAGTTCTCAATATTTGTTGAATATCCCTAGCAAGGAATTAAAATGAACTATATCATTGTGTGGCAGGCTTGGAAAGCCAAGTTTAGGAGAAAATAGAGTGAGCAGATAGTTATAGTAGAAGTAGGACCAAGTGGAAGAGAGGGAATAAAGTCTCAACAGAGAGTATGGAGATTTTGGGTCTGTGGAAAAATATAGAGCCCTCTTGTCTAAGGGACTGTGTGTGAAATAAGCTTGGTAGAGGAGGACAGAGGTGGGAGTGAGATAATGTGGAGAGGAGGAGAGTAGGGCCTTGGGAGGGCGTTACCCACAGAAATCAAGGGTAAACAGCTCTAGACATAAAGCTGGGGGGATGCAGGTCAGCACCTTGCCTGCCTTATTTCAGTGCCATAGTCTAGATCAACAGGAGCTGCAGAGATGACCACGTCTCCCCTCTGAAATGTTCTAGGATGTCTGCTTTCTTAGAGTTTCACCACAGCCTGGCCATCTTTGCCAACTGGTATTGAGCAGTCACAACTGTTTTCTTGTCATGGCTGTGGAACAGGGATGCAGCTTGGGAAGAGACAGGGCAGGAGACAGAGATAGATGTTCATGGAAAAGGACAGAGAAGCACCCAAAACTGAGGCAAAAACTAATTATCTGACTAGAACCCTGTATGAGGGAGTGTCTGGTGTCACTTCTGACTATGAGAGATCTGGTCATGGTTAAACGTTAATTGAGGAAACTTGCACTTATCAGTTTGAATAAAGGTTTAGGGGATAGTCTTAAAAATTCTATAAACCTGTCATGGTGCCAGGAGACCAAGTGTGTTTTGGATGTTTCAAGAGAACAGAACTGAACCAGTGGGTGGAAATATAGGGAAGCAGATCTTGATCTCCTATGGGGACAAAAATGGGAGCTGTGCAGTGATGAGAAAGATTGTCTCAACAGGTCAGCTAAGAGCTTCCATCACTAGAAATGTATGTGTAGAAGGCATACATGGAATTCTTGTATTTAGGAGAAAGCCACATAAAGTGTTGTTTGAAGCCCCTTTTACTAATCCTGAAGCTTTCTAGCAGCTGGGAAGATACTTCCTATGGCACTATTTTCATATATCCTCTTTGTAATCTTCAGGTAGTTTATATGGAGAAGAAAGCATAGAAACAAAAGTAGTATAGCTCCTGATAATATAGCATTGTGGTTAAAAGTTTGATCTTTGAAGTTAAATGACTATGAGTTAACCTCTGGATTTTGTCATTTTTAGCTTTTGTAAGTTGTGTTAACTTTTCTAGGAATCTGTTTTCTCATCTGTAAAATGGGTGTAACAATTGGTAGTTGTGAGGATTAAATGAGATGCTGGATGTTTATTTAGCATAGGTCTTGACATATGGTAAGCAATTAATAAATGTGCTGCTGATTGTAATGACAGTGATAAAGTGAAGAATCATGAAGAGGTAGATGACAAAGATGATGATGATGATGATTATGATGATGATAGTGACATAACAACTTTATTTTGTATGTAATAGACCCAGTTAATTTTATAAACCTATATTAAGCACATATGTACATGTTGGAGTTTATCTCTAATTAATTGTTTGGCTGCCATCTCAGAAATAGGTGGATATACCAAATCTCTTAAAGTCCTAGTATAGATTCATCCTTTGGGATAGGATAGGAGACATAGTAGAAATGGTTAAATAAATAGAAAGAAAATCAGGAGAGACTATTTTCCCAACTGACTTAAAAATAACTGTTAAAGCACTTTTATTCAGGTATAATTGATATACAATAAACTGCATATACTGAAAGTGTGCAATTTTTTAAGTCTGGACATAGCATCCACCCATGTGACCATCCTCACAATTGAGTCAATGAACATGCTCCTCTCTCTACACCACTACTCATGCTCCCTCCAGCTTAGTCCCCAAGAAACTGTTACCAAATAAAGTTTGAAGAGAGTACTTTAAAATAGAGGTTGCCAAACCATTTGGAATGATTCAGAGAAATAAAATTTAATAATGGCACTAAAGAACTCTTGTGATGGGCCAACAGGAGATTCAAGAAGAACAGTTTTCATGGTAGAAGCCCTTCTGCATGGGATTAAAAAGCAAATGTTTGGGAGATAGTAAGTGTAGACTCCTTGGAGGGTAAGACATTGCAAAGAAAAGTAATTCATAATTAGTGAGCACCTACTACGTGTGAAGCCCTGTAGGGGAGAAAGGGGCATATAAGATTTAAAGCCCTGAGAGTACTTGGCCTAGAATTCATGCTAAATTTTATACTGAGCAATGATGATGACTACAGTAGGTTCACTATGAGCAAATGAATGCTGGAAATCATAAGACAGCAAAAAGGTGTCTTCAAGTGGCAACTGGAGAGAAAGTTTGAGAATTCAAATTCAAAAGGAACAACAAAGAAGCACATATCAGGCTGAGAAACACTAGCTCTCTGAATGTTGAGGTGTGTAGGGAATTCTGAAAAGAAGGGTCTTTAGTGGCGCTGGCCCAGGTAAATTCTTGAACAGAGGATGAATTTAAGGGGGATCCAAATGGAGATATGTTATAGTGGGAAGAATGGTAGGTTTAGGATAAGTCACTTTGGATGGTGTTACCTTATAAACTTATTATTTTTGCACCCCCTCTTTATTAATATATAAGACAAGGACTGCTATGAGTATCAAATAAGTGATATTTATGAAAGGAGAGCCTTCTGGAGTTTTGTTTCTGTCTCTTAAGATAATTATATCTATTAGGATGGTTGGCTGATACTCAAATATCCATTCATTCATTCATTTATTAATTCTGTAGATTTTCATTGAGTTCCCACATTATGCCAGCATCATGAATGCAGAACTAAAACAAACTTAGTTGCTATTGTAAGCTTTTCTTCATTATGAATTGGATAGCATCTTGTGATAATTGATACAGGAGTAGGTTGGGAGGATTTAGAAGAAGCTGCCAGTCTAGCCTTTTGGGAAGTGAGAGACACTGATTTAGAGAATGTTTCCTAAATGGAGACTTCTTCCTTCTCTTAACATAAAGAGTTGGTTGTTTGAGGGACTTCCCATTCTACTACATAGCAAACTCTTGGAGGGCAGGTACCATTTCTGATTAATCTCTACATATCTCATCCATTATGCTCAACAAACAATGTGGACTTAGCAATATTTATTTAATCAGTTGAACCAAAAGTGTCGGATCATCCAATGTAAAAGTGAGGATGGAAATTTCCATTTCTATTAAAAATAAACTCTCCATTTTCTTTGAAATTAAAATACAAAAGATGCAGGAGTTCCAGGCCTATAAGACCATATCACATTCTTAGTTCAGCTGGGTCTTCTTTCTTCTCAAAAACACTTTATTTTATTTCTCCTGTTAATTACATGCCCCGAATGATCAGATACAATGTTACCGCTTGTATCCTTTACTAGTTTGTCCTTCCCTGTACAATTCTTTATGGAAATAGACCAGAACAGTGAAGGGAGGTTGGGAGAGAAAGGGAAACTATCCTAGAATTCTGTTTATTGTTTCATAATAGGTTTATAGAAATTATGAATGTAGCAGTTTTATTAATAGGACTTTTAATTACCCACTATGGTGAAGGGTGAGGCAAAATATTTCTCAGCCTCATTAGTTAATATGGCTATTCAATGGCTGTTAATTAAGGACAAAGGGGACCGAAGGAGCACAATCCACCCTTGACTCTGATCAATACAAAGTCAAACCAATAGCTTATTGCTAAATTAACATGATTGATAAAAAGTCAAGCTCAGATCCAAGCGTTTCCCTTGAGGGAACGATATTTTCTGCTAAAACAATAGAATAAAGGCTCATCTGTGGGCCCAGGAACAGAGCCCAGAGCTGCAGGCCCTGAGGAGAAAAGGGAGCTATGGATTATTTTGTGAGACATGAATTTCAATAGGCAGAATTTCACAGGCGTTTTGTGACCCCTGCTTATACTAGAAACTCTCTGTGTGACTTTGAACCCATGGGCAGGCCTGACCCCAGCTATGTTGATCCAGAATAATTTATCTTCCTAATCCCTGACTCACATGCTCATTTGCCTCTGGTCATTCCTCCCCCAAGTTTATGTAATTCTGTGAAGAATCACATGCATACTAGCAACCTATCCTTTTTGAACCAAATTGTGTTTATAAATGCCATATGCCACGCCTTTGGTCTTTGGAGGAAAAGAAAAAGAATATATCATTATAATAGGAGTGTACTGTTGAAGAAAATGTTGCATTTCTTGGAGGAAAGAGTATGGGTTTTAGATACATACTCTCATTTTACCTCTTAATAACTTAGTGACTTTGGGCTTGAACCTTTATTTCCTCATCAGTTAAATTTGCATATTGAAGCGCACTTTTTCAGTGTTTTGTGATAATGAAATAACCTAAAGAATACAAGTTCTCAACAAATTATTATATTCAAATAGTGCTTTTTAGTTTGCAATGGGTTGAACTTTACTACAAACCAGTGAGGTAAGTTAATATTTATTTCTCCCCTTTTCATTGATAAGGAAACTGATTACTAAATAGGATAAATATAAACAAGGCTATTTAATCTTGGAGCCCCCAGCTTCCTCATTTTTAAATAGTCATATCATTGACCAACTCTCTGGATTGCAGTGAAGATCAAAATGAGCTAATGTAGATGTATGTAGTCTGTAAATCATTGAGTATCATGTCAAATTATAGTTTGATATGATACATTCAAGGTCATACAGAGAATAAGCAGAAGTGCTGTATATTCGTTTACTCATTTATTTATTTACTAGAGGCCCAGTGCACAAAATTTGTGCACAGGGGTGCATGTCTCTCAACTCAGCCTGCACCCTCTTCGATCTAGAACCCCTCAAGGGATGTCCAGATTCCCATTTAGGCCCAATCCTAAATGAGCAGTCAGACATCCCTCTCACAATCCAGGACTGCTGGCTACCAACTGCTTACTTACTTGTCTTCCTGATCGCCCCTAACCACTTCTGCCTGCCAGCCTGATCACCCCTTAACCACTCTGCTGCCAACCTGATTGATGCCTAACTGCTACCATTTCAGCCTGTTTGCCTCTAACTGCCCTTCCCTATAGGCCTAGTTCCCCCTGCAACTGCACTTCCCTGCAGGCCTGGTCACCCCCAACTTCCCTCCTCTGCTGGCCTAGTCACCCCTAACTGCCCTCCCCTGCAGGCTTGATCACCCCCAACTACCCTCCCTTGCATGCCTGGTCCCTCCCAAGTACCCTCCCCTGCTGGCCATCTTGTGGCAGCCATCTTTGACCACATTGGGGCAGCCATCTTATATGTTGAAGTGATGGTCAATTTGCATATTACTCTTTTATTTGATCCAGTCAGTCATTATTCCAACAAACATTATCAACCCTATCCTATGTGCCAGGAACAAGGCATTTATAGTCTACAAGACAAAAAAATAACAGGCTCTAGACAATTATAACAGAAGACAGACTACTCTAAGTAGCTTAAGAGGGTTATGTGAAAAGATGGCTTCTCTCTGACAGTCCAGATAGCCAGTCTGCAGTTCTCTTCTTTTCTCTCTATTCTGTTGCATTCCATTTCATTCCATACTGTGTCCAGATTTATGCCACTCATCTAATTAGGAACTTTCTATGGATATTCACTGTTTATGGGGTGGCAAGTAACCTGCTACATGCATAGCATTCTCCTGTGCCCCCATGGGCAGACCTTGTTAATTGATTACAATATTTCTTAATAAACCTGGATTCAATTTCAGAAACTTTCTCAACGTAATGCTCCAGAAAGAAACTGCCAGTTTGATCAGGATTGGCCCTGAAATCTATGTTCCCTGCAATAATATTCTGTATTTTCCTTTGATTCTGTGCCTGGGACATGACTATAGGAGAGAAACTTTGAATTCTTTCTAAACCAACATGTCAGTATTTCACAAATTAGAAAATTAATGCTCAATGAGCATAGGAGGCTTCCTCAAAGTCACGCATTTAGTAAGTCCAATATCAGTATTTTGATTCCAAGTTCTGTTTTCTGACTGATACATCAAATTGTGTGTGTGTTTTTAAATTTTATGCCCTGGAATCTGTGTTTTTCTGATCAAGTTCCATAGTATAGAACACTATATCCATCCACTTATTCATTCATTTAAAAAATGTTCATTAAAAAGGCTTTTAGGTATTAGGGAATATAAAGATTATACTAAAAAGATATATAATAAGTATCTATATCATTATGCTACAACTTGTCTGAGTACTGAGATTGTTTTTCTGTTCACCATTGAAGCCCAGTGCTGAGCAAAATGCTGTTATATAATGCTAGAGGCCTGCTGCATGAAATTCATGTATTGGGGGAGGGGGGGTCCCTCAACCCCGCCTGCACCCTTTCCATTTCGGGACCCCTCAGGGGATGTCTGACTGCTGGTTTAGGCCTGATCCCACAGGCAGTTGGACATCCCTCTTGCAATCTGGGACTGCTGGCTCCTAACTGCTCACCTGGCTGCCTACTGCTTTCCCCTAACCACTCTACCTGCCTGCTTGATCACCCTTCACTGCTCTCCCCTGCTGGCCTGATCACCCCTAAATGCTCAACTGCTGGCCTGATTGCCCCTAACCTCCTCTGCCTCATCCCCTGCCACCATGGCTTTGTCTGGTAGGATGACCAGATGATGTCTGGTCAACTCAGTCTAATTAGCATATTACCTTTTATTAGTATAGATTAGTCAGTTCAGACAGTCATAACAAAATATAAATTTGTGACACTTAAACAACTGAAATATATTTTTCTCGTAGTTCTGGAGGCTGGAATTTTGGGGTCAGGGTACCAGCATAGCATCATCTCATACACCAGAAAGTGGTGCATCAATTGCCGGTCAGGGCACATGCCCAGGTTGCAGATTCAATACTCAGTCCAGTGAGTGCAGGAAACAATGAAACAATGTTTCTCTCTCTCCCCCTTCTTCTCTCTGAGATCAATTAAAATGAATGATAAATAAATAATGTTCTCTAAGTACGGTTTTAACAGGAAGTACATTAGTGATCTCTGATGTGAAAAACTCATTATAACACATATATACAGTATGACCCCATTTAAAAATATTTATTGATTACAGAGGAAGGGAGAAGGAGAGATAGCTAGAAATATCAATAATGAGAATCATTGACCAGCTTCCTCCTGAACACTCCTACTGAGGATCAAGCCCAAAGTTTGACCAGGAATCATATTGTGACCTCCTGGTTCATAGATGAATGCTCAACCACCGAGCCCCACCAGCCAGGCCCCATTTTATCAATACCGGGCACATGAAGTACATTGGCAAGATCTCACTCCCAGACGAAAGTCTGAAATTGCCCAAACTCCTTTGCAGCTAGGTTTCTGGATATGAATTCATTTCTGCAGATTGGATGTGCTTGCACGATATTTTGAAGGCAGAAGTGAGGCAGAGGCATCTTCCCGCAGTTTGGTCTGTTTGCTGCTAGTGATCATGTTTGCAGAGATATAGAGGTTTTCTGCAGTGGAATCCAGGCTGTGCACAGGCAGTTGTGGCAGAGGCAGTGCCCAGTGACCTGTTTTGTGGGAGCTGGAGGGCACTTGCGGGGGCAGCAGTTTCCTGATCCCCAGGTCACAGCTGTGCCAGAGTATCCTAGAATTCAGTTGTGACTGAGGGGGGCAGCTCCTCCCACTGGGCAGGGAGTCTTTCCTGGGGGACCAGCCTGATACACACTCCTCCAGCTTTCCGATGATTTCACACGTATCAATTTCCTGTGCTAAATTTTTTCCTGCCTAAAATAGCAAAGATCTGAAAACAATTTGGATCCTCTATTTTCAATGAAAACAATGCTGCACAGGGTTAGGTCTGAGAAGTGGGTGAGATGTTGCGGAAGGCTCTCTTCTTTGAGTCTCAGCTTCCTCTTCTGTAGAACTGAGACCAAAGATTATCTATTCATAGAAGACCATGCCAGCTGTGTTTCCCAAAGATGGCCACAACATTTCCTATCCCTCCTGTGGCCTTCCCACTTTCTGCCACGTCCTCGCTCTTGAATTGGGACTGACCTCTGAATTCCAAGGCCAAGGCCAAAAAGGTGCAGGACTGCAGCCCTGCCAACCCCGCCAGGGTTTCTAGCTCTGGCCCCGCCTACACCACTCAGGGCTCTGTGCAGAGCCTTGCCCTCCTGGCTCTCTCCCCCTCCCATTTGTGGCCCACCACCTCCTTGCACATTATGGCCCACCTGCTGGTGCTGCTGGGCCCAGTGGGACCTATGTCGGGCCTCCACCTCCTGACTCCTGTGTGCTGCTGCCCTCTGTGCCCTGTGGCCCCTATTCCTGCCATTGTTTCATCCGGGGCCAGATGCCCAGATGCTGTGTGCCCCGTGTGGGCACTGCTGTGGCTACCAGGAAAGCATCCCTGCCCCGTTCCCTAGCACTCTGATCCTAGGTCCACTTCCACCAAAGGAGAGTTTTGCCCACACAGCTGCCTGAGACTAAGACTGAGTAACTCCAAGGTCCATGGACCTAAAATTTCTGCCAGCCAAGGCAGTTGGCCAGCTGGCCCCACCCTGATTAGAGTGTTGGGGGTGATCCGGCCTGGATCAGGCTTATTTGCTGGCTGCAGTGGGTGTCATAGTGACTGATCATTAGGTCATTATGGCCATGATGGCATTATGGTCTCTGGCTTTTTAAATATATAGATTCATTTCATCAATCAATGAATGTGCTTTCTAGCAGGTGAGCAGCCAAGTAAACAGAGACTGTAGCAATCAGTATGCAATTACCTGGCATGGTCTCTAGTATTGAGTAGGTGCATAGTGTTTGCTGCTAACTAGCACTAAGCCCAGTGTGATAAGGGGCAACACAAGAGAGCCCTTTTCTCTAGCTGAGGAAAGAGGAAATGACACTAAGCTAGAATAGGAAAGGGTCAGAGAATGTGACAGCGTGTACAAGTGAGGGGTGTTTGTAAGAACACCACATATTTGGGAGGATGCAAGTAAGTAAAATGAGATGCAGCCATACAGTGAATATTGTGGCCCTGAAGATTGTTGCCTTGTTCTGAAGGAGGTTTCAGATGTATTGAAGAGTTTTAAGCAAAGGAGTTGTGTGATGGAATTTGTCTTTCAAAACAGCTTTTAAGGACAGTAATTAAAAATGTTAACACCAATCCACCAAGAGGTCTTGAGCATTTGACTTTCATAGATGTTTAACTTTTATTATTGTTAACACAACCATAGGTGGTTGTGTGTACCTGCATATGTATGTGTATATGTATATATGTATATGTACAAAAAGCATTAGCAATAACATTTTCCTTAATTAATTTCCCCATGACTGAATTCCTATTTCAATATTCATTCTTACACCATTGCAGTATGTTGTGATGTACTTCAGCGAAATTAACTCAACAAGCTTCTCTTTCCAATTTTAATATTCCATTGGGTTTTCTATTCCAGAAAACTGATTAGTATCTGAGTGCAGAGCTGACAAGAACTAAGAGAGAGGCATATTGTGTGAATGTGAGTCAGAGAAAAGAGACAGCTGGCACGAGAATTTTCTAATAAAGCCCAAAAAAGGCTGCTGTGTCTCAACAACAACAAAAAAAGGCAGGAGGGGGGGGTGTGCTTTGAGCTTTCCCTTTGTACTAAAAGTTCTGAATCTGATTCATCCCTTTTACGAATACTGGCCAAAGCCAAATTGTTCTCACCAAAACCTTCTCATGGATCCAAGCCAGAGAAGTGTTGGTATGTTTTACAGGTTTTCTGTCAAGATTCCTTCAGTCATTTGTCCATGTAGATGACATAGTGTAAATTTCCAGCTAACCCATTTCTGGCAATATTTCTCATGACGACTCTTCCCTCTCCTGTGTCTGTCAACCTCTGTCATTTGATCGTTCAGTTGTGCCCCATGTTTTCTCATTTGCATGCTGTAACTTATTCCATTATTTCTTCTTAGAATGTTTTTTTCTGTAGTCTTTCTATGTTGAAATTCTAACACTTTTTCAAAGCTGAGTTTCAATGTTTTGCCCTAAAGAAATCTTCCATGAGTCTAACAAGTAGAAGAGACTTCTTCTCCTCTGGAATCTTGTGGTACACATCACATTCCAAGGCCTTTGACAATTGTCTGTATACATACCCTCTTATCTGAAGATAGCTGTCATTTATTGAGCACCTGCAATGTGCCATGCTTGTATTATCACCATTTTACAGATGAAGTAATGGAGGTTCAGAGAGTTCACTGAACTTCTCAAGGACCACAAGGCAAGGTACAATTATGATTACACAAGTAAAGCGTATTATACTCTTTCATTCTCATTAGACAGTTTTCCTGCTTTATTTACCCAGTGTTGGAGGGCATAGGGAAGGGTATATTTTTTATTATTCTTGAAGAATGAATTGATTAGGAGTTCTGAAGGCCAAAGTTAGATGGGGTTATTTCAGGTAGAAGGGAGTATGAATGTATGCATCAAGAAATATGTTTGTATTGGGATGGAGTAGGGGATGTTAAGTATCCATTGACTCATTATGTTGGATAATTCCAACACTTACATGAAAGAGAGGGAAGGACATAAGGCTGGAAAGGCAGATTATGTCCAGATTGGGACAGGCCATGGTATGGAGCAGAAGGACACTCTAGTCCCAGGGCCAGGAATGGGGGAAGCCTGTGTGGAGACATGAGGTTGCAGGGAAAGTGCCAGGAAATGGGGCTTGAGAGACCACAGCTTATTTTTAATTAACTAGTCACCTGGACATGGTATGGAATTGAGACACAGAACCAGATGAGACTGATTTGAAGATGAAGGAAGGATCCTTGCAAGAATGCAATTGAGTTAAGGAGCCCCAGTTTTAAGCAGGAAAGAGATGTGAGGGCAGAGAACTAGGCAAGGCATTGCATAAGCCAAGTAAAATCACTCCCTAAACTGGGTTATGATGCAGGGAGGTGTGAGGGGAAGTAGCAAGAACTTCCTTCGTGTTTTTAATGTGTTAAGACTGTTTTAGTTCAATGTGAGGCATGATCAGGAAGAACATATGTCCAAGTTTCTCTTGTTTTGAAGTGTTGATTGGTATAACTAAAAGAATGCTAAAATAGCTCTATAGACACATCGAAACATTTTAAAGTAACATCATAGCCTGTTCCAAGGGTGATGAGAGGGAAAGAGGGTTTGTGTATTCTCGTGGTGACATGTAACTGGCCTTTGGACAAGTGGTACCACCCTAGTCACATTTTGGGGGATCCCACCTTAGCAGCTAGGACTGAAACAAGAGCTGTCATGGTTCGCATGGAGCTGGCTCGCCTGTAGTGTCTGTGGCAAGGCATCTCTGTTTCAGCAGCTACTTCCCATGCCCTTTTCTGTAGAATCTATTATGTCAAGAAGGATTTCTATGGGGACAGGACTTGGTCTGTCTCACTCCCATATCCACAGAAACTAGTATATGCTTATTTGTTGAATGAATAAACAAAGCACAACATCGATTAGGAAAACCTGGGTTTAGTTTCCAGTTCACCTAGTTATTAACTAGAGGCTTCTAAGCAAGTCATGTAGAATTCTTGGGTCTGTAAGATGGGAAAATAGCACCTGTCTTATTAAACTCACAGGAGGCTCGTGAGGATCAAATAAAACACTTGGCACAACATTATAATTTGTATAAGGAGATAAAGGAAAGCTCTGTCACGTAGTGTGTTCTCTGCCGGGTGCTTTACCTCCAACACAGTGTTACAATCCCATGGCAGTCATCGTTGCCTTCATCTTTTAAATGAGGCCACTAGGTTCATAGAAGCTCAGGCCATGCCCTAGGTCAGTGGCAAGCCAAATGTGTGAGTCTCTCTGTCTGATTTAGCAAAAGCCCATGTTCTTATTCTCTATACTGCACAAAAGTGAGGTAATTTTATTGAAACAATGACATTTAAATGTAAGTTTTTACAGAAACCTATCTTAGAAAGTCAAAAGTCATTCTTAAAGGACATAGCAATGGCACCAGACTCTGTCTAGAAAAGACATCTTTGCTCTAATTAGCATCTTGGTTTCCAGCAACCTGTATATCATGACATTTGCACCCATTTCTGTTGGAACTGTGCTGATAGGGCTTTTGCAAACAGATCTCATCTGCTGATGCTCCTTTTCCTCATTTCTGCTCAGATCTCCATTTAGTGATGCATGTTCGGTATGCTGAGTACAGAATAATTTTGGCTAGTAGGCTATATTTGGTGAAATTCTTTACCCCCTTTTTCTTGCATCGTTTTTCCTATAGCAGTTAGAACAGTCTTGAGTGATTCAAATGAGGGCAAAACATGGCCTAAGTGATGGGAGAGCATTGTACCTAAGACAGAGGACGTGCCCAGAATCCCCACTCTGCCTGGCTTATCTTGGAGACCTCGGACTCAAAGCTCAGCCTCCTCTGTTAGAACAGTGACAAGAGCAAATGGTTATATGAAACGTGTTTCAGAGGATCACTGTGTGCGAAAGATCCAGTTATATGCAGTTCTGTGTCTGAGATGTTGCACAAGAGGTACATGAGGGCTTCCTTCCTTCATTTATTTATTTTTTGTGTTTGAAATTATTGCTGAGAATCAAGATTCTAGTCCCAGACCTTGAGCAAGTTACTTCACGTTGCTGGGTCTTAGTTTCTCCATCAGTCAGACAGTCAGGCAGTCTGTATTTTTAAACTTGGAATTCTGTCAAAAATCAAAGACCTGCCCTAGCTGGGTTCAATTCTGGTCCAGGGCACATGCCCAGGTTGCAGGCTTGATCCACAGTAGGAGCCATGCAGGGGGCAGCTGATCAATGATTCTCTCTCATCATTGAAGTTTCTATCTCTCTCTCCCTCTCCCTTCCTCTCTGAAATCAATAAAAATATATTTAAACACACACACAAAAAGATCTATCACATGGAATGGGAAATGCTGTCACAGGGTGCTGGTGGCTCTGAGAGTACTGGGGAGTAGAACCAATTCAGCCCTGAGAAGGTGGGTTGGGGGCTACAGAACAAGAGCTCAAAGAAGTGTTCCTTGGGACCACAGTGCTTCAGCTGATTCCTGAAGAAATGTAAGAGCTGTTTACATATGGAGAGGAACCGAGTATTTATTAGTTTCTATAAAGCCTTAAAGTAAGAGAAAACAAGGAAGGTTAAAAAACAGCCAGTTTGTCAATAAAAGTCAGACAGACGACTATTTCATAGATATTCATGTTTATGTTGTGAATATGGGGGGAAGATTAGGAAAGAAGAAAGATAGCTCAATATACTAAGAAATATACTCTTGATTCCAAATGTGATGGGGAGCTACATAAGAGGAGAGGAATGCCTGATTAGAAATACACTATCGGAGAATAAGGAGACTCTCATGGGAATAGATTGTAAGAGGCCAAACAGAGGCAGGGAGTCTCAGGAATTCTTGGTATAAGAATGGCATATTTGTGGGCAGTGAAGAGACCAGTTGGCTTCAAGAACAGTGATTATATGCTGACATGAAAGGGAAATAAGAAAGGCCAGGCCTTTAGTTCAAATAGAACTAAAAGGAAGTAGAACCTTTTCTGATTTGTGTGTAATTGCACATGGAGGTCAGTTTTACATATATACATATGCTAAGCAAAGTAAAATATCCCTCCAATCCCCTCTCCAATAGAGATAGATTTATACATTTCTATGTGACCCTTAGGATTGAACATGGATGTTAGTAAAACATCACCTTGTGGCCAGGAGGCCACCCTCTACATTTCTTCTGACTTAGAAGCAAAACTTTGGCACTTTTCAGTAGAATAATGGTGAGATTATATTTAGAAACAGAGTCAGTACGCCCTGCTTCCTTGATGGCCACTGCCGTTTTGTCATTCATTAACAGAATTATACCCCTCATGCCACTTCTAAATGTGAAAAGTGGAACTATGGCATTTTAATCCCGAAATATTTATTGAGTATCTCTTATTTCCTGGGAGGTAGCCAGATCTAGAGAGAAACAAAAGGACAGTTTTGATGCATGTAAGGTTCCTAGCACAGTGTCTGATGTAAGAGCAGCTCAACTATTAATGTCCCCCTTCTTTATGCCCCTAGGATATAAGGTCAAATGATAAATAAAGAACAGCTTGCACCTGCTGGGATTTATAGCCTTATTTGAAAGATGAGATGTAATGAATAAAAATAATCTTTCTAATGCTTCACAGTTTACAAATCACTTTCACATTTGCTATTTCATGTCAAGCTTCCAATATCAATTAAATAACCAAGATAAGACATATTCTTAGCCCCACTAAACAGATGAAGAAGTTGACATCGAAACAAGTTAGGTGACTGAACAAGACCAGATTTTTGTTAGGTGTCAGGGTAGGTCTACCTGGCTCAAGCATTTACACTGTGGTAGGTACAGGGTAAAACCTCGCCAGCCTGTGGTTGGGTTAATCGTGGCAAGTTTTAAAGTAGAAACAGTGCTAAGTAACCTTGAAAAGGTTCTTTCCTCCTAGAACTCTGCCTCTTGTATAGCTTCTTGCTGGTTTTCAGTATTCACTTCAGAGGTGGTCTTTCTTTCCCTGGCCTTTTGTCCCTGTCTGAATTGGTGTGGGGTTCCACTAATCCTAGAAACTGGGCTCAACTGTTGAGCGTTTTTACCCCATTTCCCTTGTTTGATCACTGCTTAATGTAATCATCCAGGGCATGTAGCCAGCTTTGTGCCACAGCCTCTGGCCACCCGATATTTAAAAAACCAACTACCACTGCACAGGTCTTGCTGCCCTCAGCCTAATTTGTGATTTGAATTCTTGGGTCCCCCTAGGGGAGTAGGGTAAGCCAGTGCTCTTGTCTTCTGATATTTCTCAACTTTTGTACAGCCATCTCCCTGGCAGGTTTAGAAACCCCATTGGCCAAATTCATTGTGGCACTGACTCAGGGTCCTCAGTAGTCTGGGGCTTCTGAGCGGCTTATATGACATGTAAAAATATAGAGGAAAAGGAGAGAATGCAACTAAGCTTATTGTTAGTCTGCAGGAGGGAGGAAGAGAGTATAATATCTGCTTCTGAGAAGATAAGACACACTTAGATGAAGTCATTATATAACACTAGACTCAATCTGAAAAATTTATCTTGAGTGCTGCTTTAAATGCATTCAACCTGTGCAGTAGCCCCATGAGTAGGTATTAGTATTCCCATTTTATGGAGGATATAATTGAGACTTAGATATATATGTATGCGTTGCTCAAGTCCCCATGGAAGTGGCAAAGCTGTGGTTGAGGATTAATTGCTTTGACTGAATGTACTATTCTTTTCTCTTAACACCAAAGTTGCAGTAGATGATCAAGTTCCAGATCATGCAGCTCAAATGCCAAGTGTTATTGGATCCTAGTGTGGGAAGAAGCATGTGGGGAAGGTTTTCTGAAGAACCTGGGAGCTTAAAGATGATTTTGGAAAAGCAAGGCAGAGTGAGGAGGACACCTGTGGGAACAGTGTGCACAAGGCTGTGGAGGTGGGAATGAGTTGGGCGTACGTGAAGGTGTGTGGATCACGGTCTCCCAGGAGTGGAAAGTGCATTGTGAGGAGGAGGACAGCTTGGTTTGTCTATTAGCCTAAATATGCCTCCTACTTACCTTCCCTCAATAGCTGTGGGACCAGCCCTCCGTGAGTTTGAGGAGACCCACTGAGAGCAGGAATTTGGCTCTCCTGGAGACCATCTTGATGAGAGGTTTATTTCAAACCATATTTTAAACTTTCTGTTGAAAAACATCCCTGAATCCTCTAACAGAAGACAGATGTCTGCCTGAACAAATATCAGCTCTCACATAATTTGTTTTTATTTCCCCAGCATTTGCCTATTGAATCTGACAATCTCCTATAATTATCCATTTTCCAGAATGAATTATAGAGTGCATGTCCCATGTATGTGGCTCACGCTGCTATTGGTTCATGGAGTGTGTGAATGTACGGTGCCTCTCTGTCTGCTCAGTCCCTTCACCTGGAAATTCTGTCTGCCTCCGTACCTTCTGGCTGCCCCAGTACCTTCTGTCTGCCTCAGTCCCTTCACCTGGAAATTCTGTCTGCCTCCGTACCTTCTGGCTGCCCCAGTACCTTCTGTCTGCCTCAGTACCTTCACCTGGAAATTGTGATCCTTATCTTTTGGGTTAGTACCTCTACCACTAGATATATCAAGACCCCGGTTGGTTAGGGGTAAAGGGGATCTCATTCAAGTAATTCAGTACAGTTAGCAGTGCAGCATGAGCCTTGAAGTAACAGACTTGGCTTTGAACTTTTTAGCTCCTACCTGCAAGTTATTTAACCTCTCTGAGTCTCAGTCTCCTCATCTTTAAAATGGTGTTGAAAATAGATTACTACATAGTAAGTATTAAATAAATGGCAGTTGCTATTATTATTGTCATTTTCCTTCTAGTATGGACCTTTTATATTAGTTGCTAGCTAATCTTTATTGGGGAGTAGGGCATTTTGCTACTGGGGAGTAGTGCATTATGCCATTTAATCTTACTAGTTAATATGTGAGATTGTTGCTGTTATTACCCCCACAATAACAGATAAGGAAACTGAGATTAGAAGATGTTAACTAACTGCCCAAAGCAGGTCACACAGCTAGAAGAGGCAGACTCTGGGTTAGAACCTGCATTCTGACCCAGAACCTGAACTTATAACTGCTTCATTAGCTTCATCATAACTCACCATTAATTCCTTAGTCTTCTTTCTAAGACAGAGATACTACCTTATACACCAAGTCTGTTTGTTTCTCTGTGTCTTAGCTCTTCCCTTGATAAGGCTATCTAGTGCCGCCTTTTACTGCCAGTGTCCTTTCCATGAATCCCAGCCCAGTATCTACAGATCCGATGGCCTCCCTCTTCTGGAATTGATCTCTGAATATTGCACCTTCTGTTCTCTGCTTGCTGGGCAATGATTTTTTTTCCTTCTTCCAGCAAACTTTCACCAACTATGTACTATATTCAAGGTCCAATTAAGGCACTGGCAATACCAAAACAAATTAAACAGGGCTGGTGTTTTGCCTAGCTGGTATAGCTCAGTTGTTAAGCATCGACCCATGAACCAAGAGGTCAACCAGTTCGACTCCTGGTCAGGGCACATGCCCTGGTTGTAGGCTTAATCCCAATAAGAGACATATAGGAGGCAGCAGGCAGCCGATCAATATTTCTCTCACTCCCTCTCCCTTCCCCTCTCTCTCTAAAATAAATAAAAACATGTTTAAAATAATAGAGACATGCCACTGTCATTCCTAACCCATTTCTTTCTTTTACTTCCATATATAATTTATCATCATGACCTGTTGTTTATATCTCTTGAATATGTATGTTTTCCACTATTTCCATTGTCATCCTACAGCTGGAATTACTATAATTTTTCATTGAGCTACAGCACTAGCCTCCTCAGTGATATTCCCGATACTGTAGCAACACTGATCTTTGAGAAAGATAAATCTGCTTAAAATATTTTAATGACTTCCATTGCTCTTAACACGATGGGGGGGAAAAGCCCCATATTTGAGTGAAAAACAGAAGACAGTTAGTTGTACCAGCATAAAATGACTGGATAGTCTTTAAAGATCCTTCTAGCTCTAACCAAGATTTGACTTAGTCTAGATGGAACTATGCAGCCCCATCTCTAGCCGACACTTACCCTTTAGTGACTGACTATTCTCCAGTTACCCCCAAGCAGATGACTCTACCTACGTTAGTGAGAGGACCAATTCAAGAAGAAAGTTTTTCATTCATTTATCCATTCACTACACAAACATGCACTGAGCATCCATTTTGTTCCAGGTCCTATCTTGGTGCTAAATATACAGGCTCCACTCATTGAACCATGGTAACTGCCCCAGTTACTGATGTTGCATTGCTGATCAATAGGCCAAACATAGGCCTGCTTCTTGTTCTCAAAAGGATCAAATATTAGAATGACACCTACCTGCTGCTCGTGGAAACTCACTGTTTATTAGGAAAGACATTGTTCATTTATTTACTCAACATTTACTGAGTATCTACCAAGTGCCATATTCTGGGGATATAATGCTGAATGAGCAGATGAAGCAGACACAAAATTGTCATAATTAGCATATAGAGTGGTAAATGCAAAATTAGAATTCTGTGTAAGGAGCTACAGGAACCCGGAGGAAGGAGACTTGAATTCTACATGCAGGATCAGGGAGGACTTTTCATTGGAAATGGCTGGTAGAAATAGCCCTTAAAAATATGTAGGGTACTGTGTTACTGCTAGGTACATGAATGAGCACCAAATTTAAGCAAAATATTACATTTGACATTTCTGCCAGTCTTTGCTCTTTACAGAGAAAATTACTTCCAATACTTATAACACTGTATTATATTGATGAGAAAACTAAGGTTCAGGGGTATGAAGCGACTTT
Source organism: Antrozous pallidus (assembly GCA_027563665.1). Taxonomy (NCBI): domain Eukaryota; kingdom Metazoa; phylum Chordata; class Mammalia; order Chiroptera; family Vespertilionidae; genus Antrozous; species Antrozous pallidus. The sequence goes on along the minus strand of CM050508.1, from coordinate 176,215,242 downwards.
CACAAAGGCACAAAGCTGGTGAGTGACAGGATCAGGATTCCAGCTCAAATATGTCCAACTTCAAGCTTTTCTGCTTCACTTTATCTTACCAAATATACTGATTTTTTCTAGGCTCTGTCATTTGGCCTTAAACATCATAATTTTATTTATAATTCCTGTCTGTGTACTACAGCCTTCTAGCAGTCATGTTCAGTTCAAGGCTCTCCGTGTGAAACCAGTGCAAGCCTGCTCTGGAGTCAGAGTTGTGCAGAAGAGATGTATTGTCTCAGGATTATTGGTTTTCATTTGATATTAATTATTAAAATTATTATTACCTTGTTTCCTGAGCTCCTACCATCTCAGTCATACCTGCATTTCCCTGGCAAATCTCAGGTTCTCTTTTCAAGCAGCAGGTGCCATTCGCTCTCCAATCCTAAATAAGAAGTTGGCCCCTGCCATTTGATTTCCCTTTCAGATGGACAATGAAATCAATGTATTGCCTTAATGGAACTCAGCACGAGAGTAGAGCAAGGCAGAAGTCATGGCACTCAATTCCTCCAAGTGCAAAGCACAATACTAGGCACTGTAGGGAAAACAGAAGAAACTGACCACATGGGAGTCAAGGTCACTATTTCAAGCTGACTGATTGGTTGTTCTGTTATTATGATGAGGCTCATTTTTCTCAGCTGAGTATGGTCCTATCAGTCCTGTCAACCCCGCCTTTTTTGTGGAGGGTCGTTTGCCACATGGCTGTAAAAGTACTTTAGTAACAGAAATAGTTTTATTCACATCAAATGTGCTTCCCTAATGATTATGGTTATGATCTGGTTTTTTAAAGGAATGGTTAGATGGTAATGAAATCTTGGTTTGGTTGACCAAAACCAGAGATCAGGTAAAGCTATATTTGCACATGAAGTGTACTCCATCATACAGCATTTTAATTTTGTATTGCCTTTTTCCCTTTTTGAGAGAGAGAGAGAGAGAGAGAGAGAGAGAGAGAGAGAGAGAGAGAGAGAGAGAGAGAAGGAGAGAGAGAAACATCAATATGAGAGCATAACATCAATTGGCTGCCTCCAGCATACCCCCTACCAGGGTTGAGCCCACAACCCTGAGCATGTACCATGACAGAATCAAACTGGCCACCTTTTGGTGCATGAGACAATGCCTACCCAACTGAATCACTCCAGCCAGGGCCATCATACAACACTTTAAATACATTATTTGTACACATGTGTTTCTATGCAAGTTTTCTTGTAACCCTTTGTTTTTGTTGTTTGTTTTGCAATAAAAAATGTTTAATATGAGATCTACACTATTAGCGTTAAGAACATTTAATATGAGATCTACCCTCATAACAAATGTTGAAGTTCAAAATACTTGTATTGTTAACTGTAGGCACTATGTTGTATAACAGATATCTATAACTTTTATTTAGAATAACTGAAACTTTATACCCATTCAAAAATTCCTGATTTTCCCCACCCTCTGGTTTCACTATTGCATTCTCTGCTATTATGAGTTTGAATATTTAACTACTTTATAAGTGGAACGATGCAGTGTTTACCCTCCTGTGACTAATTATTTAATTTAGTAAAATGTCATCCAGATTCATTCATGTTGTTGCAAATGGCAAGATTTTCTTCCTTTTCAAGTTGAATAATATTCCATTTTATGTATATACCACATTTTCTTTATTCATTCATCTGTTGATAGACATTTGGATTGTTTCCATATTTTAGCTATTTTGAATAATGCAGCAATGAGCATGGGAGTGCAAGTATCTCTTCAAGATCCTGATTTTAGTTCTTTTGTATCTATACCCTGAGGTAGAATGATCCTTTTGTATGGTAGTTTTTATTTTTAATTTTTTGAGGAACCCCATACTATTTTCCATGTGCCATTTTACATTTATCCGAAGAAGACTTACAAGTAGCCAACAGATATATGAAAAGATATTCAACAACATTACTTATCAGAAAAATGCTTATCAGAACAAAATTACAATGAGATATCACCTCATACTTGTTAGGATGGCTATTATCAAAGAAACAAAAAAGATAACTATTGTTGGGAAGGACATGCAGAGATTGAAATCCTTGTATTCCCCATCCTTTGTAAGCTCTTTGCCTGACTTGAAGCTCTGTACTCATCTGATTTTTTTTTTTTACCCCTTGACCAAACATTCCTTTTCTGTATATCCTCCTCTCCTTCTTAACATGAAAGTGTTGGCATTTCCTTTTTTATACTCACTCTCTAAGTCATTTCATCCAGTCCTGTGGCTTGAAATAACATCAATATATTGGTGACTCAGATGTATATTGCTTCTAGCTCCAACTTTGTCCGGTTTTCCATTCCTTAATATCCCATATATACATTCATGGAACTAATTTTAACTGAGTGTTTAGATCTAAGAACTAGGATTAATTTCTGACTTTTGTTTACCTCTCACATCCTATATCTAATCATTCAGCAAATCTTGTTTTTCTCTAACTTCACAATTAATCCCAAGTCTGATCACATCTAAGGTATACTACTTCAGAGATCTGGTCTAAGATCATCTAAATTACCCAGTTGACTTCTAGCTTCCACACTTGCTCATATTCTAATATTTACATAAAAAATAAGGTCTTACTATTCTTCTTCTTAAATGTCCTAATGGCTTTACATGTCAGAGTAAAATTTCTAGTCCTACTTTAGACTACAAGGCCTTACATGTTCTACCACTCTGTGATTTCACCAACTCCTCTCCTACCACTTTTCACCTCACTTGCTTTGCTTTACTTCCTTTCTTGCTGTAGGTTAGAGGGTAGGCACAGAGGAAAAGGTGCTTCTCTCCCTGAAAGATACACAAAGGTGCCAGAGAAAGAGATTGCTTAAATTCACAGAGCTAGTCACATCACAGCCATTGATCATACTTACTGAATTGTATGTAAAGAAGGAACAGGTCAACCAAGAGAAGATGATGGTCAGTGGAATGACTATTACATTGTAGAGCCTGCATTTCTAATAGTTAGAAAATATGTAAGTTCTGCTCCCATATCATTTATTTCCAGAGTTTATTTCTAGAGATACTCTTATAGAAAAAAAAAGTGTTTTTTAAATGTTCATCTGTTTCCACTCTAAACTCATTTAGAACTAGAGTGTTTGGGTTGGATCCCAAATCATTTGAAATATGGGCTGTGATCAAGCTTCCTACTGGAGTGTGCTGATGACTATAGATGGTGTGTAACCCACACAAATGGAAACCACATTCAGATCCAACTACATGTTCCACCCACTGGAGATCTCAGAACACTGCTTCCATATTATGACTTGGTCCCTGCTCTCCAAAGAGCACTTGAATAGTCCTTGTGCATAGGACTTAACAAAAACAGAAAAGCAATCAGCTGTACATATGGCATATGTATATGTATGGTAGATTGTTACAATAATGGTCTCCAAAGAAACCTTTGCAATGCGATATGGGCACTCTCCCCATTGAGGGGTGGAATGTATTTCTCTACCATCTAGGTCTAGGCTGGCCTTATTACTTTCTTTGACCACTAGAATGTGGCAGAAGAGACACTAATTTCTGAAGCTAGGCATTAAGAGCCCTTGCTCTTTTGCTTTCATCCTATTAAAATGTGTCTGTCATTGTGGAAAAAGTCGTCTAACCTGCTAGAGAATGAGAAACCATGTAAAGAAAAACTAGGCACCTCAGGTGACTGTCACACCCACTGCTAGACATGTGAGTGAAATTATCTTAGATCATCCAGCCTAGCTGACCGTTAGCTGACTGCAACAACATAAGGGATACCTTGTGAGATTATCAGAATTGCCCAGCCGAGTCCAGCCCAGATTGCTTAGAGGTACAGTTGTGAGCAAATATATGATTGTTACTATAAATCACTAAGTTCTGGCATGATTTGTTATATAGCAATCGATCATTGCCATATTGTAGAATTAACTGCTTAAGTTTAATATTGTTATACTTGGGGTCCAGTGCACAAGATTCATGCACTGGAGAATTGGGGTGCGGGGGGGAAGGTTCCTTTGCCTAACCAGCTCCCTCTCGCAGTCTGGGACTCCTCAGGGGATGTTTGACTGCTGGCTTAGGGGATCAGGCCTAAGCCAGCAGGCAGACATCCCTCTCACAGTCTGGGGCTCTCCCAGTCTGAGACCCCTCGCTCCTTACCACCCGCCTGCAGCGAAGGCAGAGAGGCTCCTGCTCACTGCTGCTGAGCTTGCCAGCCTTGAGTGCTGCATTGAGCATCTGCCTCCTGGTGGTCAGTGCACATCATAGCGACCGCTCATTCTGCTTTTCAGTCAATTTGCATATTGGGTTTTTATTATATAGGATATCCAAAGATAATTATTACGTGTTCCCTAAACATTGCCAATTTTGAGGCAGGGTAGTTAAGTTGCAAGGGATTTGTCTTTGCAAATTTAGATTCTGGTCATCTGAATATCTCACCTAAAATCTTTCTTATCTGAAAAACAGGGAAAATCGTTTTAACTTTATACGCTTAGTGTGAGGATTGAATGCTCAAAAGTAGTGAGGTGCATGGTGACTTGTACATGGACTTACTCAATAAATGTTAATTTGAACTCCCTATTATCCTGCAGCCTTACCTATAGTGGGTGCTTTATATATGAATGTGTAATTTCATTGAATTTTATGCTTTATTTGATTTTACTTTTGAAGATTTCTATTTTTTTATAAACTTCATATCACTATAAAAGAATATGAAATTAAACTTGCTAGCAATGATATACACACATACACTCATCGAATAATGATTTGAGAGGAGATAGGTATGTGTTTTCCTGAGTTTACTAGATAAATATTGAGGATAAAGAAGAAAATGTGTTAATAAAAGAAGTATGTGAACAAGGGAGTGCTTTGGAAGTGTTAAAATGTTTTGGAATTAGAGAAAGGGAATGATTGTAAAACATTGTGAATGTACTGAATTATTCATTTTAAATGAACAATTTTGTTAGGTGAATATCACCTCGATGAAAAAAAACAACACCCTACTAATTATGGTCTGCATTGAAATTTATGAAGCTGTGAAAAGTGAAATAGAAAAAATGTGAGTCCTTATAGTGAATAGAAAGGACTGTTGTAATCAGTTCAGCAAGGAATAATGCAGTTATTTGGATGAGGGGGTCATGAAGAAGGATATAACCAGCTAGTTGGCTGGCCAAGCAATTTGAGAAATAGAGGAGAGGGTATATATATCTGTCATTTGTCTAGAATGCTATCTGACTTCCCTGAGGCAAAAACTTACATGCTAATGTTACTTGTTAATTTGGAAGGGAGGTATTCTCAGTACCAAGAGTGAGAGCAAAAGGAAATTAATATAGGGAAGGAGGTAGAGTAAGTATACGTAGGCATGCATTTGACTGGTCACACATTTGCAATAAACATGCTTGGTTTCTCAGTCTCTCTCCTTTCCCATTAGTGAAAATGTGCCCTGTTGAGCATCAGTTTCCATATAGTTCACGTTGTGGAACCTAGCCCCCAGAGATGCTGGGGAAGCTAGTTCCCAGATAGCAGATGCATCAACAGTGTGAGTCACAAGGTATAGAGTGAGTCACTCAGGAGGTGGGTGGTGTGCAAGCCAGGAGCACTCCATGCTGGCCCACCTGCAGCTTGCAATGTCTGGGCCTGGGTAGGTGAGCCAGTGGGAGTGTGTGGGCATCAAGCAGGTCCCAGAACACCTTGTACCTCAACAACAGCAGGGAATCACTGAGTGCAGGAGGCAAGAGTTGCATAATACAAGATACGAGTCCAGGTTCCATTGGATTATTCCTGCCACATAAAAATGTAGAGCTACAACCACAGTTGCCTTAGCTGAAAGAACAGCTAAGTGCCGAGGCAACATGGCCCCCACCATGAAGGTTGTGAAGGACCTTACTCCTATGAAGAGAAAACCCCTTCTTGTGCAACTTTCAAAGTATGGGTGGTTGCTAGGTGATTTTTCTGTGTGGTAATCAGTAACATCAAGGAAAAACCACGACTGAGCAAATCTGGGGAGATAAATAACTTAATTGGGTATGCTCATCTAGACTATTTTCTAATTGCTATTCTCCAGGCCACATCAATTTGACATTATTTTGCAAACACTGAATATTTTATACCCTAATTCCCAGAGATGCTATTTCTAGGTAAAAATCCAAAAGACACTCTTAAAATCAATACCTAGAAGGTATGATGCTAAGTGAAATGAGTCACATAGGCAGAGAAAAATGCCATATGATTTCATGTCTATTCTTCTTAGTGCTCCTCCAGAAATTCTTTTGTTTGTCTAAATTCTTTAAGTATCTTCATCACTGATGCAATCCTCACTGAACTCTGTTAATACTTCTGGTTAGTACCAACCTGATATACATCATTGACTGGAATGTTACAGGGGAATACACACACACACACACACACACACACACACACACACACACATTCTAGAGGCCCATTGCATGAAGATTCATGCAAGAATAGGACTTCACTCCTAGCTGCCTGGGAGCCTCTTCTCTCCCGGCCAGAGTGCCACTCCTGTAGCTCCCTCCGCCCCCGCACCTGCCCTCCCCTGCATAGCAGGCATCCCGTCCTGCCTGGCCACTCCAGGCCTATCTATGTAAATTAACCCACCACCTTTGTTGGGTTAATTTGCATACTCACTCCTGTTTGGTTGATAGTGTCATGGAGGTATGGTCAATTTGCATATTTCTCTTATTAGTGTAAATGTTCCATTTAGAAGCTATTTTGAAGGATCTTTCTACTGATTGTTTATGGGAAAGCAGGAGTATTAAAGAGTCCAGAGCTGGCACTAGACCCCACACAGTAAGGAGCTGAGTAAGCTCCATGAGCTGAGAAAGTCTCTAGTTGCTCAAAATTTATAGAATTCTTGATCACATTCAGTTGAATATTCTACTGGGCAAGAGGGCAGTGAAACGTGTGGAGTGACCCACAGGGCGTTGAGAACAGTGACTAGATATAAAAGGTGGATGATATTCCAACATTGAAGCAAGCAGACATAATTTTGGTTGGCCTGTCAGTTAGGCAGCAGGTGACAAAGTGAATTCCATGGAGGTTAAGTGACATTTCTGAGCATATACCTTTACTAAGTAACAGATTTAGGCATGGATACAGATTAAAGCAGTCCTATGAAGATAAGATTACAAAGTATTTTATCAGAACCAGAGCAATGGACTCTTGGTCTCCCTCAGCATTTTGAGTACACCTCTCACTTACCATAGGATGTCTAAGATTATAGTTGCTTGTTGCATTTCTTGGGCTAAAATGCTCTCTAACAACAGAACCCTACACCTCATTTTATATCACAGCAGCACTGAAATCCTGTTTGGGGACCCTGGATGATAAAGGCTTTAATGAATTTCCTCTAAGCACACTTGGCAGTTATGCTTCCAGGTAATGCTTGGTTCTCCCAAGCTGAGGCAACTGACCTGATGGTTTATCTGGGACTCTTATCCCACAACTCTAACCTAAATTTTCTTCCTCTTGCCTCCTACTTAGTCTTTCCCACTGGCATATCTGCACCCCCCCCTCACTCTCACACAACTCTCATGTCTAGGTAGAGTCATTGTGTTGGTAGAACTATTTTACTGAGCAAATCCAACCTCCTAAAATATATTACTCTTGGCACCCCTACACTCACATAACCTGTAAAATTAGGTATCAATTTTTTAATCCTCACCTGAGGATATGTTTTCATTTATTTTCAGTAGAGTAAATGAGATAAGTAAGAGAGAAAGGAGGAGGGAGGGAGAGAGAGGAATTTCAACATGATAGAGAAATATCAACCAGTTGCCTCCCATATGCACCATGACCTAGAATCCAACTCACAACTTTTTGGTGCACAGAATGATGCTCCAGTCAACTGAGCAACCTGGCCATGGCAGTATAAATTTTTATACTGGCTTTCAAGGGCCTATCAAAAAATGATTTTAGCCTACCTTTATAGCCTTATTTCCTTCAGCTCCACGAATTGGTTTGTATGCTAGTCTCCAAATATGCATAAATCATATCCCTCCAGTTAAAGCTCATCTATAGACCCAGAATGAACTGACATTCCTTTTTTATTGAAACCCTTTTATCTTTTAAGTCCCTTATTAAATGCTACCCTCCCCACTGAAGCTTTCCTGCTTTCCAAACCTGGTAGGCTCTTCCCCAGGTAGGCTCTTTAGCTTATTTAAGGGTTTATTCTTCTTTCCAAAAATATTCTACATTTTGAATTGAATAACAGTTATAATTTGTGATTTTCACTTATTCATTCATTCATTCATTCATTCATTAACTCACTCACTTGACATTTATGGAGCATTACTGTTTGCTTTTTTGCTCAGCCCTTTACAAGTTGAATAAGATTGGGAAGTCCTTGTGATTGAATGGTTTATGATGCAGTAGATCTGAGACACTTATAAACATACACTGAAAATATAATATGTTAGCCCTAAAAGTAGAAATAAATAGAATTTTATAGAAGCAAATGGGAAGGAACCAAGAACTTTGATTACTAGAAAGGTTAGAGAATCTATCATAGATTAGGCAATATTTTAACTGTGACTAAGAACTGAGTTAGAGTTTGCTAAAATCAGAGAGAAACGGTGGCTCAGTAAAGTGGATTTTTATTATATTATAATCTCAACCAGAGAGGAAAATGTCTTATTTCTTTATTTTCTTTCCATCTGCTTTGCACATAATCAATGCTTAAGTAAGTATTTTTTGAAGAAGTAAATGATGAATATGTGAGAGAATACTTTATTTGGAAACTAGACTGATGATGAAATACACACTGAAATAGTTCAGAGAGTTACCCCGAGTGAATGCCTACTGTGAGAGTTCCAATCATTAAAAATGCTGACATGGTAAAACTATGCATAAATGTGTCTTCATTTGGGTCATCTCTGAGGAAAACTCCTAGATGTGGAATTCCTGGATAGAAGTTTGGGAATTGATACATATTATTGAGTGCTTCCCAAAAGGTTATATCAAATGAAAGAACAAAGGAATTCATAGTTTTCGGTTATCTATTATGTTTCAGTTGGTATACTATCAATTTTTATCTCTTATTTTATTGAAATATCATATCAATATTGTAGGATAATTAGTTGTATTTATGGAAGAGAAAATAAAAATTCAGACAGGTTAAGAGGCTTGCATTAGATATCACAGATAGTAAATGAAGGATCATAATTCAAATTCATGTCAAACATTTAAAAGCACAAACTCTGTCTACTATTCTACATAGTGCAAAAGATAAGCTTATTACATTTGCTTGGCTGGAATTGTAGATCTGTTTGAGCATTCATGAAAGATCAACTTGAATAAAGCTGTGCTGAATGAAAATATGAATACTAAGTCAAGGGTTTTATTTTTGTTCTCACAAGCAAGAACAACTAAATATCACCCTTGATTCTTTGAAAATATAAAGCACTCAGTAATTTGTTCATTTATTCAGGTATCAAACATTTACTGAGAATGACTATAATATTATGTGACTCACATATACTCTAGAATTACATATGCATATATGTGATGTTCCTTTTAAAGTAACTAAAGAAATTGAGGCAAATGTTTGGGAACATGGTATCAATGCTATACAGAGTAATTTTCAGGGACATCATGAAAAAATATGATAAATTATAACAATCGTCATCATCATAGTATCTTTTATAGTAAATCAATATTTATTAATTACATATAATGTATTGACCATAATGCTAAGTGCTTAACATCTATTATCTCAATCTTTATAATCCTCTCAGAAAGACATCATTATCTCTCTTGCTCAGATGAGGAAAAATGAGGCTCAAATCTCTCTATATAAAAGGCTAATATGCAAAGTGTCTCTACGGGAGTTCCACTGGGATACCTGGAGTTCTATCGCTTGTTATGACATGCACTGACCACCAGAGGGCTGTGTGGAATGAAGGAAGGGCCTGATCCTCCTTGATTGCCGGTCAGGCCTAGGGACCCTACCCATGCATGAATTTTGTGCACTAATTTAGTGTACTTGGGTAGGTTAAATAACTACCCAAGACCAATCAACTACTAAGACTGTACTTGTTGACTAGCTGAGTAATTTTATCTTCATTCTTCATAAGTGAAAATGAGGCTCAAAAGGGCAAAAAATAATTTGAAATTTTCTCAAAGCCATACAGTTAGTAAGTAATTTTCTGATGACTCCTTCCCAGGAAGCAGGGTCTTGGAAGTGATTCAAAGATCTGGTCAGCAAGAAATGCCTGAAAAGCATAGATAAAGCATTGCAATATGTCACTTCCATGTAAGCAGGGAACTAAAGCAGAAAATCAAATGATAGAGTTTTGGGTGAGATATGGAATTAAAAAGCCAAGTAGACCAGCCAAAGGAATCACCAAATCACCAAGCAGGGTGATGTACAGAGAGAGTGTTTAAGAATGAAACTCAAAAGACAGAGATCAGAAAATCTCAGGAGATGGTGATGTAGTGATAATGGTGCTAGCTAAATCAGCACTATTCAACCTTTACTGCACGTATAGATCACCTGGGATCTTACTGAAATGCAGGTTCCCCATCAGCAGTGTGGTGTTGGGACCCAAGATGCTGCATTTCCAATAGGCTCCAAGGTTCATGAATCACACTCTGAGTATCAAGGAACTAAACATATTGAGTTTACTACATATTACATATCAGGAACTCTTCTAAGAATTAGATATATACTAATTTATTGAATTACTATGACTATCCTATAAAGTAAGTGCTGTTTTCACTTTCTTTTAAAAACAATGAAACTGCCAACAACCAGTTTGGCTCAGTGGATAGAGTGTAGGCCTGTGGACTGAAAGGTTTACAGGTTCGATTCTGGTCATGGGCATGTACCTTGGTTGTGGGCACATCCCCAGTAGGGGGTGTGCAAGAGGCAGCTGATCGATGTTTCTGACTTTCTATCCCTCTTCCTTCCTCTCTGTAAAAAATCAATAAAAAATATTTTAAAAACAATGAAACTGAAGAGAGACTAAGTATCTTGCCAAATTAATTAGTGGCAGGGTCAGAATTCCAGTTCAGTCAGTCTGACTCTAGTGTCCATTCAAAATCATAACTATTGTGTTATTATCATATGAGAACAAGTGTTAGAGAAAACTACTATAAAAAGTTTGATGCCAATAAGAGGTTTTATAGGTTTTGGGAATGAGGGGAGAACTATTAATAGTATTAATTCAGCACAAAGCATGAAATAAACAGGATTTGAATCCACATAAATCTGGTTGTAGAATCAATTTTCTCTTGATGATACTAGGAGCAGACTTACTATGCTCAACTGGGATCCTCTGAGCACCTACAGTGTATTAGTCCCTAAGGATATAATGGTGAACAGGACCAGAAATGGCTCCTACTCTCTTGGAATATGTATTATGGTAGGAAAAAATATGTAATAGGTTACAGTTATTGAATGTTCACTATATACTCGGCACTGTTCTAACTACTTTATATTTAATCATCACAACAGCCCTGTAAAATAGGTATAAGTAGTGATGAGGAAATTCAGGCACGGAGAGGCAAGTAACTCCCCCAGGGGCCATGTTTAAATTGTAGAACTAGAAATTGAATGCATGCACTCTGACTAGAGTCTGTATTTATTACCAGCATGTTCTATGACCGTGTAAACAAATGAATAAGGAGTCTGATAAGAGCTATGAAGGAAAAAAATAAGATGGTAGAGAAAAACAGGAGACCCACTTTAAATAAAATAGACAGAGAATTTCTCTCTGAGGAATAGGACATTTCATCTGAGACCTGAAAGATGAGAAGAAACCCATCATACAGAGAAGGAGCCCATCGTACAGAGAATCAGAAGAGCACTTGGGGAAGAATGTGCAAAAGCCCGATAAGAGAAAATAGAGTAGAATAGTTAAGTAATTGAAATAAATCAGTATAACTATAAACTAGAGAACAACATGCAAGAAAAAAGAAAAGAAAAAGGCATGAGATTAGCCTAAAGAGAGGTAATCAGAATCCAGATTTTACAGAGCCTTGAGGACTGGGATCTTTCTGTGTGTGTGTGTGTGTGTGTGTGTGTGTAAAGGCATAAAGGTATGCTTACATGTGTGCAGCTCTACCAAAATAATATTTATTTTCAATTTAAAAATGAAAATAAAATTCAGCCCAGTTATCATGCTGAGAATTGATCTACTCCTCAAATGAAGAGCAGCTTGCCATGTGACTATTTATCTGACTCTGGGCACATTCTCTTTCCTCCTGAAACTCTTGTCACAGATGAAGGAAGGAATACCCTATATAGGTACAATTTGATAAAAGTTGGGATACAACCATTGTGTAATAAAGAGGCCTTTGGCCAACTCCTCCTTTGCTAGGAGGGCCAAGCTTGACAGATCAGCCAGGGAGATCATTCTTGCAACAGAACATTGTTAAACTGCCAATGCATTGCCTATGAGTTCTCTGACATAGTGACCCATCTTTATTTGATATCTGTTTAATGTTCCATGTAGAGCTGAGAACATGACCCCCTGGTTGTTCTTTCTCATCTACATAACTGATGGAAGCCCACTTTCCTAGATTTTGGTATCTAGGAGTATGATGTGTATAATGGTTTTAAGATAGACACTGACATTAGACTTTTTGACCTCAAATCCTGGCTCTACCACTCAATATCAGGGAAACTTGAGAATGCCATGTCAATTCCCTAAGATTTATTTTCTTGAACTGTATAATGGGATGGTAATGGCCCCTATGTCAAAGGATTTGGGGGACAATTAAATGAATTAATGTATGTAGCAGTAACTGTTCAATATTTCTTAATGATTATTATCATTATTAGTACTATGAGGTAGCATAATATAGAGGAAAGAACTTGAGCTTAAGGGTGGAAAGCACTTTTGCTGTTTCTTTAAACAAGTTACCCAAATTTCTTTGAACCTCAATTTCTTGATTTGTGAAAGAAGATATGACCCATACTGGAGAATTACTTTAAGGATCAAATAAGACTATACACATACGAGACCAGAGACATATTAAGTAAAGACAAATTATAAGTTTTTTCCCTTCTTTAGCCAGGTTACAAGTGCTCAGAAATTGGATATTCATAAAAACATTGCATTCACCTTCCTTTAAAAATCTATGTGGAGAAAAGTACACTAGTGTAAGGAAAGGGGAGTGGTTCTATGTTTAGCATCAGATGGGCAAAAGCATTTAAGTTCATGGTTGGCTGCCTGTGAGTTTTCATAAAAACAAAATCTAGCAGATGTAATTAAGTATGCAGCATTTGGAATGGAAGCAGGCACTCCTCTTCATTGTGTGGGCAATAAAACCTGGAAGAAAAAAATCAATATGTTGGTTCAATTAAGTTTTCAGCTACAAATAACTAATTTCAATCCTTATGGTTTTTCTAGGCTCCAAAATATATTGCTTATTGTTCTTAAAATATTAATATAGTCCTGAATTATTTATTGAGCTGAGAAACACTGCACTCTTTTAACATGGAAGAGAATGGAAGGCTATTTGATGTCAGCACCATGGAAGACAATAATAAACCTGAAATGTAAATAATACCTCTGAGAATAGAGCCTGGTTGAAGGCCAAAGCACGTGGTTTCCAGACTTTTTCTATTGTGATGCAGAAGTTGGAAATACAATAGAAAAATGCTGTCCTGGTCCTCTTATTCTTTTAGGGTTGGCAGCATCTTGTGAGATATTTAGATTATTCTAGAATGTTTTGATCATTTATAATAATATTTTAATTTTATGTCATTAAAAGAATCAACTATATAATAGTACCTATCATTTATTGAGCTTTTATTATGTCTTAGGCACTATGCTAAGTGCTTGTATACCCTATTTATTCTATTAACTTTGTAAAGGGGTTTCTGTCACTATCAATATTTTACAAAGACAAGAAGTGAGACCCAGAGAGGTTAAGTTTTTGAATCCATGGTCTCTGACTCCAAAGTTCTTTTCATGATGGAACTGTTAACTGTGAACAGCACCAAATGTTTCTGGTGAAGTTAGACCTCAGTCCTTGAGTTTGGCCAAGAAAGAACTCAGAGTCAAGAATGCAAATAGAAGCAAAAGTTTATTTAGGAAGTCAGAGAGGTAAATGAAGTGAGCCAGATGGGCTGTGTGGACTCAGGAAACAAGTTCAGAGACAAAAGAAGGGCCCTTGGAGCTAGAAGCAAGAAAGCACAGGTGCATGCCTTGAGGGAAGAAAGGGGTAAGGAAAGGCACAGTCATGCTGGAGAGACAGAGTATACACAGAGAAGAAGGAGGTGGGGAAAAGTATGGGTGTCTGAGAGACACAGAGAGAGAGAGAACATGCTTGGTTCTTTGTCTTAGGGATTTTATCTGTTTTGCAAGGCAGGTATTTTAGGGGAGGATCTCAATAGAATATTCATCAGCTTTCCAGATGTATCCTTTCAGAGTCTAAGTATCTACTGATAGGTCAGCACCAGGTCAGGGGGTCATTAGTCATCGCAGCTGGTCCTGATGTCAGCCATGGTATTGGCTTTGTTTGGTTTTGCTCTTCTTGTAGACCTGGAATCTAGGTCTGGAGCTAAAACACAACTGAGGCCTAAATGTTATCTCTAGTTTGCTCAAAATTCTGTCTCTGACAAAAATTCAACAGACCCAAGGAGGCTTTATTCCTAAGATGACTTGATGTGATCCAGAACATCATTATTCTGGGAACTTAATGTTTAAGGGGGTGGTTGTGCAAGGGCTTGAATGGAAGACCTATGAGGCTATTTTCTGGCCTTCTTGTTACTCTTCTAAGGGGGGTCTACCACATGACTAGTGACATGCCAGGGGAGGAAAGGTCACCCTGGGGGTGAGGTCCAACCCTACAATGCTTTTCTTCCCAGTTTTGCCCATTGTTAGGCACCTAGGCCTTTCTACCCTGGTGACCTTTCATACCTGCCTATCATTCCTACTCTGCTTCGTCTGCCTACTTTGTCAGAATAACTTCCTACTTTTACCCAGAGGCAGTATCAATCCCTCCTGCCTCTGTCATTCAACAGCAGAATGCCCATTTATTTATGGTCGTGATCTCTAATATTGTAGTGGGAAGAGCATATATAGTCTTTGAAATTAAAAAGCCCTGGCCTTGCTTTCTATATCTCCCCTCCCTAGTAGTAATATGATCTTGGATTACTTAGTGCTTGAAGTAAATCTATGAGGTAGGAAATGTTATTGTCTCATTTATCACTTAGGAAGCTGGGGTTTAGAGAGGTTAAGTACTTTGACCAAGGTCTTACTATAAATATGTGGAAGAACTGCATTTAAACCCATATCTGTCAGAAGCCTTTCAATCCCATGCTTTTAGTAATTTGCCTTATCTACATGATTACAAATAGTCAGAGTTGCATTTTGGTGGCTGGGAGATCATCTAGAAGCCTCCTCATTTTGTAAATGGGGAAATCAAGTCTCAGAGGTAGTGAGTTGCTAAGATACAGGACAGAACCCAGCTCCTGGTCCAGTTGGTGTCAAATATCATTGCATAAGCCTGAGGCTTTGATTGCTGTTAGAGGTGGGTTTAGGTTAATGATCCACCGGGAGACTGCTCAGGACATATTCTAAGTGTTTGTATTAAGAGGTCCATTTTACTTCGCCCACATATATACTTCTCTTGAGCCTTTGAAAATTCACTAGCTCTCTGTATATCTTCATTTTCAATCAAATAGATTAAAGGAAGGAGAACTCCCCCAGCATCAACCGAAGGACTTGTATGCAAGCATATGAGCATAACCACTGAATGAAAGACACTGGGGCAGGGAGGGGGGCAGGTGGGGGCATGTACTGGGGGGTAAGGAAGGCTGAGGGGAGGATAATGGGGGGAGAAGAAAGGAAAACATATGTACTACTATTAAATATAAGTTATACTGCAAAAAAATCAATAAAAATATATTAAAAACAATAAAAACAATAAAGGAAGGAGAACTAAAATGTATAGGGAATTTACTCTGTACTTAATTGTGTGTGTGTGTGTGTGTGTGTGTGTATGTATATATACCATCTAATCCTTATAACTCCATCATTTTGGGATTATAATCTCAATTTTAAAGATGAGGAGATTGAGAAAAAGAGAGTTGGCATTTCTGTCTTCTGCTCTTTTCTAGAACTGCCCAATAGTTTGAAATATTCCTCCTGAGAAGGGCTTAGCTCTGCTCCTTTTAGTGCTGGAAAGACTACTTGCTGGGATAGATGGTGCTATAGAGGAAGCTATTGTGGAGTGATCCACAAGGAGAAATTCTCTCTTCCCCTTTTTGGTGTCCCTGGAATGACTTTTATTTGCTGTGACCTTCGGTTTCTTTTTATCATTAAGAGGGATATATTGTGTGTTTAAATACTGCATTATTAATAATATTTGCTCAGGTGCAGTGTCATGATCAATTTTTCATGTGCATCATTCTTTATGCAGCACTAGATGAATTTCAAGTAGAGTCTTACCTTCATCTCTCCTCCCTCAGTGACAGTCCCTAGTAAGAAGAATGGCAGGCTTGAGGTTCCTTATTCACAAGAGAGATCAGAGTGCTTCCCTAGGTCAGCTCAAGATACTTGAGTGTCGGGGACACCATGATGCAATTGGGAGGAAGCTGAAGTTTCTAAAGCTGAACTTCATGTGAGGTGATCCATGGCTCAAAGTCCTGAATTTCCCATAATATTCTGCAACTCTGTTGTTGGATCCAAAGATTCTCTTCCTCATCCCTTTTCCCCCATCTCCTCCCTTTCATCTGTCCTACTTCAAGTATTTAGTGAGCATCTCTAATAGAACAGACCCTGGGCCAACGGCTGGGAATGTGGACAGAAAAGAAGAAAAATTCATAGTACTCAGTGGACCTCCCTATTCAGAGGCAGACACAGCACAGCATGACTGGCACTGTGATCGAGGGAGATATAGGGAACTTTGGGTGTGTGTTTTTAAATTTTAAAGTAAGAGTCAAGTGTCTGCCCTGAATTATATTTATTTTGTAACCCCTTTGTGAGTAAAATTTTACACTAATTTCCCCAGACAGCTTCTTGGCATGTGGCCAGACTGGCTTATTGCTCATCTTCTAGAACACCAGGGAACATCTGAAATAGGGTACAGGTGTGCTTACCTCAGCTCTCACTAATAAATCTAGTTAATGAAAGCAGAATTAACTTAGCGATTTGTACATGAGACTTTCTGTCCACCCCTCATTCTGGCAAATGCTTCATCTAAGGATCTAGTCTTAGAAATATGTGGGGTACAGCCCCAGATGGATCTTCTGTCCTGACCTTAGCGCCTTTCTGCTGTTCTTGATGCAATCCATGGGTTGTCTTTTTTCCCATTCTCCTGTTACTCTATCCCAGGGCTTGGGAGCTGATCAACTTAGTAGGCTTGACTGGAGTTTCTTTGAGAAGAGGGGTAAATTCTGATTTACCTCTGAAACCCTAGAGAGAGTCCACCTAGCACAGTGACTAACATATAATGGACACTCGAGTAAGCTTGATCAAGGAAGGGAAGGGAGAGAGGGAGGGAAGGAAGGGAAAGAATAGATGGGGAGAATAGGCAAAATGAACAAAGGAAGGCAGTGGTCCCATTTCATCACCTATTCCATCAGGGAAAGAAGGGCTCATGTAATTCAGTGGTGGTAGCATAGTGGTTAAGAGGGAGTCTAAAGTAATCCATACAGACATGGTGCTGTCCACAGAACACTTAGACTCTTTGAACTTAAATCCATTTTATTAAGTAGGTATAATGTATCTGTTTTTAAAAATATATTATAAAAGTTAAACTTGGTGTGCTATCTCCAACATATTAAGTGCTCAATAAATGTTACATATTTAGTATTTTTAAAGTTCTTATTATTTAAAAAATAAGAATTAAAAAAATAAATTCTGTATTTTTCTACTGTATTTTTCTTATGTATTTTTTCTACTTTTTACCTTCATCATGAACCAGAAAATTCCTTCCTCTAGAAGCCTTATCTCTTCAACCCAGAATTTCCCAAAGTATTTTGAGAAATAGATGTCAATACTAGTAGGTATTACATAAAGAAAGGGTTCGTATTTAAATAAATTTAAGAAACACTGGATTAAAAATAAATTAGCCAGGTTCTTTACAGCAGAACTTTTCACAAGATTGGAATATGCTAATACACATTCTAAATCTGAAGAGGGGCCCAGGAACATAGCTTTTCTGCAGTTACTTGGCTATAGACTATCTCTCTCCCACTTCTTCCCAGAGAATTGTATGGAATTTGTGTTCTTTGGAACTTATGTGCCCAATACTACCTCAAAGAATTATCAGACTATTTTTTCTAGATTCTCTGTTTATATTCTGAAGCACTTCATTAATAATTTTGTTAAGTATCAGTTTGTAGCAAGTTTAGAAAGTAGTGAAAAGTATACATGAACTAGAAATCCTCTGATTCTCCTCTTAAAGTCAATTCTTCAGGTTTCATCCTATTTCCTTTTAGTCTTTATTCTGTGCATTTTTACTTTATATAGTAGAACTGAGAAAAAAAGGAAAAAAATATATGCATATTTTTAACATTCAATTTGTGAAAGGTTGCTTTGAAGCTTTACTTTTAAAAACTGATTATGATCTGTCTGTAGATGACCTGTGGTGACCCTTTAGCTATAATGGGGGATGGTAGTATTCTAAGCAGTGTTTTCCCTGATTACCTCTTTGGTGATAAGGCTCAAAGGTTAAGCCTCTAGCTACACATGTTTTATATCAACCAGCCCAAGCCTATACCTAAAGTACACAGGGTTCCATGTAAATATATTGGTGGGTCCTCTATCTATAAAAACAATTATATTCAAATGTTTTATAAATTCATGGACCCTTGTGAAGTCAATGGTAAAATTTAGATACATATTTAGGGGAGAGGAGATATATTTGGTTATGTTCAATAAATGCATGTGAAGTATCCAGACACATCCTTTATGTTCTTTATTGTCAAATGCACAACCCTAATTAATTTCGTATTTCATATCTGGAAGAAAAGGTGGAAACTGACATTACTCATGGTACATGGCTCTTTGGAACATAGTTAAAGTTTCCTAATACCATTTACTTAATGCTGCTTATATCATTACTCATAGCCCTTCATCATTCATAGTGTTATTAAAGAAAAAAATTATTCATAATACTTCTTAAAGAGTGGTAAGGCATACTTTATCCAGGGAGCTTACTGGAATGGATGGGATTCTGTAGTAGGGAAGGGAGATCAGGCTCAACTTCAATAAGTAAAAGTGAGAATTTATAACCAAGGAATGAGGCAGCATGGTGATCTGTGGACAGAAATTTACAAATTACTAATAAGAAATATAAGAGAAAGAGAGGATTCTGACTAAACCAACTGAACAGGGTTCTTACTAAAGATAGGCCATGGTGATCAGACGTCACCAGGAAGATAAGGAACCTGATCAGTTGAAGACTGGGAGGAACGGCTATGGTTAGACTGCTAAAATTGGATAATGCATAGATGTCCATCGAAGCTCAAAAGTCAGGGCCCAGTTGAGAAGAGAGTTCGGGGAAGCCCAAGTAGAGTTTGGTCAAGGAGAAAAATCTTTGTCAGTGTCCCTCACAAATACTGGTTTCTAATGATTTTCTGAAAGTTTGGTGATGCTTTGTTGATAGTGAACACAAATACAGAATTCATCAATTCATCCAAAGTATGTGGGAAAATGTGAATAATAACTTATGTCTTGGTCATGGTGAATGTTCCATCCAGGATTGTATATCGTAAACATAGATTAATATGTCTTTCAAGCATGCCTCCTCTCTCCCCCTCCCAAACTCTTTAGCTTTGGACCATGATGACTGCATTCCTAGAACATGTTCTTTTCTGAGGTTGATTGCACAATGTTACTGCCTTCCACATACCATCAACAGCAAGAAGAATGGGTAAGGGATCCAAAATGCGAAGAACCAACAGTCCCATTTGCGCAAGGAAAGCTGGTTCTCATAAAGCACAGCTTAAAAGACCTAGGAGAGTATAGCATTCTATATATCAATTGACAACAGTCATAGGTATTTGTTGGAAATCCAGAGCAACCACTTTGGAAGACTTCAAAGAAGATGGGCATGAGCTAAGCATCACCACGTCTAGAGAACAGCCTTGCACTGCTGTCCAGGAGGGAACGCAGGGTAAAGAATGTGTGTTGCCACCCAGGCTGTTTTTAGTTATAACCCAGAGACAGCACCATGACTAGAACATAGATAGGCAATAACCAATTAAGCACATGGCTAAAGCCTAGAGGTCATCAGTAGCCCAGTGCTCTGGACTTGTCCTATTTCTGACATAAGTGGGAGTAACATTCTGGCGGCTCAATCTTGCATGACCATGTGAAAGAGATACTACATCAGCTAAAGAAGTGATCTGGCCTCTGAGCCATCCTCCTGGAACTGGGGCCTAACCATGTATATTTTTAATCTTCAGTCTGTGAAAGATTGTTTTGAAGCTTTTTGGACTATAGAACAAACGCATATCCGTAACTTCTGGAGTTCCTCAGAACATCTGGTTACCTCCACGGGGAGTAGATGGTTTGAGAGCACCCTGGAGATGAGAAAGTGGGGTTGGCATTGCCCAATTGTCACAGCTCTGCCTGGTTTGATCTCAGGCACTGGTGAGGGGCTTGATTACCCCCACTTACCAGTGTCAGAGGCATTACTGCAACTGGTCCAAAAGTTTCAGTTCTGTCTGAGTGACAAATTCCAAATAAATGTCTCCTACCTCATCCTCAGAAGTATATTCACAAGAGACAGGTTGGGTGTTGAGCGTGCAGTTCACTTCAGAGAAACATGTCATTTAAAAAAATATATTGTATTGAATTTATTGGGGTTACATTTGGTTAATAAAATTATATAGGTTTCAACAATACAATTCAATAATACATCATCTGTATATTGTATTTGTGTGTTCAGTAAAAATCAAGTAATTTCTACTCTCCTAAAAGAAAAGCATATTCCTTTAACAGAAAGTAGGCAAATCATGGAAATCAACATGTAAACACCCCAGTGACACATTCCTCACTTCACAGGGAGTTGATAATAATAGAAATAGTATGAGTAGTAACAGTAGTAAGAAGTGTAAGTTGTGTCACTCCCCACTTTTCTCTGCCTGAATCGTGCTCCTCCTTCAAGCCTATAGACTCTCCATTCTTCCCAAGCATGCCATTGGATTTTTTCCTAATTGCTTGTGTACATCTGAATTTTATTCAATAAGCATGTGCAGTCTCCTAGCAGATGACCTTTAAGCCATTGGCTGGTCTTGACAATACCGTTTTCACTAGAAACCTGGGGCATCTCTGGGTTTGAATCCTGCCTTTCTTGGGAAAAGTTATTTAATGTCCACAGAAGTTTGTTGACTGAAAAGCTAGCTCAGCCTCTTGCATCCCTCCCTGACCACTCCCTTGCCTTTACTGCTCCCTGGTCAGGTCCCAGGCATCAGCTTTGTGCTGCCTTCAGCACTGCATGCTTACTGGTACTGAGACATTGTGACTCCCTCCACCCTTAGCCCTCTTCCTCCTAATTCTAAAGTGCTGGCGCTCTGGCTGCTTACCACCACCAGGCTGCGCCTTTGGAGTCAGATTTTGGGGTTGACTGTAATGATGATGGATGAGGCAGAGGAATGGCAAAGGCTGTCTTCTGGAGCTCAATCATAGGGAAACGGGGAGCCAAGTGTGGCCACCCAGGCTCTATCACGCTTCTTGGATGGGCTGGTTCCAGACAATGGTGCCCACATACCTTGCAGCTACCAACTCCTCACCCTCCTGGTCACCCACTGGAGGAGGGGTTTTCCTCTCAGCTATTTGCTTCCCCTTTCAACCAATATTTGTTCACTTGTCTTCTCAGTTGCTCATTAACCACACACTCATCCATTGATTTAAACTGACAGAGCCCCTGGAATGAGAAGAAATGCATAGTTTTTGTGATCTCACAGTGCAGGCACTTTCTGTAGATGATCTTACTCACTGTGTTTGGGAGCACAGGCTCTGCAGTCAAAATGCCTGCATTCAAATCCTGAATCTTCCATTTATAGTTGTGTGGCCCGAGGCTTTCCACTCTTCCCAATCATGCCATTGGATTTTTAAGTTTGTTTTTTTTTTTTCTGTCCTACCTTCCAGCTATACTTATGACTTTCTGAAACAACCCTTTCAACCTATAACTTTATGAAGGGGTTTTTCCTCCAGCAAACCCCAGACTCCTCTCGCTGCATTGTTTCCCTTCCTTGGAGTACCATTTCTGCTGGCTCCTGGGGGAGCCTGAGCAGACCCATCCTGTCTTTCCTGCTTTAGTTCCTGCCACCCTCTCTTCCACGTCTTCTGTTCAGCCATACATGCTCTCTCTGGGATTTGTTCTGTCACCACCATAACCACCAGCCCCTACCTTTGCTCTCACTGTGACCTCAGCCTAGAGTCCTCTTTCTGCCTTTCTGCACTCTGCCTATGAAAGCATCAGGGCCTAACCTAAGTGCCTCCCTCTCTGTGAGGTCTTCCGGAGCTCTGCAGGCAGAGGTGGCCAGTCCATGTCCCATGTGTCCCTTCCCTGAACTCTCATAGCATTTATCATAGAGTTGTCATTGTCTGCTTCTAGGTCTGTCTCAGCACAGTTCTTGAGGTCAAGGACAGTATCTCACTCATATTAGGGTTCCTAGCACCCAGCATGGGTCTGAGGAATCAGCAGGTATATGTAAATTAGGTAAATGAAATGGAATTGCAGTAAAGTGAGCTGGGCCTTTGAGCATGAATATGAGTTATAAGTGAGAATTGGTAATAGCTTAATACTCATTAAACCTAATGTTAGATTCAGGCTGCTTTTAAAGAAAAGCAAGTGCTTGGACCTAGCCTCCCTTCCTTCCTTCCTCCCTTCCTTCCTCCCTTCCTCCCTTCCTTCCTCCCTTCCTCCCTCCCTCCCTCCCTCCCTCCCTCCCTCCCTCCCTCCCTCCCTCCCTCCCTCCCTTCCTTCCTTCCTTCCTTCCTTCCTTCCTTCCTTCCTTCCTTCCTTCCTTCCTTCCTTCCTTCCTTCCTCTTTCTTCTAGAATGATTTGTCCTTTTTTTGTGTTGCTGGAATACAGTAGAGTAAGCCCTGCTCCTTACCCAATATTACCTCTTCATGAGGCTTTTTCGGGCCTCTAAAACCCTCTGACATAGCTCCTCAGCCCCTGTCCCTCTATCTTTTGCAGAGTTCTAACAGAGCCTTGGTATCCATTCAGGGTGATAACCAGCTAGCTGAAACCTTTTCCCCATGGATTCAAGAACAGGGAAGATTGGCAGTATTAGAATATTTCTATAACATTGTTGTTGTTTTTTAAAAATATATATATATATATTTATTTTCAGAGAGGAAGGGGGAAAGAGAGAGATAGAAACATCAATGATAAGAGAATCATTGATTGACTGCCTCCTGCATGCCCCACACTGTGGATCGAGCAGGCAACCTGGGCATGTGTGCAGACCAGGAATTGAACCATGACCTCCTGGTTCATAGGTTGACACTGAGCCACGCTGGTAGGGCTCCATTCCACTGTTTTATTTATGTCAGGATTAGCCTTTTGCTGGTGGAGAGTGAGAAGATATAATCTGTACCTTACAGATAGAAAAGCCGCGGCTCAGAGAACTTGTGAGGTCGTCTATTTTCACATCTGAGCATGGGCCTGCCAAAATGCATTTCACTGTGGATGGCCTAGCTTTTTCAGTGGCAGAACCATTTTCAATAGCACTAAGGCTATTTTACACAAGAAAACCAGCTCACTCTGGGTTGGCAAATGACATAGGGAGATAAAATGTTGAGATTTGCTGCTGAGAAAATAACATGTTCAGGGTTGTGTCCCAAAGAGTAGTAATTCCAGTAATTGCTGACTTTTATATTTTTGTTTTTGTTTTTCCACTTTGCTCCCCATGCCTTCATGTATGTGGGTAGTTAGGACTGGCTCCTTCCTGAGAAGATCTGTGAGTTACTGTTTTCCTTTAATATGCAAGGCTTCTAGGTCAGCCCCAAGGGTACCCTAGGAAACTTAATTCATCCATCTCAGCTAGGAAAGAGGAGGTAGGTTTGGGATCATTGAAAAATTTTTGCCCTAGACATCTTGAAAACCATGCCACAATTTGTTTTGCTCTCAACTTATAGGCAACTAGGAATTATTGAATAAGGGAGATCTAAGTAAGGCTGTTTTAAGGGGAAGATTAGGCCAAATGAGGAAAGTTTCAAAGAAAAGTAATGGCCTAAACAATGTTAGTATTGTCTACATTTGATAAAAATTGTACTTAAAATAATAATATGTTTTATTATTCATTTTATATCTTTTAATACATCAAAGTTTTAGAGTATATTGCCAGTGAAAAATTATTGGGTCCTATTGACCTCAAGTCATTAGAAATTGCACAGTTTTTATGGTTATTATATTAGGTTTCTAGAGGAATTTAAGCCTGAATTTCTAGCCTAGTTTCTTTCCTGCAACTACACTGGACTATTAGGCCCCAAGTCTGAGATGTTCTTGCCTTCTTTTATGTCAACTAATATTATGTCCAACCATTAAGGACATATACATGATGATTGGTGATGAAAAAAATAAAATAAATTTTTTAAAAATGCCATGGAGCTCCCACCCAGTGTCAAATTTGCCCTATTTCTTGAAGTTCCTAGACTTGATTTCATGCAGATTTAATTGCTACTTTTTCCTTTATTTCCAGTTACTTCTCATTACTAGTACATTTAAAATAACATTGAAACTCTTATCATAGTCTATAAAGCCCTGAATAATTTAATTTCTGCCTATCACAACTACTTCATCTTCTCTTTCCTCCCCATTTCTCATTAAGGTCTAGCCACACTAGCCTTTTCAGTTTTCTCAAGTAGTCCAAGCTTATTTCCTGTATCAGCATCCTGGCAGGAATTTGAAGATAATTTAATAAAGGGATAATTGATAAGGGTATTAGCAGGATATAGGAAAAATACAAGGTAGAGTGCAGTGCCTGGAGCTAGTAATATTTGGGCACTGTTATCTCCCAAAACCTGAAGAGGCAAAGGGAGCAAGTGGGAATCAGACTCCAGAATAAAAGAGCTCTGTTGAGAGGGTCACCTGACAGGAACTGAGAAAGGAAGACTGAGGGACACACCTAGTTTAAGGTGACCCCATAAGGAATGATCCAGAAATAAAGATTCAAACACTTCTCTCCTCTCTCCTTCCCATATCTTTCTGAGGCTCTCCATTGTCTAAACTCAACCTGGAAGTTAGTTGTCAAGAGAACCCTTTCTATTTAGTTAGTTGAACCAATTGCCCAAATCAGCAATTTCATAAAATTCAACTCAACACATACAGATCAGCACTCTAAAGCAAAGAGAGGAGCACTCTCATCCTGATCTTCAAGTGGCTTTCTTTTCATTTTTCCCTCAGCTCAAATGTTAGCTCTTCACAGAAGGCTCCCCTAAATATGCAATCAAAGTAACATAACCCCAAGCATCAATGTTGCTATTAAATCCTTAGGTCTCATTTTATTCATAGTATTTATCACCATCTGAGCTTATCTGTTTCATTTTTTCCTGTTAAATTTAATTTTCTGTCTTATTGCACTGTAATGTAAGCTGTGTGTCTCTTCTAATTCACTACTATGTGTCCAGCACCTATCACAGTGCTGATGCATGGATGGCACTCACTAATTCTTTATTAAATAAATGAATTCACTACTCTTTCTTTTCATAGCAGCTTATACTTCTTTCAGGGTATTATCACAGTCTGACCTATGCTATAGTTGTTTATGTATCTTTCTTGAAACTAATAACATTAATTAATTCTCTTTAACTCCTAGCATCTAGTAAGGGGCCTAGTACATAGTAACAGATTAATAAAATTTTAAGTGAAATAACTGTCCACCTTAAAATATGGCAAATTTGATACTGAGTGGGAGCTCCATGGCATTTTTTAAAAATGTATCTTATTTTTTTCATCACCAATTATCATGTGTATGTCCTCTTCTGCCTCCATCCATCCCTTATCCCCCATAATCTCCACACTGTTGTCCATGTCCACGAGTTCTCTCTCTCTCCCCCCCTCTCTCTCCCTCTCTCTCTCTCTCTCTCTTTCTCTCTCTCATGCTCTGTACCTCCAACCCCCACATGGCATTCTATTTTGAGCTCAAGAAACTGTCTTGTATCATTACCTAATTGTTGCCTACCTATGTCTTGTTACCTTAGTTTCTGCAAGGATAAGCACCATGCTCCTAGGTCCTCCAAAGCATCCTCAGATTCTTAGTTAGTGTTTGTAGTTCTTGCTTTAGACATATTTCTAAATAGCTTTCTTGGCTGCCTTTACAGTCCACAGTAAAATAAATGAAGGAAAGCAGGAAAGATAAAGGGCTGCTATAGCCAGTAGATTAATATCCACGTGAGCAACAGTCCGTAGGAAACAGGAAACAGAAATTCAGGCTCCATGAGATTCTGAACACTTACTCTCTTATTACTTGTCTCCCAAGTATCTAGAAAAGTCTCTTTTATGTGGAGGTAATAATAATGATTAAAATAATAGCTTAGGGCTATTAAGTGACAGATGCACCTAGACTTTTGTTCCAGAGTCCATGCTCAATAAATATGCCTTGAATTAATGAATAAATAAAAGAATCAGTGAAATAAATGTGTTACTTCTCAGTCTCAAATTCATTTGATTTTATCTTAGGATGGTATTTATACTTAAGAAGAAATGCAGTTTACACTGTACTTGCAATGTTTGCTAACCCGAATATAGCTGAATCTAAGTGGAGGGAAATTAATAATACTCTCCCTTTTTAAATACCAGTAAATGTTACTATGCATTTCTGTTGTGTTTAAATATAAACTTCATTAAAACCATGTTTCTCTCTTGACTTTCTATCTCAGTAATTAAAGCAGTTTCTTAACTCTCAGAAATGGTATTCACCTTTTAAAAAGCCCCAAGAAGGAATATAAATATTTAGTCCCAGTTTTACATGATGACAATTTTCCCTTAGGCACAATCCCATTGCATTTATAGTACTTGCCAGAGAAGTGCCAGTCACATGGCTCCAAATCCAGCCAAAGAAAGAGGACTAAACTTTAAGTAGAAAAATAAAATAAAAGGAAGGAAAAAGCCCTGGATGTGTATCATATCACCCTGGCAGTGCCTGTAGAACCTATGGCAGTGCATGCAGGTCAATGAGTACATTCAAGAAGTCTTTGTCTTTGTAACTTGAGAATCACCAGCAGTGGGGTTTTATATATTTCACAAGCTGGCTGTGTTCCTCACCAATAATGTCCCTGGAGCCTCAGCAACTTTTTTTTTAGATTACTAAATATCTCCCTTTGGAAATCTGTGCAAATTGGAGAGCCGGTCCTGGTGTGATGAGTATAGTTGTGTGTGCCCCATCCTAAGAGGATCATGTAGCTTTTCTGGAACAGGTCAGTCTGAGAGGAGAAGGGTGTGGCCATGAGGATGAAGGAGCTAGAGCTGTTGAGCCTGGAGAAGAGCCTACTTCTGAATTTGCTTGCTCTGTGGCCTTGGGCAATTCTACACATCTAGGTTTCCTCTTCTATAAATTGTGCTTGTAGTAAAATAGAAAATATATGGGACAGTACCAAATCAATTATAAAGTTTTATCTGTTATTGTTTTATTGTTATCTAAATAGCTTATGATACCAAACATTCAGTCAAAAAAGTAGCACATTATAAAAAGTGTTAGCCTAACCCTGGCCAGGTGGCTCAGTTGGTTGGAATGCCATCCCATGGACCAAAAGGTTACAGGTTAATTCCCAGCCAGGGCATGTACCTGGATTGCATGTTCAATCTCTGGTCAGGGTGTGTACAGAGGGCAACCCATATCAGTTTCTTTCTCAAATCCATGTTTATCTCTGTGTGTATCTCTCCCTTCCTCTCTCTCTCAAATCAATGAAAACATCTCCTTGTGTGACGGAAAAGAAAAACAAAACTGCTAGCTCAGCCAGTGTTGCTCAGTGGCTGAGCATCGACCCATGAACCAAGAGATCAATCACTGTTTGATTCCGGGTCAGGGCATATGCCCAGGCTGCAGCTCAGCTCCCAGTAGGGGGCATGCAGGACTCAGAAGATCAATAATTCTATCATCATTAACATTTCTATAACTCTCTTTCTCTCCCTTCCTCTCTCTGGAAATCAATAAAAACATTTTTAAATATAAAAAATGAAACTATTCGCCTCAGAATCAAAAGGACTGAGTACATATTTTAGTTTTGCCACTTGATAGTTGGGTAACTCTGTGCCGTTTACTTAGTAGTCTGAGTTTCACCTTTTTAATCTATAGAATTGGAATTCATAAGATAACTCAAGAAACAGATATTGAATCCTGTTTTATGCATGAATTTGGTTGTATGTGGAGGGAAAAAACATAGGTGCTCATATCTTGTGAAGAAGACAATAAGTAAAAACACACAGGGTCCTTATTCCCCTCTTACCTCCCCCCATCTCACCCCCCTTATTCCCTCACCCCCTGTTGTCTGTGTCCATTGGTTAGGTGAACACATATGAAACCCCATAACCAATAAAGAAATTTTAAAAAACAGAAACAAAAATCACAGGGTTGCCCTCGTCGGGTGTCTGCGTTGGTTGCAATATCTCCTAATCTACCAAAAGGGTTACAGTTTAATTCCCAGTCAGGCACATACCTAGGTTGTGGATTCAATTCTTGGTTGGGTTCAACACCAGGTTGGAGCATGAGCAGGAGGCAATCAATCAATGTTTCTCTCTAACGTAGATGTCTCTCTCTCTCTCTCTCTCTCTCTCTCTCTCTTCTCCTCCCCCTCCCCCTCCCCCTTCCTCTTCCTCCTCCTTCTCCCCCTCCCCCCTCCTCCTCCTCCTCCTCTTTCTCCTTCCTCTTCCTCTTCTTCTTCCTCCTCTTCCTCTTCTTCCTCTTCTTCCTCCCCTCCTCCTCCTCCTTCTCCTCCTCCTCTTTCCCTTCTCCTTCTCCTTCTCCTTCTCCTTCTCCTTCTCCTTCTCCTTCTCCTCCTCCTCCTCCTCCTCCTCCTCCTCCTCCTCCTCCTCCTCCTTCTTCTCTCTAAAATCAATAAACATATCACATATCTGGGGGTGAAGATTAAAAAAAAATACCAGACAGGGTCATAACTTGTAATCAAGTGTCATCACTCTGTAGAGAAGTGGATCTTCTGATGCTTTATTACCTATTTCCAAACAGGATTTAATGGAACAAACAATAAAAAGGAATGCTAAAACAGTCTCTTGTGAAGACTGCTTACACCACAGTATCATTTGACCCTCAGAATGTACTGTAGTTCTAGGAGATAGGAAGAGCAGTAACATTGTTACCCTCACACAATCATCTATTCATTTAGCATATTTATCAAGAGCTGATTATTGTACATAAAGTACTATAATTGTTTTTAAAGTGTAAATACTTGTGTCACTTACTCAAGTGATTTTCACGCACACACACACACAAAATAATATGAAAGGTTCCTTATTGGATGTCCCCTGTGCAGCTGTATGGAGAGGAGAAGATCCTTGAACTTGCAGCCTGGAGTTTGAATTTCTGCTCTACCAGGACTGGCAAGGGAGCTCTGGCTAGTTGTAGAGACTGACACTTGACAGGCTCTCCATAAATAGTGAGAAAACAAATGTATAAGTGGATGAATAAATAAATGAATGATGCCATGTCTTGTGTCTGTTTGCTCAAATGTAAAACGAAGATAACTCCTCGATCCCAAAATGGTTGTGGGATTTATATGAACTATTGTATGTAAAAATTGCTTCTATAAATGGCCAACCAACAACTATGGCTGTTCCTGAGCTCCATCCTCCTCTTACCCAGTGCAGACAGCAAGTTTCTCCCAGAATTCCCCTGCTCTGGTCTAAGTTGCCTGGCTGAGTATGTTTCAGAAGCCTTTTCTTTTGGATTGATTTCTCTGGTTGCAGGGTTGATAATAAACTATAGGGCTACGTGTAAAGAAACCAGTTTTGAAGCTATTTCTGTTATCTAGGCAAGAAACGGTGCTAACCTGAACCAGAGTGGTAGCAGTGGATTGTTCATTGGATTTATTTTTAAAGCAAGCCCAATAGCAGTTCTTAAAGGATTGGATATGTGGTAAAAGAGAGAGAGGAGTCAAGGATGATGCAGGATTTTTGCTCTGAGTTACAAGGATGGAATTGGCATCCAGTGAAATGGGAAAAAGTGTACATGGAGTAGGTTTGTGTAGATAAGGTCAGAAGCTAATTTGGCGACATGTTACACTTGCAGTGTTTATTAGAACCCAAGTGGAAATGTTGAGGAGACAGTTGGATATTTGATTCTGGAAATAGAGAAAGAAATTTGAGCTAGAGATATAAATTAAGTCAATAGTTCCACAGCAGGGTCAAGGGGGATGAGGACAACCATTCTTTTTGACAACCAGGAGACCACATTGATGTTTTCAGAGCCATTTCAGGGACATGATATGGAAAGAAGTCAGATTGTGTTATGTTAAGGAATAAATGAGCATTGAAGATATAGCAGTAGTTCATGTGGGTTACTGTTTTCAAGTATTTTGATAGTGGAAGGAAAGGACAAAGGAGGTGGGAGTTAAAAGAAGAGAACTGATATCTTAATTAGGCCATAATTTTGGTGAATTGATTATTCCATACCTTTTAACACACTTTTCTCCACTTTTTTAATTCAAAGTCTGTCTCTAACTGTTCCTTCTCTAGTTCTCCTTCTGCCTGCGCCTTGAAAGTTCTGTTCACAGTGTTTTTCTCTTTGGATGTTGTTCATCATAGAAAAATATAAAAGCCGAGCCTGGCATACAAGACTCTTGAAGGTCTGGCTCTTAGTCTATGTTAGGGTAAGTTTTTTCTTCCCACATTGTCACTCCAATTCAGCCTAAGCTCTCTCCACTCTGAATTGTTTTCCAGGCCTGGAACTTCTTATCTTCATGCTTCCATGCCTTTAAGCATGTCCTTCACTTTGCACAGAAGCCCCACCTGCTCCTTTTCATTATGAATATAAATCTTCCTTCTTGTTCAGGCCTCTGCTCAAGTGCCATTTTTTTCTAGGAAGCCTCAACGTCCCTCGCTCACTTGTAAGAATTAGAGCCCATTCTCTGTTTTTCTTTTCTCTGTGTGTGTTTTTCTTATAGTAATAATTATTTTCAACTTGTCCAAAAATGCTTTAAATTAGTGATTTTATAAGTGTTGGTGTAAATGTCCAAATGTTGGGCAAACTCTCTGAAGCTTTGAGATTCCGTGTGATTCTCTCATGACTAAGTGCCCTGAACATGCCCAATTCTGACATAATCTGCCCACCCACTGACTACCTTGTATAGCTCATCATCTTCTATTGGCCTGAGGATAAGTAATCTGGATTTTAGTTCTCAGTTCATTGGCAAATAATGAGTATAAGTATCAATATTAATATTGTGATTATTAACTTGTTACGGTATACAAAATGAGGATCTCAGTCTCTACTGCAATCCTGAAACCAATGATTATGGCACTATTTAAATGTTACTCCCTTTAGGGAGTCTTCCTGGTATTCTTAGTATTACATACGGTTAATATCATAAATAGTTTAGTGTCATATTAATAGGATGATATTTAGACCCAGGTAGATCTGGGTTCAAATTCTTGCTCTGTTATTATTTAATGGTGTGACCTTGAATAAATTATGTAATGCCTCTGATCATCAGTATCATGAGCTATAAAATAGGTACTTAATTAGAAAAAAAATGAGATGGTAAATATAAAACATCTGGCAGACTGCTGGATACATATAAATTTACAAGTAAATATTTGTCAATTTAATTTTACTGAGTTGATCTAGTTCATGAAGCATCCTCTCTGCTTTTAATGCCACAAACTCTTTTGGGGACAAAATTAGATTTTCAATTTTGCTTTTATTAAGTGAAAAGCATTGCTGTTTTAACCTGCTGTGAACCTCTGTAGTGGACTAATTGTCTGAAGTACTAGCATATTTTTGTATTTAAATAGAAAAAATTGAATTATAGAATAAACAGCAGTAGAAATTCCTGCAGGGGGTATTTTTCAACATAAACTATTATCCCTTCCAGTCATATGAATAGACACAGCAAAGCTTCTGTATTTATATATTTTCATTAAAAACAAAACAATTTCACAAGTTAATTTATTGTATTCATCACAATAGCTAAATTCAAATTAAATAGTCTAGTGCTTAAAGATATTAAAGACTGACTTACTGAAATGAGTCTATACTTTTGGTACAGTTTTCTTAATAAGAGCCTGTAGTTGTTATTTTCTAGCAAGAAATCTAAAAGGGTTTCACAGCACCATTTTTTTCTGATGCATTATTTTTGGAGATTTTAAATTGTTCCCTGGTTACTTTCAGAAATCAAATTCTCTAATAATACCTGTTAACTCTGGGAACAGCAATGCATAGTGAACAAGGCACAGCTTGAGGGTTGGCAAGATCTACATTCAAATTCTGGGCTTATGCAAAGTCCTCAATGTCTTCCAACACTTTCCTCCTCTTTGAGATGCAACTTAGTTTTAAGAGTAATTGTGTTAAATGAATTGATGCAAGTGAAATGCCTGGCACCAAGTAACTGTTGCTTTTTAAGTTGTCTTCACTTACATTTATCAATGAAACAGGATTTTCTTACTTTCCAAAGCAAGAGTATTTGGTTATTGCATTTTCCTCTGGGCCTGCCCTTGTAAGAGATAATATGAAAATTTAAACTTGGGATCTTTTTTTAAATTGCTTTGGATCGAAAATATTTTGTTACAGTTTGGGCTATGACTTCTTCACAATTACTGTTAATTTATTTGGTACTTTATGAATGAGGGGCTGTTTTCTAATAAAAATCTAGGAAAAAATTATCTCTCTACCATGTGACATTGTCCACACCATGAGAGTAGAAACCAAGTTGACATGGTGTGCTGAGAGGGACAGGAACTTGGAAGAAAGACAGATTTGGGCTTAAACTTTCACTCTGTATCTGGGTGACCTTGAGAAAGTCACCTGCCCTCTCTGAGCCTGTTTGTTCATTGAAAAATGGAGATACTGCTCACTTCACAAAGTAATTGTGATGAACAATTGAGTTGATGAATAGGAAAGTAGTTCTTAATCTATAAAATCCAGGCACCTATTTTCCATTACTTTTATTTCTATCAGTTTTTTATACTGTCCTCCTTTACTCTTCTTTCCAATATGGAAGCTACCATAAGTCCTCTGCTTAGACTGTCTGCAGGTTCAGTCTGATCATGCTCCATGTGCACTTCATCTGGTTCTCCCGGGAGGCAGCTTGGTTTATGAGAAAGAATTCAAAGTGTGGACTTTGAAGCCAGTGATCTGTGCTTTGTATCTCATTTCAGCACTCGCGGGCTGTATGACTATGGGCCAGTTATTCAAATATTTTTAGTATCATTTCCCCATGTATAAAATGGAGACATTAAACCCTACTTCTCTCTCTGATTATGAAGACTAAATGATATGCCTAGTAAATGTCTACTCATGTAAGTGCCAAATAAATA
The DNA here is from genome assembly GCA_027563665.1 of Antrozous pallidus. NCBI lineage: Eukaryota > Metazoa > Chordata > Mammalia > Chiroptera > Vespertilionidae > Antrozous > Antrozous pallidus. Next base: position 176,181,823 of record CM050508.1, on the reverse strand, counting down.
TTTTATTACTTTAGAAATCTAAAATCTCCAAAATAGGCCTTTTTATGTATTTTCCAGAAAATGCACCAGAATATGCTAGTTTTTGGACATGTGTTTGGACATTGAGAGATTAAATGCCCATATTATTATTATTATTATTATTATTATTATTATTGGTACACTTTGACTTTTATGGATAGTTAAAAATTACTTTTCACATTCACACTGTGAAATGCTTCCCTTTCATATTTGTTAGCAGGCCAAGTCATGTACTGACCACAAGCAAACCTTGGACTCCTCTGAGCTGACTCAGAGTTGTCAAGAAAACTCTCACCCATTCTCTAATGGTTTCTCACATCCATCTGTGGTTAGTAGGTTTTTTTTCCCCTTTGTGCAGCTGTTCTGTTGGAAGATGATTCTCTCTTGGGACTTTTGAATCCAACTGTCTCATTTCATAGAAACCAAAGCTTAGACAGAGGAAGAACAGTCAGTTTTCCTGGTTTCCTCCCCAGTGTTATTTCTATAAAATCATGCTACTATTATTTATTTTATCTACAGTGAATCTTAACCCTCACATTATCCCATGTGACCCGTGAGGAAACAAGATTCATAGGGGGACTTACCCAAGGTCCACAACTGGTAAATAGCAGAGTTGGTTTCAAATCTAGATCCTGTTCTTCTCTAGGGAACTTCATAAGCCTGCTGCCTTTCTAAAGCCTCCAAATTGCTTATAAAACAGTGCCATGGTCAGAGTTGACACATAAAACACTTATGAGGGTGGAGTTAAATCTTCAGTGGCAGCTATGGGCAATTGGGCAGGACTCCAGCCAGCCAAATGCTGACAAAAACGTTTTCATTTCAAAGTACATTTGAACCATTCTTCTTAGAATTTTTCTCTACCTAGTATCATTTTGTCTACTTTCTAGTGTGCATTCTGCTGATTGTAGAGGACTCTTCATTGCAAACTAGGCTAGGTTTGGAGGTAGGGTAAGGTAGGTTAATTCATTTTTTCCCACAGGAAACTATAGAATTAAGATGCACATTTAGTATTTACTTATATATTTGTTATTCGTTTGTTGGCTTGTTTTATTATATTAAATTTGTCATAAATTCTTTGGAGTAAATTATAAAAATACAGAGTTTATCATTGTCTCCCAGGCCCCCAAGTGGCATTTCTGCACTTCCAGCTTCATCTCTAGGAACTCTGGAAATGATGCAACCACATCGTTTTCCGTTAGATCCCAGAAGGCACCAGACTCTTTCCCATTTAGAGACATTTCACAGACTCTCCCTTCCAGCAGAATGAGAGAGGGAAAGAGGAAGCCAGGAGTAAGATTATACCCACATTTGTTGAGGTTGAGTAATAAACCTGGTTTTTTGTTTTCTAGTAACCGAGGCAGGAGAGATACAAGATGGGATATATGGCTCACACTGTCCACTACCAAACTGAATTCAGTTTCTTAGGATAAACACAGCTTTTATTTACACTGAGACTCAGGGGAGGGGAAAAGGATAGGCAGTCTTTAAAGAATATAATTTATAATGTGAAAAACAACATTCTCAGACACATCCTTGACAGTAAGGAAAAAGTTTCATAGGGCTATTTCTTATAACATCCCTCAATGTATCCTTAGTTATCTGACTGACACATTGATGAAAGTTATCCTATAAGAGACCAAAATAGTGATATCTTGTTCCCTGGCTTGATCCTAAGGTACATTTTAGAGTCTCAAGAAGCAGATGAACTGCATACTCTTTAGGCCCTTGTCCATTATTTTTTTTCTTTCAATTGAACTTTTTATAACTATTGAATTTTAAGGAACTTAAGCTTGAGCATCTGACAATTAACTAACTGTATAAGTTACTAATCACACATTTTCTAAATAATCAATGGTCTGTGTAACCCTTTTACAATGGAAGGTTTCTGGAACTCAATCTCCTCATCTATAAATTAGAGATAATCTCAGTTGGATATTGTAAAAATCAAGTAATATGGTCTATATATCCATGTCGACCAGGACGACCAAACAACTGGTCACCATGAGGTGCATTGAGCACCTCTTGGTCCCTCTCCCATAGCTTGCAGGCTCTGATCGCAGCAAGGCCAGTGGCGGGTGGGCAGGGCAGCGAGCTTGGCAGTGAGCAGTAGTGGGTGGGTGGGTGGGGCAGTGAGCAGTGGTGGGCTACCGCACATGATTTCATACGCTGGGCTTCTAGTATTACAATAATAATAATAATAATAATAATAATAATAATAATAATAATTTGTGCAAAAAAAATTGCAACGGTTAACAGCTATAGGAGGCATATACTGCTAATTGTTTTTATTTGAATGATAACATTGGATCTTTACAACAAACTTTAAAAGATAAGTATTATTATTTCATTGATTTTGAAAAATAAAAAAAAATAAAAAATAAAATTTAAGTAAGTGTCCCAAGGTCAAAGTGTTGGTAAGAGTTGAGATTGAATTGAAGCTTAGGTAGACTCCAGAGTTCTTACTTTTAACTACCATACTATACTAGCTATGCGGTGTTCAATAAATAGATTAATAGTATTTTATAGTCACACTGTAAATTGTTGTTGATCAGTGTAAGATTAATATTATTGGAGTATTTTTCTTAGATAGTGTTACATAGCCTGCAGCATTTTATTTGGTGTGACTTATCACATTTCATCAAATGTAAGATGCACCATTACGATATGTACTTCTAAGAAGGAAAAATGTTGCCAATTAAATTCTGACACAATGCTTTCTTGTTACATCAAATTTTTATTTTATATTTACTGAAAGACCTCTTTTAAACACATTTACGCAGGGACTTTTATTATAGATCTCTCTTGTGCATAATTAAAGAAATACATGCAAATAAGGTTTTAAGGTATTTTTAAAGCATTCAGGACACAACTATTCTGAGTTACTTTTGACTCAGAGTTGCCAATGGATAAGTTTTTCCACACAGTAGCGGCCTCTGTGTCTTCAAGAACACAGTTATGCAGTCTTTCTTCAGAATGTCCCTTATCATCTTGGGATTTTCTCCTAAGCCACTGACACATTTAGTAATAAGTTTTGATGTGAGTACTCAGGAAATTACAATTAGTCATTATTGTGATTGAGACTGTAATCTGCATCTAGATGTCAGAGATGTTAAATGCGGGAAATATATGTCTAGAATAGACAATGACCTTTGTTTTGAGTAACATGCGCTTTGCCTGGCTTAAAAAATGTAACAGTTTGAAATGAGGATTTGCTTCTGAAGTCTTATCTCTCAGCCCAAGTATAGTAAGTATCCAGTACACATTTGTTGACCAACTGAAATAGATAATAGCTTTGGGATATGGACTATTGCCTTTAAATTTTTTCTTATTCACAAATATTAAAGGTTATCTTCTAGAGCAGGTCCACTATGATAACACAATAGTAATTTTCCCCTAAAACATATCATAGAATATTATAATATCCTCTTTTTAATAGAATAAGAAAATTAATACAGAGGAAAGATACACATGCAATTTCAGCTTTCACAATTATACTGTGTGTGACCCTAAGCAAATCCCAGGTATAAAAACAGAAGAGTCATTTTCACAATCTCCAAGAGCACTTCCAGTCTAATGGGATCTCTTTCTACATGTGAAGAGGGGAGCTAACATTAATTTTAAGCCAACTATGTGCTTGTTATTTCAAAATAACCCTATTTATATAGCTACTAGAGGCCCAGTGCACAAAATTCATGCATTGGGTGGGGGTCCCTCAGCCCAGCCTGCACCCTCTTGCAGCCTAGGACCCCTCACTCCTTACCGCCTACCTGTGGGAGCTCACTGACTATCAGGGGGCAGCTCCTGCATTGAACGTCTGCCCCCTGGTGGTCAGTGCACATCATAGCAATCAGTTGTTCTGGTCATTCTGCCATAACAATCTTCTTAGGCTTTTATTATATAGATATTATATTCTAGAACACAGATTTTGGGGACTTTAATTACTTCAGGTATTGGCTACTAAGAGGAAAAGCTGGGGTTCCAAGCATGTCTTAATTTAAAACCCAGGCCCTCTCTACATCACATGTGTTGCATCTCTTGGAGTCCTTAAACCTTAACTTGGGAGAATACAGGTGAGCTAGGCATTTTCTAGGATTGTGAAATTGGTACATGTTATTGTTGGAACTGTCAGATTTGAAATTAGAATGCATCTCAGTTTAGTTCTAGAACCTTCCTGAGACCTACTCTTTGCTTGTGCTGAATGTTGGCAAGGTATAGAGAGAACTCACGTTACTCTGCCCTTAGGAAGCTCACAGTTCAATTAAGTAGCTTTCAAAATATATCCTTTGTTGTCTTAGAGTTTATTCAACATTATTAAACAACTATTTCTTAAGGACCCAACTTTACGGTGGTGACTATAGTTTAGTAAATAAAAGTACACATTTCTTCCCTCATAGGCATTTTGGTCTAATGGGAAAGAGAGACAGCACACAAGTAAACAATGAATACATATGTAATTTAAAAGTCTGACAATCTGTGATAACATACCAGGTTTAGTGTTAGAAAATAGCATGTGAGTCATATTTACCAGGTATGAGCAAAGAGGCATCTCTAAGGAGGTGACATTTAAACTGAAGCTTGAAAGATTAGAGCCAGGATAAAAGCATTGAAGATCATGCCAAGCAGAGGGAAGAGAATTGTGGGAGACCTCTAGTGGAAAATATATTACAAAATTCAAGGTACAGAAGGGGAAAATGTAAGAGATGAAGTTGGAGAGAGAAGCAGGGCTAATATCAGGTAGGGCTTGAAATCCGCATTAGAACATTTGGATTTTGTGATGAACAGGGAAGACATTGAAGGCTTTTTAGTGGGGCAGGCAGGTGGGAAGGGGGATTAACATTTAGGCATATTTTTCTTTTTTCTATTTTAATACTTTGGCTTCTATGGAGAATAGAATACCTTTGTGAACTAGTGTGAAATAGGGGGAATTAGTAAGAAGACTGTTGCAGAAATGAGATATAATGGCTTGACTAAGGATGGGTGGCAGTAGAAATGAAAGATTGAAAGATCAATTATATCTGGGAGTGAAAGGAGAATGAGGAATCAAGATTAAGTTCAGGTTTCTGGTTGGAAAACTGGTTGAATACAGTTTCCATGAATTGCATTGAGGAATTTTGCAAGGTGAGTAATGTGGGTGAAATAGTGGAATTGGCATATATATTTGAAAAATGTCAAGTTTTGATACTTCTGAGATATCTAAGGAAAGATGTTTAGTAAGCTTTTGGATATACAAGGTTGTAGTCTATAGGAGAAGTTTGAGCTAGAGACATAGTATATCTAACACCTATATTTGTAGGAGAAAAGCTAGGAAGAAAGGTAGAAAAAAAATAAGATAGTATAGGATCAAACTCTGAGGAATTTAATATTTAGAGGTTGGACAGAAGAGGCTCACAAAGAAATAAAAAAATAACTGGCCAGAAATAGGAGGAAAGCCAAGAGTAGAGTGAACTGAATTGCCTTGGGAACATATAAGGTGCTGGAAGAAAGTATGTGCAGAAGTTTGAGCAGAGAAATGGGCAGTAGCTGATGGTAGATTGAGTGTAGAGAGATGGGGTCACAATTATTTGCCAATGGCAATGATCCAGGAAGAAGCACAATTGATTATTAGGAGTCACAGGAGATGGCTAAATGCGTGCAGTCCTTGAGCAAGTGAGAGGTATGGGACCCAGAGGACTTGCTGAGAGCTTTTGTTTGGAAGAAGGACACCTTCATCAGTGGTAACAGGATTATGGATGGAGACATAGGCATGTTTCTAATTTTGTTTTTGGTAACATGCGGATGCTCCTGTCTGATGGTTTCTAAAATAAAAAGCATTAGATGAGATTATCTTCTAAGAACGGTGGGGCAGGGAAAAGAATGATGGTTTCCACAAAATAGAAGGTCTGAACTAGTGTTATCAGAGAAAAAAGAGAGAGAGAGAAAAAACTTACTTATTGGATTACCCTGTAGAACTGTGGAGAAGTAGTAATAGTTGCTTGAGGACTGAGATCCTGATTTAAAGTGCAATCATTCTACTCGGATATGTATGTGATTTTCTCCAGGTATCCAGGCTTTATATTAGGTGGACAGAGAATTCATTCTGGGTTTGGGTTTGCCACATGAGAAAAAGAAATAGTTGGAGACATGGAGATTGAAGGTGTTTATGAGGACATAATTATAATGCTAGGCATGGATGAGAGAAAAGGATATGATGGCTATCAAATAGGAGGATTAGTGAATTGGGCTTCAAATAATTATTGTAAAATAAAGGTTTCCTCAAGTTAGCCTGGAAGTTGCAGTTAGAGAATATGGTGTGAACATTTGAAATTGTAGGTAATGTGTGTGTGTGTGTATATGTATGTATGTATTTGAGAAAGAGAGAGAGATGGTGACATCGAGGTGAGATGAAGTAAGTGGAGAAAAAGGTGATTTGGCATCCTTTTTACTAGTATTCATTCAAAAAGTATATATTAAAGACTTACCATGATTCAGGCATTGTTCTGTTTGCTGAGGATACAGCATTGAGGTATAAAAGCATGATGTTGAATAGATCAAGTGCATGAATATGGAAATCACTTAGAAAGAAGAATGAAAGTGGGTGGGGAGAGAAGGAACAAGTGAGGCAAAATTAAGACTTTTGATGGGTAAAGGAGAATTATTGAATTTGGGGATTTACCAAAACATAAACCATGGTGTTACTGGCACCTGTGTAATACCATTAACAACAGTGAAATGAATAATATCAATAATAATAACAATACTTAGATAATATTTATGTGCCAGGCACTAAACTAGGTATTAACATATATTAACTTATTTCACTCACCAAAACTACTGTATGAGATGAATATTATTACCCTATTGCTCAGAGTAAACATGGATTGGGAGGAAAGAAGGAGGAGAAGGTGAGAGAGCATGGTTGGATTAGGGAGGTGTGAATGGAGAGGAGTGGTCAGGTGAGGACGGATGCCAGAGGTGGTCTGGACTTGCAGCAGTGATGGAGGGAAACTGGCAGATAAGGTATGGTGGGATGCTCGCTAATGGCCTTCCAGGTGAAGTGGGTAGTTGAAGCTAGTGCCGGATTCACTAGGTAGGGGATGGCTTCAATGGCAGCTGCTTCCTCAGAGAGCAGGAGTTAGTAGCCATGATGACTGGAGACTCTCCCACCCAATTCCCATCAAGGGATGCAGAAGGTGATTCTGCCAAGGGGAGAAGGGACTGTAAACTCATCTGCCCATTACCCCTCCTACTCTTAGAAAACTTCTGCTTTAATTGCTTAAGATGATAGGGCTTTATAAAAGGTTTTTCTTTTAAACAAAGGCTCTGTTTAAAAATTATAATGGTGTGCTTGGAAAACCCTGCTCTAGAGATAATTTAATTATAAGAATATTCAATCAAATCTCATTTTTCAGATAGGAAGCTGAGAGCCCAGAGAGTGGGGCGGACTTGTTCAAGGTTGCCCAGTGAGTTTGTGTAGAATCAGGTTATTTCTCTTGACTTCTGGTCTAGTGCTCTTCATTACACCCACCTGACCCAGGTTGAGAGCCTTAACAATTGTCTAGAGTAAACAGGGCAGCAAGCTTCTGCCCACCTACCACCCTTTCTCTGCATCTGGCCTATCTCCTGTTGGCAGCCACAACTGGAATTTTTTAAACGATTCATGTTATGTTAATTATGCCAGCTCATGTCTCTGCTGCATTCTATTAAGAATCCATTTGTTGTTTTATCAATAATCCTAGATGCAGAGATGAGGCCTCCAGTTAGGTTTACTCACTCTGGCAGCAGTATTGGGCCCTCTACTTACAGAATTACTGGCATGAAGTGGTTTCCCTGATGGCTTGGAGACTTGAGATAGGGCAATCTGTTCTTTTGTTTGCAATAAGCAGAAAGGCCTCTCTTCTCTCATTAAACAGAGCTCCTCTCATTAAATACAGAGAAGAGAGGCCTTTCTGCTTACTCCTCCACTTACTTCATCTCCCCTAGCTTCATCTTACTTCATCTCCCCTAGCTTCAACTACTCACTTCACCTTATCTGCTTTTCTGCTTTCTTTCATTTTTGTTTAAACTGTACAGAAACTTCTTGTTATTAAAAGTCTGATATTCCAAAATGGAAGGGCAGGGATTTTGCTATGTTTCTGTTCACTAATATACCCCAGGTATCTAGAAAAGTGGTTAGCATATTACAAATGGTCAATAACTATTTGTTGAATGAGTGGATGCATGAACAAACAGATGGATAAGATCTGGATAAACTGATACTGAAAATTTTATGTGAGAGAAGTAGCTGTGGAAAGAACCATTTGCTCAAACCTTCTTACAGTACGGAGGGCTGAGAGTCAAGAGCTCTGGCTATTGGAGTAAAGAAATGCAGCAGAGAAATAATTTGCCAAGGTCACCTGTACAGACAGGCGATGTAAATTAAATGTCAGCTGTGGTCCCTATTATTTGGACTCAAATGAAATTAGTTTGCTCCCACCCCATGTGCAGTGGGAACTATAAATCCCTCTCAACCAGAGCTTGTTGGGGGTTGGGGTGAATTCTGCTATTCTGAGTTATTGCTGACTCAAAGCCCTCCAAATTAGTATAATTTATAAATTGTATTTCTGTCCTGTGTATGATATTCTTATTGACCCAGACAAGGAATGCAGTTCTTCTCCTGGATATATCTAAATTCACACACACACACACACACACACATACACACACATACTCAAGCATGTCCATAGGCACATATACATATACAAACAATAAATTAACTTAATGTAAAAGCTTTCCTATGTGGATAAGATTTGTCTGAAGATATTCAGACATGAAAGGAATCCTATCTAATAAAAGAGTGATATGCAAATTTGATTGCACCTTCACCACACCCACAAGTCACACCCAAAAGCCATGCCCACAAGCCAATCAGGAGCATATTATGCAAATAAACCCCAACCAAGATGGCTGCCACCACTGAGAGCAGGAGGAAGGCTTGGGTTTCCCCGGCAACAGAGGAAGTCAAGGCCTGCTGTTGCCTGCCTAAGTCTCCACTCAATGTTACAAAGTTTCAATTATAAAAGATACAGAAATGGCTTCAGCCACTGAGCTGGAGAGAATAGAGGCTTGGGTTTCCCTGGTAACAGAGGAAGCCAAGCTTTCAGCCTGCCGAGGCCGGCCTAGGCCTCCACTCTAGGCTACAAAGTTTCAAACAGAAATGGCTACTGCCCCGGAGTGAGCAGAAGGCTTGGCTTCACTCCAGGCTACAAAGTTTCAATTGTAGACATAGATTAATCCCAGATACCAGGCCTCCACTTGGGTCACGGGGGAGGGGGGGGACACGTGGCTGGCCTGCAAAACCTCCACAGGCCCCTCGCACAGGCCACCCCTCACCCCAAGGGAACCCCCACCCTGATCTGGGACACTCTTCAGGACAAACCAGCTGACCCCCACCCATGCACCAGGCCTTTATCCTATCTAATAAAAGAGTAATTTGCAGATTGACCATCACTCCAACACACAAGAGGGCCGCCCCCATGTGGTCAAAGATCCTGCCCCCATGTGGACACAAGATGGCCACCACAAGATGGCCAGCAGGGGAGAGCCTTGAGAGGTTCCAGGCTCTGCAAGGGAGGGCAGTTGTGGGTGATCAGGCCAGCAGGGGAGGGCAGTTGGAAGGGACCAGGCCTGCAAGGGAGGGCAGTTGGGGGTGACCAAGCCTGCAGGGGAGGGCATTTAGGAGTGTCCAGGCCGGCAGAGGAGGGAAGTTGGGGCAAACAGGCTGGCAGGGGAGCAGTTAGACATCAATTAGGCTGGCAGGGTAGTGGTTAGCAGGTGATCAGGCTGGCAGGAAGAAGTGGTTAGGGGTAATCAGGGAGGCAGGCAGGTGAATAGTTTGGAGCAAGCAATCCTGGATTGTGAGAAGAATGTCCGACTGCCCATTTAGGCCCGATCCTACCAGGATCGGGCCTAAATGGGCAGTTGGACATCCCTTGACAGGTCCCAGATTGGAGAGGGTGCAGGCTGGGCTAAGGGACATCCCCATCCCCCCATGCATGAATTTTGTGCACCGAGCCTCTAGTCTTTATATATAAAAGGCTAATATGCAAGTGTCCTCTCAGGAATTTCACTGGGAGACCAGGAGTTTGATTGCTCTCCATGATGTGTGCTAACCACCAGGGGGCAGCGCAGAATAAAGAAGGCCCTGCCATCAGTTGGCAGCCAGGGAAGGAAAGCTCTGACCAGCAGCTGGAAGGCCCTGAACCTGAATGGCCCTGATTGCCAGCAAGGCCTAGGGACCCTACCTGTGCACAAATTTCATGCACTGGGCCTCTAGTTTGTATATAAAAATGCAAAAACAAACAGACAAACACACCTCTCATATTAGTCACACCTATTCTTAAAAGATCTTTAGCTATTTCTATTAACTTGGGTTTCATCTTCCTTGTATCTTAATTCATACATACCGAGATATAGAGGTAATCTATCTGTATTTCTGTATATATTTATATACAGTGTGTCCCAAAAAAATGTATATACACTTTAACAGCTGATAGCTCCATTTTTAAAATGAAATGTATTTTAATAAATATTGTCTTTACAATTATTCAAGTGTGTGTATACATTTTTTGTGACATCCTATATGTTAACCCATTTCTCCCACTTACCTTTCCTTTCTTCTCTATCTTACTCATCTTTAGATTCCTATTCCTTCTTTAGAAATTACAAAAATTTCATCTTTTGTTTCCTCGTTACCACTTGAAACTCATGACTGATCTCCAAGTAGCTAGTCATAGTATTTTTCCAAATTAAGGCAGTTCCCTTCTTAAGATGTTCCCTTCCAACTATGTTATTGGAAGGATACTGAAGTATTTCATAGCATTTATAGAAAAGTTGAACAACAACTGCTTAGGGGGATTCCCAGGCATCACTTGGGGGATATCAGCCGTAAAATTCATGAAATGCCTAACCAGGGATTAGCATGAATATGATTCTTTGCCAACAAAACCAGTCTTGTTTCTCCATTTCCGGTTTCTAATTTTCAGAGAACTCTTGTCCTGATGTACGGTTATTGACCTGTTGTTCAATGAGCTACATCCAGGGGCAGAATCATGTTGAACAGACAAGATCATGTGCTCACCCTTCATTTTAGAACCATTTCCAGAGCCTGCAGAATTATCGGTGTTCAGTAGCCACCCAAGAAGTGTCTTCCATACAGATTCTCTCAGGGCCAAATTTTAATTAGTGTTCCTTTATCTATTCAAAAAGTATTCACTAGGAACATGCTCAGAAATTAGCCCTGCATGCTAAAAAATAAAGACAAATAAAAATGTGTGAGAATCTCTAATAAAACCCTTTTAATAAAGACTTGAATATCCAAGAGGAACCCAGCTAGACATTACCCATTGTTATGGATATGTCAGGAAAGAAGTGTAGTCCTCTAGCCTTTCAGAATTGCTTTGAAAGCACCCAGACAGCACTGGGAGCCCTCACCAAAGAAAAAAGTATTTTGAATCCATTGTAGTTAGGCAAAATGAACCCCTACAGGAGGTGGTAAGAGATATGTTCTCAAGTTATAATCACCTCTTCTCACTTAAAGGAGGTTTTGTACTCATTTGTTCTTTCTACACAAAGGAGAGATAGCCCTTCTAATTTCGCCCTTAGTGATTTAAGATAACAGAAAAAAAAAGTAACAGCAACAGAGTTATTACCACAAAAATTAACATTTATTGAGAATGTATTATAACAAACTTTGTGCTAAGAATTTTTCATACGTTTATACATTTCATCATTAAACAATTCTATAAAGCAGGTACTTTTATGAGGCAGGTATCCTTATTACTTTAATTTACAGACTGAGTAAACTAAGTCTCAGAGAGACTGAGAGAATTTCCCAGGTCATACACTGCTAAGTGTCGGAGCCAGGACACAGGCATAGATCCACTGACCATGGTGCTCGTCATCATTTTCCCCTGAAGTATAGTAAAAATAGGATGTTACTGGGATGAGAATATCAGGATATCTGGATCCCAGTCCTAACTCTCCATTAGCTAATTATGTGGCCTCAGATAAACTCTTTTTTCTCTGTGTAAATCATTTTCCTTCCCTGTAGATGGTGGGGCATGGGTGTATTTCTACAAATATCTCAGTGCTAAGGTTCTCTAATCCTATTAGCATATAGGGGCCTCTGATAATACCTGTATCCTCTCAGTTCTTGCTGTTCACAAACACTGCTTGGAGAGAGAGGTCTTTGGAATTGATGATTGAGAGCATAATTCTGTGGTTTCTTCTCATGGTATTCTCTCCATTCAAAGAAAGTTTGCAAGGGCTTCTATGTCTTGCTGTCTGACAGTGTTTGTTTATATCAAGCCACTCAGTACATGGTAGGTAGCTATACTTTTAATGTCAGTGCCTAAAATAAGTAAATATATGTATAATGTTTGCTCTGGTTCGGGTAAAATGCAGTCCACTTAAGAAAACAAATTTATATCAGCAAAATATTTAATACTGGTTCGTGGCAGAAGGTCTGGACTGAAGATCACAATTAAGTTTGTTGGCCGACAGCCCATTTTACATAATAAAAAATGCAACATGACTCTCCTGCTGCATGGAAGTTATTTTGTAAGGGAGGAAAGAAGAATTGGTGCACAGAACAGTCTGTGGTGCATTCATTATGCAGTTGATAGGAAACAAATCTCAGCCATACCTAGAGATGAATATTTGGTCATTCTGAAACTATAAAACATTGCTCATCCCTGCATGGACTTCTGGAACCCTCTCAGGCTTAGAGTGGCCTACTATAGGAGGGAGTTTTGGAGTCCCTGATCATCCTTCTATATCTTGGAGGTTTGATGTGAGTGTATGGGACACAACAAAAGTGCCATAGAAAGAGCCCTTGGACTTGAATTCAGAAGACCTTGGTAGAATCCCAGCTCTGCCACATTTGAGTTCTGTTAACTTGGTCAAGTTAACTTAAATTTTATGATCCTCACTCTTTTTCCATTAAAAAGTGAAGAAAAATATCCAAGGGGTTGGTATCATGATGAAATGAAGGGGGGAAATATTTTTATTAAGTACCTTTTACATCCTGGTGCTTTTCTTAACCTTCCTGACTATAAAATGACATGATAATACCTGCTTCTCCATTTAATTTATGATGATGTTCGTTCTTTATATAAACATGAACCGTACTCTGTCCTCATGATGATCAGGCAAATATTGGATTCAAATGCATTACTAAACAATTAAAATAGGACTTAACATGCCATCTGTGGACAGGATGATAGGGAGACCAGAGGAATGCTATCATGAGGACTCATAAAATGCCTCCCAAGGAGGAAGCATTTTAGCTCAGCCTTGCAGGATGAGAAATACTTGGCAGATGAAGAAAGAAGAAGGTGCTTGAAAAGGAAGGGTCAGGGGGATCAGGATGAGCAGTGGTCTGGAGATGTGCCAGTCCAGGGCATGTTCATGGCACAATAAGGCGGAGCCCGGGTCAGTGGGGCAGTGAGGGCCCAAATTAGTTTGGGGCCTGAACATTGAGACTTTTGAAAGCCAAATTCGGGTTTTATTTTATAAGTAATAGAGAGTCAACACAATTTTGTTTTTAGTGGAAGGGAGATTACAATGATTTTGCATCATGCATAGGTGAATGGCAAAGATTTTGGGATCTGCAGATTAGAAGTCAAAAGGACATCAGTTAAATATAGCTTCTTTTTCTGGGTGACCATTGGCAGGTGGCTTAAATTCTCTAGAACTAAATTTTCTTGGGTTTTGAAATGAAGAGTGTACAATCTTTCTAGTAAAACAAGTGTTAATTATTGATTCCACAAGGATTTCACCATGTGAACAGTTGGGCCAGGTGATTTCTGAGGTCTTTGTCAGCTTTAACATTCTAAAATTTCACCTGTCAGAATTATTCCCAAACCTTTTCTTGTAGGTAGGTGTTGTATTCAAAATCTACTTCAACCTGAGCTTCAGTCTTACCTTTGACCCACTTACCTATCTGGAAATGTTTAAAGAACTCTGCATGAATCATCCCAAGAGGCCAGGGTTAAAGGATCTCTGTAAGTAGGAAGTCAGTAAGGGGGTGGTCTGTCTGTTCTTGAACTGAGTTATGTAGAAATTTATAGAAGACATGAATATCTGAGAATGGCTAACCATGGACGCTGACAGAATAGGAATCTGAATTAGGAGTCAGGGCATAGGACCCTATGCCTAGAATAGACCTTACAAATATTTTTTTAAATATTCTTTATCATCTTAGCAGTAGGTTTGTGGTTGGCATGGAAGTGAAGTTAGAATAAGTGGTAGAATCTTATTTTCGTGGGAACAGCAATGGCCTGGAGTCAGAATACCCGTGTTCAAGCTTCAATCCAATTACATCCCAGCCATACCTGTCTACCAACACCTCAATTAAGCTTTTTCAGTCTTGATTTTCTCATTTGTATAATGTGTGTTATAATAATATTTACTTCACAGAGGGGTGATGAAGCTCACTTTTCAAAATGGATTCTTTCATTTAATCATTAAATTGATTCAATAAGTCCTTATTAAAATCTTATCAGACATCAATAATTGTACTGGCATTAGGAATACAATAGTGAATCAGACATACAAAGCCCAATACTGTAACATCGTTAAATCACAATGTTAATATTTTATATAATTAGAGTGGGTCCCAAAATTTTACTCACACCACACAGACAAAATGTATCTTCCTTTCTATATATAAAACAGCTCTTGTCTTCCTCAGGAGGTCCCATGAGCTGGGAAGCTTAAAAAAATATAACAGCAACACTAAATCTCATTCCAACATAGTTAACTTAGTCCTGTACTTAACCAAACAGCGTATTTATATGCTAGAGCCCCGGTGCATGGATTTGTGTACCTGTGGGATCCCTCAGCTTGGCTTGAGCCCTCTCACAACCGAGGACCCCTCAAGGGATGTTGGACTGCTGGTTTGGGTTCAATCCTCACAGACCAAGCCTGGCTGAAACCAGCAGTCCAACATCCCCCACGGGATGTAGTAGTTCTCAAAGTGGCAGGTGGCCAGGGAGGAGCCCGAGGCCAGGCCAGGCACTGCACAGCTCCCACTCATCCTGGCCCCTCAGGGCCTGCGGCCACCTACAGCCACCAGGAGAGGTTCTCACTGCCACAGCTGCGCTCACCAGCCATGACTCAGTGTCTGGTGCCCACCAGTCAGTTGAGTGGTGCTCCTGCTGTGGAAGCACACTGACCAACAGGGGAGCAAGTCCTGTGTTGAGTGTCCTGGTGGTCAGTGTACATTATAGTGATTGGTCAAATGGTCGAATGGTTGACTGGTCGCTTAAGGTTTTATATATATAGCTGCATTATTCTTTAGGTAAAATTGCCTAGTCTGTCAGATTTCTGCTTTCCTTCCCTATTCTTCTCCATCTTTAAAAAAATAATAACTGGTGGTACTGTCCTTGTGGAAAAAGGGGACATTGGAGTTTTGGGTCCATAAAATGTTCTCCAGGAAGAGGAACCAAGATGGTGGCATAGGTAAACACCTATCTTGCTGCCCCACACAACAATTTCAAAACTACAACTAAACGACAGAACAAATATCATCCAGAGTCACCGGAAAGTTGGCTGAGTGGAAATTCCACAAATAAAAGTAAAGATAGGACACTGTGACTCAGAGGAGCTGCGGAGGGCAGAGTTGAGGATACGTGCGGAGTCAGAAGTTTGGAGCCATGTGCGTGCGAGTGGATAGGGCGGGCAGCTGCAAACCTGGCTGGCTTTCTTGAATTGGGAGGGAGACAAAGGTGTCCCACTGCACTAATTCCCCAGTTCCGGGTGAGGTCTGGGGAATCCACACTCATATGGGGTGAAACTTGACAGTAAGGAAGCATGCTGAAACTCGGGCGCTACAGAGATCTGTGAGCTTGTAGAGAGTGCACATAAACTTGGGAACAGCAGAAGCATGTGAGTGTGCAGAGAGGACTCGTGACTTGCTCTCTCGTTTGGGAAACCACTGGACTGCATTGTTTTACAACCCTGGGTGAGACTTTGGGTGTGCAGACTCATTTGGGGAGAGGCTGAATTGTCTGGCAGCAGGTAGAACTCGGCAGCAGTTTTCTCTCAGAGGTGCGTGCAGTCATTACCACCAGACACAGAGTCCTAGGTACCACATAGGGTGGAGCTGATGGGAAATCAAGGCTGTCTACTCAGCTGGAGACTCTGCCAATCCAACCTGAGCTCAACTGATCCTCACAGCCAATTGACCTGGAGGTCAAATCCTCCTAGTGCTAACAACAATAATCTAGCCTTAACTTCAACAAGACAGTGCAACCCATAAAGGGATGCACCAAGAGTATCCACCTCAGATAACTGGGGAGGCTGATCCACTGTCCCTTAGAGGATATCTACCATACAAAGCTAATTGACCAACTAAGAAAGCAGCCACCATGCAGAGACATGGAAAGAAATCATATGTGAAAGAAATGGAGGAAAAAAACGACTGGACCATGGTTATAAGGTTTTTCAAGGGACTCCTAGAAAAGGCCAATGAACTTAATGAGAACTTCGAGGAAATGAACAAGACCTATGAGTAAATGAACAAGACATACAAGGATATGAATGAAACCCTCAAAAATATGAAAAAGGACCAACTAGAAATTAAGCATACACTGACTGAAATTTAAAATATATATATATATACAACGACCTAAACGCAGTCTAGAGGGACCGCAAGAACCAAGTCAAAGATTTGAAATACAAAGAGGCAAAATCCACTCAGCCGGAAAAGCAAGAAGCAAAAAGAATCCAAAAAATTGAAGATAGTGTAAGGGGCCTCTGGGACAACCTCAAGCATACCAGCATCCAAATTATAGGGGTGCCAGAAAAAGAGAGAGAGGAAGATAATGAAAACCTATTTGAAGAAATAGTGACTGAAAACTTCCCCCACCTGGTGAAAAAAATTGACTTAAAAGTCCAAGAAGCACACAGAACCCCAAACTATAAGAATCCAAAGAGGACCACACCAAGACACATCATAATTAAAATGCCAAGAGCGAAAGACAAAGAGAGAATATTAAAAGCAGCAAGAGAAAAACAGTTAGTTCCCTATAAGGGAGCACCCATATGATTGTCAGCGGATTTCTCAACAGAAACGATGCAGGCCAGATGAGAGTGGCAAGAAATATTCAAAGCGATGAATAGCAAGAATCTACAACCAAGATTACTCTACCCAGCAAAGCTATCATTTAGAATTGAAGGTCAGATAAAGTGCTTTGCAGATAAGAAAAAGCTAAAGGAGTTCATCACTGCCACACCAATATTATATGAAATGCTGAAAGGTATTATTTAAGAAGAGGAAGAAGAAAAAGGTAAAAATAAAAATTATGACCAACAAATATACATCTGTCAACAAATGAATATAAAAATCAAGTGAATTAAAAATCTGTTGAATAGGATAAACTGGTGAATACAACAGAATCATGGGCATAGAGAGGGAATGGACTGACAATTCTTGGGGAGAAAAATGGTGTGGGAGGTTCAGCAAGAGACTGGACAAAAATCATACATCTATGGGAGAGGACAGTGGCGGGGAGGTAAGGGCAGAGG
Organism: Antrozous pallidus; assembly: GCA_027563665.1. Lineage (NCBI taxonomy): Eukaryota > Metazoa > Chordata > Mammalia > Chiroptera > Vespertilionidae > Antrozous > Antrozous pallidus. Next base: position 176,164,258 of record CM050508.1, on the reverse strand, counting down.
GTGGGATGGCTACTGGGAGGAGGGGAGGTATAGAGGAAAAAAAGGGGGAACAATGTGATTAATAAACTGAACAACAAATATTAAGAATTATTAAATAAATAAACAAACAAACAAACAAACAAATAAATAAAAATGTTCTCTGGATCCTCATTCATCTTGGCTGTGGAGTGACTGGTTGGTTTCCTTCTTAGAAGATCACCAAGGTTTTCTGGCCCTTTTGAGGGTTATCTGTCTTAGTCAACTTGGGCTGCTATAACAAATACCAGAGACTGGGTAGCTTAACCAACAAACATTATTTTTCTCATAGTCTGGAGGCTAGCAATCCGAGATCAAGGTGCTACCTGACTTAGTTCCTGGTGAGGACCCACTTTCTGGTTCTTAGATGGCTACCATCTCACTGTGGGCTCATCTGGTGGAGAGAGGTTGTCTCTTTCATGTGTCTGATCTTATTCATGAAGGCTCAATCTTTATTACTTAATTTCTTCCCAGACACCCCACCTCTCAGTATAATCACATTAGGGACTGGGGCTTTAAAGTCCTGTTAATTTGGAGGAAACACAAACATTTGGTCCATAGCAGCATTTGCTGTTATCCACTTTCCCTCCCTTAGCGGATCAGGCCCTCCAGTCCTCTCTAGAGGACTAGTCTCATATTGCCTCCCAGGTGCCTGTCTCAGGTGGTCTGCCCTGCAATGAGGACCTCTTGCTAGCAAACTTCCAGCCAGATTTTCAGTTTACTGCTGAGTCCTCTCATGGGAAATAATTTTTGTTCACATCCCACGGGGACCTAGTTGTTATGGAGGCAGCCCAAATAAAGTCTTTTTGATAAGCCCTGAATTGAAAATAGAATACCCTCTAAATTCTGTGTCTCTTATACTTTTCTAGATGTTTCTAAAATACCTCACCTCAAACACATACACACACACACACCCTAACAAATTTTACATTGTTAAGATTTGGATTTGAACCCAGGTCTCTCTGACTCTGAAATCCATGCCATTATTTGATATATTAGGAGTGTAGTCTTATTTGGAAACATGCACTAGTGTCATTAGGTTCACATATTGATAGATGTTTAGAACTGGAAAGCACTGTAGAGTTCATTGATTTCATTTGAAAAATTAGAAGACTGAGACATATAAATGAATGGTTAACCCAAGGTCACAGAACCTGTAGGTCTTTGAGTCTTCTGTTAGGCCTTGAGGTACTCCCACATATAGGAAGCTCTCACTTCCCTGGCCCAGCCCTCACTGCCCATCCCCCCTGTGGAGGCTCACTGTCAGTCCTGTTCTTCTCTTAACAGATCCTGGACTGTTCCTGCCCACATTCTAGAATAATTGTGCGTGTGTGTGTGTGTGTGTGTGTGTGTGTGTGTGTGTGTGTGTGTGAAAGAGACAAAGCCTTGCTGCTCTGGTACCAAAGAAACCAAAGTCCTAGACAGGCCTTCGCATAACTTTATGAATTTGAGTTGTGTCTGAGTGAAGTCAACAGTTAGTTGGATTTTAATATAGAACTACCTCTGTCCTTTTTATCTGCATCTTACTCTGATGGACCCTGAACACTAAGGACACAAGGTTAAACTAGCCCGCTTTTGCCATGAAGTGATAACAATCTAGGGTGAGAGGCAAGCACTACATTAAAATGATCATAATAAGGAGTTAGGTCAGTGCAATTAAAGAGATACTTCCTGCCCCAAAGATCTAATATTTTCATGGCAGAGTCATTCTGCTGATTAAATGAAGCCACATAGTACAGTGTCTGGCACAGGGAGAGAGTTATTGAATCAAATCATCTTATTTCTCAGGTTAAGAGATTGAGGGCCTGGGACATTAAGCAACTTGCTTAAGGTCCTATAGGTAGATAGTGGTCAAGTTGAGGAAATCAGTATCCAGATTCACACCCCATGATTGTTTTCACTGTGCACTTTGCCTCGGGGTCATAAAATGGATGTGTGTCCCATCAGCTATAGTTTTGTTTTCACACCTGAACTTTTGGGAAACTGGATGCCTCCCTCACAATTTAGGTTTACCACATAACTAATTTCAGGCTGTGCTTTGCAAGTCCTTCTGCTCTTTGCAGAAATGAGCCCAGCAACTGGGGCGTATTTCTGTTTGCACATTTTGTTCCCCTTTCACGCTTAGTGGGATGGCAGAGAAGCATTAGGCCACAGCAGTGACATTTATATGGAAATGACCCATTGCATCCTTTGTAAGGAATAGCATGCAGCTCTAAGCCATGCTTTTCCCTTTGCCTTCCTCTGGGAGACTTTGGCAGGAACTTGACCTGCTGGAGGGAGCTGCCTGAGTCCTCATACCTGGAATTATATTCCATAATTAAAATTAATGGCAAAACAGACACATAGCAGAAAGGTCATGGAACACAACAGAAGACCGTTGGTAGCATATTACCAGGTATCAAAATAGTTTTGAACTTTTCTTTAATCTGAAAATGCCTAAAGCCATTCGTGGTAGAGAGGCAGAGTGCCAGCCTCCAGCCTCACTTGGGAAGGGTTTAGCTAAAGACAAGTTTTCTGATTAAACCCTTTGAGGCCCAACTTCTCATCCCTTTGAAGTCTCCAGTCAGCCTCAGGTGATTAAGCCAGTGCTCGGATGGAGTGACCTCTCGGCCCTAGGGAACTATTCCTGGCCTGAGTCCTGAAACCCTCGCCTTGGCCTATCCAGCACTCTCTTTCTTACATGCCCCTTGGACTCCCTGCTTCCTGAGCTGTTGACAACACTTCTCCCCTTTTGATATGATAATTGAATGTTCTATGGCATTTTTCTGTCCTCAGATTATATCTGTTCTTACATTTTAGGCTATACAGTCTTGGCCTAAATCAGCTCAGCTTCTGGAACTTTCCCAGTTCTATCTTGTATCTTCTGTGTTCATTTGACCAGACAACAAAGACTTAGATATAACTCCATCTCCTATCCTTCATTCCCTTCTGTATGCATGTCTGGGTGAAAGCTTCCTCCCTGTTTAGGTACAACACACACTGATCTTCTGTGTGGGCCAGGCCTAGAGCAGTGCTGGGGGTATTCACATATTACATTTAATTCCTGCAGATTACACTTAGACCTATAGTGACTTGTTTTACAGATGATCTTAGAGAGAAGTGACTTGATATACTGTAGCAAGTCAGTGACAAAGCCAGAATTCAAGCCCACATCTCCTGCCTCCCAGACCCATGCTTGCTGTACTACAGCAAAGGTATTCTTTCTTCCAGAGGCAACCACATAACTCCAGTATGGCGCCTAACATGCTGAGTTTTTCAATCACAATATGCCCACAGAGTCAGGAGGTCCATATAGAAATGTGCCTAAGTAATAAGCATAAAATACTTTGCTGTAAACCTAAAAGAAGCAGACTTTGTTAAATAATTGCATAAAGCTAAAGAGTTTTTAGTTTCCAAATAACCATTATTATTGTGAACTTCATGAGGAACCTGTAGGAGGTCCAGATACATCAGTGAATCAAAATTTTGGTTTGCCTTTAAGCTTTTTATTGAACTACCATATAGAAACATAAAAGTACACAAGTCATAAATATATAGTTTATTTTCCACAGTCTGAACACGTCTGTGTAACCAGCACCCAAATCAAGCAATAGAACATCACCAGCATCTCAGAAGCACTCTTTGGGCTCCCCATTCCCAATAATGGCTATCTTGACTTAGTTCCACCATTTATTTATCCATTACACTGATTATAGCATTGGGGTACTTTCTAGTTTTGTATCTTACAAGTAGTATTATAAGAATACCAGAGGCCCTGGTGCACGAAATTTGTGCATGAGGGGCAGGGAGGGACGGAGGGTTATCCCTCCAGCCTGCTGCACCCTTTCCAATCTGGGGCCCCTCGAAGGATGTCCGACTGCCCGCTTAAGCCAAATCCTGATAGGATCAGGCCTAAATGGGCAGTCGGACATCCTTCTCATAATCCAGGACTGCTAGCTCCAAACTGCTCACCTGCCTGCCTCCATAATTTCCCCTAACCGCTTCTGCCTGCCAGCCTGATCACCCACTAACCACTACCCTGCCAGCCTAATTGATGTCTTAACTGCTCCCCTGCCAGCCTGTTTGCCCCCAACTTCCTTTCTCTGCCGGCCTGGTCACCCCTAACTGCCCTCCCCTGCAGGCTTGATCCCTCCCAACTGCCCTCCCCTGCTGACCTGATTATCCACAACTGCCCTCCCTTGCAGGCCTGGAACTTCCCACTGTCCTCCCCTGCTGGCCATCTTGTGGTGGCCATCTTGTGTCCACATGGGGGCAGTCGGACATCCCTTGACGGGTCCCAGATTGGAGAGGGTGCAGGCTGGGCTAAGGGACATTAGCTCAGAATTTCATGCACTGTGCCTCCAGTGTGTGTGTGTGTGTGTGTGTGTGTGTGTGTGTGTGTGTGTGTATATATATATATATTCAGATTATATAACTATACACACACACACACACGCACTTACCAATACTTTTATTATAGCAATGATCACACAGGACTGTAATGACATACCTACTTATAGTTTCCTGCATGGGTCTTTATATTCTATAACAGTAGGTATTTTATGGTGTATCATAAATTGCATATTATGGGTATAAAAGAATGAATGAATCTTATTTATGTCATAGGCCTAATTTAAGAATCTTGTAAGATATTGGTGATGAAATAACTTTTTAAAAATTTTAGAACACTTTCAAGAGGCATTATGATTTTGTTGATCTAGGAAGTAATTGGATTAGTCTGGATTAGTCACCAAAGCAGACTGGAACCTCTTCATCAGGTAGTTGCTGGGTGTGGAGGGACATCTGTCCCACCTGAATTTCTCTCTCAGGAACATGGGGTGATCTCTAAGGGAAACTATTTCTGCCTCTCTAAAGAGCAGCCCTAATTACTGGTGATAATTAGTTGCAATTTAAGTTCCTCAGGGCAATTTGTGGAGGTACAAATTGCATCGAGGCTCTCCAGGATTTGATATCCTTTCCCTTGATGTCTCATCCCATCTCTCTTCTTGTGAAATAAAAGCAGAAGATGGAAAAGGTGCCTAAATGAGGCCAAAACCTAGACGTCATCTTTACAAAGGGCCCTCTTTGCCCCCTTCCTCCGCAGAGTAAACTTCTAGTACCACTTAGGTAGAGGTAAGCATTTGGGCAGCAAGAGCAGTGTTCAGAGGAAGAGAGCCATTTACTCTTTCATTGGATAAATGCTTTATACTTTCTCTGTGCTGAGTGTTAAGAATGCAGAGTTGTAAAGATATAGGATCCATGCCCTTGAGTTGCTCACAGAATAGTAGGAAAGACAGATATGAAAATAGACAATTTCAAGGTAGTCTGATGATGATACTAGAAATAAAAACAATAAAATTGATAATGACAACCACCATTTATTGGCAAGGTAACAGTCTAGATGCTTTACACCTCTTTTCTCTCATTTTTTGTTTTTAAATAAAAACCAAAACAAGTTACATTTATTGATGGAGCCCCACCCCTTGCTATCCAGAGGAAAGGATGTCCTCAAAGAGTCCCCCAGGAGAAAATAGGAATGGGGGTAAGGTTTGGGGGTTGGGCCCATATAGAAAAGAGTATCTCTGGAGTCCTTGTGTATTTTTTTTTGTTGTTTGTTTGTTTTTTAAATAAAATGAGAGTCCTCTATGCAGGGGCTTCACAGCCTACAAGCCTTGACCAGTAGTCCAGTCTAATCTTTTTAATAATCCTAAACTGTCATAATTATTTTTTGGATGTGGAAAATAGGGCACTAGGAATTAATTGGAAGGTAGAGGCATGCTTGGTGAGGTTACTAAAATGAAGGAAGACAGTAAGACCCTCCTTGCCCAGATAAACCTTATTTAGAAAAAGAAATTGCTTTGACATTGACCAAAACTTAAAGGTGAACTGAAGAAAATTAGACCAACAAACCTGTCCTGGACTTAACTCCTACATCTTTTTCTCTCCATTTCCTAAGTTTCTACCCTCAGATTTTGAATTGTCTCTAAATACAAAGTAGATAAATGAAAAGAGCTTAGGGAGAACCAGGATGGCGGCATAGATAAAACACCTATCTTGCCCTCATACTCAGCAATTTTAATACTAGAACTTAAAGAAAGAACAAACACCTTCCAGAATCACCAGAAAGCTGGCCGAGTGAAAATTCCACAAATAAAAGTGAAAATAAGAAACTGTGACTCAGAGGAGCGGCGGCGGACAGTGTTGAAAGATTCATGTGGAGAGAGGTTTGGAGCACGCGCCAGCGGAGAGGGCGGGTGGCTGAAAACCGGCCAATTTTCTCGAACGGGGAGACAAAGATGTCCCACTGGGCTGTTTCTCCAGCTTTGGGAGAAGTCCAGGGAACCCACTATCATACAGGGTGAAAACTGGACAGTGGGAGGGCACGCTGAAGCTTGGGTGCTGCAGGGGTTTGCTGGCTTGTGGAGAAGGCAGCTTGCTCAAACAGCTCAGCTGCGTGACCACGCAGAGAGCGCTCTGTGACTTGCTATCTCATTCGGGATACCATCAGACTGCTTTGTTTTATGACCCTGGGTGAGACATTGGGCGTGTAGACTCATTTGGGGAGAGTCTGAATTCCCCGGCAGCCGGGGGAGCTCGGCAGCGTTTCTTTCTCAGAGGTGCTGGCAGCCACTGCCCCCAGCACAGAGTCCCTGGGGCTGCATAGGGCGGAGCTAACGCTGTCTGCTTGGCCCGGAGACTCCGCCCATCCAACCTGAGCACAGCTGAGCTTCACAGACAATTGGCCTGGAGGTCAACCCTCCAAGTGCTAACAACGATTAACCTGAGCTTAACTTCAGCAAGACTGTGCAGCCCATATCCACCTCAGGTAACTGGGGAGGCTGAGCCACTGTCCCTAGTAGGAAGTCTACCACACAAACCTAATTGACCAACTCAGGGAAGCAGCCACCATGCAGAGACATGGAAAGAAATCAGATGTGAAAGAAATGGAGGAAAAAAAAAACGACTGGACATGGAATTCAAAACCACGGTTATAGGGTTTTTCAAGAGGCTCCAACAAAAGGTCGAGGCCTATAAGGAATTAAGCAAGACCACAAAGGAAATGAATGAGTCCTACAAGGAAATGAAGGAGACCCTCAAGGATATAAAGGAGACTCTCAAGGATATGAAAAAGGACCAACCAGAAATTAAGCATACACTGACTGAAATAAAAAATATTATACAAAGACCTAAAAGTGCTCTGGAGCACCCCAAGAACCAAGTTCAAGATTTGAAATGCAAAGAGGTAAAATCCACTCAGCTAAAAAAGCAAGAAACCAAAAGAATCCAAAAAATTGAAGATAGTGTAAGGGGCCTCTGGGACAACCTCAAGCATACCAACATCCGAATTATAGGGGTGCCAGAAAAAGAGAGAGACCAAGACAATGAAAACCTATTTGAAGAAATAGTGACTGAAAACTTTCCATACCTGGTGAAAGAAATTGACTTAGGAGTCCAAGAAGCGCACTGAACCCCAATATATAGGTCCTAAGAGGACCACACCAAGGCACATCATAATTAAAATGCCAAGAGCGAAAGACAAAGAGAGAATATTAAAAGCAGCAAGAGAAAAACAGTTAGTTACCTATAAGGGAGCACCCATACAATTGTCAGCGGATTTCTCAACAGAAACGATGCAGGCCAGATGGGAGTGGCAAGAAATATTCAAATTGATGAACAGCAAGAATCTACAACTGAGATTACTCTATCCAGCAAAGCTATCATGCAGAATTGAAGGTCAGATAAAGTGCTTTGCAGACAAGAAAAAACTAAAGGAGTTCATCACCACCAAACCAATATTATATGAAATGCTGAGAGATATTCTTTAAGAAGAGGAAGAAGAAAAAGATAAAAGTATAAATTAGGAACAACAAATACATATCTATCAACAAATGAATCTAAAAAATCAAGTGAATTAATAAGCTGATGAACAGGATATACTGGGGAATGTAACAGAATCCCAGACATAGAGAGGGAATGGACTGACAACTCTTGGGGAGAAAAGGTGTATGTGAAGTGCAGCAAGAGACTGGACAAAAATCATGCAACTATGGTAGAGGACAGAGGAGTGGGGTGAGGGCGGAGGGTGGGATGGGTACCAGGTGGAGGGGAACTATAGGATGAAAAAAAAGGGAACAATGTAATTAATAAACTGAACACTAAAGATAAAAAAATAAAAAAAAAGAAAGAAAAGAGCTTAGGATTCGGAGTTGAAAAGAACAAAATGATACTGTCAAACCCGATCACTTAGTAGCTGGCAACTAAGATGTGTGCCTGTCTCAAGCCAGCCAATGATTTGGAGACCCTCTAATCTCATACTCTGTAAGCATTTGGTCAATAGTTTAATCTAGAAAAGAATCTGGGTGCTTCCCGGGCAGAAGAGGACAGAAGGCAGGACCCCTGGTTGCAGGACATAGCCTTTGCTCTATTCCCTTGAAAATTTTAGCATTGGCCCAAACTTGCCAAACCGCTCAACAAAACGAAGTCTGAAGCTAATTACCTCCCTCCCACCTCAAGCCAATTAGTAAAACTAGTAGCTCAGGCATGGGAGTCTTCTCTTCTTCACACACTTCTACCCCAACATCTTAGCAAGTTATTACTTCTAACCACAGAATGGATAGTTCTGTTACGTGGAGTGTTTGCTGTCATCTCATTATACTCTGTTACCCTGAATGCACCTTAGAGGTTTGCATCATAGGCAGTTGTCCCTGTGGCCTTCCTCCTAATCAAAATCTGGATTGATTTTGATCTTGTCTTTTACCTTCTAAAACTGGAATAATGATAATAACTACTAAATCCAGCCTCATTTGCTGCTAATTTCCCTAGGCAAAGACTGTGCCAAGCAAATGGCTCCCTTGGAAAAGGTCATTATCCTTCCCAGAATGAAGGTTTTGGGTTTCCTGTCTCCAGTTCCTCTATCACTGCTTTAGGTTTCAGAGTGGTCAGAATTGGGGAGTGGTTTCTTTCTTTTCAACCGGAGGCATAAAAAAACCTTTGACCTTTTTTTTTATTTTTTTTCATTTTCTGTACTAAGACAGCGAAATACATTCACAGGCACTTATTAGCCAGTGCCCTTGTCTTAGGGAGTGAATAATGATGGGGAAGAGCCCATATCAGAGGGGAGAAACAAAGGACTCCTTGCTTAGGGCTACTTTCAGGTTGTGGGTGTGAGAGATGAAGGCAAAAAGGTCCTCTGTAAGTGGGAAGGGAGGCAAGGCTCTCTGAAAGAAGCCTTAGTCAAGAATAAAAATTAATAGATATTACTTCTTATTTCCAGAGTATCTTCAAGGTGCAAAGCACTGCCATAGAATCCTTGCATTTTATTACCATGATCCTCAAGTAACACTGTGAGATTCATGATACATATTATTTCACCCATTTTATAGGCAAAGAAACATCGACGCAGAGACTTTAAGACTCAAAAAATCACACAGCTAGTGAACTGAAGAACTGGGAACTTACTCCAGACCCCTCTGGCTCAAAAGCTATCTTCTCTTCATATGGCTACTCTTTCTATTCCATGGAGTCAGTCATTCCAGCTTGAAGTGATTTAGGGTTGGCCACACCTTAAAGTTTCTAAAGCACAATATTTTTGGTGTTTTAAATGAGTTGTTTATTTTACATTCCCTTGAGTTTTAGAGTAATATGTAGTTAATTAATGAATTAAATAATTGATTAAATCCATTTTTCTATTAACATTGTAACAGCACTTTCATTAATATGAAAATATGAATGTGTCTCAGAGAAGTTTCCTTTGACATTATAATGACTATATTAAAATTTCAAATATAATAATGAAATTCTAATTGTTTTAGAGAAAGAATTAGAAAAGGCTATATATATATAAATGCTCTGAAAAAACTATGGGATGTTCATGAAGTACCAAAGAGGAATTTTCAGACAAGTTAATATGAAAAAAAGCACATAATTTTCATTAAATTGGGCTGTAATTGCAAAATGATAGTCATTTAAAGAGAATCTTTTGTTTCGAGCATTATAGTGAGCAAAACAAGAGTTGGCAGGTTAAAACATACTAAGTGGCAATTTAGACAAAGAAATGTTATTCAAATTCAGGCTTACTTACAGCCTTCCATGACCTTATTTAGGTGGGTATATAGGATATATTCCATTTGTCCTTCCCGATCATCTCTCTGCCTTTTTGCTCTACCTTCAACCTTGCCCAGAGACTGACTTGTGCTGATTACATCAACAGACTCCTTTGACCTATGTTTTCAATTGCAGTTTAGCCAATCAGGAATACAGCCAAAAGATCATCAGTAATATTGAGGTACTTATTTCTCCAGTTTCCTCCCTGAGGGGTCACACTGGCAGGCTATGTCCCTTGATTGAAGTCCTAGTTGTTGTAAAGTGCCCCTCTCGACAGCCCCTCAGCTTCTTGGGTTTGGTAAAAACTCCATTCCTTTCCCTTCCTGCCTCCAAGTGGTTTCCAGCCTCTGGATATCACACTACCCATCCTGGTTTTCCTACATTCTGTTTCCACCTTTGAAAACAGTCCTGCTTTACGCTCCCTAAGTATTAACTTTTTCATCTCATCTCATTTTTTTTTTACAAAATCATGAAATTGTTTCAGTTCAAGTACTAAATTTTAGCGAACTCCTATCATCTCTGTAGACTTTAATTGCATTACTCCTAAATTAGGGATAACAATTTCTGCATCCAAGGTTGTTATGAGGATTAAATAACTGGAGTAAAGCATTTAGCACTGTTACTAGCAAGTAGTAAGTAGGTGCTCTGAAAGTACTGGTTTTCCTTTCCTTTTCTTTTATGAATTACTTAGCACTGCATTTATCAAAGGGGGATATTTGATTTTCAGGAATTGATGGAGCAGGCAACACTACATCTGTCACATTCAGTGAATGTGTCAGTGAGTTTTTAGGCATTGGAGATGCTAAGCCCAAGTTGGGCACTACTTGACAGGAATGCTAATTTGGGGAACTAAAATGAAAGACCAGTCTAGATGAACGAAGATTTCATCCTCTCCTCCATAACATAAGACCCATTTCACAATTTTAACATAAGGAATCAATTCATTAGATAGGATTCTCTAGTATTGTCCATACTACAAGTGATAGGATTTTAAAGTGAGTCTGTTTCTTGGCCTACTCACCCACCTCACCTGGACTCTCCACTGTCTCTTGAATATGACTTTAAAAGTGGCCCTATTAAGTAAAATATAGCAGGTAGAGAAAGGCAAATGCTGCATTATGATATCACTTATACTGTGAAATCTAAAAAATAAATAAATAAAAAAGTTGAAAAAACTGTTTGCCAGGGGCTGGGGTAGGGGAAATAAAAAGAATAAGGTCTGGGCCCTGGCCAGGTTGCTCGGTTGTTAGTGCTGTCCCAACATGCCCAGGGTGTGGGTTCAATCTCTGGTTAGGTCACATACAAGAATCAACCAATGAATGGATAAATAAGTGGAACATCAGATAGATGGTTTGCTCCCTCTCTTTTTCAAATCAATTAAAAATTTGTTTAAAATGATATACAAAGTCTGAGGATCTAATGTGTTGACTACAGTTGACAATACTATCTACGTACATAAAAAGCCAGCGATACCTTAAGGACCAGAACAACCAGTCTCTATGATGCCCACTGAGGTCAGGATTGGGGTGCTGGGGCCAGTGAGCCAACCTCCCGTGACCACTCCCTCCAGCCGGCCCCGCCTCCAATTGCCCCCACCACCCCAATCAAGGGCAGGACCCACCCAAGAAATCACTGGACCCCACCCATGTACAAATTTATCACTGGGCCTTTAGTATTATATAATTGTAATTTGCTAAGAATAAAACTTATGTATTCTTATGTATTCTCACACATAAGAAAATAAATATGTGAGGTGATAGATATGTTAATTAACTCAGTTATGGGAATTCCTTCACAATGTATACATGTATCAAATCATCATGTTGTGCATTTTAAATATATTACAGTTTTGTCAATTTTACCTCAGTAAAGCTGGGGGGAAAGTGGACATGCAACCTTAAGTCTGGCTGGATCCAGATAGGTCTCACTCACCTACCACACCATTTGGTATCAATGTTCATTTTTATTTAATAAACATTTAGGCACCAATTATGTTCCAGGCTTTGTTGCTGGACCCTGGGAGAAAAGCATTCAGCCAATAGATTTCCATTGATCATGTACTATGTGTTCAGCTCACAGAGGGCATATTGTGTGAACAAAACCAGCTTTTTCCTCATGGAGCTTATATTCTCATGGATCAGGCACACAATAAAACAAATATATACTACTAGAGGCTTGCATGAAAATCGTGCATGGGTAGGGTCCTTAGGCCTGGCCAGCGATCAGGCCAGTCAGGGCCTTGCAGCTGCTGACCAGAGCCCCCCTTCCACAGATGCTGGCTACTGGTGGGGGGCCCTTCACCCTGGCTGCTGGCTTCTGGCCAGGGCTCCCCTTCCACAGCTGCCAGCTACCAGCCAGGGCCTTTCTTCAGTCCATGCAACCTCCTGGTTGTCAGCCCACATCAGAGTGAGCAATTGAACTCCCAGTCTCCCAGTCAAACTCCCAAGGGGACAATTTGCGCATTATGCTTTTATATATACATTAGAGGACCAGTGCATGAAATTTGTGCACAGGGGGAGGGGGATGTCCCTCAACCCAGCCTGCACCCTCTCCAATCTGGGACCCCTTGAGGGATGTCCAACTGCCCATTTAGGCCCGATCCTACTGGGATCGGGCCTAAACTGGTAGTCAGACATCCTTCTCACAATCCAGGATTTCTTTTCTTCATTTCCTCTTACTTATTATTTTTATTTATATATATTTCTATAAGTTACTTCAAATTTATTTTGGACCTAAAACTACAAACACATACATACACATACCATGTCATTTTGGCTATCATGAGAACAAAGGTCCAGGAAATTAACTGGATCAATCATTTTCTATTCAAGTGTTTGATGTAAAGCAAATATGTTTTTCCAAATATTTGTAGAATTTTAATGTAAAAGTAGATATATTGGCCGAGTGTTTTACCCAAGATGAGTGTACTTAGAGTTTAAGTATAGGGAGAATCTATGTCTATCTAAGGGAAGATTTGTGATTTACTATTAGGTTTGCCTTGTCCCCCCAATTTGCCCTGAAGGGCATCCCTTCTCCTACAATGATACACTCATTTATAATCATATATTTGTAGAAGATATCTGAGATGGCAGGGTTCTGAGGTATTTGGAGGGAAATTATTGTTCAGTCACCCCTTATGTTTTCTGAAGTGAGGAAGAGTAGGTTCAAATGCTATTTCCTTTATTCAGGAGCAATGTAACATTGGCATATTACTGAACACTGTTTGTCTAAAATACTTTATCTTTAGAAGTTGGCTAATAGTTCTTATATCCCAAGATTACCATGAAGGTTACATAAGGAAGGGGGCTAAATAAGGGTCTTACATACAGAAAATGCTCACTAACTGGTTTATATTATTTTTATAATGACCACTGCTATCCATCTTATCTACCTTTATATCTTTTACCTGTTTTTATTGGGTGACCAGCAGTCCCAATGCAAAGTTCTTATCACCATTGTATTCATCTATTTAATTCAGTTATTGTGCCAGGAACTTCTAGACAATGAGGAGGTACCTAGTGACACAAAATGCCTGCCATCAAGTAATTTATACACTATTGAAGGGAAACCAAATTTCAGACTGTGGCAAGTGCTATGAAGAAAATACAACAGGGGAAAGAGAGAGAGAGTAACTGCATTAGGGAGTGTAATCTAAATAAGTGGTCTGGAAAGACTTCTTGTAGAGATAGCATCTGGGGTAAGATCTGAAAGATATGAGGGAATTGAGGGAAGAGCATTCAAGAGAGAGGGAACAGTAAATGAAAAAGCTTTGGGAGAGAAATCAACTTGATGCATTTGAGGAACAGAAAGAAGATCTATGGGATCAGAGCAGAGAAGGAAAGAAAGTAGTGCCAGATAAAGTCGGTGGAGGTCACATCATAGTGATGAGTTTTACCTTTTTATTCATGTACAATGAAAAAGTAGATGTTTTAAAGCATGTGTGTGGCCCTAGCTATTTTGGCTCAGTGGATAGAGTGTCAGCCTGTAGACTGGAAGGTCCCGGGTTCTATTCCAGTCAAGGGCGTATGCTTGGTTTGCAGGCTCGATCCATAGTGGAGGATGTGTGAGAGTCAGCGGATCAGTGATTCTCACTCATCATTGTTGTTTCTATCTCTCCCTCGCCCCTCCTCTCTGAAATAATTATTTTAAAACATATTTTAAAATAAGCAATCAAAGCATGTGTGTGAAAAGTTATAATATTAATTACCTAAAAATAAAAATATTTTGCATCACAAAACAAACCATCAACAAAACAAAAATGCAACCTACTGAATGGGAGAAGATATTTTAAAATGATATATCTGATAAGGGGTTAATATCTAAAACATAAAGAACACATACAGCTCAACATCAACAAAACAATTTGATTGAAAAATGGGCAGATGACATGAATAGGCATTTCTCCAAAGAGGATATACAGATGGTGAATAGACACATGAAAAGATGCTCAACATCATTAATCTTCTGGGTAATACAAATCAAAACCACAATGCGATATCACTTAACACCTATCAGAATGACTATTATCAATAAATCAACAAATAAGAAGTATTAATGAAAATGTGGAGAAAAGGGGCCCCTTGTGCACTGTTGGTGGGAATGTAAACCACTATAGAAAACAAGATGTAGGTTTCTTTAAAAAATTGAAAATGAACTACTGTGTGACCCAGCAATTCTGCTTGTGGGCATTTATCTGGGGGGAAAAAGAGAAATTAAAAAAGACCTATGTTACCCTATGTTCATTGCAGCATTATTTACAATATCCAAGATATGAAAACAACCTGGATGATTGGATAAAGTAGTGGTAATATATACAATGGAATGAAATCTTGCCATTTGTGACAACCTGGATGGACCTAGAGATTATTATGCTCAGTGAAGAACAGAAAAAAGACAAATGCCATGTGATTTCACTTATCTGTGGAATCTAAAAAACAAAATAAATGAATAAGTCACAAACAAGTTCATAGATAAACAGAACAAATTGCTGGTAGCCAGATGGAAGGAAAGTTGAGGGGAAGGGACTCAGAAGTACAAATGGCCAGTCATGAGAACAGTCACGGGGATGTAAAATTCAGCATAGGGAACATAATCCTACATAATAAAACCCTAACATGAAAATCGACCTAACAGCAGAACAACTAGCAGAAAGACTGGTTACTATGATGTGCACTGACCACCAGAGGGCAGATGCTCAATGCAGAAACTGCCCCCTGGTGGTCAGTGCACTTCCATAGGCAGAGAACTGCTCAGCCAGAAGTCAGGCTCATGGCAGGCACCTCTCCTGCCTCCATGACAGTGCTAAGGAGCAGCAAGCCCAGCATCTGGCTGAGCGGCATTCCCTCAGGGAGAGTGCAGCTCAGCAAGAAGCTGGGCTCACAGTAGGCGAGCACAGTTGTAGTGGGGATTGGGGGAGAGGGGATCAGGCCTAAGCTGGCAGGCAGACATTCCTCGAGAGGTCCCAGACTGGGAGATGGTGCAAGCTGGGCTGAAAGACACCCCTCCCCCCCAGTGCATGAATTTTGTGCACTGGGCCTCTAGTCAATAATATTCTAATAACCATGTTTGGTGTCAAATAGGTACTAAACTCATTGGGGTTATCACTAAACAAGGTATATAAATATCTACTCACTATGTTGTACAAGTGAAACTAATATAATAGTGTATGTCAAGTGTAATTAAAAATAAATTTAATGAAAATTATTAAATGGAAAAAACAAACAACAAAATCCTCTTCCTTAAAAATTATTTTAAAAAATTCAGCACCATCCTCCCATGCTTTTCTTGGCTGAGAATTTTTTTCATTATCCCTTAATCCCTTGTTGAGCTCTTAACCATGTGACATGGCAAATCATCTAAAGACTCAGCTCACATGGGTGTTTAGATGATTTGCCATGTCACATCATGCATGATTTCTCTGTGGTCTGATTACATATGGACACACCTCTAAGATAGCACTCAGAACACTTATTTTTTTAATCTTTATTCTTGAGATATTACAGATTTAACTCTTTTTTACCCTTATTAACTCCCTCCACCCAGTGTCCACCCCACCCCAGGCCTTCACCATCCTATTATTTATGTCCATAAGATATATAAGATCTTTGTTTAATCTCTCTCCACACCCCTTCTCTCTGTGAATCATCAGCCTGATCCATATTCATGTCTTTGATTCTATTTTATTCACCAGTTTATTCTGTTCATTAGACTTCTTATTCATTATTTTGATTTTTATATTCAATTATTGACAGGTATGTATTTTGCCATTTTTCTTAAAGAATACCCTTCAACATCTATAATAATAAAAACATAATATGAAAATTAGACTGGACAGCCAAATGACCTTCCAGATGTCCTTCCAGATAAAGCCACAGTGGCAGGGGCTGAGGCAGAGGTGGTTAGGGGAGATTAGGCAGGCAGGCGAGCAGTTAGGGACATCAGGCAGGCAGTATGATTAGGGGTGATCAGGCAGGCAGGTGAGCAGTTTGGGGCATCAGGCAGACATGCAGAGTGGTTAGAGGTGATCAAGCAGGCTGGCGAAAAGTTAGGGGCATCAGGCAGGCAGTGTGGTTAGGGGTGATCAGGCAGGCTGGCGAAAAGTTAGGGGCATCAGGCAGGCAGTGTGGTTAGGGGTGATCAGGCAGGAAGGTAGAGTGGTTAGGGGCAATCAGGAAAGCAGGGTAGTAGTTGGGAATGAGGCAAGCAGTCAGAGTTGTTAGGGGTGATTAGGCAGGCAGGCAGGCGAGTGGTTAGGAGCCAGTGGTCTCATATTGCAAGAGTGATGATACACCTAGGGTCCCTATATTGCGAGAAGGTGCAGGGCTGGATGAGGGATCCCCATCTCCGTGCACATACTTCATGCACTAGGCCTCTAGGCCTATCTAATAAAATAGTAGTATGCAAATTGGTCATACCTCTGCTACACCTGCAAGCCACACCTACAAGCCACACCCATCAACCAGTTAGGAGTGAATATGCAAATAAACCCCAACGAAGATAGTTGCAGCCACTGAGAGCAGGAGGGAGGCTTGGGTTTCCCTGGCAATGAAGGAAGCCAAGCTTTCTGCCTGCCCTTGCCGGCCTAGGCCTCCACTCAATGCTATAAAGTTTCAATTATAGAAGATACACGAATCCCAACAGAAATGGTGGCAGCCATTGAGCTGGAGAGAGCAGAGGCTAGGGTTGCCCCTGGCAATGGAGGAAGCGTAGCTTCTGTAGCCCTGGCTGGCCTGGACCTCCACTTCAGGCTATAAAGTTTCAATTATAGAAGGTAAATAAATTCCAACAGAAATGGCTATTGCCACTGAACAAGCAGAAGGCTTGGCTCCACTCTAGGCTACAGAGTTTCAATTGTAGGAAATATAAATTGATCCCAGATCCAAGGGCCTCCTCTTGGGTCACTGGGGGATGGCCATCCTGCAAACCACCACAGGCCCCTTGCCCAGGCCACCCCATGCCCCAAGGGAATCCCCACCCTGATCCAGGACACCCTTCAGGGCAAACCAGCTGGCCCCCATCTATGCACCAGGCCTCTATCCTATTTAATAAAAGAGTAATATGCAGATTGACCATTACTCCAACATACACGATGGCTGTCCCCATGTGGTCAAAGATCATACCCCCCAGGTGGACACAAGATGGCCACCATAAGATGGCCAGAAGGGGATGGCATTTGGGAGGGACCAGGTCTGCAAGGGAGGGCAGTTATGGGTGATCAGGCCAGCAAAGGAGGGCAGTTGGGAGGGACCAGGCCTGCAAGGGAGGGCAGTCTGGGGTGAGTAAGCCTGCAGGGTAGGGCAGTTAGGGGGAACCAGGCCTGCAGAGAAGGGCAGTTAGGGGTGACCAGGCCTGTAGGGGAGTGCTGTTAGGAGAGACTAGGTCTACAGGGGAGAGCAGTTGGGTGGGGCCAGGCCTGCAGGGGAGGGCAGTTGGGGGTGATCAAGCCTACAGGGAGGACAGTTAGGGGTGACCAGGCCAGCAGAGGAGGGAAGTTGAGGGCAAACAGGTTGGCAGGGGGTCAGTTAGACATCAATTAGGGTGGCAGGGGAGTGGTTAGGGGTGATCAGGTTGGCAGGCAGAAGCAGTTAGGGGCAATCAGAAAAGCAGGCAGGTGAGCAGTTGGGAGCTAGCAGTCCTGGATTATGAGAGGGATCCCAGATTGGAGAGGGTACAGGCTGGTCTGAGGGACAGCCCTCTCCCTCCCCCATGCATGAATTCCATGTACTGGGCCTCTAGTCCTATATAATAAAAGCCTAAAATGCAAATTGACCAATCAGTGGAACGACCCGTTTCCTATGTTGCACACCAATCACCAAGGGGCAGACATTCCATGCAGGAGCTTCCCCCAGACCGCAGGTTCCAGGCCAACCAAGGTGGGTGCCCTGCTGGTTGCCCCACTGAAGGATGACTGGTGGGGGCAGTGGGGGACAGGGCTAGAGAGCACGCGTTGGCAGGCCAGCCAAGGTGGGTGCCAGCAGGGGCCCTCCAATCATTCTGCTGTACACCATGCAGATTGGCTCTGGTCTAGGACCCTACGCATGCATGAATTTTGTGCACCAGGCCTCTAGTTTCATATAATACTGGTTTGGTGGTGATTAACTCCTTTAGAGTTTTCTTGTCTGTGAAGCTCTTTATCTGACCTTCAGTTCTAAATGATAGCTTTGGTGGATAGAGTCATCTTGATTGTAGGTCATTACTATTCATCACTTTGAGTATTTCTTGATACTTCCTTCTGGACTGCATAGTTTCTGTTGATAAATCAGCTGACAGTCATATGGGCATTCCTTGTAGGTATCTAACTACTTTTCTCTTGCTGCTTTTAAGATTCTCTCTTTGCCTTTAGACCTTGGCATTTTAATTATGATGTGTCCCGGTGTGGTTCTCTTTGGGTTCCTCTTGTTTTTGGACTCTCTGTGCTTTCTAGACTTGTAAGTCTATTTCTTTCACCAGGTAGGGGAAGTTTTCTGTCATTATTTCTTTAAATAGGTTTTCAATATCTTGCTTGCTCTTCTTCTGACACCCCCATAATGAAAATGTTGGTACACTTAAACTTGTACCAGAAGCTCCTTACACTATCTTCATATTTTTGGATTTTCTTTTCTTTTCTGGTTGGGTGTTTTTTGCTTCCTCATATTTCAAAATGTTGATTTGATTCTCATAATCGTCTACTGTACTGTTGAATCCTTATATATTATTCTTTATTTCAGTTGGTGTATGCCTAATTTCTGACAAGTCCTTTTCCATGTGTTTGGCATTCTCTCTAAGATCCTTGAAAGTCTCACTCAGTCCCTTGGAGGTTTCTAGAAGATTCTTCACTAATCTTATAACTGTGGTTTTGAACTCTATATCCAGTAGTTTACATTCTCCATTTCTTTTATTTGTGACATGTTCCTCTGTCTCCACATTTTGGCTACTTCCCTGTGTTTTTTCTATGTTTTGAGTAGAGCTGCTATATCTCCTTGAGTTGGCAGAGTGGCCTTGTATAGTAGATGTCCTATAGGAAACAGTGGCTCAGCCTCTCCACTCACCTGAGCTGGGCACTCTAGGTGCACCCCTTTGTGGGCTATGACCACAGTCTTGTTGTAGTTGAGACTTGATTGCTGTTGGTATTACTGGGAGGAATTGATCTCCAGGCCAATTAGCTGTAAGGGTCAAATGTGACTACAATTGGAGAGCTGCTGTGCAGGAGACACCCCTATGGAGCAGCACTTGCTTCAGTGGGGCTTTGGTGCTCACTGAGTATTTCCCTTGAGTGTGTTGCTTATGATGAGTAGCACTGTAATCTGGTATGGTCTGACACTGACCACTGGGTACATTGGCTCTTGGGTCTCCAGGGAGGAGCAAAGTCAGCCACTGTCTAGAGCCATCCAGCAGGAGCTACAGAGAGATATGCAGATTCCTCCTCTTTATATAGGGCTTGGAAGTGCCCAGATGAGGCCCATCTATGCAGCAAGGTAGGTTGGTGCTGGTGCTGGGTCTTGGGTTTTTTATTGATAGGTGTGAGGATCCTTGACCCAGATGCAGCTTGTTTGAGATTTTCAAGGACAGGCCATTCATATGCAAAAGCCACTGTAGGCAGCTTGAGTGGGGTTGTAAATTGGATGAGGCAGAATCTTAGGGGATCACCAGGACAGAGCAAAAATAAATTGCTGACAGTTATCCCTGTAACCAGGGAGGTCCCAGCATAGGAACAATGATCCCTGTGAGTAACATTGCCTGGGAATAAAGCCACCCTCAGGTTCCTGCTTCTTTGCCAAACAAATGTGTTCCCCAGAGCCTTTCCCTGGTGCTGGAGCTCAGAGGAAAGAGAACCTTTTGTAAGTTCATTTCTTGGTGCCGACCTTTTAAGAGGAACAGCTGGGTTTCCAGCTTCCTCTGTGTCTCTGATCTCCAATCCGCACTGGCTTTTACAGCTATGGGACCCTGCGCTGGTGGTCTGATGTGGGGCTTGGATCCCTTGCTCCTTCATGCAGCTTCCACAGAGATGGTCTTTCTCCTGATTAAAAAAAACATCATATATGTGTGCTGGACCATCCCGTTCTGCATCTCCACACTTTCTACCATTCTCAGTGTGCTTTCTTCTTTACTTCTATAGTTGTAGGACTTCCATTCAGCCAACTTTCTGGTGGTCCTGGATAATGGTGGTTCTGTATTTTAATTATAATTTTGATGTGTTTGTGGGAATAAGGCATTTACCTATGTCACCATCTTGGTTCCCTCCCAGAACACTTCGTATTGTGGTCAGGTCATCTGTATTTCTTGCAAGACAGGGTTATATCATATTCATCTGTAAATTTCTTGTACATGCACACAAAGAGGTGCTGAATGTGTGCTGGAGTTTGCATTATCCAGACATAGCTGTTTTTATTGAGTCTTTTTCTAAGAAAATTGGGAATTAACCAAATTTCTTAAATTGGCAATAACTTCATAGATGAGGCTGAAGTTCATTTTTTGGAGGCTGTGGCAGTGGGCTGCTGGCCATTCATAAGCTCCTTTGATTAGCTGAGTCTTTGCTGCTCCCAGTGACATGGACACTAGTACAGCTCCATTCTGACTAGTTTTCAAGTAAATAGAGATGCAATTTCTAAAAAAAAGAAAACAAAAACAAAAACAAAAAACAGCCAGAAAAAGCAAAGTTGCCAATCCTTTCGTTCTTGCTCCCCCAAATACGCATTCATAATGTTGGAAATACATCTTTAGCAAGCTGGAAGCATTGGGGTGGACTGGGACTCATTTTTGAGAAATATCACATTCTGTAAGGTCTCAGCCCAAAAGAACAAGAATCATTGCTGAATTTATTTTCCAAGTCATTCCTGCCCCTGGAACTGATGCAAGCCATGCTCTTTAATAAATCTTCCATTGAAGTCTCTCTCTTTCCTTTTGCCTCTTGGTCCCATCACCTTTGTCTTTGCCTTAAGGGATTTCTTTTTTCTCTTTTTTTCCTATTGCAATAACTTTTCATCTTGCAGAATTTCAGAAAATGTTCTCAGTTTTATACTTCAGTTAGAACACCAGCTAGGAGGAAATGTCTGCCTTCCTATCCACTCAACTGTCATATCTCTCCGCTCTTCACACTTAACCCTCCCCCAGCTCAGACCTGGCTCATATGCCTCCCAGACCTGTCCTAGAAAGGGTTAGGTTGATTGTGACAACTTATCTTAGGAATCTGGCTGCTGTTCAGAAGTCCTGCCTGGAAAAGAAATATATCTGTTTCTTCTATTTTAGTTAACACTTCCCTAAAGTCCAGTATGTGGGCTCTGATAACATTACTTGGACCTTCTCCCTCCCTTTGTGCCATGGTAGTCAAGACAGAGGATGCAGATGCAATGCAGGAAAAGCTACTTGGAGAAAGTAGAGCATATGTGTGATATATTTGATTGATGATAGTTCTTAGTCTGACATTCAAAGCTCACCTTATTCTCTATAATAGGGTTCAATCTCCTCTTCAGATTCCTCACCAATGATTCCCACATGAAACCTATGCTTCAGCTCCATGGCCCAGCTTTCTTGAATACATATTGTGTACTCTCATCTCCAGTCTTTGTCAAAAACTTATCCTCTGTCTGAGAAATCTTTCCTCCAGGGAACCACAGTTAATCCACTGTCAGAATTCAGTTTGAAGCCACTCTCTTCAGGGAGCTTTTCCTGATCACTCCCTCTGTCTCCTGCAGTTCCACATTACTTAGTAGGATAGTGTTTTGTTTTAGCGTTATTAAAGCACTCTCTGGAGTTGAAGCCCTGACTAACTGTGTGTTCTTAAATGGAATTTTTCACTGCACCCACTTCATCCCCCCTGACACACTCTTATTTCTTATTCAACATAAGAAGCAGTCTGAGCTGCTCCTACATAGAGGTGCAAATAGCAGGAATATGATTTGAGGCTATCATATGATTTGAAAAAAGTTTATTTGGCCTTTGGTGAAAGCTTAAACATTATAATGAAATTCTTAGATTCATAACCTCAAACTTTGGATTTCTAGAATGTCAATTTTGTAAAGATCCTTTGAGAATCAGCTAGTTTAATATTGTTTTGTTTTTAATTTAATCTTCTTTTTCAGTCAGAGAAATTGCTTTTCAGAGAGTTAAATGAGTTGGCAAAGACTATATATGCATTTTAAAATTTTTATCAACATTATTGTTCAACAACATAATTTTAATTATCTAGAAGCCAACTGTGGCTTATGTCGGTGTTGTTTCATTGTCTTCAGGTAAATTGATTATGTATATGTATGTAAGATACTGTTTCTTCAGTTACTAAGAATAGAAATCTATTCTGTTTAGCTTAGTGAAAAGGAAATACATTTGACAGATACTGGGAACTTACAGAATTAATGGGAGGTGGGGAGAGACTTGGACTTGAGGGTGAAGTGAAAAGCTTTGGCACCAGGGAGTGGAGGCCACCAAAGTAGCCTTTGAGTAGAACAGTCTGATTAGAACATAAAGGAACATAAAGTCTTTCATTATTTCCTCTCTGTTCAAGATACAGATTCCATGGCAGTCATATCTGATTGTTTCAGATAGGGTTATGTGCCTAGGCATGGGACAGTAAGGCCTTTCCCTTTAATGCCAGTCAACTATCTCCTGTGAAGAAGTCATCTAGATGGAAAACAGTTTGCACTTAGGAAGAGGAACCAGATGTTGAGCAGACCAAATTTACTGATGCCTCTACAAGAACCCTACATTCAAATAAAGTGAAGTAGACAATACTGATATTGTAGAGCACCAGTGTGTGTCAGGAGTTTTTACATGTAGTTTATTATTAGATTCTTTGAACAAATCTTCAAGGAAAATAATATCATTTCCATTTTTAAAAAATCAGAGAATTGAAGATAAAAGGATAAGGCAATTGCCTGCCAAAACTAGGACATTAAGTCAGACCTGTTTGCCTCTAAAATCTGCATTCTCATTAATGCTTTAAGCCTTTATGCATGTAATGAAGGGTGGGAAACCTTTTTTTTTTTTTCTGTCAGGGGCCATTTAGGTATTTCTAAGGTCATTTACAGGCCATACAAAATTATCAACTTAAAAATTAGCCTACTACATTTGGCCAAACAATTAACTTTACCCCTAATTCCTTGGCAGTACCAAATCAAATGATTTCTTAGGCCATTCTCCTCCCCTGATGTAAAGGGACTAATGCAATTCCTGGTACTGAGTAGGTGCTCTGCCCCAAGGAGCACGAGCGGCAGGGAAACATTACTGATGCTTGCTATTCTCTCTGCCTGCAACACTCTTTCCCCAGAAATCCAATGGGTTCATCATCCCTTCACTTCGTTTAGATATTACCTCATCAGAAAGGCCTTTCTTGACAACCTTTTATAACAGACTTATCATCCCCCCTTTCCTTTCTATTCCCATAGGCTGCCTTTTTTTCTTTGTTGCGTCTATTAATGCATAACATGAAATATATGTATTTGCTTATATGTTCTTTTCCATGAAAACATAAATTTTCTTGTATTACTAATTTTCCTTAGCATTAAGAACCATGCTTGATACATAATTGTTTGATGAAGGAACAAAACAAATATAATTGGTAGAGCAGTTCTCAGCTCTCTCTCTAACCATCATCACAGTTTTGGTCCAGTCATTTCCTTCTCCTGGCCTCAGTTGTAAAATGAAAAGGTTGAACCAGATCAAACCCAATCCTTCTTTACCTGTTTCTTAGCATATGAATTCTGTTTATCTGTTTAGTTAGTTTATATTGTGCTTCTCTGTTTGCTTGCTTTTGAAAAAACAAAAAAATAATTGATAGACACTGGACTAGATGATCCCTGAGGTCCTATCCTATCTAATAAAAGAGTAATATGCAAACTTGACCGTACCTTCACTACACCCACAAACCATGCCCACAGCCACACCCACCAGCCAATCAGGAGCAGATTATGCAAATAAACCCTAACCAAGAAGGCTGCTGCCACTGAGAGCAGGAGGAAGGCTTGGGTTTCTCTGGCAATAGAGGAAGCCAAGCTTTCTGCCTGCTGTTGTGGGCCTAGGCCTCCACTCAATGCTACAAAGTTTCAATTATAAAAGATACAGAAATGGTGGCAGCCACTGAGCTGGAGAGAACAGAGGCTTGGGTTTCCCTGGCAACAGAGGAAGCCAAGCTTTCCACCTGCCGTTGCTGGCCTAGGCCTCCACTCTAGGCTACAAAGTTTCAAACAGAAATTGCTGCTGCCAGTGAGCGAGCAGAAGGCTTGGTTCTGCTACAGGCTACAAAGTTTCAATTGTAGACATAAATTAATTCCAGATCCCAGGGCCTCTGCTTGGGTCACTGGGGGCCATGGCCAGCCTGCAAACCTCCACAGGCCCCTTGCCCAGGTTGCCCCTTACCCCAAGAGAACCCCCACCCTGATCTGGGACACACTTTAGGGCAAACCAGCTGGCCCTACCCATGCACCAGGCTTCTATCCTATCTAATTAAAGAGTAATATCCAGACTGACCATTACTCCAGCACACAAGAGGGCTGCCCTCATGTAGTCAAAGATCCTGCCCCACAGGTGGACACAAGATGGCCACCACAAGATGGCCAGCAGGGGAGGGCCATTGGGAGGTTCCAGGCCCTGCAAGGGAAGGCAGTTGTGGGCAAATCAGGCCAGCAAGGGAGAGGACAGTTGGGAGGGACCAGGCCTCCAAGAGAGGGCAGCTGGGAGCGATCAAGCCTGCAGGGGAGGGCAGTTAGGGTTGACCAGGCTGGCAGAGGAGGGAAGTTGGGGGCAAAAAGGCTGGCAGGGGAACAGTTAGATATCAATTAGGCTGGCAGGATAATGGTTAGCTGGTGATTGCCTGGCAGGCAGAAATGGTTAGGGGCAATCAGGGAGCCAGGCTGTTGAGCAGTTTGAGCCAGCAGTCCTGGATTGTGAGAAGGATATCCAACTGCCAGTATAGGTCTGATCCTACCGGGATTGGGCCTTAACAGGCAATTGGACATCCCTGGAGGGGTCCCAGATTGGAGAAGGTACAGGCTGGGCTAAGGGACATCCCCCACCCCCATGCACAAATTTCGTGCACCAGGCCTCTAGTCTCTCCATAAAAATGTATGGCAGTGTCAGTGTAGAGTTTATAGACCTCCCAGGTAGACAACAAAGAAAATCGCTTGGGAGATTTTCCTCTTTTACCTTCAATTCTCTGATTTAAAAAAAATTTTTTTCTGCCTCCTATACTTTTCATTCCATATTTCAGGAAGTTTCTGGATGACTTACAAAGTTCCTTTATTTTTTCAATGACCAAAAGCTCTTTACTGAGTCCATCTTACTATTTTAATTAACATAATAACCCTGAAAAGTGGGAGGTTGTGAAATACATTAATTCACAGTTTCTGAGATTAATAATTGCACCGAAGTATGAAAGCTCTTCCATATAATTTGTTTTTTAAACTGTGAAGATGAGTGGCTCCCAGCCTTGTAGGGAGCTCGGGTCTTGCAGCTGTTGTACTCCTGCAGTAATTATTCTGTGCCTTCAGAGGCAGATGATAGGACTGAGAAATTGACTTAGACACTGTCTTTCATGTGATGAACACCAAAAGGTCAGAGCTGACTCCTGTGAATCAGCATTTTCACTGGATACTGAGTAAGGGGATAACCTGATGCGCATAACCAATGCCCCTTAGGATCCAATGGCCTTTTAATATAGAGGGTCACTTGAGAATGTACTTGAATTCATCTTTATACCACAATATGGCTTATAAGGTACTCCCTTACTTTCCTTTCAACCTCATTTTTTTGTTATTCCCTGACTTATTCACTCACTCATTCACTTATTCATTCAATTAAAATTATTTATTTAGTTATTACGGTGCACCAGATTTTTGGTAGCAACTAGAGCTTTATGATGTGCAAATAGAAACATGGCCTACTCTAATGGAAAGAGGAGGAGTGGTATCCTATATAATAAAAGCTTAAAATGCTAAGTGTCTGACCATTTGTTAGACCCTTTAACCAGTCACTATGATGTGCACTGACCACCAGGGGGCAGATGGTTCGACCTGTGGGATTTGGTTAGCTTGCTGGTGGGGTCCGGCTGATCAGTACTGGGCAAGTCAGGCTGGACACGACTTGGAGCCCCCCGCTACAGTTTCTCCCTGGCCCCTATCATGCTCATGCACCGGTGGTATCCCTAGGCCTGGCCTGCACCCTCTCGCAATCCTGAACCGCTCAGGGGATGTTGAAGAGCCGGTTTTGACCTATTCCCCTCAGGCCAGGCCAAGAGACCCCACTGGTGCACAGCTCCATGCACTGGGCCTCTATAGTTAAGCTATAATAAAGTATCATGTTAACAAAGTGTAGTACCAGGATTACAGAGAGGAGAGAGAGGGACTAACTAGGGTAGGTGGAGGGAAGATTTCCAAAAGGAAGTGAGACCAAAGGTAAATAACTCTAGACATAGCAGGCTGGACATAGGAGACACTTGTTAGTAGGTTCCTGTGATTTGACAACTCAGCTCACCTGTAGACTTATCCCAGCCATGTAGGGAGCTCAGTCCTATCCTGCGGGTAGTGGGTAAGAGGCACTGGTAAGATAACATTTCCTCCAAATCTCAATTTCTTTTTTTCCTCAGAATCACAATTAAGTCCTGACCTGACTCGGTCTTCTATCCAGGATGATGGATCTTTGCTTTACCTTTATCTATGACTCTAGTCCCCACCACTGCTTGTTCTGATCCTAATAACCTAGTGCTTTTTGCTAAATTCATCTGGCTGCAGTCCTCCAGCTGTTGTACTACTGCAGTAATTCTGGCACCAAAGGGAAGACTGCCCTTCTCTGTATCACACCCTTCCAGAACTGCGGCATATCTCAGTCTTTGTTCTCAGTGCTTTGCCTCCCCAGCTCAGATATCACACTTTACAGCCTGCCACTCCCTGTGTACCCTCAGGTCATCAAGTCATGATCAGTTTTCATGTGGAGCTAGGCTTCCTGGCCTGGCTTCCTCATCCACTGATGCCCCTCCTAGAAGATAACCCCTCAAGATTCCCATTTTGCTCCCTATGTATTCATGGCAGTTTTTCATTCCCAAGTCCCTTTATCATAATAGGAAAGGGTAATTTCCATGTGACCTGGCTTGGAACCTGGTATATACATCTTCTCTGCCAAGAAATCCTACTCTTCTACCTCACTGACTCTGATCATATCTTCATTCACTTGAGGCTTTCTGTCTTGTGAAGCTGAAACGGACTTGCTACCCTTCCCTCTGGCCCACCTTATTTTTCTCCTTGGTGGCCTACTTCCTTTACTGCTGACTCAGTCTTAGCTCCAACATCATTGTCTTTCTGTTATTCTGAGCTTGAAAACCTAGTTTTTAGACCAGATCATTTTTCACTTTTCTCTTTGGCTAAGCTCCCTATATCTGGCAAACTGGAATTTAGGCTATTTCCTGGCTTCCTTGGATTACAGGTCAGTTGAACCTGCTCTCATAATCTAGCCCTATCAGTTTATCCCACTGGGGTCTCTGTTTATCTCACTTAATGAACAGGTATTCTATGCTAAACTAACATTTGGTGGTGAGGGCAGGTGGGGAGGAGATGATAAACGAGAAGTTTCTCCAGATGGTCCTATTTCCCCACATTTTTTTGTCCTATTTCCCTACTTTTTTTTTTTTTTTTTGGTCTATTGCTGAGTGCTCCACCTCAACCATGGTGTTGCTAGCTTATAGTGTCCCTCACAGAGTGAGGACACAGTGGGGACAGTGGGGACAGTGCAGGGGTCAGTCTGTAGCCACTCTGCACTGGGAGGCCATTCTGATGAGAGCCCTGCTGCTTAGTGAACCAGGCCCAGCTCTACATTCACCATCTGGAAGACCTCACAGAGTAAGTCTTGACATCTGAATTCTGTTTACCTGTTTGTTTAGTTTGGTTATATTCAGATGCCACACATCACATGGTAGGGCTTATCAATGGCTCTTTTGCCTTAAAAAATCTGATCTGATGGTGGTGTAAGGAAAAGCAGGAAGCATCCAGAAACAAGTCAGGGCATTCATTACATTATGTGGGAGAGGAGAGGAAAAGAAGCCTTTGTCTGGATGATTAATGCCTTTATCTTCTCTCTAAGGTAAACTATGTGTGAAACTCCTACAAAACCTATCTCATAGATCAGCTTAGAAACTCCTCCAACATAGAAAACTTGTCTACCCCAGCTCTGCCGGAACCCACTAGCCAACTGTGGCTTTAGAACTTCTTGTTCCCAAGCAGGCCATTGACAACCAGCCTTTTTACCACTCCATCATTATCTCCTTACAATGAGCCTTTTTACCTCTCCATCATTACCTCCTTACTAGTATACATTCACTCAATGCATGTCATAAACATCTACTATGAGTCTACCACGTGTCAGATACTAGGTTATTCATTGGTGAACAGAAAGAAAATTTTGTTCCTACCTACATAGAAATGTAAACTATAAGTAAGCAAGCACAAATACACATATAATTGTAAATTGAGGTAGTGCTTTGAAGGAAAATACCTAGTTGCTCCAGGGGAGAATGACAGGAGAGTCTAATTTAGGTGATGATAGGAAAGATACCATGAACTAAAGCAAAAATGAAGGCTAGAAGTTAGCTAGACAAGGGAGGTAGTGTGGAAAACAGAAAGAATAGAAGGAAAATTATTCAAAAGTCTTGAGATAGACTATGAACTTGGTTCATCTGAAAAAAATTTAAAAAAAAAGTCATGTTAAGGAGTTTGGATTTCATTTCAGAATAATTGGAAATTATGGAAGCATTTTAATTCAGGAAATGACGTGATCCAATTTTGTTTTGAAAAGGCCAGGTGGAGAAGAGATTGGCAAGAAGAATGAAGAAAAAAAAAGGAAGCTGGGTAGAGTTGAGGATTTTTTCAGCAAACAAGCAAGAATATGGAAATAGAGAGAAGGAAACAGATTGGAGATCACTTTTAAAGATAGAATTTCAATATAATTTAAAGACCTTAGTAAGACTGGGGACTTCCATAGCTTCTGTCCTAATTCAACCCATTATTTTTTCTTGCCTGGACCACTGAAATAGATACCCAATTATTCTCCTAGCTTTCACTTTTCTCCTCCCCACCACAGGCTGTTTCTTTACTCAAATCATTTCATCATTCTCAGTATCTCTACCCTATAGTGGCTTCTCATACAAAACTCCTACCAATGCCAGGAAGGCCCTATAATCTTGTTGCCTCTCTCCCTTTCTCATTCATTTTCTATTAGTCACCACCTTACTCCTGTTCAATCACCTGACCTTCTTGTTGTTCCTATAGACACAGGAAGCTTATTCCTGCCCTGGGACTTCTGTGCTTGCTATTCCAGCTGGACCACTGTTTTCTCAGATATATATATATATATATATATATATATATATATATATATGAATTATTTCTTCATATCATTCAATTAACACCCCCATTATTCTCTATCTCCTTACCTTGCTTTATGTGTATTCATTATACTCATCATTACCTTACACTACATTATATATCAATTTGTTTATCTATCTTTCACTCTAGAATTTAGTTTCCATGAAATTACTTTTTTACTTATGCTTTCCCCACATCTAGAAGTGTGTCAGCATAAGAAGAAGCTCCCAGGCAATATTTATTGAATGAAAAAATGAAGGAAAGGTGAAAGAGAGAAAGACATTTAGGTTGACTCTGAGGTTCCTGGCTTGTCTAGTTGGATGAGTGGGGATTATGGGCTATTTACTGAGGTGGGAGCATCTGTATGAGGCCAGGTTTGGGGGAGGTCAGGAGATCCATTTAAATCAGATTGAACTGGAGACATTCAAGAGGGGCAATCAGGTTGGCGTATACATAGGACCACATAATTCATCTTCCCAACTGAAAGTGAACAGGGAAACTAAAAATAAAATCTTGTGTATTTTTTGAAGTATTCATGTGTTAACCACCAGTTGTCCTATTATATTGAATTTAGAAAACAAATATTTTAAAATAAAAATTTATTATAAAAATAAAATTAATATATATGTCCAAGTACATTAAAGCAAAACTTTTGAAAAAATACCTATATTTATTTTCTAAAACCAATGCATTTATTTTTAGCATACTTTCACTTGTTTCAGTCTCTTAGCTACATGTATATTTAATACAATGTCATCGGTATTTTTGTGAAGAATGTATTTTTATAATATGATTTTATTATTTTTAGTTTTTATTACCTAACCTTAAATCTTCTTCAGAATTGCACTTTATGGTTGTTTGAAATTATTGACACATTCAACTGATTCTTCTTTATAGATCACTAGTGGCCCAGCACATGAAATTCATTCATGGGGGATGACCCTCAGCCCAGCCTGCACCCTCTCCAATCTGGGACCCCTCAAGGAATATCTGAATGCCTCTTTAGGCCTGATCCCACAGGGATCGGGCCTGTGGGATCAGGCCTAAACCAGTAGTTGGGGCATCCTTCTCGCAATCTGGGACTGCTGGCTCCCAGCTGCTTGCCTGCCTGCCTGCCTGCCTGCTGGCCTGATTACCCCTAACCACTCTGGTTGCCAGCCTGCTCACCTCCAACTGCCACCGCCACTGGCCTTCTTGCCCCCAATAGCCCCCCTTGACAGTCTGATAGCCCTAACTGCCCACCACCCCCACTGGCCTGCTCGGCCCCAACTGCCCTCCCTCTGCTGGCCCAGTCACCCTTAACTGTCCTCCCCTGCTGGCCGGGGTCTCCCACAACTCACTCTTTTGCAAGCTTGGCCCCCCCCCCCCAAACTGTCCTCCCCTGCTAGCCATCTTGTGTACACCTGGGGGTGGCCATCTTTAATCATATGGGGCAGACATCTTGTGTGTTGGAGTGTCAGTCAATTTGCATATTACATCTTTATTATATAGGATAATGTTGTTCAGTAAAATCTACTCTCTCTCTAGGTACTGAGGTACCTAGTAAACTTAGAGCACATTCTCCTAAGAACAGGACATTATCAGTTCTAAGCTTCTTAGTATTCAAATATGTAATGTAAACACTAGAGACCCAGTGCATGAAATTCGTGCATGGGAAGGGGATCCCCTCAGCTCAGCCTGCGCTCTCTCCAATCTGGGACTCCTAAGGCCTCTGGCTCCTAATTGCTCACCTGCCTGCCAGCCTGATTTCTCTAACTGCTCTCCCCTGAAGGTCTGATCCCCCTAACTTCTCTCCTTGCCTCCCTGATCGCCTCTAACCTCCTCTGCCTTGGCTCCGCCAACATGACTTTGTTGGGAAGGATGTCCAGAAGGACATCTGGAAGGTCATCCATAAGATGTTCAGTCTAATTAGCATACTACCCTTTTATTAGTATAGATGCCACCTTGTCCTAAAAATACAGGTTGTTCCCAGGTTTTCCTATCATGGAAGGGGAGCCCACAGTAGCATCCTGGGTTCTGACCAGGGCTTATGCACTTGTGATTTATCTCATCAGATGTGATTCCTAGTAGAAGACTCTTGTATGTACCTTGAACATTTCTATCGAATTTGCCAAATCATCCTCCAAAGATGTTGAACCATTTTAAACTCCCACCAGCAACCATGCATGTGCCCTCCGTCCCACTTTGATGCCAATATCATTGAGTTCTCCCTAGAAGCTTCCCTCTTGTCAGCTGAGACTGCTTGGTACTTAAGCAAACCTCATTGTTCAGCTGGGAACTTAATTTCCTGAGATAGAATTATGGAGGAGGAAAAATAGTTTTCCTCTTTCTTAGTTCTTGGTGAAGGCCCTTGTAATGAAAGACAGATCACCAAGAGAAAAACCAAAGTTAATTAACATGTGTACCTTGGGTATTTGTGGAAGATCCCAGGGTAAAATGAGTAACTCCTCAAGGTGGCTTAGAATGCAGATTTAAATACCTTCTTCCTAAGGAAAAGGGACAGGAGATGTAGGCCTCTTTGAGAGAGTAAATGATTTTTAGTAAAGATGAATGGGGGTGGGGGGAAATAGTTTGTGACAAAGTTTGGGTGTGATGTCAACTTCTGCTCTCCTGTACTATGACAGGAGTCAGCCTTCTCTGTCTAATGACATTTCTCCCATCAAGGGGCCCTGTGACATTTAAGCTCCTTTAGGGGGAGGTCTGATTTTAGGCAGATCAGGAGACTTCAGTGAAAGCCTCTGCATGCATTTGCTGTTTTTCAAGCATCTGCAGCTTAAGATCATCAATATAACAACACAGCATTTGTTGGGCTGGCATGTTCTCTGACCTTCAGAATAAATCCAAAAAAAACTTGTTTCCTCTCTTAGATGATTTGCCACAGTAGCTTATTCCCTGGAGATGTATTGTGACCAGACTTTCCTGGGAGTGGTCATAACATACCCTGTGCTTGTAGAAAGGTGTGGGCCACATCACTAAATAAACCAGGGGCATTTTTCTCATATTGTGGAAAGGGAGATAAAGTTATTATAGTTTATCTCCCTTTCCACAGGTTTCTTGCTGGTTTGTGTGCCTGCTGCCCCCCACCTC
This sequence comes from Antrozous pallidus, assembly GCA_027563665.1. Lineage (NCBI taxonomy): Eukaryota > Metazoa > Chordata > Mammalia > Chiroptera > Vespertilionidae > Antrozous > Antrozous pallidus. The sequence goes on along the minus strand of CM050508.1, from coordinate 176,131,253 downwards.
TCAGCAGCCCCAGCACCATGGTGGTGGGCCTGGGGGCTGCTGGGGGCTGGCCTCCCTGCGGGTTTGTGTCCCCAATCCGGCCCCCCACAGCACCAGTGCCACCATGGTGAGGCTTGGGGTTGATGTGTGCCAGCTGCCTGGCCACTGTGGGCATGGCCATCTTTGTTGGGTAATTTGCATACTCACTCCTATTGGCTGGTAGCATAACAGAGTGATGGTCAATTTGCATCTTTCTCTTTTATTAGTGTAGATTTTAGTCCAAATGATTTTTAGCTACTATCTTGTTACTCACTCCAGAGACCTTTTCCTGGGTACATTTTTTTTTATATATAAAACAACTTTTGTCAAAGAAGGCATTTCATCAGATGCAGATGCTGCAAAATTATAGGACTTCTAAATTTAATTTCACTCAGGTCCAGAATATAAATATCCAATTAAGAAAGAAGCTTCATCAAAAAATCCTCCTCCTAAACTGTGGTATCCCAAGGTATAATCATTGAATTTCACAATTAAATCTGTACTCCAGTTGTGCTTTCATCACTTAATTTGTGCAAGCCCTCCCTTGCTTTTGTAAAGATAAATGTCATGTTTTCTTATTTGTAAGCTTTGTTTTCAATAACTGCAATTTGATATAAGCTTTAAAGGCTGAAATACATGGGTGTTTCACTTATTGAATATTTGATTAAAGATTTCCAATTGATTATGAACAAAACGCAACCAAAATTGCATTCTTATTTAGAGGTCTTAATAACAAAATGTAGGGATCTCATAACAGCAACACACACAAAAGCAAAATCAACGTTGATTAACAAAGCAGCATAATAAGGCTCAAAATCTCTAAAATTCCATTAAAGGCAGACAGTAAAGAAACTAAGCAAGGTCTGCCTTCCTGAAACCTAAAAAATTTTTTTGCATGTTCTTTAATGTTAACTTACTTTGTATAAATTTTGAGAACTATAATTCCCATTTTGAAGGTAGAAAATAAATGTTGCTTTGGATTCAGTTATAATTTATATGGACATCTCAAACAAATTTAAAATAAATTTCTATTATATAGGTTGTTCGTTTAACAAGTATATTGCTTCTACCAAAATTTGTATTCATATTGCCATAACAAAACATAAGTAATTTTAATGTTAATATTGCAAAAATTAAAACTGAATTATCAGCATTATTACCAATAAGGAAGTATTTTACCTTCAATAGAATGAAATTCCAAGAGCTTGACTATGAGTCCATGAATTGGAAGACAGTAATTGAATTACATTGGAATTGAGTTAAATTATTTTCTATTTGAAACATATGATATAAACTGCTGATTTTAGTTCTGCTGATAGAAAAAAAGACATTAACTTTATATATAATAAAACTTGGAATTAAAATGATTTAAAATATATTAGCAGAATAATCAATGTTCTAAATAACAAGTGATACCATATGCAACTCTGAAGTGTGGCATTAACTTAGGTTATCACTGTTCTTCTTAAAATATTTCAATCATTTTTCTTCTATGCTCCTGTTTTTTAAAAATATATATTTTAGTTGATTTCAGAGAAGAAGGAAAAGGGAGAGAGAGATAGAAACATCATTGATCATCTGCATTCTGCAAGTCCCCTAATGAGGATTTAACCCACAATCTAGTCATGTGCCCTGACCCAAATGGAACTATGACCTCCTGGTTCATAGGTTAAAGCTCAACCACTGAGCCATGCTGGCTGGGCAATGTTCATTCTTTTACATGAGAAAACTGTAGCCTTTTGACATGTTTTCTTTAAATAACTGTTAAATCAAGTAGATGCTAATATTTAGCAGAGTTGTCTCTCCTGGTTTTTATGTGGTTATGTTATCAGTACTCCCTTCAGTGGATTATAAACACTGAGAAACTTTTTATGCAATGTTCATCACTTAATTTCATGAGAAATAGAAAATTAGTATTTAAGTTTCCTAAAACCTGTACTTTAAAAATTTGAGCTAATTGCTGGTTTATTGCAATATTTTTTGTAAAGTGTAACAAAAAATACTTTTAGATTTACATAATCCTATCTAATAAAAGAGTGATATGCAAATTGATCATCACTCCAAGACATAAGATGGCCGCCCCCATGTGGTCAAAGATGGCTGCCCTAATGTGGATGGCCACCACAAGATGGCCAGCAGGAGAGGACAGTTGTGGGCAGTTAGGGGTGATCAGGCCAGAGGAGGAGGGAAGTTGGGGGGAACCCAGGCCTGCAGGGGAGGGCAGTTGAGGGGGACCAGGCCTGCAGGGGAGGGCAGTTGTGGGGACCAGGCCTGCAGGGAAGGGCAGTTGGGGGCACCAGGCCTGCAGAGGTTGGCAGTTGGGTGTGAGAGACCTGCAGGGGAGGGCAGTTAGGGGTGATCAGGCTGGCAAGGGAGGGCATTTAGGGGTGACCAGGCCCACAGCGTAGGGTAGTCAGGGGTGACAGGGCCAGCAGGGGAGGGCAGTTAGGACCAATCGGGCCAGCCAGGGAACAGTTAGGCATTGATCAGGCTGGCATGGGAGTGGTTAGAGGGTGATCAGGCTGGCAGGCAGAAGCAGTTAGGGGCAATCAGGCAGAGTCAGGCGAGCAGTTGGGAGCCAGCAGTCCTAGATTGTGAGAGGGATGTCCCAGATTGGAGAGGGTGCAGGCTGGGCTGAGGGTCACCCTCTCCCCCATTCACAAATTTCATGTCCTAGGTCTCTAGTATGATACATATGCCAAGAGCAATCAGATTATTCAGGACTACCCAGTCTATTTCTCAAACATATTTTCTATTCATCTTCCCTATAATTTTCCACATTTCCTATTGATCCCACCAACTAGTGGACTAGTGACCTGGAAGCTCCCTGCATCTGCCAAGTTGCTGTCTTGGCTAATGCAGGATTGGCTGGTACCACAGACTACCAACAGCTTTAAACACTTCCCCATCACCACTTGGGACCTGAAGTAGTTAACTACCTTTTTGTACCAGGATGGACATGCTTAGTTTTGTCAGAGAGCACACCTCCTTGTAAGGCAGGTGTCATTTACGTTAGGTCAGGAAGAGAAAATGAGGTTATCATTGGTTTTCTTCCATGGCTGTATTGGTAGTTTTGAAAACAAAGTTCTTTTCACCTAAGAGTTATGACAACTGTAAGAGGGGCACATTGTAGTAACCACATTTTACACAGAGGCACCCAAAGGGAAAGAGCCCTGCCCAAGGACAACAGCTTGGGCCGTAAGCCAACACCTAGTTCTTGTCTGGTGATTTCTCTGGAGGCATCTGGATTGGAGAAGACAGATAGGTGACTTAGAGGCTCTCATGCCTGCTGGGAGCCTGCCCAGGGAGTTTCTGGCTGCATTAGCACTCTGCCAGAAGCCACAAGTAGGTAGGAATAGTGTTGCTGTTCATGACCAGGGGGAATAGTCAGTTTCAGCTATGCCTGGGCTTTAAACCAGCCAAAGTAATTGGATTTAATTTTAATTTTTTTAATGGCTTGAAATTAATAGAAGCAGCTGCTGCCATAGTGTGTAGGTGTCCTTCTCCAGAAGGCAGAGACAAAAAAAAAAAATTCTACACATAAAATAAACTCTGAAAAATAAACAATAGAGTGTGTAGGACAAAAAAGGTTAATTCAGAAATCAAGCAGTGTGTTTTTGTTACTCAATACTCTCTGGCAATATGTGGCACTGTCTCTCCCCTCCCACCACCAGTGCCCATCAGCCCCAGATAACATGGTAATCTGATTAGACACCAGTGTAAAAATGTGTTGCCTGTATCTGAGCACTCCCTTGCTCTCTCTCCCCCTCCCTGTGACTCACCCAGAGATTAACTGTGACAAGGTGAGGAGAAAGATAAGAATAGATATGCTGGTGACAGGAGCTCTGTTATAATTATTCAAGGGAAGATAAGATTGGAATTAGGAGCAGGGCCTGTTTGCCTAGGGAGGGTGGATTTATAATGTGGGCATCCATGCCAGGTTTCTGTCTGTGCCAGATGCCAGAGAAGAAAAGGAGGAGGCCAATTGGCTGAAACCAGGTGTTAGTCTGAGTTGTTCCATCCAATCATAGACTAAAGTCCTGCATTGGCATGGATGACAAACAAGAGACTCAGCTGCCCTCAAGAAGGGAAGAGGAATTGAAATCTTACCTCTGTTTCAAACCTGGGAAACCAGATTCTAGTTTATTTCCCAGGTCTAGGGAGATGGAGTTGTGGAACCAAGAGACTGTTTCTGCAGCTGCAATTGTTGAATGAATTTCAGATAGCATAACCTTGATATGCGGGGAAGAATCTGTTTATCAGTCAAACCATACTGCACATCAAACAGTTAGCACATTATTCGCACACAGGAAATGCTTAATATGTTACTCCCTGTGGAAGTATCTGAGCGACTTTGTTTTGCATTCTTCCTTTAGAACTGCAATCTGGAAAGATTGATTCTTTATTATTTCCCTTTATGCTAATTTGAAGAAAAAAGTTTGTCTACTGTTAAAGAAGACCCAGGGGTTGGAATTCATCTACCCATATCCCTATTTCCTGCTTGATTGGAGAAGAAATCAGGGCTCCTGTCTTCCAGGCTCCTGAGGAGGGTACAGAATGTTGTTGCACTAGCCTATGTCTGCTACAGACTCTACTGCTTACTAACATTTCAACCCTGGGGAATTTTACCTCTCTGAGCTTCTGTTTTCTCATCTGTGTAAAATGAATGTTAATAGTCCCTACCTCAGAGAGTTATTGCAATTATTAAAGGATAATGCATATAAAACATTTAACACCATGCCTGAGACATAAGTGAAAATATAAAAACCAAAATAAGAGAAAACCAGAAGTGCATTCCAAATGAGGGACACATTTCTCCCATATACTTGCAGCCCTCTTTTCCTTTATTCTTTGCATTATTTGGAAGTCCTCATGAATTTGTCCTGCTGAGCCCTTCTCAAATAGATTTTTGTTTGTATCTATAACAGGGTCTGGAAAATCTAAACCCTGAGCAACATCCCAGCTTCCTTGAATGATTACCCCAGGGCCCATTACCTTCACTCTGTCTGCAAATTGGGTTAGGCATCTGACCCACTCAGGAGGCAAGCTGGGACAGCTGTAGGCATTAGATGAATTCTCCTGATAGCACATAATCAAATTTGGTGGATATGGCAGGCTCTCAAAGTCAAGTTACTAAACTTGGATAGAATAGGAGAAAAGTGAGGTGATTAGATTTAAAGCATGGGCCCTGATCAGATATACTAGTAAATGAAGACTTGAAAAGATCAGCATCATAACCTGAGGGACCTATGTGTATATGAATCACTTGTGGATGAAGACATGCTCACTTTGTGCTCTAGGAGGCTCAGACTCACACCTATGAATCAGGGCTTGAAGTGACTATCACAAACCTTTGGCTGGAGACCTCAAAGCCACTTTCACTAGCATTCTTCCTGCATACAACTCTGGAACCCTGAGACTAGCTTATTCCAGCAACCTCATATTCCTGCATGTTCAATCACATTACAAATGTAGGCCATCATCTATTCTCCCTGTCTGTTCTCTCTCTCTCTCTCTCCAGCTTGCTTCTTTATCCAAAACTTTCCATTTTCTCCTTTGAGGAAGTTTCATGGTTAATCATCTCACTTGTATCTTGTGTTTTAGTCCACTGCTTATTTTACGTCTTGTCTTAACCAAAGACATGATACTTAAAAAACTGCTGAATAAAACAATGAACTAAGGCCTGAACATCCTGGAGGCCATTCCTCCCTTTGCTGCCTTCACAGTAAGAAGACTCAAGGGGGAACAACTTTCTTCATTCCCTATACCCCTTCTAGGCCATTGTTTCTCTGTCTTCTCACTGGTATCTCAAAGTGTTCGACATAGGAATGTTGAGGGAGGCAATCTGGTTAGAAAGGAGTGCCCAGGGAGCTTGTCTGAAAGCTGTCTTTGTTACAAGAAGACTGTTGTTACTTGCATACTTATTCCTCCTGGCTTTGGGAGTAGGAAACGAAGAGACCCTATTGGTGGGCCTAACACCTACACAGGTTCTGATGCTACCAGTGACTTTCATGTGCAAAGCCCTGTGCCTTTGTTGCTTATGCTGTTCTCTCTATATCCTGCCCACCTGGGCACTTTCAGGTTTTTACCAATCTTAGACTCTATGGCCCATCACTTAATCGACTTCTCTCTAATAGTAAAAAATCAGTCTTATTTCCACTATCCTGTCTTCCTTCTGACCACTCTCACCTATCCCTTAGACTAGTACAATCATGGTTCTTTACTTCTTTCATTCACTTGAAAGGTCACTTGACTACAAGGATTATGTTTAATTTTTTTTAATATGGTTTATATAGTTCTTTTCTAATCTGGCTTCTGCCTTGCTCTTCAGGCACATTTCTCATGATTTCCCTTCTTACTAATTGTGCTTTAGCCATGATGAATTTCTTGCTGTCCAAATATTACTGGTATACTTATCCCTATTGCCTCCTGGCCTTTTACACACTCATATCTGGAATTCTAAGAGCCCATAATTTATCAAGAGGGACCATAGAGCAATGGTACAGTGCTTGAAATCAGATAGAGACAGATTTGAATCCCAGCTCTGTCATTCACTTGCTTGAGGCCATATGGAATCTCTTTAACTTTTATTAACCTCCATGACCCCATCTACAAAGTGGGGTAACAATACCCACCTTGACATATTAGCTACAAGAACTGAATTAGGAATAGAAGGAGCCCTAGAAACAACCCCTTTATGACATGTCCTTTCTCTTTTCTCTCAGTCCTTCCTTTCCTTTATTTTTCCCTTTCTTTCCTTTTGTCTCGTTCCCGTCTATGCATTCCAGTTAATGTTTGTTTTGGGTGGGATTCATAACATTCAGGGCCACAGAAAAGCAATACAGCCACTATGTGTATAACGCTGGTATCAGGTAACCTCTTCTTTTCCACAGGAAGCCCCCAGCCTTACTCCCACCCTGGCCATTTTGACAGTTTCAGAAAGACACCTAGAATAAACAATGAATACAACGTGTTTAAGATTTTGCAATAAACAGGGTATGTGATGATGCGCTTGGACCTCTTAATGTTCTTCAGGATATCCTAGCTGGGGCCAGTGCCATTCTGGTTATTCTCAACCTTGTGTCTGGTGCCCTCCTTCTCACACTTTCCTCCATATGTTTCTGTGCCTCTTGGCTTCTCAGTTGAATGCTAAGCTGTTCCAGATGAACCTCACAACTTCCATCCACTGTGCCAGAACCCCTCCCCAAACCCTCTGCCTCCAAAAAACCATATTTGTTGTCCTCAAGCAGCTTCCAAACTGATCCTAATGAATAAGACTTAGGAAGCAGTCAATAAAAAGGCAAGTTACTACAAAATGTGGGAAAGGAATTGGCCTCAAATTGTCAATGGATGATCCTGGAAAAGCCATAGTTTGTGATGGATTTTGTATTATTAACAGGATTTGAAGGGACAGAAATGAGAGGCCTTTGTACGTGTGAATGGTTTCGATGTCATACATCATGACAGGATGCAGTGAACCTGTGAGGTGGGAGAATATAAAGAAGTTATAGGAATTATGACTGGAACATATTGCCTTTTCTTATGTATGTTTTTAGTATTCCTTTTTGGAGAATGAGCTTGATGGCTTAGCAAAATTGCCTGCACAGCATATTTTAAAGCAGAGTTTCCCAAAGTGCTTCTGTGGAAAACTAGTCTCATGCAATGTTCTGTAGAAAAATAATAGTAATAAACTAAAGAAGTGTTGAATAATTTCGCCTACCTTGAATATTCACAATGCACATTCTTTTGAGAGGTCTGAAATAGTCTTGTAATACAAAAACCCGACTTCCCTTGTTTAGAAAAAGCAGGCATCCCATATCTATGTCATTAAAATATCACATTCTTTATTTCCCCTCAAAGCTTTTTTAGAGACTATGACTATTTTGTATACTTAGTTCTAATATTTTATTGATAGCTTCCCACTACAAGATATACGCCATGAGGACAACACCTTGCCTATCTTATTTACCCTCACACATTAAGAATTTAGCGTGATGCCTGTACATATAAAAGGTGCTCTCAATAAGACTAAATAATGATATAAACAATGAATACAACTTGTTCAGCTGTGTGTAACTTTGCATTGTTCAAGCAGCTGACAAAGGGGGGGATAGGGCTGGAATTTGAAGAGTGCTGCCAGATTCGTTTCTTGGTGAAGACAGGCGGTGTAAGCTGTTGCCCCTGGCCACCACCTGGGGTCTTGATGTTACAGTTTTTCTTGGGCATTTATTTCTGCTTATTCCCTTTTAAAACTAGAATGATTGTCTGAAATGCTCAAATTTCTTTCTTTGTATCTTTCAGGCAAAGGCTGCCACCTAAAAATGTTTACTACTACCGTTGCCCGGACCATAGGAAGAATTATGTGATGTCCTTTGCATTTTGTTTTGACCGAGAAGAAGATATTTACCAATTTGCCTACTGCTACCCGTATACATACACCCGCTTTCAGCATTACCTTGACAGCCTGCAGAAGAGAAACATGGATTATTTCTTTCGGGAGCAGCTGGGCCAGAGCGTGGTAAGGCCCATTAGGGGACAGGCAGCTGTGGGGAGAGCATGCAGTGGGTTTTCATAGAATGCACATAATGGGTACTGGTGCTCTGTAGACTCTGTGCTTTGGAACTTTTAAAAATTGTTGTTTATAGTGCGTAATCCATTGCTTCAATATGTCCACCAGGAAGCTCCAGAATAAGTTATAAGACAGATGCTCATCCTTTTGAATGAAGTTGATAAAAGTCTCTAACAAAATATAGAAGTTTTGCTAATTTCCAGAAACTCCGAGAAAAAGAAAATGCTTCTACTGGGTGACATAAAGGTCATGAAAGCATTTTATGAGTGTGAGTCTCTGAGCTGAAGAGCAGATTTGTTTTTCCGTGAATTTAGTTGGACACAGTGCAGGTTCTCAAGTAGTACACAGTTTGGTTGTGCTGCCCGCAGTGTGTTCTGACTCTGCTGTCCATCAGTTCCCAGCCCCTCTTCCTTCCCCTGGCAGAGTTTCTGGGTCTGCCATAAACTTGGTGGATTAAAAAAAACACAAATTTATTATCTTACAGTTTAGGGGAAGTCCCAACTTAGTCTCACTGGCCTAAAACCAGGATATCTGCAGGTCTGCATTCCTTCTACAGGCTCTTGGGGAGAATTCATTTTCCCGCCTTTCCTAGCTCCAAGAAAAGGGGTGGGAAATATATGGCCCCGGCTATATAAGGTCCACAAAATCATTTTGTCTGACCCTACCAAGGCAACCACAAGAGGGACTCAAAATTAAAAATGTAGGAGCTTTTTTCATAGCAACATAAATTTATATTATATTATATTGAGCAAAGGATGCAATAAATATCTAAATGGCCCATGGTAGAACAAAGGTTCCCCACACCTATTCTAGAAGCTGCTTGTATTCCTTGGCTTGTGGTTCCCTTCTACCTTCTAGGTCAGCAATGGCAACTTGAGTCTTTCTCTTGCTGTGTCTGACACCGAATTTTCTGCTTCCCTCCTTCACTTCTAAGTGCCCTTGTGATTTATGTTAGGCTCACCCACATAATCTGCAACAGTATGTCCATCTTAAGATCTTTAACCTAATCATGTCTATGAAGTCCCTTTTATCATGTAAAATAACATATTCAGAGGTTCAGGGATTACGATTTAGACATTTTTGGAGGGCGGTGCATTGTTCTGTCTACTACACCTTTCTCCTCTCCCTTTCCTCTTTTCCTCCCTGCACAACCCAGGGTCTGAAATTGTTTTTCACGTTGGATGCATAGGTTTTGGTCTCTGTAATCAGCAATACTTTGATTACTAATAAAGAATAAGAAATGATAATTTGGTTTTACAGTTCACTCTTCAACAAATGTGGATTGTGCTTCTAAAATAGGTAGATTAAGCATTTTAAAGACCCTAAATGAAAATACTGGTAGAATTGACATAAAATACTATACCTGAGTTTCTGATATGTGTTGGTGGAAAAATGTACTCTGCCTGGTGACTGTGGGTTCCACCTAGAAATGGATTCCACTTCTAAATAAAAGATTTCAAGACTAGACTGCTTGAAAAACATAGTGTCTGGTCCAGAATACCCCCTAAAAATAGACACAGAAAGAGGACTGTGCATGGATCGGGTACATGAGAGCCAAATCTTGTATCAAAAGTTAGTGGTCGTGATGCTGTTGTTATCGTCCACGATTCTCTATGCACTAAATTGTGCTAAATATCTTCCCTTTAACACCCTTCTTAATGATGATTCTGATGGGTGTTGTGTGTCTAGTGCCTACATATTTTGAACTGAAAATTGGGACACTTGTATCAGCCAGCCTGCTAGCAGGAAACAGATGGCAGTCTCATATTAGGATCATTTGTGTAGGGCTTAATAAATGGGCTTTTTACAAGGTGTGGGCAGTGTGTAGGGAAACTACAGGGTATAGTGCCATTCCCTGGGGCTAGTAATAGCTTTAAGGGTGTGAAGGGAATGAATGGTTACCAAAATCCAATAGTAAAGAATCATGTTGTAGGTGACCTTGAGTGGAAGAGTCACCTTCAGTTGAGAAACAAAGTTGGCCTAAAATGATCCCACAGCTGAGAAAAATAAATACATAGAGCTCATTCTCTTCCCTCTGATCTCTTTCCAGAGGTTCTTATTGACCAACCCAATCAGACATCAGAGGGCAAGAGATCCTATGGATTTAACCCATACAGATAAGCCTCCCTGGGCAAAGAAAAGAGTGGATAAGGGCAGAGAATGGATGTAGAGAGGCAACTGGAATATATTAAGCACAAATGGTCTGATCAACAGTATGTTACTAGAAATAGTGAGATTATTTGTGATGGGACTGCCAGAGAAATTCTGAGATGAATGTTTGCCAGGTATATGAACCATGATATAAATTAAGAGAATGAGAAGTTCATCCAGGGCCAATAACTTTTAAGCACAGTGTCTGTACATTGAATTCTTATGTCCACCATAGTCCCCTCTTAGATTTATGCTAGACAAAATGTCCATGAACTTTGAATGGCTATTGAGTGAATTCTTGAATGAATGAAAGAATGGCTTAATATATATGTCTAGAGGCAATGTGAAGAGCTAAGAGCATCAAAGCATTGATAGGAGGGATAATAGAATTAGTTGAGCTGCAAATAATATTCAAATATATATCTAAGATAACAGCAACATAAATAAGATAGAAGTTTATTTTTCTTCCATATGAAAGTCTACATGTAGGCAGTCCAGAGGTGGTATTATGGCTCTGGTTTTGCTCCTTGAAAGCCTTAGGGTATCAGGTTCTTTCAGCTTTCTGCTCTGTCATCTCTGGGTCATGGCCTTCTATCTCATGATTCACTGTGGAACTGTTACCATTGTGTCCATGATCCACGCAGCAAAGATGAAGGGGTTAGGGGGAGAAAAGAGAAGATGCAGTTAGGTGACATTTTTATTTTTATCCACATTTAGCTAAAGGGAGGTGAGAAATGAAGTTTTCATTCTGGGTGACCATGTATCTAGCTTAAAGTTGTAGTCCTAAATATGTGGAGGAGAACTGATTTTGAAGGACAGGCTTGGTCTCTGCCTCAGGAGACTTGAATTCTGCTTCCAGCTCTAATACCAAAGTACTCATATGACCTTGAATATTACTTCTCCTATCTGATGACAAGATTTTTATCTATAAAATGAAAAAGATTGACTTGAATACGGGTTTTCAAATTATCTTTTGAGGAATACCTCAGTTGATAAAACTAATACTTTGAGATCCCTGTTCTACTTCAGACCCTATGAGAGTCACTGGGGAATATATAATGAGGTATACAAGTCTTGGTTTACTTCTAGAAATGCATTCTATACCAAAGGAAATGAGACATGTTCAAACAGATATAATATTTTTAAAATATCTAATTAAGGATCCATGAGTTGTTTAAAGATTTAATGGTCAGCCCAGTAGTGTTGCTCAGTGGTTGAGCATCGACCTATGAGCTAGGAGATCACAGGTAAATTCCCAGTCAGAGCACATGCCTGGGTTGCAGGCTCGATCCCCAGGATGGGGAGTGCTGGAGGCAGCCAATCAATGATTGTCTCTCATCATTGATATTTCTATCTCTTCCTCCGTTTCCCTTTCCTCTCTGAAATCAATCCTATATAATAAAAGCATAATATGCTGTATCCAACCAGTCGCTATGATGCACACTGACCAGTCAGATGTTCTGATTGATAGGTTAGCTTGCTGCTGGGGTCCAACAATCAATCTAGACTGGATGAGAGGGCCGGGCATGCCCTGGAGCCCTCCCTGGCGACTGCCCAGATTGACCTGGACTGGATGAGATGAGCCTGATTGGCCCCAATTGCCAGTCAGGCCGAGTGACCCCATCTGTGCACAAATTGTGCATTGAGCCTCTAGTAAAAATATACTTAAACAAAGAGTCCATGGCCAGTCTAAACATCATGGAAAAGATGGGCTTTAAGCTGTCTTGAAAGTTGTTAGTGTTACTGAATACAGTAGGGAAGGAGGAAGCCAGAAAGCAAGAAACAGCCTGAATCACTGCATGCTGTTAGTTGGTTAGAAGCCTGAGTTGATTGAAATAGAGAATCTTCTGACTGGAAGATTAGGATAGACAGAAAGTTTGGGGCCAAACTCTGGAAAGCCTTGTCATAGCAAGGAATTGTGCTATATCCTTTATTCAGTTTAAACACATATATAAAGTGCCTGCTGGGTCAGGCACTTCATACATACTGTTTTTCTTATTTATCACAATAGTTTTATGGAGCAGGCAGGATTGTCCCATTTGGGGGATTAAATAATCTAAGGCTAAAAAGTTAAATTACCTGGCTAAAGCCATAGGCTAGTTCATGTCAGGGCCAAGATTTAAACCCCATGGCCTCTAACACTGGGTCCTGGTAGACCTACTGCTGCTTTCTATGATGGACCTACTGAGACCCACAATATATATTTGGGCAAAGGATTATCTTACTAAAAGCAGAATTTTAAGAAAATAAGGTTAATGGAAGTGTGGGAGTACATACCAATACTGGCTAAACAAAATTATGGAAGGCTTGTGGGTTGGCTTAGTCTCCTTGTTCTGGGCCCCAAAACAGATACCAGAGATTTTAAAGCTCTCTGGCATACTCTTGTGGATAGGACAATTCTTGGTTACCAGGGTGTTTGATGTGGTTTATATCTGAAGGCACCACTATAATTAGTTAATCCTATTTCAATTTGCAGGGAGGATAATTGCAAGTGGGAAGACTAAACATGTCAACATCCAGATCTTAGGGAGACCAGGCAATAAGCAAGATTTTGAACTTTTAGCTCTGTAACTATTAATCACCAAGGGCATGGCTGCTACTTTTACTATTTATATACAAGTGACACTTTATTTGATAACTCACCAGTGGCCCCTTCTAACCCCACCAAACAAAATCACATTTTCCATGTATTAAAGCTACAATCTGATATTTAGGATAAATACATATTTTTTCTGGTTATTTTAAAAACTTTGTTGAAGTATAATTTAAATATCATAAAATTCACTCATTGTAAGGTATAATTCGATGATTTTTAGTAAATGAATAGTTTTACAACTATCGCCATGATTCCGTCGTAGAGCATTTTTATCATCTCAAAAAGTTCCCCTTGTAATCTTCTCTCCCCCTCCCTAGGCAAGTACTGATCTGCACTCTAACACTTTACATTTGCCATTTCAGAACATTTCATATATATAAAGAGAATTATATATTGTATAGTCATATTTTGCATCTTTCACTTAGCATACTTTTTTTATATCGATCCATGTTGTAGTATGTATCAGTAGTTCATTCATTTTTAGAGCTGAATACTATTCTACTGAAAGGATGTACCACATTTTCTTTACCTGTTCTCCAGTTGATGAACATTGGGATTGTTTCCACTTTTAAGCTATTATGAATAATGCTATTATGAACATTCATGTACATATATTTGAGTGTACATGCGATTACACTTCTCTTAGGTTGTTTCCTAGGAGTAGAATCATTGAAGCATATAGGGAGAGCTCCAGGGCAATAAGCATATAAATTCATGTTCAACTTAACAAAACAACTGTCAAATTGTGTCCCAAGTTAGCAGAGCCATTTTATATTCCTATGAGCAGTGTAGGAGAGAGTCATAGTTTCTCCATGTGCTTACTTGGAATTACCTATATATTAGTGACTTGGTGCATGAAATTCATACACATTAAAAGGGAATTAATTAGAAGAAATATTTTAATATTGCTATTCGCCCTTTCTCTATAATAAAAGTATCAGAGATGAAAGAAAGTTATTAAAATGCATGTGAAAATCTTCCTCCTGTCAGAGTCTGGGGCATGCCATGGGAATCAGAGTCAAGTCCCCGCCCACCCATGTGTGCCTTGAAATCATGCAAGACCCAGATCCGGCTGACCCTACCCCCATTGGGCTAGATCCAGACCTGGCTGGCCCCACCCCTGTCAAGCCCCACCAGGTAGGGGCGTGGCCTCAATTCACCAGGCTTTGTGCCAGGGCAGGGGGCATGGCCTGAGGTCCCCCATGAGCCGCAGGTCCCCTGCCCCGGCCCAGCGCCACGCAGCCTCAGGTCTCTGCTGATTGTTAAGGCTCATTACTGGAACCTAGCCTCTGCTTGTGGGTGCAGCATTCTTGTGTTATGGGATCCCTGCTTCTGCTGTGGGTGCAACCATTTTTGTTGCAGCGTGATGGTCAATTTGCTTATTCCCTCTTTATTAGATAGGGTTTTTATTATAACCATTCAGCAGGTGTGTAGTCACATCTCCTGTGGTTTTTATTTGTATTGCCTAGTGACTAATTATGTTGAGTAGCTTATCATGTCCTTATTTTCCATTCATATATACTGGTAGTCTTTGATGAAGTGTCAGGTTAAATCTTTTGCCCATTAAAAAAAAATGGGTTATTTGTGTTCTTATAATGAGAGTTCCTTATATATTCAGCATGCAAGTCCTTTTCAGATACACGCTTTGCAAATATTTCCCCCTAATCTATGCCTTATCTTTGCATTCATTCTCTTACCCATGTTTTTTTCAGATAAAAGTTTTAAATTTTGAAGTCCAGTTTCTTAGATTTTTCTCTATGGATCATGCATTTGGAGTCTTATCTAAGAATTCTATGACCGGTTGAAGGCCTCAGAGATTTTTTCCTCTATTTTCTTCTATATTTTATATGTCATTGGACTGATAAATGAACACAAAAGTGTGTGTGCGTAAGTGTATGTGTTTTGAAAAAATTAGGTGTAGGAAGACATTCTCATACTTAGGTATACTTAAAAAGGAAGTATCTAACAAAGAAAATAATCTGATAATGTATTTTAGAGAAGCACTAGAAAATACTAGTACTGTATATAAAAATAATACTGGCTACATTCTGCCACAGGCTAGCTCTATGCCCTTAGGTAAAACACTTCTCTATGGGCCCCCAAAAGCCAGACCATATTATTTCAAATTCCTTCAACATAAATTATGGTTCAGATGCTCATGTCATCCTGACTGTATCTTCTGAGTACACATCAACCTATTGTAATCTTTGCTCTTATCTGCTTTTTATTTTATAATAGTAGCAGTTATTGAGTACTTAGCATATGCCAGGCACAGTGCTGTAGTCTTTGTATATATTACCTCACCCAATCCTTGCAACACCCCTATTATATGCTTATTACAGTTATTTAATACCTAACATGTAACCAGCAATCTCTGGGCTCCAGGGATATAGCAGTAAAGTCAGGTAGAAATCCATGCTTTCATGGGGTTTACATTCTAGTACGAAGAGACAGGCAATATTGAAGAAATTAAATCAGGAAAGGGGATGAGTTTTGTGGCAAAAGCATCACTTAGAGGGAAGCATATAGTCTTTGAGATATATAAGCATTATATTCTCCCATTATAATTTTTTTAAAAAACTGAGGAGGTTAAATAATTTGTCTGTATCATGAAGTTGGGATTTGAAGCCAAGCCTTTGTGGAGTACAAAGAATGGACTCTAAACCAGTCCTGTATAGGCAAATGTTCTATTCATATATATAGTTATTTACTAAATTCTTATCAAATCATTCTTCAATACTATGGATATCCCATGGTCACCTTCTGCCTGTCAGGCTCTGTGTTGGGTGCTGGAGACAGTAAGATGAATAAAAAGCACACCCTACCCCTGAGAAGCACTAAATATAGTGGGAAACACAGATGTAAAAACTAATAATGGCAATGTTGGTTAGACGCTTTGATATAATAGATAGTAGGCAGAGACTCTGGGCATAGGTACCCCCATGGGACTCCAGACACTTCTATTGAGATTGGCACAGCTCAGCAGCTTCTTGGCTCCCAGATCAGCACTACGAGAATGGCCAGGTAACAGAGGGAGGATTCTGAAAGCCTTATCTTGAAAGATTTTCAGAATCCAAATCAAATTATAAATCTGAGAGTCAGACAAAAAAAAAAAGAAATTGAAATATGAAGCCAAAGTAAAGAGGAGAGAGGACATGGTCTAATCAGATAAAGCTAGAAAGCTGGGGACAGGAGCAAGAGGAGCAGATGGGACGGGTAGGAGATCTGGAACACTTAAGATCTGGAGCTTGGTAGCTCCTACTCCAGTCCTTGCATGAACTTGTGTGGAAAAGCTAGGACCTCAGAAAGGAGCTGGGGAGAACCCATGACTTTGTGGGCAGAAACATCAAGGAAGAGAAGACAATGATACTAAAGAAAAGAGGCTAGAGAGTGTGAGCACTCTTCTGACCAGCATAATAACTTCAAAATAAGGCAGTTTCCTTCCCTTTTTTTTCCCTCCATATTCCTTCCACTTTGTTCTTTCTTCCCTTTTGAAGTAAATCATCATGGAATTTGCAGCTGGCAACATTACCAAACAGATATATGAAAACTAATTACATCTTTTTGGCTGAGTTTTAAATTGAGTAATTGTCAGAAGTTAGTAATCTCAATTTTCAGCCCCTAAGCTACCTCTCAGGAGAGTTCTCTGGCCCCCCATCTGCACCAAACCTTGTCCTGATCAGACACTAAATTAAATAAGCCTAGAGTTTTGGTTCCCTTCCAGCAGGCCACTATATAAGTCACCACTGTCTTGGCATAGTTTTTGCTATTCCTTTTAAAGAGTCCAAATTAATTGGAGGCAGATACATCCTCTCAGTGTCTGGTGGAGGGGCTTCCAACTTACCCTCCTGATGGAGGTTGCCTATCCGTTACAAACCCCAGCCCTGGCTAAACAGGGCCTGTAAAGGAGATGCTAGGAATCATAACCCTGGGTTCTCCTTCTGCCAGAACAGAAGGCACATGTCTGATTTACCTCAAGCTGCGGAGGCTCCCCAGTCTGCCACAACTGAACTTGTTTTCCTAGTTCAGTGAAAGTATCAACATCATTTGAGTTGGCTCTGCCAGTAACCTATCCTATTTAACTCCTCCTCATTCACTCCTCACATATCATATGTGGCCAAGTATTATCAAGGGTACAACTCAATATCCTTCATTTTTATCCCTTTCTCATCTCTGCTGTCAGCACCTTAGTTCAAATGATCAAAATCTCTCAGGAAATTACAACAGCTTCTTTAGCCAAGGGATATATGATTGTGAGGTAAACAGGCCTCCAGGCTTTCTCTCTATTCTGTTCACATAACTGCTTCAGCATTCCACTGGCTGCCAGAAAGCCCCAGCCCTCCTCCTAACCTTGTGTTCCCCTCCCCGCCTCACCCTCCTGACTATGAGATAGAATGACCTCTTCACTGACCACCACCCCAGCAGGGTTGGCAGACTGCATCCTTCCTGCTAACATTAGACCATTCTTTCTCCCCGCCTTTTATAAAAAGACATAGAATAGAAATACATGTTTTGAGCTCTAAGCCATCAGTCTATATAACCCCCAGTCACTCCTTATTGCTGCCATCTGCTGACCACTTGGGCACTTCCCTTAATCATGGATGACATTGGTCCATAATCATCTTTTCCACTATACTGCTACCACCATATTGAGTAATTTTAGTATCCATGAAAATAACCCATTGAATACCCCGGACTTTTAGTAGTTTAAAACAAAATAACTAATTCTTAGCATGGTGTATAAGATCCTGCATAACATGGCCTTTGCCTGCTTCTTCTCCTCTCACACTCTCTCATGTTGCTGTCTGTGTTCTTTGGTTCTTTCTGTGAGCCAGGGGTTTTCCTCCTAACTTGTATACGCTCTGGCCCACCCACCTGGAATGTTCTTTCCCTGGCCCAACTTCTTGTCCTACATGCAGGATCCAATGTGAATATCACTTTCTTATGGAACTTTTTCCTAATATACTGTTCCCCAGAATTGTTTGAGAGCCTTCATTACATGTGTTTATAGTATACTATGTTTCTTCTTTAAAACATGTATGACTCTTCTGATTACTCATTCAATAGCAATGTTCCCCATAAGTCATACATTTAGGGAATGTGTTTGTATTTGGGTATATAGAGGGCTGGGGTAGATGGAGAAGTCATGCTGTTACAGCCAGACTTCTTTCTTGGTACCTCTCAGGATGGCCATCCTTTGTCAGTTCCCCTGCAGCCACATTTCCATTTCGTTGAATCACTGGTATGTAACATCAGGGCACAAGGTCATTTCTTTTATGCAAGTCATAGAATGTCAAAGCCAAGAAGAATCTTAAGTTCCTCTAGTTCTGAGGTTTTAAAACCATGTTCCCTGCTTCCCTAAGGAGGGCTTTGGGCTCTGAGCAGCGCTGACCTTTGGTGCTACTGAGGAGGGAGGGGAGTAAGGGACTCCTGAAGAGTCAGGGCTTTGGCCTCTCCTTGTACTTTCTGGTACATAAGCACCTACTTACTGGCCTTCCCTATAGACTTGATTTGAAGAAAGGACTCAGATACTAACAATATTTGCAAGCTTTCCTCTCTTTCTGCAGCTGGAGACACAGTGGCCTAGAGAGGGGAGGTGACTTTCTTGAGTCACCAGTGAGTGAGTGGGACAGCTGTAGCTGGAAGCCCAGCTGCTGACTTCTAGATTGTCCACTGCAGCCCACCGCCTCTCCCAGGTCCATCTGCAAGGATAGTTTTTTTTTGTTTACTCTTTCTGCAAACATTGAGCACCTACCAGGCAGTGAAAAGGAAATCAGATGCTTAAGTCAGTAGTGTGAGAACATGGTTTAGAGCCTTGACCTTGCATTCATTGACTATTCAATCTTGGTCCAATTATTTAACCTCTCTATACTTCTGTTTCCTCATTCATTAGTCCCCCTACCCCTCAACAGATATCCAGATAAACCCCTTATTCAGCCATAATTTAAGCAGAAAGATCATCAAGGCTAGCGACATACTGGGATTTGAATTTTGACTCTGCCACTTATATCTTTGATATGTCAAGTAACCTCTCTGCCCCTCGCCTGCAAACTTGGCATTGTGATTTAGCTTAAGGGTTATTGTTTTGACAAGAGGCTTCTGTAGATGTTATATGGAAGAGGCGAAATTCCTACTGAATTTTGGTAAATACTGGGTATCATGCATTTGCAATACTGTGTTTCCCTTATCATACTCTAAGCTCCCTGCAAATATAGTAGGCCCCCCCTTTTTTTGTAGGAAATACATTCTGATATCCACAGTGGGTGCCTGAAATGGCAAGTAGTACAGAACCCTATATGCACCATTTTTTCTACACATACATACCTATGATAAAGCTTAATTCATAAATTAGGCACAATAAAATATTAATAATTAGACATAATGAAGTTGAACAATTATTACCATAAAATAGCGTTACTTGAGCATGAGTGCTGCGATATGACAGTTGATCTAATAACCAAAACAACTACTAAATGACTAATAATGATGATGGTGGTGGTGGTGGTGTGTGAGTGTGATAGCATATACAGCATGGGACAGAGCAGGATAGAGTGAGATTTCATCCTATTGCTCAGAATGGTACACAATATAAAACTTATGAATTGTTTATTTCCGGAATTTTCCATTTAATATTTTTGGAGTGCAGTTGACCACAGATACCTGAAACTTCGGAGAGTGAAACTGCAGATAAATGGAGACTTTGTCATATAAAAATGAGACCAACTAACATTTAGAGTGTTCACTACATTCTGAGCACTATTCTAGCTGCTTTATTATCTCATTTAATCAGCATCAACAATTCTATGAAGCAGGTATTATACTATTTAATAAGTGGTAATACCTGTACAGAAGAAACCAAGGTGTAGGTGATTGACGGAGAGTGGGAAGAGAACTGTAGGTACATGGAAGAGGTTGTAACCCAAGCACGGGGGTGGGGGAGGGGGAGTGTCAGAAGGAACTGTGTAGGACCTATAGGTGGAGTAATATTTGAGTTCTATCTTGGATGCTACTTAATGAGTGAGGACACCATATTGGTGATGTAGTTGAGGATACTGATTAGAAAGACATCAGAAAGTCATGCTCAAAATTGGCTGAAGGCTGTGGAGAAGGGGTGCATAGAGGAACGGCCTCAAGGGATATAGTTTGGGGAGGCTGTGGCTGCTAGTGGATCCCAGAGTAAGTCCCCAATGCTAATGCAGCTGCTTAGAGCTTCCTTGGAGATCATCCCTGCCTAGAGTAAGTCATCATTTATCAATACAAAAGGGAAAAGGAAAGTGGGAGGCAGGCAAAGGAATCAAAATTTTCCATAATCTAGTTCTGACATTATCTCTTGGCCATTCTTAAAAGACAAAAAGATTACAAATGACAGTGATTGGAAACTCAGAAAGTGATCATGGTTGGGGGTGACTTCCTAAAGCCAAATTCAGAAAGATTATTATAGTGGGGAGTGAGGTGACTTCCTAAAGCCTCTTAGGGAAAAGAAAATAGAACCAGTTGAAAAACTTTATAATCCATTTTCTAACAAAAATGTCCTGCTCAGGGAGACTTGCTAAATTAACTGGACATTTTTTTAGAATCCTATTAACATTCAGGGAGCTTGTTTCAGTGTTAAAAACAGATCACTGACTATAACTTTTGGCCTTTTCGTATTTATTTGGCTTAAAGAAGGCTTCAAAATGGTGGGAACTAACAAACTACATGATTTTGTCCTAAGAAAAAGTTTGCTTTGTGTTACTTTGGTGACTTTGCTAGCCAGTGATGGCTTGAGAACAATATGTTAAGACATGTTGTTCATAGTTCATGAAAGGGACAAAGTACAGGGCAGTTGGAATTGGAAAATCCAGGTGAGAATTGACTGATGGTTCCTGGCTAAAATCCTGTTCCTTCCCAGAGCATGCTGTTGAAGTCTCCTGGGAATCCTTCAACAAGGCTGAGGTTGGATTAACCTTCTTTTGGGACTTTACTCACTTCTTTAGGGTTGTTAGAAGTGGGTGTGAGGAGGGGCAAGAGGAAAGCAGGTTACGTGCTACCTTCCAGGGCCTCCCTCAGGTTTGACATTCTCCCAGTGAGGATGCTGTTGCTTTTTCTTTTCTTCTAACATTGTTTCTTCCTTTGTCTGCTTCCCTATTCTCTTTTCCTTTGGAGATATATATATATACACACACATATATATATATATATATATATATATATATATACACACATACATATGTGTGTGTGTGTGTGTGTGTGTGTGTGTGTGTGTGTGGTAATCAATGAAAACAGAAAATTTCAAGAGAAACATCAAAAGTACTTTATTTGAAGTCATGTCCATTGCTAGTTACACATTTCCCCCATCTTTCAGGTAATTTGTGGATACCGTCCCAATAGAACTTTTCTTGTTTTGAGGCAAATTATTCAGAGACCCAATTTTCCACTTCTTTGTACATTTTGAAGTACTGCTCAGAAAGTGTGTGTGCCCTAGATCGGAACAAGTGATAATCTCAAGGAGCAAAGTCTGGTGAATACGGCGAGTGGTTAATATTTCCCAGCAAGATCTTTTGAAATGTGTGATGGTGTGTCATCATGAAACAAAGTTACTTTGCTCTGTCTTCTAGCACATTCTTGTCATTTTATGATCAAAGTGTGGTCCAAATTGATTATTTGTTGTGGTAGTGATCAGTATTAACAGTTTCATCTGGTTTTAGAAGCTCATAATACACCACACCTTCCTGATCCCACTAAACGCAGAGCATTGTCTTCTTTCCAAAGCTCTTTGGCCTTGCAGTTGATGTTGATGGTTGACCAGGATCAACCCATGATTTTGTGCATTTGGGATTCTCAGAATAAAACCACTTTTCATTGCCAGTCATAATTTGATGCAAAAAAGACTTTTGTTCTGTTGAAGCAATATTTTACTAATGACTTTTTGGTTTTCCATTTATCTTTCATTCAGTTGATGTGGTACCAATTTTCCTTCTTTAAAATATTTCCCAGTGCTTGTAAATGATCAGAAATTGTTTGCTGAGCAACATTGAATTTTTTTGCAAGTTGATTTTGAGTTTGACACGCATCTTCATCCAATAATGCTTGTAATTGTTGGTCTTCAAACTTTTTGGTTGACCTGGACATTCTTTGTCTTTCATATAAAAATTATCACTTTTAAAGCATTTAAGCCAGCACTCATAAGTATCTTGAGATGGAACATATTCACAATAAGCTTCCCAAAGTATACGATAACTTTTTATTCAAAATAAAATAATTAATTAAAACTTCCCACAAATGCTCTTTTGGGGCACGAAATTCTACATTTTTTTAAGCATAAAAATATCTATGACATTAACACCTTCAGAAAATTGGAAATATGAAATTTTGAAGCTGTCAGTACAACAAAACAGCATACATATCAAATCACATATATATCAACATGTGTAACTCCATCTATTGAAAAAAATCTGCATTATTACTGATACATCTGATATATGCAGTGAGTGGCCAGATTATTATGATCCCTGAATGCATAATAAGTATACATATATTAGAGGCCTGCTGCATGAATTCATGCATGGGTGGGGTCTGACCAGCCTGGCCAGAGTCAGGGGATATGGGCAGTTGACCAGCCTGCCTGCTGATTGAAATTCTGGTGGAGGGGACAATTTGCATATTAGCCTTTTATTATATAAGATATACACTGAGTGGCCAGATTATTATGCGTTCAGAGATCATAATAATCTGGCCACTCAGTGTATATAATTTAAATGTATATTTATTTAATTGTAAGCGCTAAAGCTATAAAGTTTTTAGAAGAAAACATAGGAGTGTATCATTGTGATCTTGGGTTAGGCCAGTGGTCAGCAACTCATTAGTTAACAGAGCCAAATTTTTTAAATGTAAACTTCTTCTAATGCCACTTCTTCAAAATAGACTCACTCAGACTATAGTATTTTGTGGAAGAGCCACACTCAAGGGGCCAAAGAGTTACATGTGGCTCTCGACCCACAGTTGGCCAACCAAGGAATTAGGTAATGATTTATCAAAACTACAACTTGAAATTTATCAAAATTTAAAATTTGTATTTAAAATGATACCATCAAGAAAGTGAAAAGAGAAGCAACAGGATGGGAGAAAATATTTTTAAATTATTTGTCTGAAAAGAGACTTCATCAAGAATATAAAAAGAGGAGAACTAAGATGGCAGCCAAGGTAAAACACCTATCTTGCCGTCATAATCAGCAATTTTAATATTACAACTTAACAAAAGAACAAACACCTTCCAGAATCACCAGAAAGCTCGCCGAGTGAAAATTCCACAAATAAAAGTGAAGATAAGACACTGTGACTCGGAGGAGCGGCGGCGAACATAAGTCGAAAGATTCGTGCTGAGAGAGGTTTGGAGCGCGAGCCGCGGAGTGGGCGGGAGGCTGAAAACCGGCCAGTTTTCTCGAAAGGGGAGACAAAGGCATCCCACTGGACTGATTCTCCAGCTCTGGGCGAAGTCCAGAGAACCCACTATCACACGGGGTAAAAACTGGACATTGGGAGGGCACGCCGAAGCTCGGGTGCTGCCGGGTCTCCTGGCTTGTGGAGAAGGCAGCTTGCGCGAACAGCTCGGCTGGGTGACGGCGCAGAGAGCGCACCGCGACTTGTCTCTCATTCAGAAAACCGTCAGACTGCTTTGTTTTATGACCCTGGGTGAGACATTGCGCATGCAAACTCATTTTGGAAAAGTCTGAATTCCCTGGCAGCCTGTGGAGCTCCGCAGCGGCTCTCTCTCAGAGGTGTTGGCGGCCATTGCCCCCAGCACAGAGTCCCCGGGGCCGCATAGGGCGGAGCTAACACTGTTTTCTTGGCCCGGAGACTCCGCCCATCCAACCTGAGCACAGCTGAGCTTCACAGACAATTGGCCTGGAGGTCAACCCTCCAAGTACTAACAACAATTAACTGAGCTTAACTTCAGCAAGACTGTGCAGCCCATATCCACCTCAGGTAACCAGGAAAGCTGAGCCACTATCCCTAGTAGGAAGTCTACCACACAAAGCTAATTGACCAACTCAGGGAAGCAGCCACCATGCAGCAACATGGAAAGAAATCAGATGTGAAAGAAATGGAGGGAAAAAAACGACTGGACATGGAATTCAAAACCACAGTTATGGGGTTTTTCAAGAGGCTCCAACAAAAGATCGAGGCCTATAAGGAAATAAGCAAGACCACAAAGGAAATGAATGAGTCCTACAAGAAAATGAACAAGACCCTCAAGGATATAAACGAGAGCTGCAAAGAAATGATCAAGACCAACGTGGAAATGAATGAGTCCTACAAGGAAATGAAAGAGACCCTCAAGGATATAAAGGAGACTCTCAAGGATATGAAAAAGGACCAACCAGAAATTAAGCATACACTGACTGAAACAAAAAATATTATACAAAGACCTAAAAGTGCTCTGGAGCACCCCCAGAACCAAGTTAAAGATTTGAAATGCAAAGAGGTAAAATCCACTCAGCTGAAAAAGCAAGAAACCAAAAGAATCCAAAAAATTGAAGATAGTGTAAGGGGCCTCTGGGACAACCTCAAACATACCAACATCCGAATTATAGGGGTGTCAGAAAAAGCGAGAGGTTGAGACAATGAAAACCTATTTGAAGAAATAGTGACTGAAAACTTCCCACACCTGGTGAAAGAAATTGACTTAGGAGTCCAAGAAGTGCACCGAACCCCAATATATAGGAACCCTAAGAGGATCACACCAAGGCACATCATAATTAAAATGCCAAGAGCAAAAGACAAAGAGAGAATATTAAAAGCAGCAAGAGAGAAACAGTTGGTTACCTATAAGGGAGCACCCATATGATTGTCAGCGGATTTCTCAACAGAAACGATGCAGACCAGACGGGAGTGGCAAAAAATATTCAAAGTGATGAACAGCAAGAATCTACAACCAAGATTACTCTATCCAGCAAAGCTATCATTCAGAATTGAAGGTCAGATGAAGTGCTTCGCAGATAAGAAAAAGCTAAAGGAGTTCATCACCACCAAACCAACATTATATGAAATGCTGAAAGATATTCTTTAAGAAGAGGAAGAAGAAAAAGATAAAGATGAAAATTATGAACAACAAATACACATCTATCAACAAATGAACATAAAAATCAAGTGAATTGATAGGCTGTTGAACAGGATAGACTGGTGAATATAACAGAATCACGGACATAGAGAGGGAATGGACTGACAATTCTTGGGGAGAAAAGGGTTGTGGGAAGTGCAGCAAGAGACTAGACAAAAATCTTGCAACAATGGGAGAGAACAGTGGGGAGGGGGAGGTGAGGGTGGAGGGTGGGATAGGTACAGGGTGGAGGGGAGCTATAGGGGGATAAAAAGGGGAAACAATGTAATTAATAAACTGAACAATAAAGATAAAAATATATTTAAAAAAAAGAATATATAAAGAATTCCTACAACTCAAAAAACACACCAAAAAAACCCACCAATTGAAGAATGTGCAATGTATATAAATAGACATTTTTTCAAAGAAGATACACAAATGGTCAGTAAGCACTATACTCCCAACAGAAATAGCTGCTGCCACGGAGCAAGCAGAAGGCTTGGCTCCATTCCAGGCTACAATGTTTCAATTGTAGAATATAAATAAATCCCAGATACCAAGGCTTCCACTTGGGTTGCCGGGGGGCATAGGCAGCCTGCAAACCACCACAGACCCCTCACCCAGGACACCCCACACCCCAAAGGAACCCCACCCTGATCCAAGACACTCTTTAGGGCAAACCAGCTGGCCCCCACCTGTGTATCAGGCCTCTATCCTATTTAATAAAAGAGTAATATGCAGATTGACCATCACTCCAACACACCATATGGCTTCTCCTATGTGGTCAAAGATCCTGCCCCCATGTGGACACAAGATGGCCACCACAAGATGGCCAACAGGGGATGGCAGTTGGAAGGGACCAAGTCTGCAAGGGAGGGCTGATCAGGCCAGCAGTGGAGGGAAATTGGGAGGGGCCAGGCCTGCAAGGGAGGGCAGCTAGGGGTGATCAAGCCTTCAGGGGAGGGCAGTTATGGGTAACCAGGCCAGCAGAGGAGGGAAGTTATGGGTGACCAGATCTGCAGAGAAGGGCAGTTGGGGGGCACCAGGCTTGCAAGGGAAGGCAGCTGGGGGTGATCAAGCCTTCAGGGGAGAGCAGTTAGGGGTGATCAGCCCAGCAGAGGAGGGAAGTTGGGGGTGACCAGACCTGCAGAGAAGGGCAGTTCGGGGGGACCTAGGCCTGCAAGGGAGGGCAGTTAAGGGTGACCAGGCCTGCAGGGGAGGGAAATTAGGGGCAAACAGGCTGGCAGGAGAGCAATTAGGCATCAGTCAGGCTGGCAGGGGAGCAGTTAGAGTAATCAGGTTGGCAGGCTAAAGCATTTAGGGGTAATCAGAAAGGCAGGCAGGTGAGCAGTTGGGAGCCAGCAGTCCTGGATTGTGAGAGGAATGTCCAACTGCCCATTTAGGCCCGATCCTACCAGGCAGTAGGATCCTAAATGGGCAGTCGGACATTCCTCAAGGCGTCCCAGATTGGAAAGGGTGCAGACTGGGCTGAGGGCCACTCCTTTCCCAGCCCCTCCACCCCACCCCACTCTGCTCCATGCACAAATTTCATGCACTGGGCCTCTAGTGTGTGTGTGTGTGTGTGTGTGTGTGTGTGTGTGTGTGTGTGTAGATATAAATATAGGTATAGGTATAGGTATAGGTATAGGTATAGGTATAGATAGATATAAATACAGATACAGATATGAAATAACTAGGAGTTAGTGTTCATAAAACATATGATTAATTAAATGTTATGGGTGAGGGAAGCAGCAGCATTGAGCACTCTGCCTAGGTTTCTGGCTTCTTTGAGCTTATTAAAGTAGAGCCACAAAACTGGGGAAAAAAGGGGATTCTGGGGAATGTATTAAGTTCAGCCAGGATACTCAGTATCCAGTAATGTGTAGCAAACTCACATGTATTTCTAAAAGGGGTCAGTCGTGTCAGGAAAAATTTCCAAGCAGTATTTGGTGTTGGCAGTCAGGTGGGTGAAGCCTATTGCTTCTCCTGTCAGTTCATCACCTCTGTCTGGGTCCTGGAAACATGCTCCTGTCTCTAGGAGAAGAGATGGCAAAGGAATGAGGTGGGGCTTCACATGGTTAGGTTGAGAGTGACCTCCCTTTCCAAGAAAGGAGTTGAGACTCACCTCAGATGTGTGTTCTAGCCTCTAGCTAGACTAAGGCTGCTCCTGCACTCCCTGCCTCTTTAGGACTTGCCCAGAACCTGAGCATGGCTGATCTTCCAGGTGGAGGCAGCATGCCTGCAGAATCCATTAGCCTGGATCAGGCAGGGGCTAATCACTTGGCCTCCTCCTACTGTCCTGCCTTGCAACTTTATCCCAGATTTTCTACTTATTTGGTGTGCCTTAATGTAACTTCAGTTCCTCAGCTTGCCATGTGCGAAGAGACAAGGTTCTGGTGGAGGGCAATGAAAGATTGAGTAGAGCTAAACAGGCAGAGTCTCCTCTGCTATGACCATATACCAAGGTTTTGCAACCTGAAGTTCAAGAGTATAAATGATTGCTTGTATTTCCTAACACTAGATGCCACGTGTGGTTTACTCATGACCCATGTGTGCATTTTTCTGCGAGAGGATTTGTCATTTCCCCCAGATTTCCAAAGGTGGCTTTGACTTGGTATAGATCAAGAACCACTGCATATACTCTATTCTAGGTTTCTTCGTCTTCTCCTGTGTCCACCTGCAAATGGCTGTCATTGAAGGGACAACATAATTGTTAGAAAGAACTTGAAACTGTCAGGCAGGAATTCTTGACACCAGCCATGCGACTAACTTGCAGTGTGGCCCTTCTGCACGTCTTTTCTTCACACTGAGGCTTACCTGCCAGGACTCAGAGCCACATGTGGTTCTGAGGACAGTGTCTCTCAGCTGAGCTGCAGAGCACCTTGCAGGAGTCAGCACTTGGCAGATTCTAGGCAGAGTGACAGGCCCTGAGACTTGTGGTGGCAGCTGGGAAGGCAGATCCCTACTGTAAGGGCTCACTGAGGAGCTGGCTTGCTCAGTCCCTATAGAGCATGAATAATTCTATCAGATCCTGAGGCCTTAGGCAGACAGCCTTCGAGGTCACCTCCTCTAACCCTCCAGCCAGTAGGAACCAGAAGATAGGCCCCTGGGTCCTGAGTTGTCCCTTGTGACTTTTATGTGAATGTGGCCCCAGCTGGAATGTACTCTCTCCCTCTTGCAATGTCAAAACGCCTGCGCTCTTAAGTGACTGAATCAGTACTAAATATTTAATGCACGAAGTCAGCCTTCCCAGGGCCTTTGATCTGAAACTTCTTAAAAACATCTTAAAAGCCCTTCAGAAACTGGTTAGTATTTCATTACAGTCACTTAAAATAGATTTATTTTATCAAAACATCCTTTCAGAAACCCTGAAGGCAGACTGACTAACCCCTAGTGATTCTGACAGGACTGCCGCCCCGCATTAGGTATTCAGTGTCTCTGGACCTCCCGCCTGCATGCTGAGGGGCACAGCTGCCACAGGCATCCTGGGCAGCTTCAGCTCTGTGAGCAGGGGAGGCAGCATCAGTGACACCTAGTGAAGGGGATGAGCATTAATTGGGAGTCAGCCAGGCCCTTACCTGGGGTTCTTCCTTGCTGAGCCATATGGAATCTTCACAACAGTCCTGTAAGAGGAGTAGGCGGGCTCTCTGCTATACCAACGAGGAAGCTAAGGCTCAGAGGCCTATGTGGCTTACTCAGGTCACAGAGTGGGATCAAGATCACAGCTCAGATCTAGCTCAATAGCCCATGGTTTTCTTTTTCCTTTTTCTTCCTACTGAGATTGTTCCTTTTCACTGAGGACTATCCGTTGTTCCTTTCTTTGAAAAGAATAAATAAGTAAAAATAGCTTTTGATAAAATTATATAACTAGTACATGCTGATATGGAAAAATAAAGAAGAATTTTTTTAAAAAAATCACTCATCCTACCCTCTAGATAACTATTTATAATCATCTCTGGAGTGGCGATTATATTTATTAATTGATGTATTGCCACATTCCAATAATGTTTTTATTAGCCACGCAATTCAACTTTCTCAGTTCCTGACCATTCCCCCAACTTTAGAGAGAGGAGAGATAAAGGAAAATAAGTGTGTTGTGATCCTTTCCTCCACTGCCAACCTGAGGGGATGAAATTAATTACCCATAAAGCCCTCACATGACGAGGGGCTAAAGCATGTCCTGGTGTAGGGGCAGAAAGTGTTCTTGTTCTAGCCACTGGCTAACTGGATGAAAAGGAAAGCCACTTTGGTGAAAGAAATAGTGCCTGCTATCCTGGACTCTCAAAACTGATGTTAGGGCCAATGAAACAATGGAGTGAAAGTCTTTGGTAAACTGGGAAGAACTATGCAGGGGAAGGGAAATATTAGAAACAGAAAGACTGAGGGAAGTGGGGTGTCTTCACACCGTGGCATGGACTGATTGCATGAAGTCATTGTCTATGCTTTCAATACAACATAATTAATAACAGTATTCTCTTTTACTCTCAGAAGTGCCCTGACTTGGGTGATAAGTTTGATGGCCACCTAAGTATTGGTCGTCTGTAAGTAGCTCCAAGATAGAGGGTGACAGAGCAACTAAGGAGGCTCTCCGTAGAATGTTGCCACATGTGGGTTGGCAGGGCCCCTAGAGCTTTAGGAGGCACCGAGGAGTGAGCATTTCATTAGTGATGAGCATCCAGGAAGGAAAAATGTGGAAAAGATTGGCCCAACCTGGAGAGGTGCTGGGAGAAGAGGTGGCCACTCGGTGAGAACCTGGCTCTTTCCCAGCCTCCAGAGGAGGGCGGGTTGGAAATAACGTTTGGAGGAGTTTAGCACTAGGAGGAAATGTGCAGCTACCAAACTCCCCTTATAGATTATTTGAGCAACCTTTTAACTTTTCCTCTGCTTCCACTCTCATCTCTCTCCAATGTCTTTTCCACAAGCCCCATAGGGATTTTTCTAGGAAACAAATCTGATTTTCTGTTTTTGGTTTAGTTCTCAATTTTCCATGTATCTTGATGGATGAAAAGCTGAACTCCTTTAGAGATTATGCAAAGTCCTTTTTTATTTTGCCCCTTTCAGTGCCCTCAGCCTCAATTTCCTTTATCCTTGGCCTCTGAGTCTATGATCCAGGAATAATAATGGCTTACCTTTACTGAACATTGCAGAGTTGCCAGACACTGTTCTAATTATTCTACATGCACTAACTCTTATAGTCCCAACACCACTATGAGGTTGGTGCTTGTCATAGTCCCAACATTTTACAAAATGGAATACTGAGGCATGGGAGAATAAGCTGTTAAATAGCAAAGCTAGGATTGGAAGTCAAGAAGTGTTAGCTCCAAAGCCTGTACTCTTAGCTATAATATCATACTACTTCTTGGTCTAAAGCATTTATCTTGTACTTCATACTCCTCCTTCTGCCTGCAATACATGTTCCTAGCAATCTGCTCAGAAAACTGCTACACTAGTGCTCAGGAAGCCATTTCTGGTCAGAAAGAAAGCATCTTAGTTGGCAGATCTCCTCCCACTCCATTTTTAAAACATTTA
This sequence comes from Antrozous pallidus, assembly GCA_027563665.1. Classification (NCBI taxonomy): domain Eukaryota; kingdom Metazoa; phylum Chordata; class Mammalia; order Chiroptera; family Vespertilionidae; genus Antrozous; species Antrozous pallidus. The sequence continues at coordinate 176,100,311 of CM050508.1, read as the reverse complement.
TTTAGCCCTGTCTTGTGCACATGAGGACAAGGAGGAAAGATGGGGTGGAATTGGGTAAGGAAAACTGCTCTCTCCATGGCATTAGGGTTGAGACTTTCAGCTACCTCTAGTGTTGCCCAAATGCATGGGCCCATCAATAAGGCAAATATAATTATGCCAACCATCCTATATAATAAAAAGGTAATATGCAAATTGACCATCGCACCCTCTCATACGATGGCCGACCCCATGTGGTCACAAGATGGCCACCATAAGATGGCCAGCAGGAGAGGGCAGAGGGCATTTAGCAGTGATCAGGCCTGCAGGGAAGGGCAGTTTGGGAGGATGGGGGACCAGGCCTACAGGGAAGGGCAGTTGGGAAGGATCAGGCCTGCAGGGGAGGGAAGTTGGGGGCAACCAGGCTGGCAGGAGAGGACAGTGAAGGGCAACTGGGCCAGCAGGGAAGGGCAGTTGAGGATGACCAGGCTGGCAGGGGAGGGCAGTTAGTGGTGACTGGGCCAGCAGGAGGAGGCAGTTGGGGGCAATCCAGCCAACAGGGGAGTAGTTAGGAGTCAAATCAGGCTGGCAGGGGAGTGATTAGGGGATGATCAGGCTGGCAGGCAGAAGCAGTTAGGGACAATCCGGCAGGCAAGAAGTTGGGAGCCAACAGTCTGGATTTAGGGGTTCCAGATTGGAGAGGATGCAGGCTGGGCTTAGGGACATGTCTCCCACCCCAGTGCATGAATTTTGTGCACCAGGCCTCTAGTACTTAAATAAAAACTTTCTTAATAAAATAGAAGACAAGGTGGGAGTTGACAAGATAATCAGAGATGGCTTATTTGTGGATTTAAGGTCTAAATTAGATCTCAAGGGATGATATAATAATCAACCTTTTGTGTTATATGGGTCCTAAAGACCATATATTTCCAAATGGGGAAACCAAGCCTCTTAAAAAAAAAGGGACTCACTCAGGTCTCACAGCTATTAAGAAGCAGTTTTCTCTAAGTTTGTAGGATGATGCATTAGGTACTATATTCATTCATTAAGTGCCTGCTTTCTTCCAGCTTTAGGAGAGATCCTTTTTTATGTAATTTTATTTCAGTCTATTTAGCCTGGTGCTCTCTTCAATACAATGTCCTTCTCCTATGCCTATCACACCTATAGAGTCACAGGGCACTCTCAGTCAGAACTTTATCTCTTGATGATCTGTTTTATGACTCCATCTCTAGGAATGTCATGTGTCCAACACTAGGAATCTTCCTACCAGTTGAATTTGTTCATCTGATATTGAGAGTGGGGAGAAAAGCCAGATACTGGTCAATGGGAGCTTTACCAAGAAAGCCTCCATTTCATTTGGAGGATCCCATATGAGGGTATGGAAGTCATGCTGATTGAGGAAGAGAGATTGAATGGAGTTCCAGCCCCTGAGACACTGTAGAAAATGAGATGATAGTCTTTTGAGTTGGTGCCAATTAGCAGGCATTTAAAATGATAGTATAAGGGAGTCAGATTATTCAGAGACTTTGGAATTTCATCAAAATTATTGAAAAATCTAGGTCCCTGAAGGACTGGGGGTGGAACAGGAGAGATGGATGTCTGCCCACATCTGGCTCCACAAACTTTGCAGAGAACCAAGCAATAGCTCTTGTTTGAACTGTATTACTAATGGAACAGATGGGCAGATTTTGAACAGACAGGGCTGAGGTGACTCTCAGTGATAATTTCAACTGAATTCAGTTGTACCAGGCACTAAATCTGAACCTGGTTCTCAGAGAAAAGTGGTTAAGACATCAGTTGTACCTGCCTTGAAAGAAAGCCACCCAGTCTAGCATGGGAGGCGTAACTCATATATGAGTGACTGTGATGAAAGGTGAGGAGAGCCGTGTTGCAAAAGAGTCCTTGGTATGATGTTGGAGTTCAAGGAGGGAAGCAGTCACTCCTACTGGAGCCAAAGGTTGTTTGCAGATAAAGCCACTTTAAAAGCTCCCAGAATAATACTTAATGCATAGTAAGTAGTCAATTCATGTGCATTATTTTTTCTTTTCCTTCTCCCATATTAAATGTTCAACCTTATTTTTAATCCTTCATGGGTTTATTCATTCTTTGTGGGGGTTTTTATCCCCCTATTCTATGCTGTAGGACAAAGTATGTGCTTTGTGACAGGGAAATCAGTAGGAAGTGACCTTACATCAGTCCATTCTGGACATTCAGCCTTGGCAGAACAGAGACTACAGATCCTAGTCCAACCAAGCCTTCACTCACCTGGTGTTCATTCATGTTACAAAAACCTATTTTTATTTCTAAAATTCTGCCTCCTGACTGGAGGAGGAGTTAAACTTTATATTTCCTTTTTGTTCAATACCAAATGGCTTATGGGAGCCCTCACAGAATGGTTTCAAATAAGCATTTTAATGCAGAATAAAGGTCAACATGCTAGAATTTGAAACCATTAATCCCTTTGCTCTTAAGGAAGACTGTACTTTAACAGAATAAATAACAGATTAAATAATAAGACTTCTTGAAATTCCAATGAGAAAAATTATACATCACATTGTAGAGAATTGAAATCAATGAGATCCTAATGTTCTCTCTCTCACTCTCCTATTTTAGGTTGCCAAGATTTAGAAGGGAAAGGGATATTGTTCTTTTAATTTTCTATTGTTGTGAAGGTAGAAAGAGAATGTTTGAGTCTCTGAAGATTAAGGGAGAATTATCCTGGAAAATAAGTCTTTCATTTTATGAGTAGAACAAGTACATCACTGTAGCTTAGAGAACAGAATCTCCATGGTAATTATTTTAACTTTCAGTGAATGAGGCCCCAGAAAGGGACTGGAAAAGCAGCTGTGGAACAGGCCAGCAAACTCTGCCCAAGGTAGCCATTCTCTTCCTAGGTGACCATTCAACGCCCAGATCAGATCCTACCTCCTTCAGGACATTTCCTGTCACTTATCAGTCAGTGTTTGTGACTCCTGCCTCTGAAGGTGTATAGAATGTTGTTTATATATCTACTCGTCCTCATCTTTTCCATGATTGTTACCATGTCTGTATTTCTCTTGCTCAGTCAGTCATTCACAAGACTTGAATTATTTATTAATTTAAAAAATACAAATATTGCACTCCAACTATGTTCCAGAAATTATACCAAGCATCTTAACTGTACTATTTAATTTAATCTTTGTAAAAACTCTATAGGGTAGAGATTATTTTTCCATTTTGTAGATGAAGAAACCAAGAACTAAGGAGACTAGATAACTTGCCCCAGTTGCTAATGGTAGGATGGTGGTAGACAGCCAAAATTCCAGTCCACGTTTGTGGAGAATATATTGTGGAGATTCTCATAACCGCACACCAGGGTTTGATGGTGGTTAAGCAAGGGGAAAATGTGGTCAAACTTAAATTTAAGAAAATCTCTCTGGTGGAACAGACTGGTATGCGAAGACAAATGAGAAGACTGATATTTTGGCTAAAGAAGAAAAAACTACCACAATAATGAGAGTTGAGTTGTTAAAAAAGACATTCAGGAGTTAGAATTACTACATGTGGTGAACAGTGGATTGTGGAAAGAGAGGATTGGGGTTGGTGTCAAAGAAAACTGGCTTCTGGTTTGGAAACTGGGTAGATTACCATGATGGGAAGCACAGCTCATGGAAAAAATGATCACTGAGAGCACCTTTCTCCTGAAGAATCAGGTCAGATAGAAGATTAGAATCTTTCAGCACAGTCCCTGAGTGCTCCTAACTTCCTACAGTTGTACTCAGATGATCCCAATTTATGGGTAAAAACACTAAATAACAATAGTTAGGGTTTTTTTTCCCCAAGTTCTCCCGTGGAATCTGACATACAATAAAGGCTAAATAGCTATTTGTCAATTGAGGATTTCAAGTTGATATTAGCCACATTGAAATGCTATGATTTGATGATTTACATTGTAACTTCTGATATGTTGGTTTCTCCTTTGACTTTCTGGGGGTGGACAGGAAATGGAGTTGGGGGGGAAAGAATACAGGATTCAAAACTCTAAGCCATGGATGCTTCCTTGAAGAAAACATCTCTTCAGGCTTCTGAAATATCAAGCATAGTATTAGAAAGAGAAAGCAGTATGCATATGGAATGTATTTATTCCAATTTAGAATCTAAGCTTATCAATCAACTAATTTGTTCTAGATGATACAATTGGTGACATATTCTTACATTCAGCTCTGAGTTCTTGTCTCTTAGTCTTGTGTCCTTTTCATTTCAGTATTCTTGCCTTCCATTACTCCTAAATTACATTGTTTCACACTAGCCTAAAAAACGAATTGTGCTTCCAAGTTTCAAAATTGTTTTCTGCTCTTAGTGGTAGATTATATACAGTAAGGATTTCACATAAGGCCACAGATAGGCAATATGAAACTAGGCAAATATAACCAAAACTTTCCATAGCCTCTCAAAATAGGCATTGGTTATAAACACATGAGATGTTCTAGAGCTAAAGAACCTTTAAAGCCATTTAATCCAATCTTTTTTCTTTCTTTTTTTTTTTTTTACAAAGAGAACAGCTAAGTTTCACATAGTTTAAATGACTTGCACTATGATACTTTCTTACCATGTATTAAGTCCAACATCTGAATTCAGGACATGTTTCTTATTCAAAGCAATTGAAAAAAAGTGTAGAACAAGAGTAAATTCCTTTGAAAAAATGAGTCTTATTCACATACTCATTCATCCAATCAAAAGCCATTAACTGAGTTTTCATGCGGGGTGCTGGAGGTGAAACAGTGAATAAGTAAGATGGGATCCCTGTCCTCCCAGAACTCTCAGTCTAGCAGGTAAGATGGCATGACATATTTAATCACAATGGAAAAGACTGCATACAGAAGGGAAGGGAGATCACCTGGTCAGGAAGGTCTTCCTGAGGAAATGCTGCTTCAACACAGTGCAGTGGTTAAAACATAGATTCTGGAGCCAGACCACCTGGGTTGGAATCTTCACTCTGCCACTAACTAGCTGTGTGACCTTGGAAAAGTTACATACTGGCTCTGAGTCTTAGTATTCTTTGTAAAACAGGAATAATAGTTGTACCAACCTTGTAGAGCTCTGATAAGGATAAAATTAGTTAACTTTTATGAAGCACAGTTTTTTGGCACATGGTAAGTGCTTTACCAAGGATATTTTTTTTTAAATGAGAATAATCTGACATCCATTGGAGTAGAAATTTACTAGAGAACAGGAAGACAGAGCAGTGTCCCTGACATAGAACACTAAGCACAGACTGAGGGAAAACAGTCTATTTCCAGGAACTGCAAGAAGTAAGCATGCCTCAAATAATCCCTGTTGATGCAGAAAAGAGGCATGTGGGGTCCAGCTAAAGGGGATTGAGGGTCTTACAGATTATATTAGTTTACACAAAAACAGTGTGGGCCCAGGAAAAAATTTTTTTGGAGTTTTTCAAGCTGCTTTGTAGAATATGAATTTGGTTGGGGTTGGGAGGGGTCCAGAGATCTAGTGAGACAGAAAAGGTGAGTCAGGGCCAAGGGCATAATAAGACCCAGGCTTCCCTGCCTTTCAATCCAGGGCTTTTCCCACACTGCACAGCAAATTTCTATTGTGCTTTGATGGAGGCACGTCATGCCAAATGCATTCTCTTCCCTTTTAGACGACGTTTGTAGTGCTTATCCTTTGAGCTTCATCCCCTTCATTAAGTGAATGTCTTGTTCCCTTGACTAAGAATGTAATTACCGAAGGAGAGATCAGATTAAAATTGAGTTTCTGTAATGGGCCATTTGTTTGGAAGGGAGCCTGAAGGTATTTCTGAGGACTTTAATCAAAGGGGGAAAAAGCCAATAGAACTTCTGTGATGATGATGATTATTAGGGCAATTGAACTCCAGGCACAACCAGCTTCTATATCAGTGAGTCATCACTTGCTTTTCTGAGGCCCTTAATTGGAAGAGATTTATTTTCCTCTGTAGTCTAGACTGTCAGGAATGGAAGGGACCTTAAAGGTCATCTAATCCAACTCCAGTGCCCTGGCTATACTATAGTGTTGTTCTCAGTAGTCCAGTCCCTGCTCACATACCTGAATTGATAAGGACCTCATTACCTTTAATGACATGCCTCTTTATGGCAAAACAGCTCAAAGGGAGCTCATCCATTTATGGAATTGAACTCTGTCTCTGGGTCTCAGTCATGTATCCACCCTGGTTCCACTTTTGGGACCACGTGGGACTTATCTGCCTCTTTTGCCTCAGATGAGTGATGGGAAGATGTTTTGGCAGCTGCCATATTCCCTGTAGCCTCCTCTTCTGCAACTGTCTTCTTAAGTGTATGTCTCTATGCATTCAGTAGTGGTAAGGACAGACTGCTGTCACAAAGAAAATCATGGCACAGTGACTTAAAGAACAACACAGTTTATTTCTCTTTCACAGATGGGTTCTGAATTGAGCAGTCTAGGCTGGCAGCCAGCTGTACTCTCCACAGTCAGTCAGGAACCCATGTTCTTTCTGATGCCCTGATTCACCTTCATCTCTGGTATTGTTGAATGTGCACAGTCAAATTTACATCCCCTCTGTATCTATCTGGTTAGAAAGAAGAAAAAGGGGATAGAAAGAACGCCTACTACCGTAAGGCTCAGGCTCCGGCATATTCTACTGGTCAGAACTTAGTCACATGGGTAGACCTCGCTATCATGGGGTTATCCACAGGAAATGTGATCTAACCATATGCCCTAAAATAGGGGAGACTATGATTAGGCATATTTGGGGAGATATATGCTAGCCCCCATTATATCGTGGGAGGTCAGGTGGACAGGAATAGCTTGGATGGGCTCCTGTTTTCTAATGCCAGTTTTATTCTCTTTTGCAATTCCTATGACATGTATCAAAAAATGAATGTAGGGGAGGCACAGAGCATTTGAATGTAGACTTCACCACCATTTTTATTAACTGAGCTCTTGATCCAGTCACTTAACTTCTCTAAATCTCCATATCTTTATTTATGAAATTAGGAGAAAAATGTCTGCCCACAATCTCTTGTGAAGGTAAGAAGGTATAACTGAAGCAAATGCACTCTTTAGAATGCAGATAAACATGAAACAGTTTGGCTTCAATCTTCAAATTACTAGTTTTAAGCATGCTCTGACTACCCCACCTAAAGGGTTTGTTCTCTTTGAACAACCCCCAAACATTTGATTAGCTATTACTATTTCAAACATAAGCCTGATATGAAGAGCTTCTAAGATAGAGCCCTTATAGCTGTTTACAATCTATTTGAGGAAATAAGTGGAAGATTTTAATAGTGACCAACATTAGTAGTAGTAGCAGCAATAATGACAATATCATTGGTGGCAATATCCATTTATCAATAAGTTACTATGTGCCAACTCTGTGCTAAGTGATATATATATATATATATATATATATATATATATATATAGTCTGATTTTTATAATATTCCTGTGAAATAGGCATTTCATTCCCATTTTATGAATGAGAAACCTCAGGATCAAAGAATTTAAGTACCTTTGCCATACAGCTGGCAAGTGACAGACCCAGGATTTTAGTTGGAGACTAAGAGCTCTTCCTTTTGAGGTAAGATTCATCAATTCATGGAGCCAGATCATGTGTAATTTTGTTTGGTTTACAGAGTACTTATTGTATGCTGGGCACTGATCTAAATACAAGGAAGATGGAATCAAATAGGTTATCTTGGCTGATGACCTCACCTCATTCTTAATGGAGAAAACAGAAACCATGTGATGAGAACTACCTCAAAATTAATCAACCTATTTGCATATGTATCCACATACTGCCTTTTCTCCAGTTAGAATGAAATCATACTCTTACTCCTATCTAAAGCCAACTTCCTGTGGTCTAGATCTTGTTTGATTTCTACAATTATTCCTTTTGAATCTATATTTCAACTTTATCACTTTCTGGATTTTTCTATATTCAAACAAGTCATACTATTTCATATATCCATAATAATAAAACTGTAATATGCTAATTAGATCAGACAGTCAAACAACCTTCTGGACGTCCTTCCAGACAACCTTCTGGATGAAGCTGGGGCTGCAAGGGCTGAGCCCCTTGCATGACTTTTATGCATCAGGCCTCTAATATACATATTATATACACATAATATGTATGTATACATATCATATACATATAATATGGAGAGAGAGAGAGAGAGAGAGAGAGAGAGAGAGAGAGAGAGAGAGAGAGAGAGAGAGAAGGAGAGAGTCAATGAGGAAGACAGTGAGAGATATTTCCCTCTGGCTACAACCCATCTCTGTATCCACTGTATAGCAAAACTTCTCCAATGAGTTTTCAGTATTCATTCTTTTCACTCATTCTCCGGTGTTCCTCTGAAATTGCCTTTGTTAAAATGATCTTAGATTAACATTCTGCCAATTCTGATGTTCATTTCCCTGTTTCCATGTTTGTAGACCTCCCAGCAGAATCTCATACAGTTAATTCATAACTTTCTTCTTAAAATACTTTCTTCTCCAGGCTTTCAAGACACCACACTCACTAGGTCCTTCTCATCCTTTTCTTCTCAATCTCCTCTTCAATGGCCATTCTTTCTCAGAATCCTTTGATAGCTCCTCCCTACCATATTTTAGATGTTTGAATGCCTTGGCTACTCCACTTATTTCTTCTCTTCTTTAGCTATATTCATTCTCCAGTTAATCTAATCTTTTCCCATAGCTTTAATGTCAACTGCACACTAATGAGTTCCATATCTATATTTTCAGCCTTAACGTCTCCTAAACTCTAGACCAGTATAATAAAACTGCCTACACAGCACCTCAATCTACATATCCAATAGGCATGTCAAAATACATACCTTCAAAACAGAAATGAGTCTTTTCCATTATATTAAATAGGCTCAGGTAAAAACTTACAAGTCAATCATTAGGTTCTCTCTTTTTCTCACATCTCACATTCTGTCCATTATTGAGTCTTGCCAGCTCTATTTACAATATATATTTGCAATCCAATCACTTTCCTCCACTTTCTCTGCCATAATCCTAGTCCATGTCTCTATCACATCTTGCTGGGACTACTAAAACAACCCTTGACTAATCTTCTTCTTTCTTGTTTCCTAGAGTCCATTCTCCACATATCAGCCAGACCATGCCACACTCACTGCTTAAAACCTTTCAATTGCTTCTCTACTTCTCCTACCCCCTTTTCTTCCACTCAGTCACTGAGGTCTAGCTACTGTGACTTTCTTGAATAAACATGGCAAGTTTATTCCTCTCTCTAAAGCTTGACACTCTTCCCCTGGAAGAATTTATATCATTCAGGTATTAGGCAAGGTTATCTGGACAGGGGGATCATTCTAGTGAAAATATATCACCCAAGTCACTATCACATGATGCCATTTAATTTTCTTCGCAACATATATCAATAGTTGGAACAATGTCATTTAATTTGTTAACTCATATAAGACTGTTTTCTCCTGCTGGAATGTAAACTCCATGGGGAAAAGGCCTTTATTTTGTTCATTGTCAAATCTCCAGCACTTAGAATAATGCCCAACACTCAGTAAATGTTTAATTTAAACTATCTGTAGACTAAACAATTATATCCCTGCTGTTAAGCTTTCCAGTGTTATGAGAGTGACTGACATGTCTTATGATTTGTGCTGTGACAGAGGGAAGCCCAGAAGTTCTGGGAAGCCAAAAGAAGCACCTGACCCATCTTGAGGTATCAGTTGAGGTGAAACTGAAACGAAAGTTTGAAGAAGTTGGATTTAGCCAGGTGATGAGTGGAAGAAGAAGAGCATGTATGGAGGCATAGTAGGCCTGTGTGGCACATGGTTCTTTAGGGCGCTAGGGTAATAGAGAGGGGAAGTTATACAGAACTCCGGCACTTAGGTTTAAATGGAGAGCCAAGGGAATAGCCAAGTGAATGAGACTCATGATTGTCTTTTGTGACTCAAAGTATGTTTAAAATTCACATTTTTTAAAACTTCTTATTTCAAGACTCCTCTTAGTTGCATGTCTTCCCTGATCATGCTATAAACTATGGGCTATATAAATGTTGGAATTACATACCTGTACCTGGCCAAATTACGTACATGAAATCTATCTTATACTACAGAACCAATCTACTGAAGGTTTCTGTAGTAAATACATAATTGTTTTTTAATACCTTAATGATTATATATATAAATTAGAGGCCTGGTGCATGAAATTTATGCAAGAGTAGGCCTTCCTTCCCCCACCTGCCAGCACCGGCTTCCCTCTGGCAGCTGGAATCTGGGCTTCCCTTACAGCCCCAGCTTTGTCTGGAAGGTCATCCCGAAGGATGTCCAGTCTAATTAGCATATTATATTTTTATTATTATAGATTATATATAGATAAAATTTATGATTTCATAGAAAATATTTTTAGTATCATAAATTATATCTCCCAGTGTTTCTGATATAAATAAATGATTGTGACTTGAGTATTGGGAAAGATGTGCAGGCTCTAGAGAGTACTTAGAATCTAGTAAAATTCTAAGTACTTAGCATATGACCAAATGTAGGGCTGCATGAACAAGGTATTTGCCTTTCATACATCCTTGGTAATTTTAATTAGAGATAACTCCTTCAAACAACGTAACATAGACATGAATGTATTAATATGTATGGTCATAGCAAATACTTGTGCTGCATCATAATGTTATTACAGATACCTTATAAAAAGTGCTATAAGCATGGTACAGGGAGGAATTAGATCTGTCTTAAAATATTCAGGGAGTTTTTGAAGAGGAAGCAACATTTAAACTAGGCTTTGAAGTTTGAGTAGGAATTTTCCGTATAGCAAAAGAAGGAAATTCCATTTTAGGCAGTGGGGATGAAACAAGCAAGGTACAGAGGTGTGAAAGAACATGAGATGTTCCAGGAGCTGTGAGTGAATATAGATGGGTATGGAAGAGCAGATATGAGAGTGAAAGTTCTGTTAGGACCATGACTGAAGAGCCTGTGTGAAGAACATGCCCATTCATTTAGGCTTCACCCTTCAGGCATCATTGAAATCCTGAGGGTTTACAGGTCTGTGTGGAGAGGCCGTGGAGAGCAGTCAGGAGGCGAGGACCCTGCCCTGGGAGAGGCCTGGCCTGAGTCTGCGCTCTGGGTCTTCGCCCCTTCATCTGTCTGAGAGACAGTTGGGCTAGATGATCTTTAAAAGACTCCTCCCACCGCTGTGAAATTTTTTAGGCTAAATAAACTGCCTCCCCCACCTCTTTTTTTTTTTTTTTGGCAGAGGAGTGAGAAGAGTTGGTCTATCAACATGCTAAAAGGCAGAATCGCTGCTCTTAAGATAAATTTCCCCTGAGACACTCATTTCTGTGCTGACCTCTCTGGCCAGTGGAGCCAGCAGTAGTGAGATATCGATGCTGACAGGCCTCCTTCCCACCTGCCTAGTCCATGCCTGGGAGTGCCTCAGTGAAGAGTTATGAAGGCCTTCTAAATTGAATTCACCTTTCTTATCTTACACTCTATCAAAATGCTAGACATTTCTCAACATGGCTGGGAAAAGACAGTGCAGCATTTGTCCCCACCACAGGTTCTCAATATTGACCAACAGGTTGGTAGCAAAGGTGGGATATTTGCCTCTAAAGAAAGATTGCTGAAGGCAGTCATCTTGCTGTCTAGAGACTTATTTTGTCATTCGTGCTTTCATTTGTTATCCACCTTATCCTGTGGTCATTGAAATACTTTCTCCCAGAAGTGGGGGACCTCAGACCCCTCCCCCAGCACATATGACTAAAGGGTCTTCCATATGCCAGGCATTGTGTTAGGATAAAAGAAAAGTCAGACACGATAGTTACCCATTAGGAGCTCCCAATTTAGTGAAGGAGACAGAAACATACATAGTTACTATAGTGGAGCAGATATACCTTGATCTACTAAACTTCAAGGAACAAATAAGAGCAATCCCTGTCCTGGAGTAGCTCATAGACTACCTTTGAAAATGATAAAGACGGGTTCTGTTTTAGGTGTATGTATACACAAATAAATTTTATCTTTCAAGATAGGGGAGTGGGAGGGTGGTTCAGGTAAAGTTTTATGGAGAAGGTAGTATTTGAGTTAAGTCTTAGGAAATAAATAGAATTTTTACCAGGATGTCTCAAGGTCATGGTGGGAAGTGGACAGAATGAGGAAAGGGAAAGTCAGAACATTCTAGGTGAATATTCAACATGAGAAAAAATAGACATATGAAATAGTCTGTTGTATTTATGGAACCACATTAGGATCCCTGACTATGGCTATATTTTTATATTTTTAAATGGTTGTATCTTATGCTGCAACCTTACTAAACTCACTTAGTAGTTGTTCTTATAGCTTTTTTGTTGATTCCATCAGGTTTGTCATGTATGTTTTATGGCCCGGAATATGTATAATCATGGTAATGTTGTGCTTGCACTTTAGAAAAATATATATTATGTTGTTGTTGAATTGAGTATTTAATAAATGTCAGTTAGGTCAATTTAGTTGACAATGCTGTTCAACTCTTCTGCATACTTCTTGATTTTCTATCTATTTATTATTGAGAGAGGAATATTGAAATCTATTACTATAATTATAGATTTGGTCAATTCTATCAATTTTGACTCATGAATCTGAAACTCTGATATTAGATGTAGTAACAATTAACATTGTTAGGCCCTCTTAATAAAGTGACCACTTTATCACTATGAAATTAACCTCTTTATCTTTGATGATATTCTTTGCTCAGAAGTATACTGTGTCTGATGTTAGTATAGCCATTTCAGATTATATTTCTTTATTAGTGTTAAAATTATCTATTATTTTCCATCCTTTTACTTTTAACCTATTTATGTCTTTTTGTTTGAACTGCATTTCTTATAGGTAGCATATAGCAGGGTCACCTAAGACCATGAAAAACACAGATATTTACATTACGATTCATAACAGTAGCAAAATTACAGTTATGAAGTAGCAAAAAAAATAATTTTATGGGTGGGGGTCACCACAACATGAGGAACTGTATTAAAGGGTTGCAGCTTTAGAAAGGTTGCGAACCACTGATGTAGTTGGATCTTGCTTTGTTATCCAATCTCACAGTTTCTGCTTTTTTTAATTATAGTGTTTAGACTGCTTACGTTTAACATGATTATTGATATAGTTAAGTTTAAATCTGTCATTTGACTCTGTTTTATATTTGTCCATCTGTTCTTTGTTACTTTTTTTTCTCTTTTACTGCCTATTTCTCAGTATTTTGGAATATTTTAAAAATATTTTTTGCTTTCCCTTTTATTTTTTTGGTTGATTTATTAGCTATAAGTATTGTGTTACAGTAGATTCCCCTTATCTGTGGTTTTACTTTCTGCAGTTTCAGTGACCTATGGTCAATCATGGTCCAAAAATAATAAGAGAAAAACTCCAGAAATTAACAATTCATAATTTTTAAATTCTGTGACATATAAGTAGTGTGATGGAATATCACACGGTCTTACTCCATCTCACTCGGGATGTGAATCACCCCTTTGTCTAGTGTATCCCCACAGTTTACTCTATCTATCCACTAGTCATTGAGTAGCTGGAGTGCTTGTATTTAAGCAATTCTTAATAAAGAGCCAACACACAAGAGTAGTAATGTTGGCAATTCTGATATGCCAAAGAAAAACCATAAGTGCTTCCTATTCTAAATTTAATGAGGAAAGATACACACACACACACACACACACACACGCACGCACTAATGGCCCAGTGCATGAAATTCATGTACATTAGAAGGGAGTTAATTAGAGGAAACTATTTGCCCTTTCTCTATAACAGAAGTGTCAGAGATGAAAGAAAATTACTAAAATGTATATGCAAATCTTTCTCCTATTAGAGTTTGGGGCACACCACAGGATCCAGAGTCAAGTCCCCGCCCACACATGGTGTTTCAAAATTGTACGAGACCCAGATCCAGCCAGCCCCACTCTCATCAAGCCCTGCCGGACAAGTGGCACAGCCTCAGGTCCCCCAGTGCCAGGGTGGGGGTGCAGCCTGACATCCCCCAGCCCAGCACCGGAGCAGGGGAACACCTTGAGGTCCCTCATCAAGCCCCGCCAGGCCAGGGGTAGGGGGGTGACCTCAGGTCCTCTGACTTTGTGCCAGGGTCGGCGGCATGACCTGAAGTCCTCTGGCCTGACCCCAGGGCAGAGGCATGGATGGCCTGAGGTCCTCTATCAAACCCCACCAGGTGGGGAGCACAGGCTCAGGGCCCTGCCCCAGCCCAGTGCCATGCAGCCTCAGGTACCTGCACGAATTTTGTGCACCGGGCCTCTAGTAGATATATAAAAGCCAAGTGGCTGTAAAAACAGAATGACTGGAATGACTAGAACAACAAGTTGCTATGACATGCACTGTGGCAGCCAACCAACCAAATCAGGGTTCCTATAGGCCCTCCCAACCTCCTGTGGCCACTCTGCTCCCAGCCAGCCCAGCCACCAATCAGCTCCTCCCACTCCTATTAGGGGCAAGGCTGGCCAACTTCCCATGGCCCCTCTCCCCAGCCAGCCCTGTCCCCAATCACCTCTCTCCTGGTGAGGGGACCACTGGTGGTTGGTTGGGCTCCCTCCCCTCCACCAGCCTGGCCCTGATCAGGCCTTGGTCAGGGGTAGAGATGGTGGCCAACCTCTCACAGCCCTTCCCACCTACCAATCAGGCCCTAATCAGCCCCCAATGTGGCAGGCTGGCTGGACCCTACCCATGCATGAATTCATGCACCAGGCCTCTAGTATCATATAAGAACCCAGTAAATAGCATATTTCCTTTTCTGCCCTTTAGCTTTTGCACTATTGCTGTCATATATTTTACTTTTACATTTCTCATAAACTTCATGCATTATTTTGTTTTAACAGTGGATTGTCTTTTAAAGTTATTCAAATAATAAAAAAATAACCCGAAATATTTATTCACATGACTATCAATTCTAGTGATCTTAATTTCATGGTTGTAGATATACATATCCATTTGTTATTAATTTTCTTCTATCTAGAGGACTTCCTTTAACATTTTTTTTTTAGTATGAGTCTGCTAATAATGAACTTTTTAAAGCTTTTTATGACTGAAAACACTTAATTTTACCATAATTTATAAACGATTTTTTAGGAAAGATTCTAGCTAAATAATTAGAGTTAGAAAGTTGTTGTTAATCCTCACCTGTGGGTATTTTTCATTCATTTCATATAGATGGGGTGGGGGAGAAAGTAGGGTGGGGGAAGAGGTAGGAAAAAAAAACACGGGTGTGAGAGAGACCCATCAGTTTGGTTGCCTCCTGCACACATGTCAACTGGGAAAACCTAGGCACATGCCTCGGCCTTCAATTTGCAGACCAAATGCTCTAACCACTGAGAAACACTGGCCAGGGCAGAATTTTTTTCTTTCAGTACTTCAAAAACATGGATTCATCATTTTCTCATTTACATTGTTTCCAGGAGAAAGGTGTTTTCATCCTTACTTTTGTTTCTCTGTACATAATGTTTTTCCCCCCAATCTGGGTGCTTTCAAATTTTTCATTTTAAACAGTTTCTTTTACTTAATCCAATAACCTCAAAGGTTCATTGAGGTTATTGGATTAAGAGGTTTATAGTTTTAATTGAATCTGGAAATTTTCCATCCATTATTTCTTTAGATATTGTTTTCATTAATTTCTTTTTTTTTTTTCAGGGATTCTAAGTCCAATGATACTAAGATTATTAAAGTTTTCCTACAGTTCACTGATGCTTTGTTAATTGTACATAGATTTGTGTCTTTTTTTTTTCTATGTGTTTCTTTTGGACAGTTTTTATTGCTATATCTTCAAACTCACCAGTATTTTCATCTCCCGTGTCTAATTTGTCATTATTCCAATCCAATGCATGTTTTAATCTCAGATATTGTAGTTTTATGTATAGAAGTTCAGTTTGGATCTTTTTTATTTTATTTTATTTAAATCTTTATTGTTCAGTTTATTAATTACATTGTTCCCCCTTTTTATCCCCCTATAGCTCCCCTCCACCCTGTACCCATCCCACCCTCCACCCTCACCTCTCCCTCTCCACTATCCTCTCCCATTGTTGCAAGATTTTTGTCCAGTCTCTTGCTGTACTTCCCACACCCCTTTTCTCCCCAAGAATTGTCAGTCCATTCCCTCTCTATGCCCATGATTCTGTTATATTCACCAGTTTATCCTGTTCATCAGACTATCAATTCACTTGATTTTTAGATTCATTTGTTGATGTATATTTGTTGTTCATAATTTATATTTTTAGCTTTTTCTTCTTCCTCTTCTTAAAGAATATCTTTCAGCATTTCATATAATATTGGTTTGGTGGTGATGAACTCCTTTAGCTTTTTCTTATCTGTGAAGCACTTTATCTGATCTTCAATTCTGAATGATAGCTTTGCTGGATAGAGTAATCTTGGTTGTAGATTCTTGCTATTCATCACTTTGAATATTTCTTGCCACTCCCATCTGGCCTGCATCGTTTCTGTTGAGAAATCCGCTGACAATCATATGGGTGCTCCCCTATAGGTAACCAACTGTTTTTCTCTTGCTGCTTTTAATATTCTCTCTTTATCTTTTACTCTTGACATTTTAATTATGATGTGTCTTGGTGTGGTACTCTTTAGATTCCTATATTTTGGGGTTCTGTGTACTTCTTGGGCTTTTAAGTCAGTTTCTTTCACCAGGTGGGGGAAGTTTTCAGTCACTATTTCTTCAAGTAGGTTTTCATTACCTTGCTCTCTCTCTTTTTCTGGCACCCCAATAATTTGGATGTTGGCATGCTTGAGGTTGTCCCAGAGGCCTCTTACACTATCTTCCATTATCTGGATTCTTTTTGTTTCTTGCTTTTCCGCCGAGTGGATTTTTCTTCTTTGTATTTCAAATCTTTGACTTGGTTCTTGTGGCCCTCTGGACTGCTTTTAGCACTTTGTGTAATATTTTTTATTTCAGTCTGTGTATGCTTGATTTCTAGTTGTTCCTTTTTCATATCCTTGAGGGTCTGGTTCATATCCTCAGAGGTCTTGTTCATTTCCTTGTAGGTCTCATTCATTTCCTGGTTGCTCTTGTTTATTTCCTCGTTGATCTGGTTTATTTCCTTGTAGTTCTCATTAAGTTCATCGGCCTTTTCTAGGAGCCTCTTGAAAATCCTTATAACTGTGGTTTTGAACTCTATGTCTAGTCGTATTTTCTCCTCCATTTCTTTCACACCTGATTCCTTCCATATCTCTGCATGGTGGCTGCTTTATGTGGTAGATATCCTCAAAGGGACAGTGGCTCAGTCTCCCCAGTTACCTGAGGTGGGTACTCTTACTGCAATCCTTTATGGGTTGTATAGTATTTTTGAATTTAAGCCCAGCTTGTTGTTGTTAGCCCTAGGAGGGTTTGACCTCCAGGCCAATTGGCTGTGAAGGGAGACTGTGTTCAGGTTGGATGGGTGGAGTCTCTGAGCTGAGCAGGCAGTCTCAGCATCACCTATGTCCTATGTGGAGCTCGCGTGCGCGGGGCTCTGTTGGATAGGAATGGTTGCAGACACCTCCAAGAGAAAGCCGCTAGTCTCTTCCCTTTGCCAGACAACTCTGCCTCTCCCCAAATGAGTCTGCACACCCAAAGTCTCGCCCAGGGTTGTAAAACAAAGCAGTCCGGTGGTTTCTGGGACCAGGGGGCAAGTTTCCAGGGAGCAAGTCCCGCGTCTGTGCTGTTGCACAGTTTACTTGCGCGCAAACTTCTTTTCCAAACAACCCAGTTTCTCCTCAGACTAGGAGACCTCTGCCGTGCCCGGCCTCCAGGGTGCGTCCCCCGGACCTCGGACCTCGCCTGGTGCTGGGGCATCCGTGCAGTGGGACGTCTCCGCCCTCCCTATTGGCAAAATCCAGCCGGGATTGCTGCTGCTAGCCCTACAGCCCATGCGCACGCGGTGGCTCCTAACCTGTTTCTGCACGTATCTTCAAGGCTGCGCTTCCGCCGCTCCTCTGAGTCTCAGTGTCCCACCTTTACTTTTATTTGTGGAGTTTTCACTCAGCCAGCTTTCTGGTGATTCTGGGTGATATTTGTTTTGTTGTTATGTTGTAGTTTTTGAATTGTTGCGCGGGGGCAGAACAATAGGTGTTTACCTATGCCGCCATCTTGGTTCTCTCAGTTTGGATCTTTTTTATATCTTTCAGTTCCTCTTCTCAACTTTTGGAACACATAGAATACAGTTATAATTATTGAATGTCTTTTTCTGGTAGTGCTAACATCTGTATCAGTTCTTGGTTCATTTTGATGTGACTTTTCTCCTCACTGTGAAATATATTTTTCTGCTCCTTTGCATGTCTGGTATTTTTTTATTAGATGGAAGACATTTATTACATGGCAAAATTTCATCCTGTTGGGTTATAGATATTTCTGTACTTCTATAAATGTTCTTAAACTTTTGCCTGAGATGTGGTTAAGTTACTTGGAACTAGTTTGGTCTTTTCAGGTCTTGCCTTAAAAACCATTAGTGGGATCAAATCAGTTTTTGGTCTAAGGCTAATTATTTCCCATGGATGAGGCAAGTCCCTTCTGAGTATTCTAGCGAATGAATTTGGTTCTGCTTGCCTCTATCCTCTGTGAATTATGAGGCTTTCTATTTTAGCTGGTGGGAATAGAAACTGTTCCTAGTCCTTGTGAGTTATCAGGCACTGTTCTCTCTCATCCTCTCAAATGATGCTTTCTCTGTTCTTTGTTTTCTCACACACATATGCTGATAACTACTCTGCTGAATACTGAGTGAGAACCCCTGACGGATCTCCAGAGTATTCTCTCCCTCCAGCTCTGCCCTCTCCACCATTTCTCTGACTTGCAAACTCTAGCCATCTTAGTCTGTGTGAACTCTTAGCTCTGTCATCTTAACTCAGGGAATTTTCTTGGACTCTACATGGGTTTCTCTTCCTGTGATGGGTCCTGGAAACTCTGAGGGTGTGAGCAAGAGCATTCCTAGGTTCAGCACATTAATTTCCCATCTTGTAGCAATCACTGTTCTTCGTTGCCGGATGCCCAATGTCTTGAAAATGACTGTTTCATATATTTCATCTGGGTATTTGGTTATTTTAGGTGGGAGGATAAATTCAATTGTATTATTTTGTTTCAGCCAGAAGTTGACTTTCTCCCAAATTCTTTATTATGACATTACAAGCTCCTCCAGATATGAACTCCATTTTACCTCTTTATCCTCATCTTCCTCTGCTCCCATGTGCTCAATGCCCTCCGTGAAATACTGCAAACACAATGTAGTGGCACATTTCTAAATGTCCGCTGCCCCTAAGGCATTCCCCATTTCCTAGCTCCTTCTGAGAAACTCCTATTCCCTGCTCCAGACACCGTTCAGGCATTAGATATTCCTACTTGTTTCATTCTCCAACCTAGTTACCAGCTTTGCATCTATCGGAATTCTTTCTGCAGATTGTAGAAAATGTTAGTTTAAGCAGTGCTAAACATTTTTTTTTCACTTCATATATTTTCAGAACCTAATGTGCATTGTGAGTCTCCAAGAGAGAATATGATAGGCAAACAAGAAAACAGGCTCAAAGTAATTTTATTTTATTTTTAATAAGAAAAAACATTCTAGCCCGCGCCCTGTTGTGCAGTGGATAGACTGCTTCCCACTGCAGGTCTCTGTGGGAGCACAGGGCCCCGTGTGGCAGAAAGAGAGCTACATCCCTAGACCTGGGCCTGCCTCTAATTTATTGTGTGACCTTGGCTGGACAAGTTGCTGTTCCATTCTAAACCTTAGTTCCCACATCTTGAAAATAGTGGTTGAGGCCAGAATTGATGAGGTTAGACTTTATTCTCAACCTTCTAATCATCAACTGCCTTTTCTTTGGTGAATTCCTATAGCCTCCCAAATTCATATTGCCCATTACTATGCGGTTGTATGTCTCTCCTAAATGACCAAGTATAAGAGTCTTGCTCTGAGAATATCTGCTCTTGCTCCTCTTGGTTTCCACACAACAGAGTCCTAGTAAATACTTCTTTAAGTCCTTTTTTGTTATGTTCTCTGGTTCTATAACTAGTCCTAGGTCAAAACCAGGGGGACCTTTCTAGATTTCTTCTTTTCTCATTCACCATAGATATAATTAATGAATTTGGTTCTGCTTGCTTCTGTCCCCTATATATCTCTTCAATAAATCCCATTATTTGCTTTATCACTATTTATTATTACTCTTCTTATTATAGTTGAAATAATAAAAACTGGAGACAAGAGATTAATTACTTTTTCCAGGAACTCAAACTAGTAAGTGGCTGAACCATGACCAGAACCTAAGTTCTAATATACTTGCTTTCTTAATTGCTTGTTGATGGAATGAGTAAATAGATTTATGAAATTAACTAGAATTTTCTACATTTCCACTATTTATTTACTTGACAGAAACTGAAAGTAAGTTTTTTTCATAATTTTGCTTTATTCAGCTGCACAATAATCTTGTTTAACTCTGACAAATGAACAAGGCCCAGATGTCCCCTGTGGGGTGCCTGAGCTGTCAGTGAGCTCTCACCGCTATCTCTGCCTGCTGGGTACCCCCCTAGAACCTCCTTGTCCTTGTTTCCCTTTTTCTATAAACCTGAAAGCAGCTGCCAAGTCAGAGCCTAACAGGACAGACTGTTCTCAACCTCTTCTCCTCAGCCCTCTAGGAGGTTGAAATTTGCACCATTTTTTACCCATAATTGGGACAATTTATCTAGATGACAACATAAGTGCTATTGTAGTTTAAAAAAAAACATTAGAATGTGCTGGGCTTCCATGTGAATCTGAAGGAAAAAAAAGAATTGAAATTTTTCAGTACATTGCAAGCAATTTCAGTCTTAGGGATGCCATTTTTTGATGAGTATTCCAAATCAATAATGTCTGCACAACTGATCATCGTTATCTGTTTTTTAAAAACAAGAAAAGCAAGTTCATGTTTTTTCACTCTGTCATTCCTCTTAAAGCCATGTTCTAATACCTTAGCCATAACCTCAGCCCTGTCATTTGGCCCCTACCCATCTCTTCCATCTTATTCCTTACTGTGTTCCCCCTTAGAGTTTGCCTTCTAGTCATAGTGAACCACTTGTCAGGTCCAGAACATACCTTCTACCTTCTCAATATGTTGTTTTCTCTACCTAGAAGGTCCTTTAGCACTTTCTTGTTTACCTAGTGAACTCTTGGCCATGCTTCAAAATCTCAATGAGATGTCAGCTATTCTTTAGAGTCTTCTTTGACTCCCATGCACACCCTAGGATAAAGTTGTCCACTCTTCTGAATACACACACATTTGTTATTGCATCTATCACAGTGTTTTCTATTTGTTTGACTTCATCTGTGCCTCTTCATGTATTCTTAAAAAGGACTACTCTCCGTATTTGCTACATGTTTGGAGCTCAGGGGATCTTCGTAGCTGAAGTCTGACCCAAACTCGCACTGATAGAGCACTTTGCATTTCAGACTAGAAAAGGCCTTGGAGGATGTTCAAAGGCTCTGCTTCATTTACTGCTGAGAAATCTAAAGCCCAGAGAAGGCAATAATTTGCCCAATAATACACTGTACAATTTGATGGCATTTTGCCCATTGATGGGTAAATCCTCACCTTTGCCAAACTGGGATTTCAACATTCCTTTTTGCAAGAGTTTTTACTGTTTTCATATCCTGTTCTAACAGGGAAGTTAGGAGCATGAACCTTACAACTAGATGCCCTCAGTTTGAATTCCAGGTACACCACGCACTATTGATAAATTGGAACATAATGCATACTTTTTCTGTTTCTCACTTTTCTCCCATAGGCAATGAGGATAATGATAGTGTGATTGTGAAGAAGAAATGAGCTACACACATAAGGTCCTTAGAACAAGGAATAGCTCATAGAATTCATTCAATGAGTGCTCCCTAAATTGTACAGAAATAAGGAGAGGAAGGAGTCAGACTTAACTCAGATTTCTCATACAAAAAAAGTGATTAGAAAGCATCAGAAGAAAACTAGGACCCAGGTCACATAGCATGTTGCACAGATATTCTGATTGGATCCTTGGATGAAGGAAATAAAACCAAACCAAAGGAGCTAGAGTGGATTTATTTACATTTTGTCGAACACTCATAGCACTGGTAATAAAATAGGACCAATGTGTGTGCACAACCAGGGGTCAGATTTCATCTCTGACTTCAGATAATCTTTCCAATATTCAGAGCTGCCTAAATATAAAACAGGTTGCCTAGGAAGGCAGTGAGACCCTATCACTCTCTGTATTCAAATAGAACTTCAGCAGATATTGGGGGCTTAGATACAATAGCGGATTCAAGCCTTGAGTGGATAGTTGAAACATAGATTTTAAGAGCACTTAGAACTGATTCAATACATTTAAAGATCTTTTAGAACATTGTTTTGAAGCTTTGAGGTTCTCTGTTTCCTTAAATCTATGAGTCTGATTCCACCGGATTACCTGTTAATCCAATAAATTATGTTTTGCAATAATCTGGTTATCCATCTTACCTAATAATAGACAAACATATACCTCCACTACACCACAGCCAATCAGGGGGTCAGTATGCAAATTAACCCAACAAAGATGGACAGTTAATTTGCATATGCAGGCATGAAGCAATGGGCCAAGGCAGGATGCCTACTATGAGTGGAAGGGAGGGTAGTGGAGGGAGCTACAGGAGTGGTGCTCCGGCTGGGAGCGAGGTTTTGGCGGCTCCCAGGTAGCCTGAGAGTGGGGACTTGGCGGCTCCCAGGTGGCCAGGCCAGGAGTGAAGCCAGGGGAAGGAAGGCCTATTCTTGCATGAATATTGTGCAGTGGACCTCTAGTTTTATAATATCTTTAGAACCATTGGGAATTTTTCCATATTGAGCATGGAAAAATTTCCAATAGGTTCTAAAGATATTATAAAAATGATTTCTGGGAGAGGCATCAATTCATGACCTTTACTAAATTCTGTCATAGGTTCTCTCCATATTTTTTATTCTAGTAGCTATTAAGTTGAACATAATTAAAGGAAAATAATAGCTAAAGCAAAAAAGCAGCATCTCAGCATTTTGCAAGGAATGGATGTGGCTGAAGAGAAGCAGCTGCACTTCTACTTAGAAGCAACCTTGGGACAGATCTGACAGGGCTGAGTTTGGCCTTGTGGAATTAATGGAAAAAATATCTGATATAATATTTTTATCATCTTTGTAACTAATAATGTAAAATACCACAGTTATATTTTCAGAGGTAACTGAATTATACACAACTGTATACAAAATTTATTGATTAGAACTTTATTGAATAGAAAGTTGAAAAGTACAATAAATGACCTTGGTAAGTTTCATTTGAATGTTTGTGACCAATCCTAATATATAAAATCCCTGGGTGGTAACATCCAGTAACAATTGAGGGTTGACTAACAGAAAGCTGACTGCTTCTGCTGTAGGCATGGTGCCCCCAAACTGACTGCTGAGGGGGCTGCAAATCAGGGCCAGAGAGAGGACTGAAGGGAGAAGCAGGGACTGATGAGTTGCC
Organism: Antrozous pallidus; assembly: GCA_027563665.1. Lineage (NCBI taxonomy): Eukaryota > Metazoa > Chordata > Mammalia > Chiroptera > Vespertilionidae > Antrozous > Antrozous pallidus. The sequence goes on along the minus strand of CM050508.1, from coordinate 176,076,863 downwards.
TCTGTGGCAGTTTTGATCAGAACTTGCCTCTCTTTTTCTCTCCCAATCTGGCCAAAGCCATACTTCCATTTCTCTCCAGGTCTCCACTGGGCTGCTGATCAGCCCCACCTTTCTGATCAGGCCCTATTGATAGGCTCAGAGATGCTGACTGGCATAGAAACTGACCAATCAGAACCAAATCTGGGTGAAGTGTGAGGAACCAATGGCTGCCTAGGAAGCAGAGCTTTTGAGGTTAACTGGCATAAAAGATGACCAATCAAAACCAAATCTGGATCAACTGTGAGGAGCCAATGGCTGAAGTGTGAGGCACCAATGGCTGCCCAGGAGGTAGAGCTTTTGATGATGACTGGCATAAAAGTTGATCAATCAGAACCAAATCTGGGTCAAAGGTGAGGCCATAGTTGGACTGAAGGAGAGAAAGTAATGCAGCAGGAAGAGATGCTACAAGAATTCAAGCCACCTTTCAAGCAACTTATTTGTACCTTCAGGACCTACTAGAGCCTTATATACCATTATACCACTTATATACTATTTTTACCTGTTGAATTTAAGCATTTCATTCCATGGGTTCTGATAATGTTTGTACCTATATAACCATCCCAATCAGGATTTAGAATATTTTCATCACCTTAGAAAGTTCCCTATGGCTCTTCCCATCCACTCTCCACCCCTCATAGGCATCCACTCTTGATTTTGTCATAATAGGTTATATTTGCCTGTTCTTATATAGTATGAATTCTTTTCTAGCTGATTTCTTTCATTAAAATCTAGCTTCCATGACTGACTTTTCATATGACATGTAACCTTTCTAAGCTTCAATTTCCTTGTCTGTAAAATGGGAATAATTCTGTCTCCCTCCCAGGGTTGGATATAGATCTATTAGCAGTGTACCTGAAACATAGAAAGTGCTCAGAACAGGCAGCTATAATCATAGAATCCCTGTGCTCTTGTTACTCTAGAGATTGCTGCAGGCAGTTCTTTTCCTTTTCCAATGAAAGCCTAAGGCTCCTCTTTTGGCAGCAGCACCCAAGGCCTCCTGAGTCACTGCACATGCTTCTACTGCTCTGCGTGTACTTCCCAGAAAGGCCTTGTTTGGCTGCTCCAAATACTAGTAGTATGCGGCTGAAAAGTGCTTTCTTTCTAAGGACTGTCAAAATATCCTCCTGATGAGAACCTAAATAAATAGTTTTCTGAAACCTTTCAGATTTTTTAATAAGTCAAAATACACTTTTCTGACAGCGTAATTGCTTTTCATAGTGGGGCCTTAAATCTGCACTATAAAAGAATAATGCAACAGTAGATCATTTGTGAAAACTTAATGAAAACGGAGTTAGGGAACCTCAGAGTTGCTAGACCTTGAAATTCACTTTCAGAAACTAATTTGCAGTAAATGCATGAGAAACATATTTAGACATGATAAACTTCCAGGCTGGTGCTGGGCAGGTGTTCAGGTTTATCTTGATTAACTCCTTTGTTTTAATTAATGCCAAAGAGCAGAGTGTAAAGATCCAGCTCCATCAGCAGGAGCCATTCAGAAAGGAACCACCAGGCATTTGTGTGTTCTGGATCAACTCTGCAGGACTGCCTGCTGGGAAGGTTTAGAAGCTTCCAATGAACCATACTTGCTTCTCTCCTTTCTGGTGCCGACCTCATTGATAATAGCAATTAAGTCTACTTAATTGGAGGTAGGTCACAACATTGGTTAAATATAGGCCAGTGGTCAGCAAACTCGTTAGTCAACAGAGCCAAATATCAACAGTAAAGTGATTGAAATTTCTTTTGAGAGCCTATTTTTTTCAACTTAAACCTCTTCTTACCCACTCCTTCAAAATAGACTTGCCCAGGCCATGGTATTTTGTGGAAGAGCCACACTCAAAGAGCCACATGTGGCTCGCAAGCTGCAGTTTGCCGACCATGGGTATAGGCTATGGAGTCAGACTACCTAGATCAAATCCCAGCTCTTTCACTTTCAAGCTGTCTGATTTTAGGCAAGTATGTTAATCTTTCAACTTCTGCTTCCCTATCTGTAATATGATGATAACAATAATTCGCAAAGAATTGTGTTGAAAATTAAGTTGATTAATACAAGTAATAGTCTTAGGATCAATCTTAATAGTCTTAGGAACAGGCACATAGTAACTGTTCAATGAGTATTAGCTATTGTTACTTTACCACCATGTTAATGCAGAAATGAGCAAAGAGCCTTCCATATCTTTCTGTTGAACCATGATAACAATCCTATGAGGTAGATATAATTATCCTCATTTTAAAGATGAGGAAACAGACTCAGAGGGGATAAGTTTTGATGCACTGATGTAATGGAGCAGAAGCAAACTGACTTGTGACTTTGGTCTGACTTAAGAGCTGTCTAAAGCTTAGTCCATAAATGTCTGTATAAACCACTTTAATTTTTTAAAATTTTGTTGTCTGTATTGAGACTTAGCGGCCATTTGTTCCTATAATAGTCAAATCACCACTCTCCTAAACACCTACATGTCCCAAGATCATTTCCGTTTTCTTCTGTTCTTATAGCCACCAACTTTTGAAAGCTCATCACAGTAACAGGAGGAGAAAGGAGGTTGCCATTTTCTGGTCTTGAAGCCTCAGGGCCTGTTGTTGAAATGTTGAGAATGTTAAGGGTTTTTCTTTTCATCTTCCTCCCTCCCTCCTTCCCCTCTTTTCTTCCCTCCCTCCCTCCCTCCTTCCCCTCTTTTCTTCCCTCCCTCCCTCCTTCCCTCCCTCCCTCCTTCCCCTCTTTTCTTTTCTTCCCTCCCTCCCTCCCTCCCTCCCTCTCTCCCTCCCTCCCTCCCTCCCTCCCTCCCTCCGACTTAGAAGGAAAGAAATTCCCTCAGTCCAAGGACTCAGTAACAATCCATGTACACTGACCCTAAACGCCTTTAAGGAATTGGTTGTAGCCAGTAATCCAAAGGTTCTTCCTCATGCTTCCTGGATTTGGGTCCTGGTTGGCAGGGTTCCTGGGACATGAAACCAAGAAAAGTCGCCACAATGAGCGAGATGACAGGATTTGTTCTGGAAAGTAAGTAACATGTTTCCAGAGAGTCGGTCTACTAGATCATTTGATGTCAGGCACCCCTCCCAGTACCTGTGAGGTGGCTCCTACTAGCTCTGGAGGTTACTTCACCTGGCTTTGAGAGGCTGATTCACAGTGGGCTGTTCTCCTCCCTTTTCAGAGTTTAGTTTTCACATCTTTAAAATGAGGGCTTTGGATAAAGCAGTTATTTTAAAGACTTTTTTTTAAAGCAAAGGAACCCTTTACTCAAAATCTCACATAAAATATATAAAACTAATTAAAGGACTGTCTAAGTTAAAGTGATGGGTCACAGACCCTTCCTTTTTGTTGGCAAGAGATACCAGAGTTGTTTCTAAGATTTTGGGATATTTGGATCCTTGGCATTTGGTGGAGTGGAGAAGTACACTTAGACATGATCTAGGACCTGCCTCACCAGGAACAGGCCCCGAACCAGCCTTTGGTACTGAAGGGGGCTACTTTAGTCATCATTCTTTAGACATCAGGTAGCTAATGACAAATGTCTGTTGCATTTATGTGTTGGGAAATTTTCCCTCCCCAACAAAGGAAGGGTACATTTAACTAAGAACTGAGGGGGGGGGGGGGCGGGGAGGGTGAAGGAAGGAAGGAAGGAAGGAAGGAAGGAAGGAAGGAAGGAAGGGTAATACTAATAGTTGAGCTGAGCGCTTTACTCTATTCAAAGCTATCTCATTGATAGCCATGTTTTAAAAAAATTTACTAATTTCTGTGAGGCAAATAGAAATATTTTTTATTTCCCTGAAAGATGGAAGAGGCTGAGGATTTCATAGTTGTCTATAAAATCAGATTTGAGAGGAATGAAATAGCCAATTAAAAGTCAGTAAGAATTGGGGACTAGCCTTTGAGGAATGGGCCAACAAGGAGTATTTCAGACAGAGCAAGGGCATTGGGGAAGCATGCCAGGCAAAGAAGCAGCATGAGCCAAGGCCCAGAGGGCTGCACTAGGAATAAGGAGTCTCTGCTGTGTGATATGGCATTAGCCAGTGTGAACCATTGCCTCATGCAGTCCAAACATATGGGAAGCTCCTACTTTGGAGAATGAGGGAGTTTGAAAATAATTGGAGAAAATTCTGAAGGAAGGGAGGGAAGAAAGAGGGAGGGAGCGACCATAAGTTGGAGTTGGTATTTATTTGATTTTATGCTTCAAGATTCTGTATTTTCTGGAAAACCAACAAGACACATGTTTGAATTTAGCATTTTAAATTGCAAAGTTAAGTACATGTTATTTTGGATTCTGAGTCCAAACATTTGGTTGGTATTTTCCACACATCTTCTCTGCTCCAATTGGAGCACATCAAAGCCCTGGTTTTTCTTGATGCTGGGCAGACTTTCGGCTGAATGCCATCTGTTTGCCTTAAAAGGCCACCAGGAAGACACTATTGCAGGCTTATGAAATTGACTTTGGGAGGAGGTGATAGAAAATTTGGAGAGGCCAACGAAAAGAGGTAAGATGCCTGAGTCTAAGGTTCCTCTCTGCCAGAGACCCACTGTGTGGCCGTGGACAAGGTCTTCCCCTCTAGGTCTGTTTCTCTGTTTGTAGAAGGAACAGTTTGGGCATTTTAGGAGTTAGATAAAATGGGGGAGCATCAGTTAAATAAGGATAATCAAAATATGTTTTGATTCCAACATTCAACATCTTTTCTATTATTGCTACTTTAGTTTAAGCCCTGATAATTTATCTATGAAGATTCTCCTCTTCTGCTCTAGCCAATGTTTCTCAGTGGTGAGAGCATCAACCCACCACCCTGGAGTCTGTGTTCAATCCCGGTCTAGGGCAGTGGCTGGCAAACCACAGCTCATGAGCCACATGTGCTCTTTGGCCCCTTGAGTGTGGCTCTTCCACAAAATACCATGGCCTGGGTGAGTCTATTTTAAATAAGTGGCATTAGAAGAAGTTTAAGTTTAAAAAATTTGGCTCTCAAAAGAAAGTTCAATCGTTGTACTGTTAATATTTGGATCTGTTAACTAATGAGTTTTATGACCACTGGTTATGGCATGTACTTGGGTTGCAGGCTCAATCCCCAATCCTGGTCAAGGTGCATGTGGGAAGCAACCAATTGATGTGTCTCTATCATATCGATCTTCCTCTCTCTCTCTCTTTCTGTATCTACCCTCCCTTCTATTCTCTCTAAAAATCAATGGAGAAATATCTTTGGTTGAGGATTTACAAAACAACCAAAAAAACAAAAAGATTCTTCTCTCCTGACAGATCCATCCTTCATTTATATCTCCCCTGAAGTGTATGCTCCATTGAGCAGCCATATTACTCTTTTTAAAATGAGAGTCAGATAAGTCCATGTCTATATTTGCAACCCTTGAGGGTTTTTTTTTTACCATTCACCTAAAATAAATCCAAGACCTTTACTATGGCTTAGATGCCTCATATGATCTGGCCTCTAAAATTGTTCTCTTATTGTGTTGCCTACTGTTCTTCCTCTCTCTGCTTCAGCACCTTAACCTTCTTGCTGCTCCTTGGGATCTGTAGGAACATTTCCTCCTTAGGGTTGTTATGTTCTAAATCAGAGTGATTTCTGACCCAGGTTGCCACGTTTTACTTTCTCTATTTAGTTCTATCAAAGAATAAAACAAAGACCCAACACACACACACACACACACACACACACACACACACACACACACACACACACAAAAGCACAACAAAATGTAGTCAACTGACTTGCCTAGAAAGGAATAAGTTCTGGGGAAGAAAGTCTCCCTGGGTGAAATGGTAGTGCTCTGAGGTCGGCGGCTGTGTGTTTCCCTGTCTCTGACTCCAGAGCACATGGACTAGCACTTTCCTGAGCATAAGTAGTTTAATCGGTGCCCTTAGGCCTTCCTCTTCAGCTGAGCTCCACTACTTTCTTTTCTGTGCACGTGTCATGCTATTTATCAGATTCTTCCATTTGTACATCTTGTTCCTTCTTTTGCCTGCTTTGTCTTTCTACCCATTTCCTACTAGAAAATGCCCACCTGTGCATGTGCATCCCCACTCACCTAGAAAAAGGGCATCTCTTCTGGAAAGCATGCTCTCAGCCTCTGCATGGTAAGTATGCTATTCTCTCTTGGGACCTCTGAATCTCAGTACCTAGCACACCCTCTGACATGGCCCTTGTTATGCAGTCACGCAGTGGTGGGTTGTTTGCTCAGCTGTCTACTCTACTAAATTAGGAATTCTTAAAAATAAGAAATTGTGTCATAATCAGTGTTGTATTTTTAATGCTTGGCACATTGTTATACAATAAATAATTGTTGATTTGAGTTTTCAGTATATGTAAATGAATGAATGTTGAATGCAGTTGATGATGAAGGCATTACAGGGGTAGGAGGCAGGTGACAGAGATAGTAAGTACTCACAGGTCTTGGTGCATTCCCATCTACAGTCATATGAGAGAAACAGGAGAGCAGGGAAGAATGCTTTGCCCTGTGAAATCAATAGAGGGAATTAAAGGCTGTGAAGTGTAAGGAAACAGTGAATTTTGAACAGTGCTCAGCAAGTTTTCTATCACTGAATTCCACTTATTAGAAAACTCTTCTAAAGAAGGTGTGTGTGTGTGTGTGTGTGTGTGTGTGTGTGTTTTCCCCAGTACTAAATTAATTTAAAAAAACATCATATTTTAACCAAACATTACAACATGGCTCCCTTCTTAAGACTGGCTCTTTTTTTTGGACTTGTAAAAGTAAGACTTGGGGTTTCCACATGAAGTGGTCCCTCCCTTTTACCCATCATGTGGCCTTAATTGGACCCAGTTATGATAAACAGAGCATGTGAGTCCTAGTTTTGCTAAATTTATTCTGCTTGGTGTATGGCAGGGTAATAAAATGCATACTGTTGTGTAAGATGCCTTTAAACATTCAGCATCCAGGGATGAGTAATGATTACATCCCTCTTCTATTCCTAGCTGACTCCTGGTAGGGGAAAAAAGTCTCTTTCAGCCTTTGCCCAATGTCACTTATTACTGCCATTATAAATTGAAAACATTTTTCTGCCATAAAATTCCCTGTGATGAATTATACCACAGGCATTAGAGTTTTCTTGTCGTTTTCTTCTTGATGAGCTGGCAAAATAAAGAGAATAAAACGGATATATTCTTTTCTTTTGGAGAAATCCAATCTCCGTAAATGACCCCCTTAAGACTCTCAATGACTGTTTATATGGATTCTGATCTTAAAAAAATCACCTAACTTGGGGGCTCGGGTATGTGTATTATCATGCAGTTAGTTTATTATTGAGCAATAGTCTGTCTGAAAGTGATTTTGAGGATGACTTCATTAGCAGAACTACAGAAAGCTCCCCTTAAGTGATTTGAACAAGGAAATTGAAAGGGAATTTAAGACTTTTACTTAAAACAATGCTATTTTGGGCCCCTTTTCTGGTGCATCATGCCTTGTTACCTGAGCAGAGATATACTTGATTACCCACATTCTATCTTCTTTTTTAGCTAGTCCCACATTTGGAATAGAAGAAAGCTTGGGCTGATTTCTATTCTAAATACTAAGTGCTAGGAACAGTATAAAGTGCTTCTTGCATCAAACCCTTATAACAAGGGTTTTCTATAAGAAAATATCATGGCACTGTACAGGTGAGGGCACTGAGAGTCAGACATTTGAATAACTTATCTGAGATAACACAGCTAGTTAAAATGAAGCCAGAATTCCAACTCAAGTCTGTTTTTCCCCTAAAAGCTGTGTTCTCACCTCCCAAATATGATACAGTGAAATGAAGTGGGAGATTGCAACTAGTAGAATAATTTTAATATCATTGAGTTGTTATTCATTTGGATACTAAGTCTGACATGACAGACTGAACATTTATAGGCTCTTCAAATGTGTTGAAGTAGGCAGATAGATGTAAGTTGCAGTTACCCCCCAGGCTTCCCGGTGGGTGAAACAGAAGGCCCTGCTAACACTGCTTCCTCCCAGACTGCCTCATCTTCATCTAGCCCAGTGCAAACAGAGCGGTGCCCACTGCTGTGTGGGATGGTCTGTTTACATCTCTCCCACCAGACTGAGAGTTCTGTGAGCGCAGCATATTGTCTGATTCATTTCTATAGGTCTTCCTTGGGTGTATATTGGATGGGTAGGTGATGGGTAAGTGGCTGGAGAATTTGAGGCTGTGAGACAGGGACTTTGAGAACATCAGAATTTAAGGTATAGGTAAATTAAGCAAAATTAGAGGAGACTAAAATAGAGCAGTCAGAAGACGGGGAAGGAACCCAGGAGAAAAGAGTACCAGTGAAGCCAGGGGTGCAAGGAGTTTAAGGAAGGGATGATGAAAAGTGCCAAATATCAAATAGTGTTGAATAAGATGGGGGTTAGAAAGATGTAGCTTTGATGCTTGGCTTGGTCAGTACAATTTCATGAAAAGTAGAAGTGGAACTCAGTTTAGGTTAAGGAATTGGGGAAGTGGAGGCCAAAATTACAGACAATTCTGTAAAGGAAATATATTCTGTACACTGGAAGATGTAAAAAGGCAGAATTTTGAGAATTTTAAGTTGTGAAACTTGAATAAATTTTCATAGAAAAAGCAAAGAGCAAGAGGAGAAGAGGAAAACATGAACTTTGACCCAGCTATGAAGACTCTGATTGGAACCCCAGTGTTTTGTGCTTAAATAGACTTCAAGCTACTAACAATAAGGAACCTGCCATTACCCATCTGAAGTGTGGTCTTAGCAGTTAGCTAGAGACTTGTGTTTGTGAAGTCTACAGGAGACATCTAAGACTTCTGGGCATTTTCACAGAACTTCTTAGGAAGTATAATTATGATGTATATCCCTAAACTCCAACAAGGAAAAGAGTTCTCTTAATACCAATAAAATCAGAAACATTGCTTGCTGTTAGCATATTATACTGTGTATATCTGTCTCTATGACCAGCACAAATTTGACAAAATTATCTTCAGATACATTAACAATTTTTTTTCTTTTGCACTGTCCACATAAAGCAAAGGTAGGGGAGGGTTGGGGTAAGGGGAAGAGACCAACTAAAGGACTTATATGCATGCATATAAGCCTAATCAATGGACACAGAAAACAGGGGGGGTATGGACATGAATGGGAGGTTGGGGGGTAATAGGGGAATAAGGACACATATATAATACCACAATCAATAAAGAAATTAAAAAAAAAAACAAAGGTGTGTGTGTGTGTGTGTGTGTGTGTGTGTGTGTGTGTGTGTGTGTTTGCAGTTTAATACTCCAGGAGAAAAGAGTGTCAGTGAATGAAGCCATAGGTGCAGGGAGTTTAAGGAAGGAATGGTGCAAAAAGAAGAAATTTGTTATATAACCTGAAATTTTCAGGAACTGAGTGATACTTTAATGAACACCTGGAGCACCCTGGCAAGGGAGCTCAGTTGGTTAGAGGGTCATTCTGATATGGCAAGGTTGTGAGTTCAATCCCTGGTCAAGCCATATATAAGAATCAACCAATGAATGCATAAAAAAAATGGAACAACAAATTATCTATCTATCTATCTATCTATCTATCTATCTATCTATCTATCTCTATCTCTCTCTCTCAAGTTAATAGGTAAAAAATTTTAAAAACACCAGAAGCAGAAGTACTCATGAATGAACAGACACTAAACAAATCTCTACAGAAACTGTGGTCACCATTGTGGTAAAACTTGTCCTTGCAGCCTCTCTCTCCCGGATTCCTCTGCTCCTTCCTGGGACAAAGCCACAACAAATAAACATGCTGTAGACATACTTTGTAATTACAAGCCTCTGAATCCTTGATGTTTTCCCTTTCCTTAAAACAGTGCCAATCTTTTTAGCATTTCAAACTCCTCCTCATCCCCCCAAGATCTAGTGTGTATAAAGCCTTCTCTGACCCCCACCTAAAGAATGGAGTTGCTTTAACTCCAACCCAATACCATGCTCAACTTTTCCTTGCTGGGTTCCTGCCTTTCTCAGGACAGAATACCTTTTTGTCTGTCTTTCATCTTCACTGTTTACATCTTGGAACCTGACAACATCAAAGCTGAAAGCTCTTAGAGATCACGACATTTCAGCTGGCGACATTGAGTCCCAAAGGAAGGAAAGCACCAGGGTGTTGTCAGGAATACAGAACTAGACTGGGGTTCTCAGAAAGAGAAAGTTGGATATAGTGGGGAGACAGTGACTTCTGAGTGAAACCAGCCTGCATGCATTCAAACCTTGGCTCTACCATCAACACATTGTGTGAGGTGTTTTTTTTTTGTTTGTTTTTTGTTTGTTTGTTTTTTATCCTCCTCAAAGCATCACTTGCCTTATCTGTTTTAAGTCTTTAAAAAAAACAAAACTCTTATGGTTGTTGTGAGGGTCATATCAAACAAAATGCTTACTTTTGTCCTTGGCACATGGTGAATGCTCTATAATTTTATGTGTGTATGTACAGATGTATATATGTATGTTTCTTACATGCTTATTTATTTTTATTTTGAAGAGGCAGTGTGATGTAGTGGAAAGAGTCACATAGTAATAATAAAGGATTTTTTTCAGTAGACAAATTTAGCTGGCTACTACTATATGAACTTGGACAAAAAGTTCTGGTGAGTGTGTGTGTGTGTGTGTGTGTGTGTGTGTGTGTGTAAAATGGAGACCTTTGTATCTATTTGCAGGGGGGGGCGGGATATGATGAGCAAAGTTTTGGGTAAAGTACCTGATGTCTGTGCATCTCTATGTATTATGCATTCATAAAGAGTTCCTTATATCATTGGCATTATTTTTACATCCATTATCTCATTTAATATTCTGCAGGATTCTAAGACTAGATGATATTATGCCTATTTGTTAAGAGGTGTAAGAAATTATGTACTGCAGCCACATTTTGAAAACTCTGAACCTCCCGGGGGCATTTAGGGTATGACATTCAGAACTAGAAGGACCAAGAGTCAGGCACTGCTCAGAAATCATGCATGTGGGTGGGCCTCCCTCATTTGGGAGAACCAGGTGGCAGGGCTGACCCAGATATAGCAATAGGACCCATGGGTACTTAAGAGCTGGCCCTACAACAATGGTCCCAGGTGTGAAGTCTTTCTTGCCTACCATTTCCCAGGTAGAACTGTCACATCCTTGTTTGTGTCCTACCTTGCACATGTCCTGATTCTATCCCAGGATCTGTGCTTTTCCTTTTCTTTCTTCTGCTCCAGTTCTCCCCATGTTGATCAGGAGCTGCTGGGTGGGGCCTTTGTGATTCTTATGTGGAGTCTAGTTCACTGGTGAACCCTCAGCACTTAAACATAATATTTGTTGACTCACTATCACTTCACACGGAACCTGACACACAGTAAATACTCAGTGAGTTTTCAGTAAATGAATGAATGAATCCAATGAAACAATATATATGTAAGGATTGTGTAAAGTGTAAAATGCTGTTTGGAGGGGATATCATCAACAGAGATCACTATGAAGTCAGCCAGTAAACTCCTTTGGACTTTAGTTTGTTTTCCAGGCCTCAGTAGTTAGACATTCAGGGCACGTGGTGTGCCACAGAGGCACAGTCCAAGTCAGAAGGGACACCATGAGGTCATTTATTTCCCCTTTTCTGAAAAACTCTGGTGAAGATACCATCTTTCATGCCACCTGAAACCCCTGTGGGAATTCCCCAGGAACATCATACAGAACACTGGCCCGCCGGAGAGCCATTACCCGTGTGAGATGACAGGTCTGGAAAAAGCGACATGATTTGTACACATTCCCAGCTGTCATCGAAGCTGCTGCCTTAATGGATTAATTAGCTCTCTATGTTTGGGTGCTCGTGTTGGCGGCTGGGCTGCTCAGCTGATCATGGGCTCCCCTGAGTGTTCAAAGGGATAGATGATGATAATAATAAAAGTAAGAACAACTAATATTAATTGATAACCTACTCTGTGCCACATAGTGTTCCAAATAACCTTAAATTGATTATTTTATTCTCACAATAGCTTATAATGTGCATATTATTATTATTATTATTATTATTGCTCACCTATAAGAAGAAATAATGGGAAAATCAAACCCAGGATGCTTCACTTCACAGAGTCTGTGAGCTGAATCAATAATCTTATCCTAATTATAAAAATGAAGAAATAGGCTCAGATTTTACATGGCTTGCTCATAAGTGATTGAGCTAATCTAAACACAAGTCTGCCTACCACAGTCTTGCCCCTCCTGTCCTGCCAGTAGCACAGAGACAAGCAGTCTGTGTGTGGGTCGGTAGTTCAGTCTGGACAGTCCAGGTCGTGTACAGTGTCTGAGAGCAAGGCACCAAAAGACTGGGTGCTGGGAGAGGTCTTAGCTACAAGAACAAGGCAGAGTGTTGTTTGCTCCTAATTGCTCTGGTCATGTGACCAGCAATGGAATGACTTGGTACTGCTCTCCCTGAGTCAGGGAACAAGATCTTTACATTCTGCATCCTATCCCCACACCCAGCCCATTGCCTTTCCAATTCATTAGGAAAAGGAGTAGGGGAATGTACAATTGTGTGCATGTTCTTATTCTAGTGTGTAATTTCTGGTGATCTGAACAACCCTGTGAAATAAGTAGTATCATTACTCCCATTTTGAAGAAATTGATGAGAAACAATGTGCCCCAGAATCACACAGCTGCTAAGTATCTCAGTTGTGATTTTTAACTCAGGTCTATGGTACTTAGTAAAACTCAATAAACAGTTGTTGAATAAATAAATGAAGGATTGAGCTAACTAGCTCAGGGATCTTTCAAGTGTACCAGGATGCTTTTTAGGGTGAATTAAGCTATGGTTCTTATCACTGGTGCACATTAGAATACTTACAGAGTTGCCTGAATCAGAAGTTTTCCCAGACATTGATATTTTTTTAATGCCCCAGATTATTCTCATGTGTAGCCAGGGTTGAAGATCACTGGTCTTGGAAGGACTGAGATTTCTCCCTGGTGGACCTGGGTGTACAGAGATTGTAAGTGGCTGTCAGCTGGCTCCTGCTCTGGTGAAGTGGGTTTTGGAACAGGGATGCAGGCATGCCTGGCCCCTGGGCAAGCTTTGTGCTGCTCTGACTGTTATTGCTCTGGCCTCTCTTTTCAACCTGGTGGAATTGCAGCCTCATTGCCTGCATTGCCTCAGACTCGTGCATCTGCCTATGCCTGGACTTGGCAGCATGAGTTCCTTCCCTATCACTGGTGGCAAGCACCCTCCAGCATTTCCAGGAGCTTATTGGGATGCCTTCCTTAGTGCTTCCGTCCTTAACTCTCCTGCAACCTATGTCCTGGAATCCCCAGGCCTGAGCTCACTGCCACCCTGTAGTCCACCTCTCCCAACAAAGCTCTCCCCTAGTCTCCTTTGCTCCTTCTCAGAGAGTATAGCCATCTTTCTGCTTTTCTGCTTCTTAGTTTTCTGTGTGTGACAAAGAAAGATATTGTGAAAATCAATTGCTTGGGTCAAGGACAAAGTATTGATTCTGCTAACAGTGTTGATACTCCAAGTGAGTCAGAAGGTGAGAGAGATAAAAATGACTGGCATTTCAGGGGCAGACTCTGGCACTTCTGTGATCTATGCTTGGAAAATGATTCCCAAGAATCTTCCCTCCTGTCCATTTTTATGGCCTTTTGGGACTGCCATTTTACTACCAACTCCTGTTATCCTGTCCCTCCTCTGTGCTACCACACACATCCATATACACATATATGTGAAAACACACACACACACACACACACACACACACACACACACACGTGATAACATACACAAAAACAGGACTAGGATATCCCTAAGGGCAGACAGTTGTGAAGGATGTTGTTCTAGCTCTGTCCCTGTTTATTAGATCGGGTTCTGGCTTAAAGCTGGTGTCAATGAGTGTAAGTTATGTCCTACTGAACTGTAAAGCATCACCAGCTACTTTGTGGCTATTATTTTATGTAGGACCCTTAGCAGCCCTGGAAGAGAGTGTTCAGGAATTCACATACGCATTGGACAGGGGAAGCAACTGATGAGTTTGAGCCCAAAACTGCTCAATCTGGAGCAAACAGTACTCTATGGAAAAGGAATTCCATGTCAAGACTCCATCATGAGTAATAAAATCATCAACTTTCAACACAAATGACCACTCATGCCTTCTCTGTTTGCTTCTTCCTTTGGCTTTAGGAAACCACTTGTGCTTTATTCCCTTTCTAGATCCCCTTTTACTGGTTTCTTTCCATTTCCTTGACCTCTAGATATTGAAGCACCCCAAGGTTTATATCTCTTCTCTCCTCAGTATTATGTTCTTAATTCTTTCATCTATTCTCATGGCTTAAATTATTACCAAACTTCTTAGTTTATGTCTCTACCCAGACCCCTTCCTTGAGCTCCTGAACATGTATCCAATTGCTTACCTACTTGGCTTGAATATATTATAATCATATGAAGTACAGTTTGTCTTAAACCAAATTTAAAATTTCTAATCTCCCAAACTATTCTTACCACAATCATTCCCATTTCTATAAATGTTAACTCCACCCATCTTCTTTGCAATGATCTTTGAAATAATATTTTATTCCTCTTTTTCTCCCTATAGCTACCCATTATCATATCTATTGACAATGTGATCAAAATATATCAAGATTCCTAATCACCTTGTTATCCTAAATCACCATTATGTCTCCCCTGGTTTGGTGCAACAGCCTCCTAACTGATGGTCCTAATTCTGCCCTTGTCTCCCTAGCTATTCTGTATATACAGTCACATTTATTCTATACCTGGAAGCCATAGTAATCTTCTGAAATTCATCCTATTTGACAGTTATCTGCTCAAAATCCTTCAGTGCCTTCTTTTCTCACTTTGAGGAAGAAATCACAAAGACTTTACAAAATGGTCTACAAGCCCTACATGCTTTGTTCCTTACCTCCAGCCTCTCTGTTCCTGCCTCACTGACTTTCTTGCTGTCCATGCTTTGGTGATGCTTCACAGGCATGGTCTTCTTCAAAGTGTTCACTATTGCTGGTCTCTACCTAGAATAAATTTCCAGGTATTCTCATGGCTCACTGTTTCTCTTCCTTCTTCTCTGTGACAAAATGTCACCTTATCAGTAATGCTTTTTCTGTGGCCATCATATAAAAGATGGCAACTCCTCACCTTAATGTTTTTGTACTCCTTACCCTGCTGTATGTTTTTGCTTACAACATCCTGAATATTTTTCATTGCCTGCTACATAGTAGACTCTTACATAATTGCCAAATTCATTAATTCAACAAATATTTATTGATCATCTGCTGTAATAACAACTACCATCTTTTGAAGTTCACCTTATGAAGTACTTCTCATATGTTATTTTATTTATTTCTCAGAACAGCCATGAAGGTAGGTATTAACATCTCCAATTTATGCATGAGGATATTTGAGCTCAGGGAAGGGAAATGGCTTGGCTGAGATTATGTAAGAAATTAATGGCAAAGTTGACTCTAAAAATCTATGTCTTCTTATTCCTGTGCTCTTCATATTCTATTCAGATGCCTCCCTCATGAAAAGGTATTGATTTAGAAATTATTTGTTGAGTACTCTACTTCCTAGACCTTGAACATGGTGCTAGAGGCTATAAAATCCATGGGCAGAATCCCCTGCTCTCAAGGAGTCCATGGTCTAATAGGAGAAGCAAGCACATAAACATATGAGTAAAATATAATATAGTCAGTCAATGATAGAGAAAGGCACAGGATATCATGTGAAGTCAAGGAAGAGTTACCCAGGGTAGAGAATAGGACATGATATAGAAGAGGAAAAGTAATAAAAACTTTCTGGAGATGTGTAGGGTTGAACATTTAAGGATGAAAAAAAAATAGAGTAATAGGTAAATTCTAGTTGCTTGAAAACTAAAATATCAGTAGCTTAACCAGATAAAAATTAATTTCTCATTTATATAACTATTCAGTAACAGCTTTCCTATATTCAGTGATTTGGGAGGTACTTTGAGTTTGTGGAGTCTCTGGACAAATATTTTTATAGAACTTCTGTCTATATATACAAGTTGATTAACAAAAATTTATATGAAAATTATTATAAAATCACTATAACCATTAAAATATAGTGGCTTACTATAGAATATTTAGAATAATGTAGGTAAAAGAGATAATTATATATTTTTATTGTCTAATCACAAAGAAAGAAAATGCTAAACATAAATCTCCAGGCAGTATTTATCTCTGTTATACAGTAGAAGAAAGGTTAAACTTATTATCTGTAGCATTTTTAAAAAAATATGAAGCATATAACCAAATGTTAGGAATTTATAGAATAGTGTGCCATTCTTTATGTTAGTCTCTGTAACTTTTTGATACCTTTTAATTATTTAAAAACTTAGCTAAGGAAATTCACCTTGTCTCTAAAGCACCAGTCTAAAGAAGAACATGGTAAATGGCCTCACATTGACCTCTTGGGTATATTGTCATTGTTGAACTTATTACACTGATCATTGTAGCTTATTTGCCTACTTGCCTGCTACCCTAGTCCAGAGAGTTCTTAGAGGGCCAATGTCATATCTTATTCATTTCTATTTGCAGTCTAAAACAGAGTTAGTTGAGTAAGTATTAGTAAATGTTTGTTGAATGGTGGAATCATTCAATCAATCTAATAGGTAGGAGTGACTGCAATCTAATTCCTAGGAATGACTGCAAACCTTCCTTCCTCTGACTTCTACTTTGTCCTCTGCGTTCCTGAATACCCTTTCTCCAGATCTTTTCTCTTTCCCTATAAGCAACCACAGTTCTTTTAATTGGAAAATAACTTAAAGAAAAATATGAGGGTGCCTTTAAATATTTCTCTAAAAAAGTAAGTCTCATAATTGAAAGCCATTAACTGGTTTTAATATAACTTTAAAAATATATAAATGTTATCTGGAACAGATCAGTTGGGTCTGTTGCTATTAGCACTGGTGTTTTGAACACCTCAGGATTTGTGCCTTCTGACTCTCCAAGAATGAGAGGTGTATCACCTTGAGGTAGAAGTAAATAGTTGGCACTGCTATGTACCGAGACAAATGCCATTGATGGCCAAGAAATTTAATGTGTCAGGTGCATCCCACCCTAAATCCAAAGTACAGTTCTGCCAGCCTTAGCCACGTTGCAGATTTTTTAAGGGATCCTGGTAAGCTAGCTCTCTAGAGGAAGACAAGATCAAGGAGCAGCTTGTGGAGAGAAGAGCCGTCTAGGCAGGTGCGATAGGCCTACTTCCCAAGGCTGGTCTTTTTTGCTTCTTGTTGCAGCAAATGATGGAAGGTCAGCTCCACCTTAAGAACCAGATTCAGGATAGAAATCTGCCTGTGAGGGCTCAATCTGACAAAGTAATAATAATCATTAACTCTCAGCCACCTTGTATTTGCTGCACTGTTTCTTGGATGTGTTACACTTGTTATCTCCTAATAATCACAAGATTCTTTTTATTTCACTGATGAAGAATTAGATTCAGGGCGGTTAAAAGTTTTTCTGAAGGTGACACAGCCAGAGGCAAAGCCAAAATTTAAATGCAGAACTGCCTAGCCCCCCGTTTTCTTAATTACACCAAGTTAAACAAACTGGCACACAAAACTACCTATTCGAGATAGCCTATGATAAAGAGCTAATGCAAGGTAGGGAACGGGGGAGGGGGGAATCCCACTGGGCTCTAGGACTGGCCTTCAGATTCACAGTCCATCTGTCTAAACACAGCTCTGAGAATGAACTGGGTTCAAAACCCAGCTGAAGCATTACCCATACAGAGTGACCACTTAGCAAAACAATGTAACAGTGGCTAAAAATGTGTAAATGGCCTTGATATCCCTCCTACCTCTGTCAAGGGCCACAGCAAGGAGAGCGCCATGGGAGGGGACATTTGCTCTGCTGAGGAGCTCTGAGAAACTTGGAAGACGAGGAAGGATGGTGCACGAAGCTTGAAGTGTGAGTAGGGCTCTAAGACAGGCTGTGTGGCACAGGGAAACACAAACCTGATCCTCAGTCCTCCCTTCCAGTCTTACTAGCTGCAGCTGTGTGCCCTTGTATTTATCACTTACTATTCTAAGCCCTATTTTCCTTACTTTTAAAATGAAAGCAGATAACGCTTACTGAATGTAACCTGTACGCTATCTGATGTAATCCACAAGATCCATTCAGATCATTAATCTCCAAGGCACCAGTGGTTGTCATGTCTGGGAGTAACGTGATTTGGATGAGGGTGTGTGGGGCCAGGACAGGCAATCAGAGGAAAACAAGTCTGTTTGTGGTATGAGTGATATATTGAAGGACAGCATAAGTTCCTATCATACTTAGAAATTCATGCCCCTGTCACATCTGCCAGGTTTTTAGAGCAGTGCCTCAGAAACAAGAACCATATATGATAGCCACACTAATAATAACCTCATGCTTTCCTGTAGCACTTTCTCAACATGGGATCTTGAGAAGCTTTAAGGCAAGTAGAAGAAACAAAATTTAGCTTTGTGTTTTTTAGGTAGGCCACCCCCTCCCCCTCTCTGAGCTTCTGCACAGTGGCTGACACAATAAAAACACAATAGTATTTGACAAATGTTTGTTTATGTAATAAAATCCAGAGATGCTATTGGAATCAAATTGGGTAATGTACAGAATGTACAGGAAAGTACCTTGAAAATTATATTTCACTCATAAATTATCTGTCAAATTAACTTCCAATTAGGATGGGGTTAATTTCTGAGAGGATGTTCTGAGGATGCGGGAACCTTGGTAAAGAGAGCAGTTTAGCTGAGCTCCAGGGTTTGGACAGGAGTCTAAGGGGTGGTAGTTAAAGGTTCGCAAGTGTTACTCATGAGTGGTGTATCCAAGATTAAACTTTGGTCCTGGGTCTTCTTAGAAAAAGAATAGGACCAGTTGTAGTTGGTTCTGTGGTTACAACATGTTTCCAAATATGCTGGGGTTCAGGGCTGGTCTTGTGTCCCAGAGGGCAGAAGTGATTGTAGGGAAATGGAATGGAAGTGCAAATCAGAAAACTGAGGTGTAAGTCCAGATATGGTATAGGTAGAGAGGTAAATATGCTGCTTAGGCAGCCAGACCCACTATTCACTTACTCACCATTTGTCTGCTGATAGTCCTTGGTCTGCTTTACCTGTCTCTGCCTTCAATCAATGGCTTGTGTGATAGATCAGCAGTTTGTTTGAAACTCAATTTTCAACTTGCCTCATTTTATCAGGCTACTCTACTCCTGGGCAAGGCTGGATTTAGGCAAATGCCAAGCACGTTGTTCCTGCTCCAAGCCAAGTCCCAGTCAGCACTCTGTCTCTCTGGAAGGTGTTTACAGCCTGGACTAAATTTATGACTCCTCCCTGGGAATCTTAAGTAGTACCCTGTGGCCTTTTCATCTACACATGCAGCACTATTAACATCTTTTCAGGGCCTATGATCAGGTGAATGGAAGTCAGCAAACCTGAAAGAAGAGAGGAAACTTAACTTTCACTGAGCGCCCATGAGGTCCCAGGCACCGAGCTAGGAACCTTCTATCCTCAGTGGCTATTTGCCATGTTTGCTGCCTGCCCAGGCACATTTGAATACTTCATGAGTCCTTTCACCTCACAGAAAACTTTCTGTCTCTTCCACAAGCGAGGTCAAGATATGATAATACGTTCCACCAATCAGAAGCACCCCCACAAGAAAGCCATTCCAAGGTGAGCAACTGTGTGGCCTGTGCACCTTGAGATCCTGGCCTAGGAATGTCCTTAGGGCTGGCAGCATGGTTATTACAATTGAGTTAAATTGGTGACTTAGAAATGGCCTTTAGAGCTAACTGTGGCACCAGGCACTTAGTGATGAGGGTAGCAGCTGTAGTTCTCTCATCAGACTAGTTCTGCAAATGTGGCTGTGGTCAGGAAGCAGAGCCTCACACCTCATTCTTTGAGTTCTGGAGATTCCTTTAGTAAGTTCCCTTTATGCTGAATCAGCTAGTTCATCCACTCTCTCAGTTGGTCCCTGCACATCCTAGTAGGGAGCCATTACTATCCTACTATCATCATTTTGACATGTAGAAAGTCTCCAAGTGTAAAACACTCACTAAAAATTCCACATCCAGAGTCCATCACCTTCCCTCTACAACATACTCCTCTGCCCTGGAGTTTCAGAGTTCCTTCTTCCTCTGCGCACAAGCTGAAGGATGCGGGGGGAGAAGAAGAGGAACCATGGGCAGGAGAAGAAAGTGCTCTTATCCCCTTTACCTCTGCCTGTGTGTTTTCCAAATACATGAACATATATTCCCTTTATTCATCCTCTTGCTCTTGAACTCTTGTTGAGAGCTGCCCATTGTGCTCACTAGCAGAGAGGTGTGGACAAGGAACCCTGAAGGATGGTCAACCTTGAAGCTCTGAAAGGTCAAAGCCAACCACCCACTGTTTAGTTGAGACAATGGTAGCTAAAGCAACTTCCACCTTTTAGTTTTAAGTAAATTCTTGCTGATTGGCTATTATTGGTATTGCCTGCCTAAGGGCTATGGGTGTATCCCAAAACCTGAATAAAAGAGATAGTGAGGCAAGAGCCAAGTGAAGGCCTTCCCCTTGAGTTGGGCTCCCGTCTGGCCCCCAATATTTCCAAATTAATATTTTCCAGTCTCTTTCATTTGTGTGCAGCCTCCTCCAGAGCCCTAACCCTGAACCTGAACCCTGAACCACATGGGACATGAAAGAGGTTCACTACAAACTCTGACCCCAATCCCTTCCCCTGAGGAAATTTTAGTGACTCAACTATTTAATTAACTCCTTCCTGCCTTTTGACACTTTCTAGCATATCATTCTGTTTTATTTCCTTTATATATGATGTGATTATCTTATATTATCTTTCCCTTTTCTTGGTCACTTGATTGTCCTCTGCTTCCTACCAGAATGTAAGCTCCATATAGGCAAAGCCTTTTTCTGCTCAAGCATGTATCTTCAGTGCCTAGTACAGTGGTTAGCAATTAGTAGATGCTCAATAAGTATTTGTTGGAAGAATGAATGCATGAACAGATGAGCAAAGAAATAGATGAACATAAGTGTTGCTCACTCAAAGTAATTTTCTAGAGAGGTTGTGTACTTATTCCAGTAATATTATTGTTTGCTTGACATTCATTGAACAAATTTACCTTTAGTAATTACTTGTTGAATCATTTTTTTTTAGGCCATACACTAGAAAAAAACAGGTATTTGGAATTAGGCAAAATCTAGCTTTATACCTAGACTAGAAGCCCGATGCACAAAATTTATGCAAGAGTAGGCCTTCCTTCTTCCAGCCTCAGGCACCGGATTCCCTCTGGCACCTGGATCCAGGCTTCCCTCAAAGCCCGGCTTCGTCCAGAAAGTTGTCTGGTCTAATTAATATGCTTTTATTATTATAGATTCCCCTATTTACTAATTGGGCAAATTGTGTTGCTTCTCTGAGCTTTTGTTTTCCCATCTTTATAGATAACTAGAGGCCCAGTGCATGAAATTTGTGCATGGGGGGGGGGGGGTCGGGGGCCCCCTCAGCCCAGCCTGCATCTTCTTCATTCTGGGACCCCTCAGGGGATGGCCTGATCCCTAAACTGGCAGTCAGACATCCCTCTCATAATCTGGGACTGCTGGCTCCTAACTGCTCACCTATCTGCCTTCCTGGTTGCCCCTAACCGCCCTCCCCTACCAGCCTGGTTGCCACTAACTGCCCTCCCCAGCTGGCCTGGTCACTCCTAACCACCTCTGCCTTGGCCCCCACCACTCTGGCTTTTTCCACGTGGGTGTCTGCACGAGCATGGACCTGAGTGACACACACTCACACACCCATACTCACACAGAGTCTTTGGATGTCCAGAAGATGTCTGGTCTAATTAGCATATGACCCTTTTATTAGTATAGATAAGTATTTGTCATATTATTCTCTACTTTTCTATGTGTACTTAAAATACTCCAGAATATTTTAAGCAAATAAAAAATGGTCAAGTTGCAGAAAAATAAAAGTTTTGAAATACAACCTGGTAGACTTGAAAGCAACAACATTTGCATAAAAGGGTATAAGTTGCAGTCAGCAACAAAACTTGTTAGGATTGCTTGGTAATATTCTTTTGTTGGAAAGGCATGGTTTGGGCAAAGGAGAAAAGGAAACCAGCCCAATAAAAGGGGATGTCTGATTGGGTCATTGCCACACCAGAGAGGGGCAGGTGCGTCAAAGGTTCAGGCTGTCCCACAGGCAAGGATGTCTGCGTGTATGGGACACCAAATGACACTTGTCACACCTGAAACACAATTTGCTAACACAATTGCAGAGCTTAGGAAGAATCACTGGTTTTAAAACTATTATTTCCCTGATATATAAAATATACATACATATAAGTATACATGTCCTCTTCTGATGTTCCCCTGACCTCCACTTAATATTTGGCTATGGCCTTCTTTTCATGTCAATGAATTGGATGTACAGACATAATTTTTAATGGCTACAGTGTTATCCCTGACTGTTTGACATTACTATGGTTTACTTCACTAACCCTTTATTGTGGGGCAAGTTGCTTCTGGTTTCCCCCAGCATCAACAATGACAATAAACATAATTGCTTATTTGACTGTTTGCTTAGGACACATTCACAGACATGGAACTCCTGGCCCAAAGCTAGGAGTTCCACATTTCCAAATTGACTTTCTAGTTTAGTGCATTGGTTTTAAGTCAGATTACACTCCCACAAATGGGTTAGGAGAAAACTGTTCAATGTGCTTTGGGCAAATTGCTGAATTTGAGCGACCCCAGGGCTTGGGACCTGGAGGATCCAGGCTGGAGGGTGAAGTCCAGGGAGGCATGGGTGGCATGGCCGAGGGCCCTGTGTGATTGCGGGCATATATGTGTCACTTGGGTCCACGCTCATGCACACACCCACACGCCCTCACTCCCTCTCTGCACCCTTCGCCACCAGAAACCTCTGTGGAGCCTGTGAGCTGGGATGCAGCATCAAGCAAGTCTGAGAAAGTTTCCCCAGACTGACTCCAGCCCCCACCGACTGGAGGTGGGACCAGGAAGATCCTGGTTGGAGGATGAGGTTCAGGGAGGTGTGGGTGGCACCCTGAGGACACTGTGTGGGTGCCAATGTGTGAGTGTGTGTTACTTGGGTCCATGCTCATGCACACACCCACACGCCCCCACTCCTGCTTTGCACCCTAGGCCACCATGGTCCTGTCCGCCTTGGTCGCGCCCCCCACTGGCCCTGGCTGCCTCATCCCTGGCCACTTAGGCCACGCCCCCATACCCCCACTGCCCTGGCCGCCTCAGCCACGCCCCCGTGGTCGCTGGCTGGCTCCGCCCCAGTTCCTGATTGGCTGGTGGATGTGGCTGGTGGGCGTGGCTGATGGGTGAATTGAAGGTGCAGCCAATTTGCATATTACTCTTTTATTAGATAGGAGGATTCTTCCCTCATAATGGCATTGTAAGAATGAATGTGATCAAGTGTTTCTCCTCAACATTTCACATTAGCTTGTCCTACTTGTTCAACAGTTGTAGTAAAAAATACTGATCACTAAGAAAAACAAACAAAAAAGTACTGACCACTATTGAGATAAGTTGGCCTAGCATGTCTTTTCCATAAGTGACTTGAGTAATAAAATGCCGTAGCTTCCCTTCAATTCTCTTTAAATTCAGTTAATATAGCTGCTTTTGCACGGAGCTCTAAGAATCTCACCAGAGAAGCCCTTCTTCCCAGATACTAAGAAGGAATGTAGCACACAGCAGACCAACCCTGATGCTTTTACCAACCAGGCCAGTCCACACTGACTGGCCACTTATCTGGAAAACTGAGCCAAATCTAGCCTTAGCTCTGAAACTGAGGTCTATGTGGCCCTGGACTAGTTAATTTCTCTTCTCTGGACCAAAGATTTTTAAAATCTCTAATATGAGAGGTTTGGACCAGATAGCATATGAAATTTCTGCAAATCTTACATAATATGACTTTTGTTTAGATATTTTATTTGGATTTTGAAGTTCCAGAAAAGTCTGTGAACAATATTATGTTATGGCTATAAGTACCAAGAAGTAATGAGAGGGACTTACGGTGAGTTTATAGGGCTTAGGGGATAGAGTGGGAAGGACCCCCAGCATGAGAGCATTATAATAGCAGACCAGAAAGGGAGCTGGGCCCTGGAGAATCCTCACTGATTTCACACAGCTCAGTCTGGCTGCTCTTGAAGGCCTAAATTTTCTCTCCTGCATTTATTTTTAGAACAGAAAATACTGTCTTCAATCTGCAGTTGGTTTGAACTGCTGATGTGAAGCCCATGGATACAGAAGGGCGACTATATTTTTTGAAAAAAAATCTACATGTAAGTGGACCCACACAGTTCAAACTCATGTTGTTCAAATGTCAACTGCACTTATCTCCAGGGTCTAGTCAGGATTATGGGTGTGCCCAATAGCACACTCACAATAGATGTAATATGCTGGCTTAGAGTGCATTCGTAGCAACAGCTTTACCTTCGTCTTCTGTCAATGCGTGAAACCTATTCAGAGGGTTAGTTCTTCCCGTGCCTGGAATGAAAATGTGTCTTTTACATAATAGGAAGTCCTTCAGACACTGACTTTAAACAGAGCCTCAGTTCAGTAATTAAAACTGTTTAAACCCAAATAATGATCAAACCTCTGAACTTGATTCAATGGCCTCTTTCCTTGTACCACTACCTCCCCCCCCCCCCCCCCCCCCCCCCCGCCCAGCCAAGGTTGAAGTGACAGAGGGGACAAAAGAATATCCTCACCTGGCACTCTCCTAAACTGGCACCAGACTTCCTGTGCCTAGTAGATGTTCGCAGCATATTCCTTCTCAGTAGATGCTTTCCTGGGTTCTTTGGAGACTTTTGTATTTGACTGTGACCATCACTTGGAGAATGCATCCTATTCCTCCCCACTGTTGCTACCCCCTTATTTCCTGTTTTTCTGGTGGTTCACTGTATATATGGATTTCACAGGAGTTGAAATGGCATCAAACTGGTTCTATCCAAATCTGCTCAGAGTCCTTTGCTGGTCTAGCACTGGGATCACAGGCCAATCTCAGTGCTGCTGCTTCACTTTTCCCCTAGTCTCTTGCTCACTAGATTTCTCAGGAAGAAGGAAAAATCAAAAATCACAGTTCCCACTGCTTCAGGAGATCAATCTCCCGTTTTCCTATGCAAAAATCGGGGGGAAGTTAATCCTGGTCTTTCCTCTGGGATTGGGAAATAAGGGGCTCCAGGCATTAAAAATCTTTCTCACAAAACCCTTACTCTTAATATCCAACTCGCCTTTTTTCCTTTGTTTTGGAAACTCTGTATAAACTCTGACATTTGGTTCGGAGGGTGGTATTCTCAACGAACATTCTTCATTTCCTGGTGCCTCAGATGAAATTACCACTTTAGCATTCTAGAGCACAAAGTGAGGGCTCAATAAATGTTACCTCCATTATTCTAGGCTCCCTTTTTATCAGCCCAAATAGACAGTCCTTTAATTTCCATGTAGCCTTTAATGCGTGTGTCTCTTATATTAATGACCAGGCTGTAGCAGTGCTCTCATTTCTTTAGCTCTCCTTCCTTGCTTACACATTCCAAGTCTCAAGGAACTCTCATTGAACTAAAGGCCACGTGATTAAAGGAGTGAATACTGTCAATACAGTTCCCCAGAAAAGGTCATAATTGCTTCACCTTTGCTCTTTCCAATATATTAATTCTTTGAAATTGCTAAATCAAAAAATGCAAGAGAGTGAAAAATAGATTATGTAAATTTCAAAAATGATGGCCTGGAGATGGATGAGCCTAAATTAGAACAGCTGTTTATTTGGCCCATTAGCAGCAGGGAGGGTGTGACAGAGTTCAGGGAACAGTAGAAACACTGGGGTTCTCTGAAGAAATCTGAAAGCAGATGGCAAGTGGATGAATCAGTGGAAGGCAGCAAAGCCATCTACAGAGTAGTAGTGCTCAGCAGGGTGGCCTGTAACAGTCAGGCTCTCAGAAAGAGAAAGGCAGGCTCCAGAGAAGGCCTGGAAGCAGAGTAAAGGGAGGGTAGTGAGGCTTATGTACAAACTGCTGACAAAGCACCAGGCAAACATGCAAAGAGCTAGGCACTGGGACCCAGCAGGAAGTTCTAGTCCCATCTTTGACATAGCTTTGCTCTGGGCTGAAGCAAGTCCTTTGGCCTCTCTAGGCTTCTTTTTCTACATCTGTAAGTCAAAAGAGATGATCCAAATATTCTTTCAGGATCTATGTTCTAACCTTTGTGAGAAACCATCTTGCTTTCGTGGCTTGATGCTAAGAAAGATGTTTCTGTTTTCAAGTTAGCATGTTTCTAGTACTCTATTCACCTGGATTGAAAATCTCTCCCCTTTTTTAATTAAAAAAAAAGGACAAAAGAATAAAAGGAAGGATGGCTTGAAGGTTGATCAGTCATTCATACTTCAGTGTGAAATTGCTCAATCAGATCATTTTCCTTTCATTCCTAACCTGAAATTGGTCATATGGAGAGCCTGGGCTGCCTGATTAGAGCGAGTGTCCCAGAAGGCTGTTTTTGAGTGTGTTACACTTTGAGGAATGGGAAAGGTTTTGGTGAGCTAATGCAGAAAGAAGCTTGCACAGTATTCATTTATTCTTTTGTTACACAAACCTGTTCTGAGCACTTAAAACTCCAAGGATTCATTTGAGTTTAGAGTGTGAGAATGGGAGAGAATGGAACAACAGAAAAGCGTTAACCTCAGAAGCATTGCAGATTTTAATTATTGAAAGAGGAACACTAATCTGAAAGTGAGATTAAAGACAAAGGTGAATGGTGCCCTCCCCTATTCTTTGCTCCATCCTCATCCCTTCATTCGTTCATTCTACAAATATTTATTGAGACCTTTCCATAAGTAGGATCAATATCCTCAATACACCCTTGAGACCCTATGGAGCGAGAGATAGAACATTGAGTGAGAAGGAGTTTCTGCCCCTTGTGGAGACTTTATTCCAGCAGAGCAGATGAACATTGAGCCACTAAACACACAGTTAGTTACTTAGCGGTGTGGCAAAGAAGCCAAGGTGGAAGAAAACATGCAGGGGGAATCCTGACCTAACCTGGAGAACCAGGAAGAGCTTTTATGAGAAAGTGACTTTTGAAGGAAGTTCTGAAGGAAGAGGAAGAATTAACAGGCTGGGACATGGAGGAGAGAATTTGGCTGAGAGGATGGTAACAGAAGAGAGAAGCATGTTTCAAGGACAGTGTGATAGAGGGATTGGAAAAACAGCCAGATGGACACTGTGTTCCTGGAGAGAGGTGAGTCTCAGAATAGGAGGTATAGAGTCATTCCACATTCTCGGTTGTGTACATGGGACTCTGTATTGGCCTGAACCCTCCTTTGTTCTCACAGGGAGCTTTCTCCACATAGAACCATTTTACTAACCTCCTCCAGGATGTCCTCACTAAATTCCCCTTCTCCGGGGTTAATTCTTCCCTCATCCAGGCTTCGCTCTTTTCTCTCCTTCCTATGTAACTATCAGTTTGTAAGTGTGTCTAGTCCACTTACCTGGGTCCTTATGGGCAGAGACTGGGTGTCATTTATCTTTATGACAAAGACACTGTGATTTTTCTCTATGTCCCCAATGCCTGGCATAGAACCTGGAACCAAGCACTTAGGGAAGGAGCCCAGCACAGTGTGGGCAACTTTTTTACTGCCAATACAGAGCTTAGAGGTAAAAGAGTTCTCCCATTTTACCCATATGGATATTGAGGCTGAAAGGGGTTAAGTAACTTGTTCAAGGTCACACAGTAGCTAGAAAATGGTGAAGCTACAATTCAAATCTGAGTTGAAAATAACCTCTCATTTTGTTCTCACCATTCTTTGACCTATTAAACCTTCATTTATTGAGTCTATGTCTTGAACTTTGTTCTAAATACTGGGAACACAGTGTTGAACTGGGACATAGCTTGTAGTGCAGCAGGATGATTTAGGAATTTAGGGACAGGGTGGGGTGGACATTTGTGGAATGTCGACTTATATGCCAGACACTGTTGTAAGTTATTTTCCAAAATTATCTCAATCAATCCTCAAAATAGTCCTTGAATAGTCTTATTGCTATCCCATTTAATAGATCAGCAATCTGAGGATTTGAAAGATTTAAATCATGTTTCCAGTATCTCTCATCTAGGGAGCTATGAATCCAGAGCTCAAATCCAGACCAATCTGGCTCGAAAACCACGTTCTTCCCCTATGCTAGAGCCCCACCACAGCCAATTCCACCTCTGGTTCTAAGAAGACCACCAAAGGAATGGGAGTCTATCTGTAATGAGCCCTATAGCAGGCTTACTCTTCTACCAAGGAATCTCCTCAGTGTCTCATTTGCTGATGCAGAGACCTGCTTTTCCTTGGGCACAGGGCAGGAGAGATGTCATACTAGGATTTATTAATGGCACCTGTCAAGCTTCACTATGTGAACGTCTATGATTGCTAAATTTGAAAGCATGCTTTTTCAGTGTTATAGGACAGTGATTCATTCTGCTTGTCTCCAGAGGTCCCAAGCAGGGACTTTCAGGAACAAGAAGAAAGGCATTAGGAGGGGGCTGAAGCCAAACCTACAGACATGGGTCCTTCTGGCCTTTCCCCACCTCTCCTCTTAAGGGGCACTGAGACTATAGGATGGTCACAGCTTGCTGTTTAGAAACAAACAGGTCCTTCTTCAAATCCCCATTCTGTCATCTCCTAGAAGTATGACTTTGGAGAATATAAAACAACCTTCATTTTGTTATAAGGGTGAAATGAGATAACATAAACAAATTCAGTGGTGTGGGTTTTAGTATCCTGTTAATGCAGCGGAGGTCATATGGACAATTTGTGCTGCATTTCTATAGCCCAGTACCTCTACCTATTCTAGCAGAAAATCCAGTCTTTTGCATATTTCTCTCCCTCCAGATTGTTCCTGGAGTCCCCTGAGGAGTCTTTCAGGTGTTTGCACTACTCCTGTAACATCTTCCTTCAGGCTGTAACAACTAGAAATTTCTCCAGATATTGTCAAATGTTCCCTGGGAGTTAAAATTATCCCTGATTGAAAACCACTGGTCAAGATGATTATTATTAACTAGAGGCAGCCCAGTGCATGAAAATTGTGCACTCAGGGGTTCGGGGACAGGAGGGCATCCCTCAGCCTGGCCTGAGCCTTTAGGGGATGTCCAACTGATGGCTTAGGCCCACTCCCGGCCCAGCTTCTGACTGAGCAGTGCTCCTCCTGTGGGAGTGCACTGACCACCAGGAGACAGCTCCTGCATTGAGCATCTGCCCCCCAGTGGTCAGTGTGCAACCAGTCCTTACACTGTTCAGTCAATTTACATATTAGCCTTTTATTATATAGGATGTTACTGTTGTTGAATTCAAATCTAAAGCCCAGTAACCCTTTGGAAAATGAGAGCTGACTCCAAGGGCAGATTGGGGCCCCATCATGTCATAGTGAAGAAGGAAGCACAAGCCTAAAGGGTGCATAAGCTGATTTGCCTGTTCATGGCTCCATCACGGAGGCATTCTGTGGATCAGGAGTAAGAAGATGATTGAAGGGCAGACAGTTGGTTTAGCTCCCTGTAAACTCCAAAGATCAAATCAACAATCGGCTTAATCTGTGTGGAGCTCCTGCCTTCCCTCCCCTCCTGGAGGCCCCACTCTTGAGCTTTTAATTTGTTTTCACAGCAGTTTGAACAAATTGAATTTGTTAATTAAAGTGGCAAAATGAAATGCTGAGCATTATTGACTAGATGCTAATGCCATTAACGGGACGAAGGAGAGGGACCAGGCTGTCAATCGCTGCACAAATCAGTCAGCAGAGGCCACAGCACAGGCTGCGCCCAAAGGCCGGAAGGACAGACCTATTTGGGTGTCATATGGTTTCATCTTTATCAGTCAGGATCTGTAGTTTAAAGACATTCTTTTAGCAAATAGTTAACTCCTCTGTGCCAGGACTTGTTCTGTGTGCTGAGACTACTGATGCAGCACATCAGCCCCACCCTCAGGAATTCCTGGTCATCAGGGTCTGGTGAGGGAAAGACACACAGAGATGCTTTTCTGACATGCCTCAGGGGCTAAGAGTCTGGGTCTGGAGGCAAAGTTCTGGAGTTCAAATCCATATGAGGTCTCTGACAACTAGGATGACTGTGCCTTCAATTTCTTTTGCTGTAAAATGGGATGATTATTAACAGTACCATTTCATAGGGCTTCCATGAGGTTTAAGCATAATACCTGCAGGTAAAATACTTAGCACAGCCCATGGCACAGGGTGAGTGTTCAGTAACAGCCATTATATACAGGGTGAATGTTCAATAATAGCCATTATATACTTACTAACACATATTATTAGAAAGTTAGACACAGATTTGGGGGACACTGGAGGAGATGAAAAAGACTTTGTGACCTTGGAGTTTGGTGAAAGGGCCAAGGGGCTTCGGCAGCAGGGTTATGCACATATATGAACATCCCATTTAGTCTGGAATGGTGGAAATCTGTGGATAGCCAGAGGCTGGGTTTGTAATCAGTGCATCACTTTTAATGACTTTAATGAAAATTAAATAAACAAAATCAAGCTTTACCTTATTACTACCTAATTTTTAAGTTTTCATTTCAACAATCATATTAGACTCTTCAGACTCAAAGAGTGAGCATTGCTACAAAATGCTTAGCCACATGACTGAGACTAGTTCCCAGGTCCCCAGTCTCCACCTGCCAGTACCCTGTCTGGACTGTTCCCTCACCTGCCAGTGCCCTGTCTGGACTGTTCCCTCACCTGCCAGTGCCCTGTCTGGACTGTTCCCTCACCCCTATTTCTCTCTGACTCCTTTTCATTCTCAGCTTTCATGTCACCTCCTTGGAGAGCCATCCCCAACCAATCATTCTACATCAGGTCAATCTGTCCTCCAATAGAATCTGTTCCTATTTTCCCTTTGCAGCACTTATTACAATTTATAATTGCTTATTTTATCTGCTTGTTTACATAATTAATTTATGTCTTTATTGCTAGGCTATAACTCCATGTCTGCAGAGACCATGTTTGTTTTTTCATCACTGGAAAATCAGTTCCCAGCACAACACAGGGTCAGGCACATACAGACATTAATATTTACTAGATGGATGATTGAGTGAGTAGCAAAATAGGCTGTAAGATAAAAGGGCTTTGGTTTGCATAAGACCCAATTGTTTTGGTCAATCACATACAGATATTGATGAGTCATTTATGAATAGGAAGGGGAACCAATACTTGTTGGTCTCCTACTATGAGCCATGCACTTTAAGGACATATTCCTCATTCACCCAATAACCTTAAAAGGTAGATGTTATAGTTCCAGTTTCAGAGATGAGGAAATTGAGACTCAGAGAAATTAGGTTACTTGCTCAAAGGCATCTTGCTGATAAGTGGCAGGACTGCAGTGGAAACCCTGGTGCGTTTGGCTCCTATACCAGTGCTCTGGAAAGCCTGAGGGTGGAGAAATGTCCCCATGAGATTGATCACCTGAAGCAGTGGGAACTGTGAAAGAAGATCCCAGCAGGAATCTGGAGACTGGGGACCTGGGGCTTAGTCTCAGTCATGTGGCTAAGCTTTTTGTAGCAATGCCCCCTCTTTGAGTCTGAAGAGCCCAATATGACTGTTGAAATGTAAAGTTCATAATTAGGTAGTAATAAGTAAAGCTTGATTTTGTTTGTTTATTTTCATTACAGTCATTAAAAGTGATGCATTGATGAGAGAGAGAGAGAGAGAGAGAGAGAGAGAGAGAGAGAGAGAGAGAGAAGAAATGCCACTTCAAATGTCAAATGTTTGCAAGCAACTTAACAGATGCTGGGCTCTGGGTAGCTGTTAATGAATGTCATGGAGAGAGAGCATATACTTGCAAGCCCATCAGAATCTGGGGTCTGTAAAAACCTTATTTTTTAAAGGCATACTACACATAATAACACTAGTAACAAAAGGCAGGGAGGAACTTATGAATCTGTCTGACTAAACTGAATCCTTAAAGTCTTGAATTTATAATAGTTACAAAGTCATGAGGTGGAACTCGAGTTGACAGAAAGAATTAATTATACAATAATAGCAGTTAAAAGTAATTCCCACTTAGCCAAGTATTATCATCCAACTCAGTTCTGTTCTTCAGTTGTGGCACCTTGAAAAAGATGCGTTCTTCTTTGAGACTGATGTTCTCATCTGCACAGTAGGTCTATGCCTTCTGTGCTCCACAACGCCCAGACTGGGAGTTGGAGACTTAGATTCAGATCCTTCAGGCTCCAGGAAAATCCCATTCTTCCTATGGGCCTTCCTTTGCTGCATCTGGCAGTAAAGGTTCAGACTTATGTCTGTGAAGGCCCCTTTCAGCTGTGATGGTTCGTGTTTTCAAGATTATGAAGTTCTATCTAGCTGTAAAAGATGGTAGGTTTTGTGGCCATCATAAGGAAGATTCTCAAAGACCCTATGATTCTGATGAATGCTGAACAATTTCCCAAGCTTTTTCACAAACTTGCCCAGGAACCTTGAAAGAGTCAGTTAACTGAGAGTACTTTGGTTCCCTGAGCATGATTTTCTGAGACTATTAGAATAAAGGAAGAAGTAGACAAACTACCTTTTTACTATCATCTATATCCTACCTAATAAAGAGGGAATATGCTAATTAACCCTCACACCACTGCAAATATGACTGTGCCCATAGCTAATAAGGAGGGAATATGCTAATTGATTGCCCTACTTCAAATATGGCAGTGCCCACAGCGAGTAAGGAGTGAATATGCTAATTGTCACACCCTCAAAGATGATGGTGCCCACAGCCAATAAGGATTGAATATACTAATTGACTGTCATGCCCTCAAAGATGGTGGTGCCCACAGCCACAAGATGGTAGCACCCAGTCCCTTCAGCCCCCAGCTGCCCAGGGCCAGCCAGAGGTGCAGGCAAGCCTAGGATGGTGGTTGCGCAGCCTCCCAGATCCACTCAAGGCTCAAGTAACCAGGGCTGGCTGAGGCTTGAGCTGCCAGCAGTGGCAGCAGCAGAGGTGTGATGGAGTGTCCTCTTCCTCTGATCACCTGATTGCCTCCGCCCCTGAGGACTCCCAGACTATGAGAGGGGTCAGGCCAGGACGAGGAACTAACCCCCTGCCCTTCTAGTGCATGAATTTTCATGCACTAGGTCTCTAGTATTATATAAAAGTCTAAGCAAGTGAACAACCAAATGACTGGTCCACTGGTTGCTATGATTTGCACTGACCACCAGGGAACAGATGCTCAACACAGGAGCCGCCCCTGGTGGTGAGTGCACTCCCACAGCAGGAGCATTGTTCAGCAGTCTTACCAAGTGGCATGGCAGAAGGCTGAGTGGGGCTGGGACGAGTGGAGAGGCATGGGCTCCTCCTTGCCCACCTGCCACTTCACACACTACTACATCTCTTGGGGGATGTTGGACTGCCAGTTTCAGCCTGGCCTGTAGGGATTGGTCCAAAACCAGCAGTCCAACATCCCTCAAGGGGTCCTGGATTGCGAGAGGGTGCAGGCCAGGCTGAGAGCCCCCCTCGTGCACTAATCTGTGCACCTGGCCTCTAGTTTGCAAACAAAAGACTCCAAAAAAACTGTCATAGCCAGATTGGGAGTGGCTATGCCAACACCAGCAAGTGCTCAAGCCCTCCTTGAAGACTCAAAACTGCTTCAGTGTTAGAACCATGCACTGGAGCCGAGACCGGTATGGCTCAGTGGATAGAGCGTTGGACTGCGGACTGAAGGGTCCCGGGTTCGATTCCGGCAAGGGCATGTACCTTGGCTGTGGGCACGTCCCCAGAAGGGGGCGTGCAAGAGGCAGCTGATCGATGTCTCCCTCTCATCAATGTTTCTGACTTTGTATCCCTCTCCCTTCTGCTCTGTAAAAAATCAATAAAATATATTAAAAAAAAAAAAAAAGAACCATGCACTGGAGCACAGCCCTCTCCAACTGTGTGAGGCTGAGGGAGCTGCAAGGGCCCTTTGAGCCTGCCACTCAGACAGCACTCTTACACAATTCAGCCTTTAGCCAACTTGTCATGGCTCTTTAAGCTCAAATAAGATTTCTGGGAAGCTCAGCCAGGCCCATGGATTGTCATCTAGTGGGTGACTTCCCAAAAGAGCATCCTGAGGAGAGAAAAGATGAGCCACTACAGAAAGGCAATGCTCTCACTTTACCAAAAGAGGGAGTAGATTTCTTGTACTTTTTATAAGACCAGAGAACTTGACTCTAGTCCTGAGTGTTAGAGTTTGAGCAACTCAATGAATTATTTCTCTGCTTCCTATCCAAAATCAGACCTCATGGGAGATAGACTAAGAAATCACATAAACTACATATAAAGCTACAAAGGAGAACATAGCTGAAATGGGTGATGATGCATACTGATTCCTAGAAGCCTGGTCTCCTCCCTAGCCCCAGCAGCAGTGAAGCAGAACATGGAGAGGAAGAACTGAGTGAAATTAACTCCAGAGAGAGAGAGCACAAGCTAAATCTCAGCTGCTCCATTCTCCAACCATCCCAACTTGGATAAATTATTGCCACTCCTCTATGTAGACTCTAGTTAAGGGAAGGGGTGGGGTGGGGTGGGGGGCCAGGATGTTATTCTGGTAGAGGGAAATGACATAGTGAAATTTATGCTTTGGAAACAACACTCTATAATATGAGTAAAATATAGATTTGGATCCAAGGTATAATGGATATTGATACAATTTCATGGCTTTATAGCTGGCTGTAATCAAAGTGGATTAATTCAATAATGTTGGCTCATGTGAACTCTCAGGACTTATTATATTCAACATCTTTGTGAAAGGAAGGAAGGAAGGAAGGAAGGAAGGAAGGAAGGAAGGTCTGAAAATATGAAATGAAAGACTGGCTTCTGGAAGGAAGATGCAATGATCAGTGATTTTAAATAAGCATATCAAAATCATGATCATAAAGGAGAATTGGGAGAGATGACTAATGTAAGAGAAGGAAGAGTTGAGATCTCAAAAAACTTGGAACCAGAACAAAATGAAATTAAAGTTTTAGGGGTCCTGGAGACCTTAGTCAGTGGGCGTGGGAATGGAGAGGAGAGGGAAAATCTGAAGGATTCTTTGGAAATTGGTTGTTGGGATGAGGGTGTCTGGCTGAAGGAGCAGGTAAATGGTGATTCCTTTACTGGGATAGGGAACACTAGAGGAATGGCATTTCTATTCCTTTCACCTCTAAAGTGAACATATAATTTATCCTGCAAATTGCACTTTTGAGAATGAAAAGTGGTACCAACAAGAATTGCATTGGGATAGCAGATATACATACTGGGACTGGGACATGCTGTCACCACAAGCTCTGGTTCATTACTGTTGCTCATTACTAAGTCCCTGGCATCCATCTTGATGAGTGACACCCCCCGGCACATCATAATGGCCTGGTGTCCCCAACCCACCTCTTGTCTCTACTGAGAGCTTATCTCTAAGCCAGCCCCTAGACATACATTATTAAATCATTCAGTTTAGAGTATCTAGGGATATGGAACCTATTCTCAATCCCTTACCATTAGGTAAACATTAGGGGAAAGAAAGAGAATTAAATCTTTCTGCAACTCCCCAGGAGCACTTACCAAAATAGGCTACCTTCTCAAACCAGCATTTAACTAAATGGGTGAGCAACATCAAGGAGGGTATCTGGGGAGAAAGGCAAGGATCCTGTTGAGAAAGCTGCAGGGGAACCAAGAAGATGCAAATCAGCCTTCAGCCTGGGACTAGAGAGGGCTGAGCTTAGCCAAGGAAAGTCCATTTCCCACCCTCCCCTTGCACTCCATTAAAGCAAGCCCAACAGCTCCACTAAGCAAAGTTAAGTGGAGATGATTGGGACAAAAAGAATAGTAGTTACTGTGTGTAGTACTTTATAGTTTCCAAAATAGCTCCCCATGTTGCATTTTATTCTGTTCTTTAGCAGAAGCCTGAGAGGGAAACAGGGAAAGAATTACTACCCCCATTTCATGGTGCTAGAAACTGAATGTCAGAGATGTGTAGTAACTTGCCTATGGTCACACAGTGCTGCCTCTCCTTAGAAAATAGGGCTAGCTGTAAGAATGGGATTTTATGGACTTAAGAAGACATGGAGAATGCTTTGGGGAAGAGGGAGTAGAATACACTTATACTGTGTGTTCCCAAAAGCAGTTAGGTCTGATGGATAAAAGCTACAGTAAGAAGATTCCAGCTTAATAAAAGGAAGAGATCATCTGTCTAATAATGGTATGGGCTATCTTCTAAGGTAGCGAGTTCTTTGTCCCTGGATGAGTTTAAGCAGAAGTTGGATGGCAGTTATATTTTAGAAGGAATTCTCTGTGCTAAATAGGTTAAATTAAATGACTGCTAAGATTTTCTAAGTATGTATTGAACATCTACCATGTGATAAATGCCATGTAAATGGGTATGTATACATATATTTTATTTTCAGAACATGGAAGATAGGTTTATGTTAACTGTATTTAGCAAAAGGACAACATAGACTCAGAGATGGTAATGCACTTGAAATTTCTTGATGCTAATTCAGCCTTTCCTTTAAAGTAAATCACATTTATCTTTTGTTTAAAATAATAAGAAAGAGAAGGTAAGTTTTTCTTTCTGACATGTCAGGCAACTAAATATTGTTTTTTAAAGTTCTCTTTTTCTGTGTGTCTGCATATTTATATATCTGTAGACTGCAGTCAAATATTACTTTTGTTTTTTGTTTGTGTGTGTGTGTGTGTGTGTGGTTTTTTTGTTTTGTTTTGTTTTGTTTGTTTGATTTTGGTGCGGGTAGTTGGTGGGGGCTTAAAATTTACCTAATGGCCTTTCCTCCAATAAAAAGGCTCATTAAAAAGGCTCACAGTAGAAAGATAATCTTTCAGTGCCTTTTTCTGCCACAGTGAAGAAATCCTCACAGTTCAACAAGGGTCACTCTGTGCCAAGCTTGGCCCAGATTTTTCAAAATACTCTTAAACCAATTTACCAGATTCTTCATTTTTTTTTAACTTACACTTAGATAACTTCTGTACACAGTTTCCCTGGCAACTGTGTAATTGCAGGAAACAATGCCTTTCTCCTGGGTCTTGCTTCCTGCAAGTATGCAACAAGAACAGTTTTTATCCTCATAATATTGAAAGAAAGCTGTGGTCCTTTGACAGCTGAAAAAAAATGTTCAGAAATATCATCTCCATTCCTACAAATTCAAGGAGTGACAGGCACCTTTCCTTTGCAGGACATTTCCTTTCCATTAATTTAATATGACTCTGACAAAGAAAATCAAACTTAGATAGAAGGGAGGCATTGTTTTGAAGAGTAAGAAAAGCTTCAGAAACACCTTTCACTTCTCCACCCTATGGCTTGTGAAATTACCAAGGTTTAATTGAACCTGCCATGCTTTTCTTTTGTGGAAGACATGGAGCATCCTGCACACCTACCTTCCACCAATGTTTCAGGGAAGCCAAGTAGCAATGGGGCAGGAAGGAGGCAGGAGGCTGGTCTTCCACTGGCAGGAATCCTGCTGCCCACTGCCTTGGGGAGAGGGCACAGTCCCTGAGCAGGGGCAGCAGAACTCCTGACACCCCTCTGGGGAGACCCATAGGAAATGCAGGCTTCCTTCCCTAACCCCCACACTCTCCTGGGAGGGGTGGCCTGTCCCCACATGCAGACAGAGGAGTACCAGGATGGGAGTCAGAAGGAGGGGAAGGAACACACGTGCATTCATTTAGCCAGTCAGCCAACAAATGAACAAGTAAACATATACATGATGTAATTTCAGATGCTGTGAAGAAAAATGCAGCAGGTAAGAGAGTAGGGGCAGGGTTATTTCAGGTTTGTGGAGAGGAACATGTAAACAGGGACCTGCATGAACTGAAGGAGTGAGAGGATATATGGGGGAAGAATGTTTCTGCATATTTACTACTTGGTTTTAGCTGTGCAATCACCCTGTGGATGAGGAATTATTATTCCCATTGTTATGGATAAGGGAATCTGTATGGCTCTCAGCCCTGCCATGTTGCCATGTTGCTGCCTCCTGACCTTGTAAATCTTTGAACATGACACTTAAGTACCTTTGTGTTGGAAATTTTGCTTAAGTTTTTTGGGCAAACTGATCTCCAAACTCATTTCTAGGTCCCTACATCTCTACAGGATCATCTAATCCCCATGCAAAAATCTAGAGAAGGATTCAAATTACATTCATTGTGATGACAATTTCCTCAGCCATAAAAAAAGCATATGGATAAAGGTATCTATGTTGTAGGGTTGCTTTAAGGATTAAATTAGACTATGGATATAAAATTCCTGGAAAATCAGTTTTATAGTGAACTGTCAACATTAATAGCTGTTGTTAGTGTCGATATCCTAGATATGCATGAAACTGCTGTGCAACCTTGGAAAAGTCACTTAACCTCTGGCATAGAGCCTGGCCCCTAGTAGACATTTAATAAATAATTATTGAATAAGTAATTGATTGAATAAATGAACATGTTAACCTTAATGGCTTTTGGTTTCTGTTTTGTGGAATGAAAAAGTTAAATTTAAAAGTGGGAATGACAAAATATTTACAGCATGCCATTACAAGTCCTTCTACACACTGATCCATTTCAGCCAGCATGCATACCATATGGGCATTGACATTTACCAACTCTTTACCCAACAGATGAGGAGTTTGAGGTTCAGAAATAGAAGAGAATCTGCCCACAGTTATAGAGCAAGTCTTAGTGCTATTATTCTTCATCCTACCATAACTGTAAACATGGATTATTTAGCTCACCCAAGATTTAATTTGCTAAAATGATGTTGGCTCTCCAGGTGCTATTGTGCAGCTCTGTTGTTGGCAAATCATAGTGGAGTTTACAAAACCTTAAAGAAGGGGGACCTTAATAGCTTAATGGCAATAGACCTGACATTTATAATGGAATCTGTTCTGTCAATGCCAGTGCAGTGTAGAGAGCAGAGAGATGTGTCCCCAACCCATCTCTTGTCTCGTCCCTTAAAGTTTCCTCCAAGTTTAAGGGACAGTAATTCTATGGGATTATCATTGAGTATGAAAGAAGTGGGAAATCTTCCTCAGATGGCAGAGTTTGCCAAGCAGTAGTCTGGTTTGTGAATTGAGAGGTAGCCTGAACTAAGCCCTTAATCCCTTACAAGGGTCTAGTCTTTTCAAGTTGACAAAGCTCCTTCCTGAATGTGATCAAATTCGGGCCCAAGTGTATCAAGCAAAGTAGAGGGGAACTCAACAGGTCAATCTAGCTGAAGGGCCACTCCAGAGAGACCAGCCAGCATCCAGGCTTGGGGCCTGGGAGCTTGGTAGTTTCCAATCTCCAGTTATAGCTCAATATATGTAAGCTGGGCAGGAGACAGTCCTGCCTCATGAATTGGCAACATTTGGTAGCAGGGCCAGGAAGCCTCTGTGCAGGTCCAGGAGACCAAGGCTACCCTTGCTGGGTTCTTTCCTTGAGGTGATCTATGATAATGAAAATAAGAGAAAAGCCCAAGATAAATGAATGGTTCTGGGTATCAGGTCTGACTGATATAGATGGAAATGAGTCATGGGGTTAGATGCCTAGAGGATCTCTAGGAAATCAGAATTCAGGAGTGGGTCCAGGCAAGTGGATCCAGGCCAACCTGTAAAGAGTGAGGGTGTTGATGCCCCTTCTCAACATGGACAAGTCTATACAGCCTGTTGTGTGTTGATAATACAATGATGAGTAAACATATATGATTTTTGCCTTCATGGAGTTTACAACTGAGACAAGAATTAACTACATATTCTATATAATCCTATATAATAAAAGGCTAATATGCAAATTGTCCCTTCAACGAGGAGTTCAACC
Organism: Antrozous pallidus; assembly: GCA_027563665.1. Classification (NCBI taxonomy): domain Eukaryota; kingdom Metazoa; phylum Chordata; class Mammalia; order Chiroptera; family Vespertilionidae; genus Antrozous; species Antrozous pallidus. Next base: position 176,037,118 of record CM050508.1, on the reverse strand, counting down.
AGGAGTTTGACTAGGGGGCAGTGGGTTGGTTGGCCAACCACCCGAGGTCCCTTCTCCTGGCCAGCCTGGCCTGATTGGCCTTGATCAGGGTGGGAGGGCCAGACCCACCCATGCACAAATTCTTACAGGAGGTCTCTAGTATAATTATAAACCATAAAAAGTGCTACAAGTGAAAAATCTTAGAGAACGTAACAGCATCTGATGTGAGGTTCAAATTCAAGGTGACACCACTGAGGAAGTGATTTTTGAGATGAGATATGAAAGGTAAGATATGAATGGGACAGGAGGGAGGGAGGTAGAGAACATTGCCCCAGAAGGATAACAGTGGGAGCAAAGGCAAAAGAGAAGGAGTATGGCATGTTTTTGAACTGAAAGGATGCCAGTGTGGTTGGATCAAAAAGTGAAGGGAGAGAAAGATGATGCCTGAGAGGTTGGTTGGCCAGACAATGCAGGGATAAGGGCCTCCTAAGCCATGGGAAACATTTTAATTTTTTTCCTCAGAGCATTGGGAAGCCACTGAGTGAGGGAGTCAGGATCAGATTTGCATTTTGAAAGGTATCTCTGTTGTGTCAGGAATGATATAGAGGTATGCCAAGCTATGCGTTCAGAGACAAGCCAGCCAATAGCAGGTCACAGACAGACCTAGGTCTGGAAGAGGTTTTTTGTGAATGTTAGGCAGGTATCAGAACTCATCACAAAATCCTAGAGTTCAGATCAGGACTCTTGGAAGAACCAAAATGGTGGCATAGGTAAACACCTATCTTGTTGCCCCACACAACAGTTCCAAAACTACAACTTAACGACAGAACAAACATCATCCAGAATCACTGGAAAGCTGGCTGAGTGAAAATTCCGCAAATAAAAGTAAATATAAGACACTGTGACTCAGAGGAGTGGTGGAGGGCAGCGTTGAAGATACTTGCAGAGCCAGAGGTTTGGAATCGTGTGCACGTGCCAGCGGAGAGGGCGGGCAGCTGGAAACCCGGCTAGTTTTCTCCAACGGGGAGGGCGGATGCGTCCCACTGCACTGATTCCCCAGTTCCGGGCAAGGTCTAGGGAGCCCACACTCATACGGGGTGGAACTGGGCAGTGGGAAAGCACGCTAAAGCCCGGCGCAGTGGAGGTCTGCGAGCTTGTGAAGAGGGTGAGCTTGTGGAGAGTGTGCGTAAACCTGGAACAACAGTTTGCTTGTTATCTTGGGAACAGAAGTGCATGACCGCACAGAGAGGACTCATGACTTGCTCCCTCATTCGGGAGACCACCGGACTACATTGTGTTGCAACTGTGGGCGAGACTTTGGGGTTGCGGACTCATTTGGGGAGATGCTGAGTTGTCTGGCAGAGGGTGGAGATCGGCAGCAGCTTTCTCTCAGAGGTGCGTGCAGCCATTGCCACCTGGCACAGAGACCCTGATGCTGCATAGGGTGGGCTGATGCTGCCTGCTCAGCCGGGAGACTCTGCCCATCCAACCTGAGCACAACTTACCCTCACAATCAATTGGCCTGGAGGTCAAACCCTCCTAGTGCTAACAACAATAAGCTGGGCTTAACTTCAGCAATACTATACAACCCATAAAGGGCTGCAGCAAGAGTATCCACCTCAGGTAACTGGGGAGGCTGAGCCACTGTCCCTTAGAGGACATCTACCACACAAAGCTAATGGACCAACTCAGGAAAGCAGCCACAATGCAGAGAAATGGAAAGAAATCAGATGTGAAAGAAATGGAGGAAAAAAGACGACTAGATATAGAGTTCAAAACCACGGTTATAAGGTTTTTCAAGAGGCTCCTAGAAAAGGCCGAGACCTACAAGGAAATGAACAAGACCTATGAGGATATGAAAAAGGACCAACTAGAAATTAAGCATACACTGACTGAAATAAAAAATATTATACAAAGACCTAAAAGCAGTCCAGACAACCACAAGAACCAAGTCAAAGATTTGAAATACAAAGAAGCAAAATCCACTCGGCTGGAAAAGCAAGAAACAAAAAGAATCCAAAAAATTGAAGATAGTGTAAGGGGCCTTTGGGACAACCTCAACTATACCAACATCCAAATTATAGGGGTGCCAGAAAAAGAGAGAGAGCAAGATAATGAAAACCTACTTGAAGAAATAGTAACTGAAAACTTCCCCCACCTGGTGAAAGAAATTGACTAAAAAGCCCAAGAAGTGCACAGAACCCCCAAATATAGGAATCTAAAGAAGACCACCCCAGATACATCATAATTAAAATGCCAAGGGCAAAAGACAAAGAGAGAATATTAAAAGCAGCAAGAAAAAAAACAGTTAGTTACCTATAAGGGAGCACCCATATGATTGTCAGCGGATTTCTCAACAGAAACGATGCAGGCCAGATGGGCGTGGCAAGAAATATTCAAAGTGATGAATAGCAAGAATCTACAACCAAGATTACTCTATCCAGCAAAGCTATTATTCAGAATTGAAGGTCAGATAAAGTGCTTCGCAGATAAGAAAAAGCTAAAGGAGTTCATCACTGTCATACCAATATTATATGAATTGCTGAAAGATATTCTATAAGAAGAGGAAGAATAAAAAGGTAAAAATATAAATTATGAACAACAAATACACATCTATCAACAAATGAATCTAAAAATCAAGTGAATTAATAATCTGATGAACAGGATAAACTGGTGAATATAACAGAATCATGGACATAGAGAGGGAATGGACTGACAATTCTTGGGGAGAAAAGGGGTGTGGGAGGTGTAGCAAGAGACTGGACAAAAATCATGCACCTATGGGAGAGGACAGTGTGGGGGAGGTGAGGGCAGAGGGTGGGATGGGAACTGGGTGGAGAGGAGCTATAGGAGTGAAAAGGGAAACAATGTAATTAATAAACTGAACAATAAATATTTTAAAAAAAGAACAGGGCTCTTGAGAATAGAGCAACTGTTGAAAGGCAGTCCCTGGTCTGAGAGTAAAGAACTGAAATGTCACTCAATGTAACCTGTCAGAATCTATCAGAAGTGAGAAGATTTCTGCAGGAAAACAATTGCAGGCAAGTTGCTCAGTGGTTTCGTCTTTTATCTCTTATCTCATAGCTACCATCTGAGGAAGATCTATCTATTATTCTCCAAATTTTATAAGTAAGGAAACTGAAGGTTGGAGAAGTCAGCTGACTTGGCAGTGGCACCCTGCTATTAAATGGAGCCACAATTTGTATTAAGTCCATTGGGTTCCAAGCCCTGTGCCTCCCCATTTCACCACTCTTTTTAAAAAGTGACATCTATTTTGAGGAAAATAGTAAGCCTAATGGAAAAGACCCCAGAAAACAGCTGATTCTGTAACATAACTAAACTGCCATGGAATTCCAAACAGAACTGTATTACAATTTAATGCCAAAGGTCTAAATTGAGCTCCAGGTCCATCTGACCTAACATCTTTCTTCCAGAAATACATATTAAAATTGGGGTGAGAGCCCAGAATAGTCAGATTCTGTCTCAAGTCACTTGTGCCAAGATTCCAGTTGAAATTTTTAATTGAGTTCAAACCCCTATAAACAGGGATGCAATGCACTAATGCGAGTGCTGATTAAGCTTTCATTCTTGCTGCTGAAACACTGTGCCTCTGATCCCAAGCTCCAGTGAAAGAGCAGCCTATTCCTTGTCACGTTGTTGACTTTCCCCCCCAGCAGCGGGGGCTTCTCTCTGGTGGTAATGCCAAGAGTAGAGAGGAGTAGCACTCCTGCTTCACTTCCTAAAGCTCTCAGCCCAGGGGCATCAGACCTGGAATCATGCATTTTTAAACTTTCTAAATAGAACATACATGCCTTGATGGCTGGCTGGCTGTGGCAGCTTTCTGGCCTTTGGCTGTGGAGCCTCATCATGAGCTGCATGAGAAATCCACATTAGGCACTCTTAGTTGTCAACGGGTAGGCTCAGTGGTGTCTGGAGAGACAGCCTGGGTTTCATGGGAAGACCATGTGTGGACTTTGTAGTATAGTTGGGTTTGAATCTCAGCATTAACTGAGATTCTGGAGTTCTGAGACTCTGGAGTTCGCTTAGCTGGGTTTGATACCCAGCTTCTATGTTAGTTTTGAGGAAAGTGACCGGCACAGTCATTGACACATTTGCCAAGAGCCAGTTAGTTTAATTCCTTTCTATTTGTTCAGCCAGAATACCCTCCTTCTCATTCATAAGCCCTTAACTCCCCCATTCACTGGGTCTGCCACCTATACTCCTCCTGGGGACCTTATCCTCACTCTGCATATCCACCTTTGTTTGGAAGGGAAACCTGTCCTCAGGCTTCCCTGCTCCTAGTGGCCTCTGCATGTAAGCCACAGACCTGACTCCATGTGAGGATGGATTTCCCACTGGTCTTTGTTGGGCAAATGCATGATGATGCAGGAAAAGGCCAAAAAGGAACAGTGAGAAGATGAGGTGAAGGATCTGGAACCCCCAGAGTTCTCTCAGCCATTCCTTTAATTCCTGCCTCCATCTCTGCTATAGTAATACCACAACTACCTCTATCTATTCCTACAGCTGACATTATGAGAGTGATTGCTAATAACACTTGTACCATTGCCACTAGTACCACTGTTGCTCCTGCTCCTATGAACATCACTGCTATTTCTTCTGCTGCAATAAACAGTTATAACTCAATGCTCCCCATGTTATTACCACCAATGCAGTGATGGCTAGCCAATGCTCACGAGTGCCCTCATCAGTAATAAGCTTGTTCTGTCCCCTATGCACAGGCACAGTTCTATAAGGGCTTTCATGTAAAATCTCACCTACTTCTATAACAACCCTATTATTTAGGTGCTATGATTGTCCCCATTTTATATAAAAGGGAACTGGGGCACCAGAGAATTTAAGAAATTTGCTAGAAATAGCAGAGCCTAGATTTGAATTCAGGCAGTTTGAGCCTAAAATCCTTTCAATAACATTAATAATAAGCCTCCTGGCTGGCCTGCCCCCAACTTTAATTCTTGAGAGTGGGTTCCTCCAGGAGAACCAAAATGGCGGCATAGGCAAAACACCTATCTTACCATCATACACAGCAATTTTAAAACTACAACTCAATGAAAGAACAAACACCTTCCAGAATCTCCAGAAAGCTGGGCGAGTGAAAATTCCACAAATAAAAGTGAAGATAAGACACTGTGACTCGGAGGAGCGGCTGAGGACAGCTTTGAAAGATTCGTGCGGAGAGAAGTTTGGAGCGTGCACCAGCGGATAGGCAGGCGGCTGAAAACCCGCCAGTTTTCTCGAATGGGGAGACAAAGATGTCCCACTGGACTGATTCCCCAGCTCTGGGCAAAGTCCAGGGAACCCACTATCATACGGGGTAAAAGCTGGACAGTGGAAGGGCGCACCGAAGCTCGGGTGCTGCAGGGGTTTGCCGGCTTGTGGAGAAGGCAGCTTGCACGTGAATTTGGGAACAGCGCAGCTGCCTAACCTAGTAGAGAGCGCTCTGCAACTTGCTATCTCATCCGGGAAACCGTCAGACTGCTTTGTTTTAAGACCCTGGGTGAGATATTGGGTGTGCAGACTCATTTGGGGAGAGTCTGAATTCCCCGGCAGCCAGTGGAGCTCGCAGCGGCTCTCTCTCAGAGGTGCTGGCAGCCATTGCCCCCAGCACAGAGTCCCTGGGGCCGCATAGGGCAGAGCTAACGCTGTCTGCTTGGCCCGGAGACTCTGCCCATCCAACCTGAGCACAGCTGAACTTCACAGACAATTGGCCTGGAGGTCAACCCCTCCAAGTGCTAACAGTGATTAACCTGAGCTTAACTTCAACAAGACTGTGCAACCCATATCCTCCTCAGGTAACTGGGGAGGCTGAGCCACTGTCCCTAGTAGGAAGTCTACCACACAAAGCTAATTGACCAACTCAGGGAAGCAGCCACCATGCAGAGACATGGAAAGAAATCAGATGTGAAAGAAATGGAGGAAAAAAAACGACTGGACATGGAATTCAAAACCACAGTTATAGGGCTTCTCAAGAGGCTCCAACAAAAGGTCGAGGCCTATAAGGAAATAAGTAAGACCGAAAAGGAAATGAATGAGACCCTCAAGGATATGAATGAGACCTGCAAGGAAATGATCAAGACCAATGTGGAAATGATCAAGACCAACGTGGAAATGAATGAGTCCTACAAGGAAATGGAAGAGACCCTCAAGGATATAAAGGAGACTCTCAAGGATATGAAAAAGGACCAACCAGAAATTAAGCATACACTGACTGAAATAAAAAATATCATACAAAGACCTAAAAGTGCTCTGGAGCACCCCAAGAACCAAGTTAAAGATTTGAAATACAAAGAGGTAAAATCCACTCAGCTGAAAAAGCAAGAAACCAAAAGAATCCAAAAAAATTGAAGCTAGTGTAAGGGGCCTCTGGGACAACCTCAATCATACCAACATCAGAATTATAGGGGTGCCAGAAAAAGAGAGAGACCAAGACAATGGAAACCTATTTGAAGAAATAGTGAGAGTGGGTTCCTCCAGCCCCTTCCACCTGCTTCTCCAACATGCTAGAGGTACTAGCAGTTGGATTTTAAAATGCTACTTCTGCCAAAACACTTAACACTAATTAATGCCTACATATCTGGTTGCCTTACTTCCCCCTCCTCTACCCCTACCAGCCTGCTGCTCAATTCAACATTGAGCTTTTGTAGATCATAGATTGTGTCTGACTCACATCTGAGGCTCTAGTGCTTAGTAGATTAATGAATGGATGAATGAACAAAAGAAGAAATGACTTCTAGTTAATCAGAGTTCACCAACAACTGATAGGGAGGTGGTGAGCTCCTCCTCTCCACAGATGTCCCAGCTCAGCACCTGGGTTCGTGGAGATATGGACCGAGATGAGCTTTCAAGTTTCCTCCAAGTTTAAGCGACAGTAATTCCATGAGAAGTACAATTGACTGCTAAACATCTCTGCATACTAGATGTGTTATTTTTTAAATGAAAGGAAGTTAGGTGAATTGATATTGGTGGGACATTGTCGTGCCTGAGGCCTCTGAGCTTTCAGAATCCTCTAATCGAAAGCTCCATTTGATAGATAAGAGGTCTGAGATGTGAACAAGTTAAAAGCTTGCCGGAAGTGGTGCCGCATGTTACAGGTGAAGCAGGAATAAAAGCACCCTGTCCTGAATGCCATTCCACGGCTCCTTCCATTCAAGCCACTTATCAGCAGACTGTGGTCTTCTGAAACGAAGCTGACTTCTAGGGGACATACGTGCCAGCTTCCTGCCTCTAGGTAGCAGAGCAGCTAAACTCCCTGAGACAGAGGGTTACCCAGTAAGGATTCGAAATCATCCCTGGTCATGGAAAGTGGTCAGCTATCTTATATCATAGTTTTATCTCAGTCTCCCAAGGGCCTTGCTCTTCCTAAAGTTGCTGTTCCTTCTGCTTGCAATATTTCAGCTCTAGGTGCAATATTGTGACAGGACTAAAGCTTCCCTCTATGAAAACCAACATTTTGGCAGCCTCTTGCTGTTCAGTTTCTTAAGGTGCCCAAGTCTGCCTTCCTCATTCATCTAACCACAGGAGATCATTATCCAGTGACAGAGTTCTGTTCCACTATCATTATCCTGTAATGAGAATTCCTCATGGGATGGGGGGAGAGACAGAGGTTGGTTCTGAGGGGTGGGCAGAAGCAGTAAAGATCCCGCAGACTTCAGAAAACACCTGTGCATTACAGGTGCCCAATGGATTATGTCTTATGGCATAATGGTGTGTGCATGTATCACATGCATACATACACATAATATATAATATATAATGGCATATATATATGTATATGTACATACTAGTACACTAGTATATGTATATATATCCATAAAGTTAAAAGGAAATTGAGCCCAGCCAGCATGGCTCAGTGGTTGAGCATCAACTTATGAACCAGGAGGTTACAGTTTGATTGCCAGTCAGGGCACATGCCTGGGTTGTGGGCTCAAGGCAGCCAATCAATTATTCTCTCTCGTAATTGGTGTTTTTTTATCTCTTTCTCCTTCTTCCTTTCTCTCTGAGGTCAATAAAAATATTTTTTAAAGTAAATTGGACTTGAAAAAAATGTATTTAATCATGGATGCTAAGCACACAACACAAGGATGTTAAAGTATTCAAACATTAAAAACATCTCAGTCCTGATGCTGAATGTGCTAAATCTAAATGAAAACATGAACTATGTGCCCATCCTATATTATTATTCTGATTCAAATATTCTTCTAGTAAATTCTGGTGAGTTGAAATGCAAACAGTCAAGGTTATTTTTATAGTGCTTTGAACATCCTTCCTACAGCTCCACAGCTAGAGAGCCATCACTGAGTCATCCCCAGACCCTCCCTGTGATGGGTGGGTCCTTCTGGGACATACAGAGCAGCTGCTCTACCAGACCCAGACCCACTGAAACCTTAGCAGGTCAGTGCTCACTTTCTAGGCAGGCGGCCAGCTAGCCAGCTCTGAGCATGTCTGTGTGGCTCAGGGGGAAATTTCCAGGTTTAGAATCAGATGACAGTTTTCAGTGTGCCTAAACCGTGTATGGGCTGGAAAACCTCAGAAAGCTTCCCTAATTTCTCAGAGCCTCAATATATTCATTTGTAAAATGGAAAAGTTGAAAGTCACTCTTTCTGTGCCGTGAGAATCCTATACATACCTCTAATATAATAATTGTTTTATACTTTGGGGTGGAATTTTTTCTGTTTAATTTTGACTATATGTTTATTGTAGAAAATGTTATAAGTACCGAAAAATATATCAGAGGAAAATAGCACCCTAATGCCATCCACAAAGATAACTATCATTAGTATGTTGAGAATCTTTCTGACTAATTTTTTTGCATATATGTATATATAGTTGATAACATACTATATCTACAGTTTTATATCACTAAACATTTCTGAGCAGTTTACCAGAGTATTTGAAATTATTTAAAAATATTTTACATGATTGAGTAATACTCATTTGAAAGGATGTACCCAGCTTTATTTTAAATCCCCTAGTGTTTATAGTTTAGATGATCCTAAATTGTCATTATTTTTATTTTATTTTTATTTTTTAAACATATTTTATTGATTTTTTTACAGAAAGGAAGGGAGAGAGATAGAGAGTTAGAAACATCAATCAGTTGCATCCTGCACACTCCCTACTGGGAATGTGTCCACAACCAAGGTACATGCCCTTGACCAGAATCAAACCTGGGACCTTTTAGTCTGCAGGCTGATGCTCTATCCACTGAGCCAAACTGGTTAGGGCTTGCCATTATTTTTAATAACATGGCAATGAATGACTGATCACATTATTTTGTAGCTACACAAGCATCACCCTTCTAAATTATGAGTTGCAGTATGATCATGTTCATCTTTGTAAGCTCAGATGGAGTATGGTACCTGGAATAAACCAAAACCTCTAAAATTGTGTGTTGAGTAAATGAGTACATAAATGAGTGGACACCAGTAACTGACCTTTCTTCCACATTTCTGCTTTCTCTCGGGGTGTGAGGGATTCTCTAGCCGAGAGCGATAAGGTAGTATGTGGTTCCCTTCCTAGGTAAATGGTTAGCATTTTCCTTTCATTTCCACCTTACAGTTGTGTCAAATAAACTTCTTTCCTGAAGCTCAAGGGCCTTTTTATTGGAATGCAATCTCTAAGGCATTGACTTTACTCACATTTTGCCTTTGCCATGATCCACTTCACACGTGCATGTCCAAAGAGAAATGTCTTAATAAATAAGTTGTTAATGATTTAATTAAAAAGAATCATAGTGGAGTACTAGCAAGAACAGGGGCCAGAGGAGGCAACTTGTTCTCATCAGAGAAGAGTAGATACTCACAAAGGCACTGGAGAAGCCTCCCTTAAAGTAGATGGGCGCTGCCCTCAAAGATCTTCCCTGAGCATAACAATCTTCAGAATAATGATAATTCTAGTAATATGTACCATTTGTTGAGATTTTTAAAATGTACTAATGCTCTAAATATGCTGTTTTATTTGATGCTTAAACAACTGATGAAGAAGATAAAGAATATTAGATCCACTTGACTTGTAAAGAAATTGACTTGCAAGGTTAAATAACCTGAGCACAGTTGGGATCATTGAACTTCATAGCATTGAACTGTCACATGGCTGTGGAGCTAGACAAATCTGAATTTGAAGCATAGCTTCAACACAACTTACAAACTGTGACACTGGGAAAGTTCTTTAACATCCTCAGGCTCCCTCACCTCAGCTCATATGTAAAATGAAGGAATAAAACCTGATTCGAAGGCTGTTCTAAGGATTAAAAGACATATCACAGTTACATATTCACCTGGTACATAGCAAGGGCTCAATAAATGTTATTCCATTATTACTACTTTTATTGTTATTATAGTTACACTGTTGGGATATTCTTTGGTGATTATGATGGTATAGCCTAACTTGGGCCTGGGACACTTGGCATCTAAACTGTGTAAGACACAGAGCTCTTGCTCTCTGAGAGCTCCCAGTTTAACTCTGCACACAGCCACACAGCCAGTAAATGTCAGAGCTGGGCTTTGACCCAAGCTGTGGAATTTTAGAACACTTTCCTGCTACCTACTGCATCCCTCCACTGCAGCATGTGTCTGATATTGCCATCAAGATTGTGTCTTCCCCACTAAACTGCTTCCTTCCAGTGAGAATTCTGTGTCCCTCCTTTATGTCCCCACTCCCAACACAGGTCCTGCCACAGACTCTTCCTGAATGTTTGCTGTCTCCAACCAGAGGTCCTATGTTAGTTAGGCCATCTATCCCTTGCTTCTGCCTCATTAAGGGCCACAGTTCCAATGTTTTTGTCTTTCTCTGTGTTTCATTCCCCAACCCCCTCCCCATTATGATTCTGCAGTGAATGATTCCCTCTGTCATCTCCCCATAAATTGATGACTGGGGCCTGCTGATGCACTGAGCCACATGGCTAATACATCAGCTAAATGGATGCCGAAAACACCACCTGCTCCTTCAGGCAAATGGCACTTTGGAAAATGGAATGGGTAATCAATAGAATTAGCCTTAAGTAGAGCTCCATACCCGCGTCCCAGGGCAGGGCCTTGGCAGGCAAACAGTGGGGAGATGGTTTTTATTGTCATTGTTTTCATTTTTTAAATCCTTTCAAAGCACACGGCATGGCACTTGCTTGGCCAGCTCTGTTGCCACTGTTGTACCCAGCATAGTATCCTCAGTATGCTGCCTCTTCACTGCATGTTCAGCCAAGTATCCCAGTCACCTGGCTTTTCTGTCCTGCCTCTAGGAGGCTGGGAGCAATCTTTGGTTTCCAATGTGCTTAGTGAAGCATAGGCAGCTGAGTGCACCCCAAACAGCAAGGAGTCTGAAGTCAGGCAGATCTGGTCATGGCCTTAGGCAAAGGCACTCAACCTTTTGGAGCTTTTGGTTTTCTCATCCATGAAGTGGCGGTAACTATTCCCACCTCACAGTATTGTTTAGACAATCATGCCTATGAGTCTCATATGGAAAGGTACTTTGTAAACTATGAATCCACATATGAAAATCACTATTATCATAACCATTCCAACATGTGGATAGGAGCATGAACCCCCTCTATATTTCTCTTTGGAATGTACCTGTCTGGAGAAGTGAGCTTGCAGGTGTGGCAGGGAAAGCTTAAGGTCAGGTAATCACTGGCCTGACTTAATCCTATACCCTTTCTAGAATTGTGGCAAAAATTAGAAAATAGAATTCTGGAGGTAGGAGGGGATGAATAACTCATTGGTGAGACTACTCCCTCTCCTTGTTACAGGTAAGGAATCCGAGGTCCAAAAGGGAGAGAGATTGGTCAGTTTCACACTGTGATTTAGTAACAGAGAGAAAAATGGAGGTAGGTGTCCTTGCCTGGATCCAGGAGTCTTTCCATGAAGCTTCCAGGACAGGAAATCCTTAGGCAAGTACAGGGCGTGAGGACAATGGCTGGTACCTGCAGGGCCAGCCTGCATTCAAGCAGGAGTCTGCCCCTCGCCCTCCTCACTGTGCTCCTAGCACCACCTGGCAGTAGCTCTTCCCCACACCCATCCTCCTTCCAGGTGGTGCTTCTCGATATAGAGAGCCCCTTGTTCTCAGAGTTCTTACAATACTTGCCTTTGTCATTTTCCTGGCCTCAATTTTATATAATCTGTTAATTTTATGCAACCCGGTGTGGTCGCTTAAGTTGCTCGTCTAAATTAGCTAATTTAATGGTCTCAACTGTAGTTGATTTTGTACCCTGAGGGCATTAGAGATGTCTGGAGACTCTTTTTGTTGTAGTTTTTGGTATCTGGGAGGGGCAGTTACTGGCATCTAATGGGTAGAGGCCATGGATGCTGCTAAACAACCTGTAGTGTATAAGATAGCACCTCACAATGAAGAACTGTCTGGTCCAACAGTTCAATAGAGCCAATGTTAAAACATCCTAACCTAGCCCATTTGCAGGCTTCTGCTTTTCTTTGGCCAGTGCATCAGTGGTCTGTGGGCTCTCTGTCAACTTGAATGTCTTTCTGTAACACTCTCAGTGGATTCAACATAGCAGCATCTTAGTAAATATGGCTTAGGCAGGGAATGGATCGATGGGCACATGACTCAGGCCAGGTGTGCAAGGGAAGGAGCACTGGATTATGAGCCCAGAGACCCACCAACAGGGTCACTGTAAGAGTTAGATGAGAGCCTCATCATCTCACCCACTGCATCTGTTTTACACTGTGGATTTGAAATGTAATTTCTTCTGTACAGAGGGTTTTCACAGTTTTTAAACCTTTATAAACTACTGAGATCGTTCAACCTTAAGATGCTTCTAGAACAAAATCCAGGTGAGGACTGCTCAGAGAAGGACATACATAGTGTAATAGGCTCAGAGAGTATGGTATAGAGTCTTCCGTCTTGGATTGAAAACTGACCTACCTGGCATCCTTCTCGTTTGGAAACTGTCCCCACTCAATCTCCCCATGCCCGTGTCACAGCAGTGAGCATCTCTAAGGCCTCTGGGTGTTCATGCCAGGGGTCGGGGGGATTCCTGCCCCTGCTCCCCATGTCAGCTTCCTCTGGCCACTAAGGAGGGCCTGTGTCAAATGCCAGCAGGAAATGGCCACTTGGCAGACTTAAACTCAAGAGCCTCTATATGCTGAGAATACACCACCAGTGTAGGAGCAGGGACTACCTGAGACCTGACTCAGTGAGATGGTCTGACAGCACCTGAAGGAGCAGCAGACAGAGGGAATCCAGCCGAGGGCACCGATCAGAGGCAAAAAAGAAGCCAAGGGAGAGACTGTTCAAGAAGAGAGCAAAAGTTTGATGTTAGTGATGAGTGACACTGGTTGTCTCTGAGTGAGTATATGTTCAATAAACATATGCTTGTAATTATTATTAGAATTGTCATTACCATCATTATTCACAGGTTGCCTAGGTTTGCAGAGGCAGGAGCAGGATCGAGCTAGTAGTTTAATATAACCATCAGTGTCAGGTGAGCTATTTCTGCTCATGACATGCTATTTGGCACAAAAACACATTTTACTCCAGTCACCCCCATGTTTGTATGGTTCACGTGGGGAATTGTTTGTATGGTTCAGAAGGGCAAGGGTGTGCCCCAAACCCCACAGCGAGTCACTTTGAGAATCAGCACACAATGAACATTGTCCTAAGAGAGTGAGGAGAAACAAACACACATAAACAAACAAATGAAGGAAGAAATAAAGAAACAAGCTCTTCCTAGCTCCAGCCTCTTAAGAAAGGAGCTGAACCTCACTAGGGGATGGGGAAATGAGACCCCCACCCCCTCAGTCGGCCTGTGAGCATGACCAGCAATCCAATAAGGCAGTACCCCGGCTGTGCCATTAGCTCATTAGGTGGAGGCGAAAGTCTGCATTGATCTGTTTATCTCTCTTGCCCCGCTGCTGGAGAAAGACCAGCTGTTTCCCTGAGAGCTGCCTTTCCTCTTGACTCATCACAAAGCACCAGGGGAGTCTGTTCCTTGTCCTTTTCAAGCTCAAGGTCACTGGAGTGCAGAGCAGGAGCTGGTGCCTTCTGAGAGTTCAGACATTGCATCTCCTCCCCCATCCTTTTAATTCTCCCCTAGTGACCCCTCGTGGATGTGAAGAATGTATTAGGAAGTCCTTGAGTTTGCAAGTGGACAAATCTTGGTTTGAACCAGTTGCTGCTATTTGCATACTGGCTCTATGGCCTTGAGGAATAATTTCTCCTCTCTGAGCCCCAATTTTCTGATTGTAAAATAAAGCTAATATTACATAGGTCATAAAATCATTACAAAGCTCCACTGAGGTAATCTATGAGATGACGGGCACAATGTCTAGTTCAGTGCGGGGCACTTAAGAAACATCAGCAGTACCTGCTCTGCCATCTCTGACTCACAGTGTTCTTTCAGGCAAAAAGAATAGAATGTCTATCAACCAGGGTTCACTCAGGGAGGTTCTGTGAGATTTGTGGGAAAAGATAGCTATTGCTGCCAAATAATGCTATTCATAAATAGCTCAGTCAGGATGGGCAACATCAAGGATGTATGATTTTCCACCCTGGATGCATCTGGTAAGACTTTTTAGTTAGCATATATATCTATTGTCTTATGGATGGCATTTTACTCTTGAAAACTAAATTGCTTAACAAGGTACAAGTTAATTTAATTCTTTAAAAATAGAGAGTAATTTATCAAAACACCAAGCATGTGACCTCTTGGTCAAATAATAATGGGGCCTAGGACATACTAGATAATAGAGGCAAAAGGTTTGTCTAAACTACTGCAATGACATACTTTTTATTTCATTACATGTTTCCAATTTAACTAATATCCACTTTAGATTTTCTAACATTTTCCTTCTTTTTATGCTACTCCCCAATTCTTAATTTAATATCATATTTAAACTATAAATATCCTCATTGCAAAAATTTATCAAAGTAGAAGAATTTAAATTGCTTCTAATTCCACAAGTTAATCTATCACCCTATTTCTCATGAACTTTTTCTTTAAGTTTTTGTATATTTTTAATAAAATGGGTGTTATACTGTATTTTTATTTTTTCCACTCAACACTATATCCTAACCATTTACCATGTTATTAAATATTATTTATAAGGATGATTTTAAGAATTACATAATATTCCACAGTAAGCGTGTATTATTTAAACATTTTTCTTATTGAACATTTAGATAATTTTTAATTCTTTACTATTATAGTGTACATATGTTTCTGTCTCTGATAATTTTTTTAGAATAGTATTCATTCCATTCTTGTGAAAGTCATTGACAATAGTTGATTATCTTTAAAGAAAAATGACCCCCTCCCAGTCTTGGTTTGCTTGTTATTTTCTTAAATAGAGTCTGGGATACCCCCTGGTGGTGATTAAAGAGCATCAACCAAACCTGTCTCATATGCCCTGATATGGGAATTCAAAGACTCTGGGTGCACAACCTTTGGAATTTGGCATATGCAAAGGACTTGTCTCTCATTCCTCCTTCTCTCTCTCTCTCTCTCTCTCACACACACACACACACACACACACACACACACACACACAGAACAACAAAAGTAAGGAAATTCAAGTGTAATAACCAAATGAAAAAAATCAAGAAAGCTCAGACCTAACATTGTTTCCAATTTGAAGCAAGGTCAGTGGCCCTGCCTACCTGCTACCCTGATGACTGTAGCATAAGGATGTTTCCTCTGTGGGTAGATGTGTCCTACACTAGAACTCTGCCCATCAGGAGACTAGAGGGAGCCCGATGGGAAAGTATGTGCTCTACCTGCAGTGGAACCATTTTCTCTGCACTCTCCTTTTCAGGTCTCACGGAAAACCTCTCTCTCTGGTATTCTGCAGATAAGCTGCCCTTGATCAGCAGTCATTCATCAAACATTCACTGAGCCCTTGCCCTGAGCTGGCTGTCAGACAGAGCTGAGTCAGACACAGTCCCTGCTGGGAAGGAGCTTATGGGCCAGTGGGAGAGTCGCCAGTTTGCCATACTGCCCTTCCTTTACTCACCTTTACTCTTTCCAGGCTCCAACAGCATTGCCTGGCCAGACAGTGTACTTTTCTATTGCCTTGCTTTGTTTTTGTCGTATCCTCTCTCAAGAAGGCCCTTCCTTTCTATCCCTCCTTATATAAATCCTGCCTCTATCAGACCAATTTAAATGCTTCCTCCCTAGGGAAGCCCTTCCTGATTCTCTCCACACTGAAGTCCCATGTGATTGTAAAATAAAGCTAATATTACATAGGTCATAAAAGCAGCTCTCCAGCTTTAGTGAGTGTCAGGGCGCCAGGAGGACTGGATCCCCTCCATTGTTTCCAATTTAAAGGATCTGGGGTGTTGCCTAAGCATGTGCACTTCTTTATATATATATATATATATATATATTATTGATTTTTTATATAGCAGAAGGGAGAGGGATAGAAAGTCAGAAACATCGATGAGAGAGAAACATCGATCAGCTGCCTCTTGCACACCTCCAACTGGGGATGTGCCCGCAGCCAAGGTACATGCCCTTGACCGGAATCGAACCCGGGACCCTTCAGTCCGCAGTCCGATGCTCTATCCACTGAGCCAAACCAGTTTCGGCAGCATGTGCACTTCTAACAAGTCCCCAGGTGACCCCGATTCTGCTGCCCAGGGAGCACAGTGTGAGAACCACTTGCCTTAGTACTTTTGAGCACTAAGAAGTGCCAAGCATCGTGCTACATGCTGGCAACATGATAGTGACCAAGACAGTCCTTGTCCTAAAGGATAGCAGAGGGGAGGTGGGGGAAGATAAACAAACAGGACAACTCTTTGCTGTTCCAGAGGAGTGTAAGGAGTGCTCCAGACCCACACATACAGGTGCAACTGTCCCTGTGCAGTTGGGAGGGCTGATATCTTCCCAAAAGGGGTAGCATGTGAGCTGCCCTCGCCGGGATGACTAAAACTTCACATGCATCAAGGCACATAAGTACAAAAGGACACCACATTTCAGAGTTCTACAAAAGATTCATGGGTGTGGGGCCTGGGGAGGATGGGCAGTCCTTGGAAACCTGAATGTGATAGGAGATAAAGTTGGAGAAGTCAGCATAGAGGCATTGAATGACATGCTAAGAAGATTTGATTTTATCCTTCAGATAATGAAGAAATAAAGAAATAAAAACAAAAAGAACA
This sequence comes from Antrozous pallidus, assembly GCA_027563665.1. NCBI lineage: Eukaryota > Metazoa > Chordata > Mammalia > Chiroptera > Vespertilionidae > Antrozous > Antrozous pallidus. The sequence goes on along the minus strand of CM050508.1, from coordinate 176,020,021 downwards.
TGGTATAGGTCTTCTTATGGAAGAAGCAGTCTGACTTCAGGGGAAGTTTAGGCTGCCAGTGGCACAACTGGAGGAGTGAGGCCAGCGTGGAGGCCGTGGAACTGTCTGAGCAGGAAATGGTGAGCACTGGACTGAAACATTGGGGTAGAGAGTACCCAGCAGATTTGGGAGACCTGGACATCTCAGGGGAAATGCAAGGTCTTTGGAGCCATAGCTCAGCCCTTTTTCCCTCCACTCCTCCTCTAACCACCTCACTGGCCTCCTTTGCTTGCCTACCTCCTATAACTAGGTCCTGCTGGTCTCTGTTGTAGAGCACATATCTCCCCAAGCCTCTGTCTCAAATTCCATTTCCTCTCAAGGACTGTAATCCTGCCTCTTCCAAATCTGCGTTTCTTATCAGATCTGTGGTCCCTGCTTTGTGATACCATCTTAACTGAGGAGCCTTAGGTCATTCAGTTGGACCACATGCTCTCTCGGATTTCTTAACTATCAAGTAGGGAAAATAGTACTTACTTCTTCACTGCATTCATTACTATTTTTGTGAAGATCAAATGCCCTAATAGATGTGAAAAAGTTTTGATGTCTTACTATTGTCATGAATCTGTAGCTTCCTTTGGAAGCCACTTGCAAGAACTAAGAATCCTCATTTTGATAAAAATTGATCTTGCAGTTTGTGCAGAACCTTATAATTTAATCTAAGGAAATTCAAGTTATACAATCAGGAATGAGTTTGCAAAAGTAAGCCAAACAGCACCAGAAATCAAGGCATCGTTTAGGGAGTTTGAAAATGATGTTGTTATTTAATCACTCAATAAATATTTATGAAAACCTATTCTGTGCCAGGCATTAATCTTAACACTTGGGATACATCAGTGATCAAAGTGTACACCCTCCTGAAGCTTATAGTTTACTAGTGGAAACAGACAATAAGCATAAATGCATTAAATAGAACATTAGAAGGAAGCAAATACTATTTTTATAAAAGCAAAAGAAGACATAGGAGGATATTTACCTCTTTTCTGTGATATACTTAGCTCATTGTTGAAATGGAATACACAAATAAATGCTTCCTTTGATTTTGCTTATTTTTTCTTAATACATGATAATTAATGAAACTGTATTCACTAAACAAAACTTAGAAAATTCAAGAAGATAGAATGACAGTAATGCTGGTGATGATGATGGAGATGGTGGTAAGAAGAAGAAGAAAGCTCCACTATACCCATCATCCAGAAACAGTCATTATTATTATTTGGGTGTGTATCTTTTTCTGCAATGGATTAATTATATAGGGTGGGGAAAATATAGGTTTATAGTTATTTGCATGGAAAATTATACAATAATTAATAAATGATAATATAAGAATAAACTCTGTTTCTTGTACTCACAACTGTAAGCCTACTTTTGCATAAACCATTATTATTCACTGCTATTCTATATGTTTACTTCTTCATTCACTAAACTTCTTCATTAATCATCTCACTTGCAAAAGGATCCCTGAGAGGCATATGGAAAAATAGAAAAATGCAGATTTGAGATACAGTCTTTGCCCTGCCTTTCCCAGCCATTTGGCCTTAAATAAGTTATTGAACTTCTAGAGTCTTCATTTCTCTATCTGTAAACTGGAGACTGTGATGTCTTACCCAGTGCTGTTCTGAGCATTGAATGATTTCAGTGAGGTAGGGCTGGACCACACCTGACACACAATCAGGACTTCATTAAGTATGGATTCCCTTCTCTTTTTTTCATTCACTTAACACATTATGTATTTGGCCTTATGCTAGTGGGAAGACACAGCCCCACTCTCTTGGAGTTTAGCATCTGGCTAAGTCAACTATCTTAGGAAGAAGGAGTCAGGAAGGACATCCTCCTAAACTGAAAAGTAAATCGGAGCTAGTCAGACATAGACTTAGGGAAGGTAGTCCAGGCTAGTTCAAGACCCCAAAAGCAGGAGAAAATAAGTACTGGAGAAAGTCCAGATGGCTGGAACGTGGTTAGGGAATGATAAGAGAAGTCAACCAGGGGATACCAATTACAGGTGGTTCAGATCCTGAGAACAGTATTTCCCTGAAGGAATCTGGACAGGATCTGCATGGGGAATTGGGGCTTTAGGATCAAGCAGAATCTATAGAAATAGTTCATTAAAAACTTGGCCTCATGATTAATTAGGATAGTTATTTAATGTGTATCAGAGAATACATTTCCCAAACTAATAACCTTGATTCAGTCTAGTGAGAAAATTTTTTTCTCATTTGGCAATTTACATGAAAGGTCTTATAGAGATTTAAAAGTTGTACCAATACCCATTATACATTTAACAGATTTTCTTTAAGGAAGAAGAATAAGAATGCCCTCTTTCTCTCATTCTCCACGCACATACTAAGCAGAAACTTGTAGTCAGGCCCCGTGCCAAGTTTAGGAACGCAGATGAAAGAGTCCCCGCTGGCAAAAGTTTCAGGTCCAGTGAGGAAAACAGTCAAGTAAACAGACAATGGCAGACAGTATGAGAAGTAGGATAGATGCCAACAAGGGGCGCAGAGGAGAGCACAGGTAATGGGGTCCTTAAGGAACAGGAGGCTCACGATGTTAACTCAACCACAAGGTTTCTCTTGGCTCTGAAGAAATCCTATTATTCAATATTTAACAAATGTTTTCTTTCTTTTTTATCAAAAGGTTATTGGCAAACCTCTGAGTAACACATTTGGATTATTAAGGGAGACCTGACAGCCTTGATGGTTATCAACAATGTCCTTTAGTCCCACAAAGCTGATAACCAGAAATGACTCTTGGAATATTGTTTATCCCTGGCACTGAGACAAAAATAAAAATAAAAAAATAAAAATTGCACAGTTTTTAATAATAATAATCTTGTCCTTATTTTAAAATCATTTAAAATATACAGTAGTCTATATATAATGTATATGTATATACATAGATATCACAGTTTCCTTATCCACTCATCTGTTGATAGACATTTAAGTTGTTTCCATAAATAATGCTGAAATGAACATGGCAATGCAGATAGCTCTTCAGTATACTGATTTCATTTATTTTGGCTACATACTACAAAGTGGGATTGCTGAAATGTAAAGTAGTTGCATTTATTTATTTATTCACTAGAGGCCCGGTGCACGAAATTCACGCATGGGGGCAGCAGGTGTCCCTCCGCCCAGCCTGCACCCTCTCCAATCTGGGACTCCTCGAGGGATGTCTGACTGCCCGTTTAGGACCGATCTTAGGCTCCCAATTGCTTGCCTTCTTTTCCTGATTGCCTCTAACTGCTTCTGCCTGCCAGCCTGATCACCACCTAATCACTCTCCTGCCAGCCTGATTGATGCTAACTGTTCCCCTGCCAGCTTGTTTGTCCCCAACTTCCCTCCTCTGTTGGCTGGTCACCCCTCACTGCCCTCCCCTGCAAGCCTGGTCCCCCTAACTACTCTCCCCTTCAGGCCTGCGTCCTCCCGTCAAATGCCCTACCCTGCAGGACCGGTTGTCCCCAACTTTCCTCCTTTGCCAGCCTACTCACCCCTAACTGCTCTCCCCTGTAGGCTTGATTGCCCCCAACTGCCTTCCCTTCCAGGCCTGGCCCCTCCCAACTGCCCTCCTTGCTGGCCATCTTGTAGTGGCCATCTTGTGTCCACATGTGGTCAACCCTTGTGTGTTGGAGTGATGGTCAATCTAAATATTATTCTTTTATTAGATAGGATAGAGGCCTGGTGCATGAGTGGGGGCCAGCTGGTTTGCCTGAAAGGGTGTCCCAGATTAGGGTGGGTGTTCCTTTGGGGCATGGGGTGGCCTGGGTGAGGGGCCTGTGGTGGTTTTCAAGCTGGCCACACCCCTCAGTGACCCAAGTGGAGGCCCTGGGATCTGGGATTAATTTATGTTCTACAGTTGAAACTTTGTAGCCTGGAATGGAGCCAAGCCTCCTGCTCGCTCTGTGGCTACAGCCATTTCTCTTGGGATATTTACCTTTTATAACTGAAACTTTGTAGCCTTAAGCAGAGGCCAAGGCAGGCCAGGTTCTGCAGAAAGCTTGGCTTCCTCCATTGCCAGGGGCAACCCTAGCCGCCTCCTCTCTCCAGTTCCATGGCTGCCACCATTTCTTTTGGGATTCTATAATTGAAACTTTGTAGCACTGAGTGGAGGCCTGAGCCTGCCAGGGTGTGCAGAAAGCTTGGTTTCTTCTGTTGCTGGGGAAGCCCAAGCCTCCCTCCTGCTCTCTGTGGCCACAGCCATTTTGGTTAGGAGTTAATTGCATATCACTCCTGATTGACTGGTGGGTGTGACAGGTGGGTGTGGCAGGTTGGCGTGGCTGATGGGCGTGGAGAAGGTACAGTCGATTTGCATATTACTCTTTTTTTAAAGATGGGATTTATTTATTTATTTATTTATTTATTTATTTATTTGGAGACTTTATAATGTTTTCCATGGTGATAGTGCCAATTTACTTTCCCACCAACAGTGCAAAAGAGTTTCCTTTTCTCTACATCCTCACAACACTTACCCTTTGTCATTTTAATAAAAGCCATTCTAATAGATGTGAGATAGTATCTCATTGTGGTCTTAATTTGCGTCTCCTTGATGATTAGTGATATTAAGCACTTTTTCATATTCCTGATGGCCATTTGTATTTCTTCTTTTGAGCAATGTCTTTTCAGGTCCTGTGCCCATTTTTTAATTAAGTTATTTGTTTCTTTGCTATTTAGTTATATGAACCCCTTATCTGATACATGGTTTACATTTTTTTCCCATTCTATAGGTTGCCTTTCTACTCTGTTAGTTTTCTCTGTTGTACAGAAGCTTTTTAGTTTGATGTAATTCTATATCTCTGTTTTGGTTTTGGTTGCCTGTGCTTTTTGTGTCATATCCAAAAAGTCGTTGTTTAGACTAATATCACAAGGCATATTTCTTATGTTTTCTTCTAGCAGTTTTTTTTTATTTTCAGGTCTTACATTTAATTTGCTAATCCTATTTTGAATTGAGTTTTGTATATTATGTGAGATAAGGGTTAAAATTCATTATTATACATAAGAATATCCAGTTTTCCTAATATTTTTTGAAGGGAGTATCCTTTTCTATTAGCATCCTTATTAAAGGTTAGTTTACTAGCGGTATTTACTTTTGAGTTTTCTAGTCTATTTCATTGGCCTATAGGTCTTTTTTATTTATTGTTTTTGGCCAGTACTATACTGTACTGTTTTCATTACTATAGCTTTATATTTTGTAATTAGGAAACACGATGTCTAGAAATTTTAAAATTAATCCCATTCATCTATTTCTTCTTTGATTTCCTTCATCAATGTTTTATAATTTTTGGTGTACTGACCTTCACTTTTTGTTGTTGGTTATTCCTAATTATTTTATTCTTTTTGTTGCTATTGAGAATGGAATTATTATTTTCTTAATTTATTAATTTTTTCTTTGAGTAATTCATTGCTTGTATATAGAAACAACTGATTTTTATATATTAATATTGTTTCCTACAATTGTACTAATTTGTTTATTAGTTCTAAATAGTTTTAGGGGGTTTTGATAGCGTTTATATGTGCCTAGATTTTTGTTATATGTACAAGGCCAGAAACTAATGCATAACATGGCCACATCTGGGCAAGTACTTCTAACTTGTCTTCATCTTTTCTTACTTCAGTGTATTTTGTTTTAACACTCACTATGATAACACCTTCACTTAATACTTATAAAACATTGAAACTTCTAGGACTTTGCTGTGATGGTAAGATAACAGGCCAGAGTATGTTAAATTAAACATTCCAGAAACTGAGGGGTGGAAGTTTGCTCAAATTATTGGATCAGTTGTCATTTTTAAAATCTTTATTGTTGAGATTATTACAGATGTTTCTCTCCCCTACCCCCATTGCCTTTCTCCACCCAGTTCCTGCCCAACCCCAGGCCTTTGCCACCCTATTGTCTGTGTTCATAGGTAATGCATATATGCATATAAAATCTTTGTTTAATTTCTTTCTGCCCCACTCCCACCCCTTTCCCTCTGAGAATCATCAGTCTGTTCAATTTCCATGTCTCTGATTCTATTTTATTCACCAGTTTATTCTGTTCATTAGATTTCTTATTCATTATTTTGATTTTTAGATTTGATTATTAATAGGTGTGTATCTGTTAACATTTTGTTGTTCATATTTCTTCCTTTTTTTCTTCTTCTTCCTCTTCTTAAAGAATACCCTCCCTTCAACATTTTATATAATACTGGTTGGGTAATGATGAACTCCTTTAGCTTCTTCTTACCTGTGAAGCTCTTTATCTGACATTAAATTCGAATGATAGCTTTGCTGGACAGAGTAATCTTGGTTGTAGGTCCTTGGTATTCATCGCTTTTGATATTTCTTGCCACTTCCTTCTGGCCTGCATGGTTTATGTTGAGAAATCAGCTGACAATCCTATGGGCATGCCCTTGTAATTGCTTTTCTATTGCTGCTTTTTTCTCTCTGTTTTTAGCCTTTGGCATTTTAATTATGTCATGTCTGACTGTGGGCCTCTTTGGGTTCCTCTTTTATGGGACATTCTGTGCTTCCTGGACCTGTAAGTCTATTTCTTTCACTGGGTAGGGGAAGTTTTCTGTCATTATTTCTTCAAATAGGTTTTTAATATCTTGCTCTCTCTCTTCTTTTAGCACCCCCATAATTCGAATGTTGGTATGCTTGAAATTGTCCCGGAGGCTCCTTACACTATCTTCATATTTTTGTATACTTTTTTCTTTTCTGATTGGGTGTTTTTTGTTTTGTTTTTTTGCTTCCTCATATTTCAAATTATTGATTTAATTCTCAGAATCACCTAGTCTACTGTTGAATCCCTGTATATTATTCTTTATTTCAGTCAGTGTATGCTTAGTTTCTGACTGGTCCTTTTCACTTTTTTTCTTCTTTTCTTTTTTGGCATTCTCACTAAGATCATTGTAAGTCTTACTAAATACCTTGGAGGTTTCCAGAGGATTCCTGAGTAACATTACAACTGTGGTTTTTGAACTCTATATCCAGTAGTTTGCTTTCTTCCATTTCTTTCATTTGTGACATGTTTCATTGTCTCTGCATTTTGGCTGTTTCCCTGTTTGTTTCTATGTATTGGGCAAAGCTGCTATGTCTCCTTAAGTTGGTAGAGTGGTCTACCCTGTTCTATAGGGAACAGTGGATCAGCCTCTCCCACCTGAGCTTGGCATTCTAGGTGCACCCCTATGACCAAAGTCTTGTTGTAGTTGAGACTTGATTGCTGTTGGTATCACTGGGAGGAATTGATCTCCAGCCCAATTAGCTGTGAGGACCAGCTGTGACTACAGTGGGAGGGCTACTATGCAGGAGACACCTCTATTGAACAGGACTTGTTTCATTGGGGTTTTAGTGCTCATTGTGTCTGCCCCATAGGTGTGTTGCTTATGGATGTGTAGAGTTGTAATCTGGTGTGGTCTGACACTGACCACTGGGTACTCTGGCTCTTGGGTCTCCAGAGAGGTGCAAAGTCAACCACTGCTTGGGGCCACCCAGCAGGAGCTTCAGAGAAATTTTCAGTTTCCTTCTCTTTCTATCAGGTTTGAAGTGCCCAGATGAGGCCCAACCTTGAAGCAAGGCAGGCTGGTGCTGGGCCTTTTATTGATAAGTTTGGGGCTCCCTAACCCAGCTGCAGCTTGTTTAAGATATTTTAGCCTGAGCAAGGACAGGGTATTCATATGCAAAAGCTGCTGCACATATCTGAGGGAATCAGATGGGCTTAGGGAATCACCAGGGCTGAGCAAACAGAAATGGCTGCCAGTCAGCCCTGCGACCAGGGAAGACCCAGCATAGGAACAATGATCCCTGTGAGCAAAGCTTCCCCAGAGTTCCTGCCCCAATGCCAGACAATCCACTTGTGTCTTGTCTGTAACTGTTGTGTCCTCCAGAGCCTCAACCTGGAGCTGGAGCTCAGAGGAAGTGAGACTGTGTATGTTTGTTCTTGGCCTCTTTAAAAGGAACACCTGGGTCTTCAGCAGCCTCAGTGATGCTGAGCCCCAATCCCTGATGGTTTTTACAGTCCAGCCCATAGTTACAAGGACTTCTCTTCCCAGCTCTGGGTCCCTAGGCTAGGATCTGGGGGAAGGAGGGGCTGGGACTCCTTGCTCCTCATGGGTGCCCTCCACAGAGATGATTTCTCTCCTGATTAAAAAAGTGGCACACTTAGGTGTGGGGCCAGCCAGTTCCGAGCCTCCACACCTCCTATCAGTCTCAGTGTGTTTATTTCTCTAGTTGTAAGACTTCCCTTCAGCCAGCTTTCCAGCAGTTCTGGATGATGGTTGTTCTATATTTTAGTTTTCATTTTGATGTGGTTGCTAGTACAGGCATTTACCTTCACTGCTATATTGGTTCCTCCTCCAACTTATCATTTTTTATACCAAATTTCTGCTGATGTGAGGATGTAAGATACTACATTCTTACCACTTTTATTTCTATTATTTCTACATGTATTTTTATGGTATAATTTCCAAGGTATGGTAATTTCTTTTTCTGAGTCAAGAGATAAGGCACATACAGACATAGATAAATATGCTGAGACAAGTAGTATAACAGAGTTTGCAATTTATTTACTTGAGTTCAATAGACATTCACTAAGCACCTATTAGAAAAGCATCCAGACTACTATTTGAATCTTGGCCCTACCACATGGCTTCTGTGTATCATTGCCCTCTGTGAGCCTGTTTCCTTACTATAGACAGTGCCTGGGAAGGCACATGGACATTTCTTTAATTATTGTCAGTTGAAATCAAGGTGACAGGCAAAGCCATGACCTGGGAACATGTTTTGCCAAAAAGGCAAGAATGTGATCAGCTTGACCTTCATTTCATCCCAGGTGTCCCGGAGTGTGAATATAGTCAAGCACCAAGAATGCTAGGGCCTACTCAAGAATGCAAATAACCTCCTTTGTCTTAAATTTTGGTGAAACTTCCTGGGGTGTAAATAAACATGCTGCATAAGCTCTGGGTCCCTGCCCTCCATCAGAGAGGACAATGGTTCCATCCGGCTCCCAGCTTTTTTTTCTGTCTCTTCATCTTGTTTCTTTTTTTCTTTTATTTCTCAATCCCCAGCCACCTCTATTCAGAACTGGTTCATCTTTCTTTCCATACCAGACGCAGAAAAGAGAGACCCTACCCTATTCCTTGATTTGGGATAATGTTAACTACCCCCATGACTATTAATAAGATTAAATTAAACAATGAAAAAAGTGGCTCTCAACCCTGGCTGTGTCTTAGTTTTACTGGAAAGGTTTGAAAACATACTCCTTCCCCTAGAGCAGTGGTTCTCAACCTTTCTAATGCTGCAACCCTTTGATACAGTTCCTCATGCTGTGGTGACCCCAACCATAAAATTACTTTCAATGCTACTTCATAACTGTAATTTTGCTACTATTAATGAATCATTGGCAGGGTCACCTAAGATCATCAGAAAACACATATATTTACATTACAATTCATAACAGTCACAGCATTAGAAAGGTTGAGAACCACTGTGTGATTTAATTGGTTTAGTGGGAGGTCAGAGCTCTAAGAGTTTTCAAAACTCCCCAGGTATTTGTAATGTGCACCCTGAGTTTAGAACATCGGAGGTGGATGCAAGTTTCTGGCTCAATGCCTGACATTTTCTGAGAAACCCTGACCTCTTATGTGCAAGATTGTTTGGCACTGAGGACACAGCTCAGACACACTCCTGTTCCCAAGATGCTCCCAGATTCTGTGGGAAAACGGACAAGGAAAGACATCAGTGCTCTACAGTGTAATCAGTACAATGAGAGATTTAGGTAAAGAAGAGAAGCCATGATGAAAAGATATTGATTTCCTCAGAGAATCTAGGGCTCTCGGTAATGTATTACAATCACTGTTGGTTGTGATTCCATCTGGACACATGACCCAAGTTCTGTCTGGCTCTGCACTAACCTACTGTGTGTTTATAGGCAAATCTTTTTCTCTCACTACTGCTTGACTTAACTCACCTGTTAAATATCATCAACAAAAAGGTGGTTCATAATTCTTCCTCTACCCTACCTGACAAGGCTGCTAGGACATGAAAGCATGAGGAAACATACAGTTCATTATATGCATGTTTCTCTGAGGGAGAACCACTGCTTTTGCATCAGCATTTAAACACGGTGAAATCTCTTCCATAGTAAAGTAAACCAAAACAATAACTTCCTCAATTCCATGGCCCCTCCAGGTTCTCTCTACCACCTTCTTCCACTCCTCTTCCTTCTACCTCACCCTTCACAGACAAAAGATTCTTAAAAGTATTTACTACACTTGCTATTACTTCCTCATTTCCCACTCATTTTTCCACCCTTCACAGTCTGGCTTCTGTTTCTCTCAACTCTTCGTGAAGCTGCTCTGGGCAAGGTCATCAGATGCTGTTCTGGTTTTACATATGATACCACTGACCATTCCCTTCTTCAGGGAACTCTGTTTCCCATGGGCTTCTGTGGCAGAGTATTCTTCTGGGCACCTGACCATCTCCTTGGCCATAACACACCAGTCTCCTTTTCTAGCAATTCTAACTGTTGTCAGATGAGGGAATTTTTCAGGGTTCTGTTCTAGGGTGTCTTCTCTTTTTAATCCTGCACAACCTCCATCATAATTTCATTCCCTCTCTTGGCTTCAACTCCCATCTCTCTGCAGCAGACACCCCAATCTGTGCTTCAGTCCTTGGCTTTCTTTGGCTCTCCAACTCTTTCTATCCAATTTACCACTTAACATCTCCATGTGATAAAGCACAGGCACATCAATTGTATTTTTTTATTGATTAAGGTATTACATATGTGTCCTTATACCAGGCCTGCAAAGGAGGGCAGTTGGGGGCAATCAAGCCTGCAGGGGAGGGCAGTTAGGGGTGACCAGGCTGGCAGAGGAGGGAAGTTGGGGGCAAACAGGCTGGCAGGGGAACAGTTAGATATCAATTAGGTTGGCAGAGTAGTGGTTAAGGGGTGATAAGGCTGGCAGGCAGAAGCAGTTAGGGGCAATTAGGGAGGCAGGCAGGCGAGCAGTTTGGAGCCAGCAGTCCTGGATTGTGAAAAGGATGTCCGACTGCCCGTTTAGGCCCGGTAGGATTGGGCCTAACTGGGCAGTTGGACATCCCTCGAGGGGTCCCAGATTGGAGAGGTACAGGCTGGGCTGAGGGACACTCACCCCCCGCCCCATGCACAAATTTTGTGCACCGGACCTCTAGTAAATGAATAAATGACGAATAATGAATAAATGGAAAAAATAAAATACAGTGTCTGCTCTCTAGCAGCTAACAATTTAGTGGGGATGACAAATATGGGTACAATTTTATATAATAAAGATACAATATGCAAATGGTCGTTATACTGTAAAGCATAATGACTGACTGTGTAATGACCAGATCATGGATTAGCAGGAGGGTGGGGCAGTGAGCTACAAGCGGGCGGTGGAGAGCGGAGGAGGCAGGGCAGCAAGCTATGAAGGGGGGTGTGGGGGCAGGGTCTGGGAGAGCTACAGGAAGATGGGGCAGCAGGCGGAGAGCTACTGGCACACGGATTGATGCACAGGGCTACTAGTTATCTATAACACAAGGTGAATGGATTAAGTAGTAACTCAGGCTGCAAAGTACTGAGAAGACAAAAAGGAGAAATTACTTTCAGTTGGCAAGATGGGTGGAGATATTTCAAATGAGACAGCATTGGAACCAGCCCTTATTAAAATATTAACTAATAATTTGAATGATCATAATTACTGTATGTGAGTCCTTATATTGTATTAGGCATTATGTTAAATACTTTAATATCTTAGTTATTCCTTCCATTGACTTATAAGTTGGTCCTTTTCATTTCAAATTTATGTACAAGGAAACAGAAAGGTAAAATTTCTTAAGTAAGTTCCTCAGCTAGATAGTGGAGGAGCTAGAACCTCTCATGGGCAGGAATTGTGTTGCATTCTCTTTTCAGTCCTGCAGCCTAGCCCAGGGCCTGGCACTGTCATCAAATCAGATTGACATGTTTGGGAATCTACCCTATAGTGTGGCAATTATAGCGAATAATATTGTATCATATACTTGAATGTTGTTAAGAGAAAAGCTCTAAAGTGTTATCATCACAAAAAGAAATGTTAACTATTTGACGGGCAGTAGCTAGTACTATGGTGGTCATCATTTTGCAATATATAAATGTATCATAACAATACACTGTGTGCTTTAAATTCACACAATTATTTGTCAATAATAGCTCAATAAAGCTACAAAAAAACTAAACTAAAAATAGTTATCAAATGAAACAATAAATGGGAGAACATTAACCTTAAGAAGTAAATTCAAAAGCAAGATGAATGAGTTGGATAGAGTCAGAAGCAGGCTGTGTTCTTTTGAAAAGGTCTCATAAAATGGATACATAAAAAATACCAAAAAACAGAAACATCCAAGGACCCTATTTACTATTAGTCAATAACACTGTAACACATCTGTGCTGACTCAGCCTTCTGCTCCAGAGCAGCCCTGCTTCCTAGAAATGAAGGCAGCTCAAATGCCAAGGAATGCTTTACTGATGTGGTATCCATTAGTCTTGGTAGTAAATACTGGAAGGGATATAAATAACCCACAACAGAAAGGAGCTTGCATGGAAACAAGTCCATTTGGCAAAAATACTTAAATGGCAAACAGCCACTACGGCGGTCTCCTCTCCTCTCCTGAAGGTCATTTCCATGGGAATGCCTCCACACTGAAGCCAATGGCCAGGCACCCCAGGGCACTTCACTGAAGGGAAAAGAGCAGGTCAGAACTGTCATTCTTTCTCTTGCTTCTGTCACCCCTTGATTTGCTTGCGAGATTCCTAAATTTGGTTGTGAGCTGACTGTTTTGGCTATCTTTCTTAATGCGATAGTCAGATAGGGTTAATGAAGTTCAAACCTTTGTCACAACACTAGAAGAGAGTATCAAAATCAAGGTTTATGGAAAAGCAAGAGGACTTAAAATGAACATTCTCCATGGAATGAGAAATGTATACTGGTAACCATAGAGGATACTGGAACATAAACAGGAATGTATCCCAAGGCATTTAGTGGAATTCGGGCATAAGCCTTCAGTTCTGTCTCAATTAGAAATCAATTCTAATTGGCTGCTGTAGCTGGAGAATGGCATGCATTCCCAAGGTTCTGTTCTTCTCTCTTCCTATGCTGTATAGGCCTTGCCCTCTTCCTGTCTTTCATGTGTTGACTGTTTTTGCCCCTAGAAAGTTTGGTGTTGAAATATCAGTTCCTAGTAATAGGAGTCTTATTATTTGAGGTAAAATTTTAGTCCCTGCTTAATTGTTTGTTTACTCCACATTTACTTTATTTTCAGTCCTCAATAATAGTGTTCCTGAACACAATTTGCATTTCTTCAGTATATTCTACAAAATGCCCACTGCTTATGCATCTTTTCCATGGACATGGTTTCTCACTGTGTGTGTTTGGGAGGCCTGCATCCCTCTGTGACTAACCTGAGCAGGCTGCAGCCAATGGCTGTGACTTCTGCCACCACTGTCAGTTGGATGGGGAAGGAAAATTTGCCTTTGATCCTTTCAACAGGAAGCACACATTCCTTTTTGGGTCCTGAGATGAAAACAGACATAACCACCATGATCATCATGGCATTTCTTATGTCATGTTAACTACTGTGTAGTCAAGCACATGCACTCAAAATAGCCCATATTCCCCAACAGTCTAAATGCTCCAGTCCTTATTCAACCCTATTTACCTCACTTTGGGCATACTCAAACAAACACAGCTCTTTAATTGGAGGATTTGCAGGAGGCAGGCCCAGCAAGCACTACGACTGCATGGAAAAGTCAAGCATCATTTATAAGCTAGCCAGACAAAGCAAAGGCAGGGTGATTTTAGAGAAGATGCAAAAATGATCCTGCAAAAACAAGTCAGGGCAAGATTGATTTATGTTTAGCTTGGCCTATATATGAACATAAGAAAAGGTATGATATATACTAATAAAGCTTTGGTATTTGTTAGGCGGTCTGAAAACTAGCATATATGGGAAGACTAGGGCTCCAAGGGAGGATCAACTCTGGAGTAACAGACCCAGAGGTAGGTTCAATTTGCAACTACTCCCTTTTCTAGCTGTAGAATGGGAAAAGTATCTAACCTCTCTGAGCTTCAGTTTTCTTCACTGCACAATGAAAAATATTTCTAATTCGTAGGGTGATGTGAGAATAAAATGAGATAGCAAATAGAGGCACTAGCTCACTGCCTGGCACATTGCAAATGCTCAGTATACTAAAATATTGTTATTCCCATAAACCTTTGGACAATTTAGACTATATAAGATATGTGTGTGCTTGAAAGTGCCATTGCAATAATATCCCTAATAGAGAATCTGTTTTGTTGTCAGGGAGATTCACAACTTGCCTATAACATTAGGGCCTTGTCATAGGATAGCAGGAAGAAGAGAAAAAGGAAATGCTGTCTTGGTTGAGCCTTTTCTCCAGAGGCGACTTCCATAATTACTTTGGATGCCTGAGCTTAAAGTTTGCCAGCCCATGAATTGGGGGGACTCTGTGAGGGTTAGTTGACTTACTATGAAGTGATTGGAATTTGGCATAACCATAGGATGTCAGCTGGGACCTGGAGGGATGAGTCACAATTTGGTGGAGTACTGTTCTCTCACAAGGTCAGAACCAAGTAACTGCCTTCCCCAAAAGAACAGTCATAATAGGAGTAGCTCCTGGAGGGGCCTGCACAAACTTTGGAGTAAGGGGGAGAGGAAGTAGCATGAAAGTTTCACAGAATAATTTTAGAAGTTAACTTCTTTCCTTAGCCTTGCTTTCAAAAAATACTCACTGCGCGCACGCGCGCGCGCACACACACACACACACACACACACACACACACACACACACACACAGCTCTGTTGACCTCTATACTTCTGCTTTAGCAGTTCTTTTTATCCTTTTTTTCTATATATATTTTAAAGTTTTAAAAATCGTAGTACATATGTGTCTTTTCCCCCCCATTAACCTCCCCCCAGGCTCCCCTAACCCCCAGCACATGCCTTCACCTGCCCCCCCACCCCAGTATCTTGTATCCATTGGTTATGCTTATATGCCTATATACAAGTCCTTCGGTTGATCTCCCACAGCCCTCGTCCCCCACCCTCCCCTGTCTTTCCACTGTAGTGTTTGACAGTCTGTTCAATGCTTCTTTGCCTGTGTATCTATCCTTTCCCCCCCATTTCTTTTTTCTTTCAAATTTTGCACCTGCATACTAGATATAAACATATAAGAACAAAAAATGTTTGAGTCTTAGTTTCAGTGTCCAACAGTTCTGAGTCCCAGTTTCAATGTCAATGTACAGCTGCTGACTGTTAGCATGGCAAGGTGTTGTTAGCATCTTCCATCTCTGGCCTGTCTTTGCAGTTGGGACAGACTGTCAGTTCCTTTTTGTTGTAAGAATCCATATTGTCTTGAAATTGTTTTCTGAAAATATACAAACATATTCTCGACCAAAAGTTAATAAAGGAATCTTTTCTATAAATTAGACTTGGGATTCTTTTTATTTTTGCCCAAATGATTTTCCTTTGGCTTATTTTGACATCTTGTGTGTTTTTCATGGGTGTCCTGCTGTTAGCATTACAAATGGAAATTAATTTCCTGAAGTAAGAATTTTCTAAGTGTAGTTTACTTACAAGATATTCTTCCTTACATGATATTACCCCACTAACCCCACCTTTTTTTTTAATGGGGCTTTTGGAAATTTTATACTGCAGTCTTGGTAACTATAAATTTTAATTTTTGCACAAAAATATGACCACTTTAGGTTCTTTGCATATTTTACGAAGAGATGAACTACTAATAGAAATTTTAGTTAATATTTTAGTAACAGCTTTTTGTCCAGTACACTTAAATTTTCTTGAGTATTCACTTATTTCAATTAGTCAATTTAAATTAATCTGAAAACTTGATTACTATTTTACTGTCAAATTTAATACTCAAACAATAATCTTAGTTTACCCTGTAAATATTTGTGGCAAGGATTATTTGCATTCTTGAGTAGGCCCTGAGCATTTCTGGTGCTAGATTTATATATAGATGCTGGATTTAGATATAGGGCTGCTGTTGCTGGCCAAGTCTCTGTCTGTAACCTGGGTCTTGATCTGAGCTCTGCATGGGAGGCGAAGCAGCGGTGGGGGCAGGAGACTTTCCACAGAAGGGGTGAGAGTTCAGGCCCCTGCAAAGTTAGGGGAGTGAGGATCTGTGCCCCACCTCTGTTGACCTTTAAATTCTCTCCTGATGACCCCTCTGTGGTTGTGCCTGTCTTAGGTTGTTCCTTCCCTTAGGAATCTTACCCGTCTCTGGCTAACCAGCCATCCTCCAGGGCCAAACAGGGTGATCTGAGGTTCAGTTCTGTCTCTTTGGTAATGTATGCCCCTGTGGCCTTCATGCCCAGCACCTGCCTTGGGATCCCCTCACCTGCTGGCATGGTCCCGGTACTGATCACATATCTCGAGGGACCCAGGTTTCTTCTCCAGAGAGGACCCAGCTCACACCATTGGTCGAGAGACAGATCCATGGTTTCAGCCACCCAGAGGCTTCAACCTCAGCTTGAACTGAAAGCTCAGGCAACAGCTGTGTGCACTTGGATTGTGAGAAGAGGGTCCCTCTTGGCAAAAGGGGCAAGAAGGGCCAATATAGAATGCTCAAGTGCCTTCCCAGTGCCTTAATTCCTTCTGAAAGGGATTAATTCCTTTCCTGTCCTTTTTTAAATTGCTGCCAAACATTCAAAGAATTAGTTTGTAAGTTTCTTTAGGTCTTTTTATCCTCTTTGTCTTAACCTGGCAAGCTCATATGCGAAAGATTCAATACTGGTTTCAACTATTATAAGATCTCGTCTGAGATTCCTCAGGGTTGATTATGAGGCTCTTTCCTGGTTTCCCATAGTCCTGCATTTAACACACTGCAACCGTATCATGAACCCTTCTGGATTTTAACTTTGTCTAGATCTTTTTGCCTGCATTGTGACTGGAACATAGTAGCTACCCAGTTAAAGTTATTTGAGCCACCTGGATGAGAGCACAGGTCTAGAAGGTTGCAGATAAGGTTCATTTAGGGTGAGGACCTCATTGATGGGGAATGAGGAACTGTGTGGATTCCTCAGGCTGACTGATGTAAAACTTCAGCATGTCTTACCAGCAGGTCATTGCTCCTTGGCTTGCTCCAGAATGCAATGCAGTCCTATAAACCAGCGGTCGCCAACTGGTAGTCCATGGACCACTGGTGGTCCATGAGGTCCAAAAGGTTGGCGATTGCTGGTTTAAGGAAACCTTAACTGTACCCACTTCTCTACTTTTGAGGGAAATACATGGTCTTTTGGAGCTTCCCTAACAGTCCCCCAAAAGTAAGCAGATAGAATATTTGTTTATTGAGCACTACAGTCTTCCAGCTGCATTATTTTACTCACACCTTATCACAACCTGTGTAATATTATGGGCCTCATCTTATAGATGAGAAACAAAGGTTCTGAGATTTTTTCCAAAGCCTTTATAGCAAAATGCATCTTCTATCTCTAACTCTCTCTGTCTCTCTGCCTCTCTCTCTTTCTCTCTCTCCCCCTCTCTCTCTCTCTCTCTCTCTCTCTCTCTCTCTCTCTCTCTCTCTCTCTCTCTCTCTCTCTTAAATCTGAT
The DNA here is from genome assembly GCA_027563665.1 of Antrozous pallidus. Lineage (NCBI taxonomy): Eukaryota > Metazoa > Chordata > Mammalia > Chiroptera > Vespertilionidae > Antrozous > Antrozous pallidus. The sequence goes on along the minus strand of CM050508.1, from coordinate 176,002,364 downwards.
AAGGAAAGGTATTTAAGTTGCACGTGGGCAGTGAGGATGAGTGTGGACAGTAAAACCCAAATGCTTCAAAGCTTGCTTTGTGCTTCCAAATGCAAGACTACACTGAATTTACACACAGATCAACCACACAGACCAGTTAGGGAAGTGGTGGGGTGCAGGCAGGTGAAAGAGCATTCAGAATCACACATTTAGGTCATCTCACCTCAGGACCATGCCCTGCACTGCCTGAAGGTGCCTGGTGTGATTCAGCTCTGATGTGCAGGCGGTGGAGGGTTCTGTGGCCACGAAGGAGACTTGTCAAATGTTCTCATCTACTTATTTATAGCTCACATCATTCCTCTATGGATTTAAAATGATTTTATATTGTATTAAGCCGCCTAATCACATAAGCCAGTTAATCCAAATCATTTGATTTCTTTGTTTTTATGAGAAGAAATAACCAAATTGGATAAAAATTTACCTTCCTCACAAATCTGCTCTAGCAAAGCCGCTCCTCCTTGTCAGCCTACCCCCTCCCCTGGGGCCATCTGTGGGCAGTGTCATCACCAACCTCCTCTGTTTCCCACCTCTGTCCCTCTATCAATGCCATTTCATTTGTTTCTCCAACCTGTGGGCCCATCTCAGCTACATGGCCTTTCTCCCTCACCTCCAATCCCTCTCCATCCTCTCCAGGAACAGTTTGTTCCTTGCTTTGAAAGCATATCATCCCCTTTCTTATAACATAACTACTTCTCATCTGCTTTTCTCCATGGCAACCCAAACTTGATGAGGGAGGGACTCTGCCTTTTGTCTCTGAGTCTTTCACAGTGTCTAGCATGATGCCTGGCACACAGTCCAGATCCTAAGGTGATTTATCTCTCCCCTGGCTCAAAGACTTTGATTTTCTAGGTAAAATAATATGCTTCCTTTGATTCCACCCATACAGAAAGATAAAGTTTATTACTTTAGTAGATATTAACGTACCTATTATTTCCATGGTTCTCTCTTTTCCGTTAGGTTTTTAATCTAACATCACCTTCCCAGTGAGACCTTGCCTGGCTAGCCTATACAAAATTTTAAGTTAATCTCTAAATACTTATTCTCTTTCTTGCTTGCTTGATTTTCTCTCATCACACTTATGACTACCTTAACATACGTATATTTTACTTTTATTTACTGTCTGTTTTCCTCAATTAAAAGTACAATCTCATGAGAGCAGGGGTCTTACCAGTTTTATTAGCTATTGTCTACCTGGTGCCTATAACAATATCTAATACAGATATTTCTTAAATGAATGAATAAGTACTTCCAGGTGCCATCACAGAGTGAGGAATGGAGGGCCATGTTTGATTTTGAGGTAATATTCAGAACAACTGATCTTGACAAGAGTTTTATGTCCATCATCTTTGGGGACAAAGATATTAGGTGGGCCTGAACTTTGCATATAGGCACTGGAGTCAGAACTTGGGCACATTACTTAATCATTTTATGACTTAGTTTTCTCATCTGTAAAAAAGGGATAATACTAATACTTACTTCCGAGGGTAATTGAGAGGATAAAATCCATGTAAAATGGTAAGAGCAAGTTCTTAGTAAGTGATAGCTTACTTATTTCCCTCAATTCCAGAAATATCTATGTGACATACATTGACTCCATATCGTATAATTCTTTGTTGTGTATTATATCTGTGTTTTTAGTTGCAGTCAAATTAGTGTTTATTCTCAATTATTTTTACATTACTTTGATTGGCTATGTTTTGAAGACATTCTAGTAAATGTTGCCAAACATTATTGCAGTGTTTATGTCCCTAAATTTTTATCATAAGTGGTAAATGTAAAAATAGAAAGACTGCGAGCACAGATATGGACTTTTTCGATATACAGTGTGTGTTTTGCTTCCCTCTTGCTGTGTGTTTGAGAGAGTAGCTAGTAGGATGAAAGATGCTGAAGGCTGAGAACACTTGAAAAAGACAAGGCTTTGCAGCAAATGAGTAACTCACAGTTTGTGATTTTATCAGATCCCTTGTTAGCTGCCTAGGCTCATGATTGTCTATTCTCTTCTGCATCAGCCCTTTGGGTAAAATGAAGGGTCTAATTAAATTAAGCCATTGGATTATAATTATAATTTTGAAATAGAAGATTCTGCAGGGAATGTGATCATATTTATTATTGAGAGTCATGTGCCTTATAACTGTAGGCTAGGTACAGTTACCCACCTCATGACAGTAGGTTGAGAAGCAAGAGCCAATGGAACAACACATCAATTTTAGGCTTGGTAATAATTCTTAAAGCTTTTATAGCTAGGTAATTCCACATTTCTTCTTGGGAAATCGGAACTCGTCCTAGGTGTTTGAGAATAATAATTATTATTACTAACATTCATTGAGCCCTTACCTCATGCTGAACAGTATTCTAAGAGCTGTACATTTATTAACTTAAACTTCACATTTATTAAATTAATCTTCACCCTATGAAGTGGGTTTTATTATATCCCCATTTTACAGATGAACAAGCAGAGATAGATTTTGATTACATCCTTCTTTTACATATGTCCAAAAAGAGGCACAAAAAGGTAGTTAATTGTCCCAAGTTTATACAACCAGTAATTTGTTGAACTAGTATTTGAGTATAGGTAAACAGACCCAAAATTATTCTTTTTTTACCTGTAGATAATTTTTATGAGTTTATTTGAGCTAGGGAACAAGATCTCAAATGTTCCCCCCACATTATTCTTAATCTTTACACTAAACTGTCTCATGAAGGTAAAGGCCATGCATCCCAGAAACTGCCTCACTTAAACTGTCAAACATTTGACATGCTACTCACATCATGATGCATGAAGCTCTAAAGAAGAACACTACACTTTGAACAATGACAGCAACCCATGGGCATGCGTGTTTCAGCACAACCATAGTTGCCTTCTCCATAGAGAACTTAATTAGCCCAGCAATAATTTAGACTGTTTTATGGATGCTACTTATTTTCTTTCAAGTGTTTATGTCTTTCTCATCTACAGTTCACTCACCTTCCTGTCACTCAGCTTCCATTTAATCTCAGAAGCATGAAATTATAGAGGAAAAGGCACCTTAGACATTATTTGTCTGATGAAAATCAGAGTATGGGAACAACTTGTTCAGTGTCACATCTAGAGCTCCCAGAGGTCAATGACTATATCTCATCTATCTTCATCTTCCCACTGTGCAGCCCATGTCTGAGACTCGAGACTCCATAAATGCTCAAGAAGTATGTGAGGAAGGAGGGAGTGTGACACTAGCTGAGGATTAAAGGGCAAGGAATATCCAGGACATGCTCTAGAGGCGGGATAACAGCTGAGTGACAGACCCTGCCCTGGTGACAGTAGGGGAGCTACCACCTAATGTCTAAAGTGTGTGAGAGTCTCCTGTTAGGCTGAGTCATTAATTTATAAGATGAAGTAGGGAGCTTCCAATGGAGTGGCAGAGCCCAGGGACTGGGAGTTAAGCCAAGTCAACAAGGAAACAGCTGGTCAGCACCAGCAACTGGCTCACAGAAGCAAAGCCTGAGACCCCAAACTGAGATACCTATTATGTGCCTGGTACACACTAGGTGCATAAAAGTACTCAGACTCCTAAAATGGCTTCAGAAGGAGCAAGCAGATCCTTTAAAGGGAAGATGAAAGGAGACCTCCATGGAGGTGCAAGAGAAGGGCCTCAAAATGGGAACCAAACCAGAGCTGCAGGTAAATATCATCCAGGGAAACATGTTCTGACAGAAGGAAGCATGAAATGCTGACAGAACATCTAGGAGTCACCAAACCACAAAATGATTTCAAAGCAAAGTGGCCAACTCATATACAGGGGGGAAGGGAGGAAACATTCAAGAAACTACAAGCAATACAGTATATGTGGTGCCAAGTAAGGCAGGGGGACAAGGTGGCTGCAGAAAATGAGAGGGCCAAGTCAGGGAAGGCCTGACACGCGCCAGAATAAAAATCTTGGGACTTTATCCTGAGGGCCATGGAGAGTCATGGAAATGAATTTAGCTGTAAAATGAAATGGTAAGATATGCCTTTTAGGAAGATTATTCTAGTCTCTGATGTGAAGAATCCACTGGAGAGGGCAAGTCTGGATATCGGGAGGTTAGAGAAGCTGTTGCATCAATGTAGGCAAGAGACAATAAGGTCTGACCCAGGGAAGTGGGAATGGGAAGGAACAGAAAAAGGAGGTGAGAGAGAAATGACCCCTTCCTTCAGAATTCCCTGAATGATGATTATGTCTCACTAAACACCACAGATCTTGAGGTCCAAACACCAGATGCTATCATTTAGCCCCCACTCCCCCTCATTCTATTCCTCATCCAATCCATCACCAGTCCTTTGTATTTTCACTCCTAAATCCTTTGGATCCTTCTACTTCTCACCATCTCCACTGTTTCATTCTTTTCTGAATTATCACCATTGTCTTCAGGATTCTATAATTGCCTTCTAACTGTTCTCCCTAAATCCTTTCATGCTTCCGCTCCACCACCACCATGCAGTCCCTATTCATTTTCCTCATTGCAATTAGCCTTCTTATTTGTTTGTTTTTCTTAACTAATTTTGAGGTGTAATTAACATGCATGAACTGCACACATTTGAGGTGCATAATTTGACACCTGTTTTGGCACCTGTATGCATCCTTGACACTATCACCACAATCAAGATAATGAATAATCTACCATCCCCAAAAGTTCCCTGTGTCCTTTATAATCCTTCACTTCTCCCCCATTTCAGTCACCCCCAAATAGCCACTGATCTTTGTATCACTATAGATTAGTTAGATTTTCTAAAGTTTACATAGACAGAACTATACAGTCTTTTTGTAGAATTTCATAAAAATAGAATCATACAATCTTTGCACTATTTGTCAGGCTTCTTTTATTCTGCATAACTATTTTGAGATTCAACTATATTGCTGTATCAATGGTTTATTCCTTTTTATTGCTGATTGGAATTCCATTGAATGGACATACCACAATTTGTTTATCCATTCATAAGTTGGTACACATTTGAATTGATTTCAGATTTTGGCTTTTACAAATAAAGCTACTTTGAATATTTATTTACAATTCTTTGTCTGGGCATATGCTCTAATTTCTCTTGGTGAATGATTTTTCAGATACTACCAAACTTGTTTCAAATGTGGCTGTATCTTTTTATATTCCCACCAGTAGTGTATGAAAGTTCCAACTCCTGTGGTCCTCCCAATAATTGGGATGGTCAGACTTTTTAATTTTAGTCATTCTAATAGATGTTTGGTGGTGTCTGTGATTGAGCATTTTTTCATGTGCTTATTTGCCATTTGTTTGTATTCTTTGGTGAACTGTCTGCTCAAATCCTTTGCCCACTTTTTGTTGGATTGCTTGTTTTCTTATTATTGAATTTTGAGAGTTCTTTATATACATATTTGGGATTCAAGTTCTTTATAAGATATATTATTTGCAACTATAACTTTTTCTCTCAGTCTTAATTCTCTTAACAGGTTTTTTTTTAATAAAAAGAAGATTTTAAATTCTCATCATGTTCTATTTATCAATTTACTCTATGGACAAAGCCTTCTTATTGTATATAAGAAATCTTTGACTAATCCAAGGTTACAATGATGTTATTATAGATTCTTAAAGTTTTAGGTTTGACAGTTAGGTTTATGGCCATTTTGAGTTAATTTTCATATGTGATATGAGGTGTGGATAAAAGATTTTTTTTCTCCTTATGGATAACCAATTTTATCAGCTCCATTTGTTGAAAAGATTGTTCTTTCTCCACGAATTGCCTTCATATCTTTGTTGAAAATTAGTTGTCTATATATATGTATGGATCTATTTCTGAACTCTATTCTATTTCCTGAATCTAATTATGCCAAAACCACACTGTCTTGATTGCCATAGATTTATAATAAGTCTTGAAATCAGGAAGTGTTATTACTTCAACTTTGTTCTTTTTCAAATTTATTTTGGCTGTTCTAGGTCCTTTGCATTTCCGTAGGAATTTTAGAATTAGTATGTCATTTTATATAACAAAGCCTGCTGGGATTTAGTGAGTTTTTGCAGTATCAATTCAATCGTGCCCATCCTCCTATAAACCTCTTCAGTGGATTTCCTCATGCTTAGCCTGACTTGCTTTCCAAATTATATTTCCTGGCCCAGAAGGTTCTTTGGGGTCTGGACTTCTCTCTCTTCTCCAGTCTCAACTTTATTGGTCCCCATTTTTGCACTCCAGGCCCTCAGGTCTCTTTCAGGTCCATGAATATGCCTTTGTTCTATCATACATCAGAGCCTAGACAAATGCTACCCTCTCCAACAGAGGCACTCCAACCCCACCTCATCCACATTCCTTCTGCCTCCAGTGTCTCTTAACTCCAGTGTCTCTTAACTCCAGTGTCTCTTCCTCATGGAAATGAGGCCAGAGGAAAAGTTGAGAAAAAAAACAACAAAACAAAGTAAAACAAAACAAAAACCCTATTAAATTATTGTTTGGGAATTTCATCTTGTTATTCAAGCTACTATTTAATATAACTGAAGCACGATTTGTTTCATTTTATTTTCCATTAGTTCAAAACGAGGCAAGAGAAGTTGGCTAGCTCTATTACTTAAGACCGTGTAATCATGTTAGAAAATAAAATTATACTCTATAACTTTTAAAACTCGCCCATTTGTCCCTCCCCTACATTGTATTTTCCTGTTAAATATTTCATAGTTCCTAATATTTACCATAATGGCACTTATTAAAGAGTAAAATCATCTATGTGAATATACTATGTGATTATTTTTAAGTGTCTATAGACTGTAAATGTTCTAAGGGCAGACTCTGTGTCTGTTTGTCTATCTTTATACCCTGCCTAGCAAAAAACTTGGTACATATTACGTGCTCAATAAATATTAGTCAAATGAATGAATGAATGAATGAATGAATGAATGAAAGAAAAGATTGAATTTTTGGAATGCTCACCCTTTGGTACATATCAAGATGGATCTGAGATTTGGGGCAAACTTAACTGATGGGCAAGGAGACCAGAAAATATGATGTTGAGCCAAGGGAGACCATACCCGGGTTTCCTGACTCTGCAGGGGGATCACTAAGCCACCTGTGTGGAGCTCAGTGTCTTTGTATGATACATTCATTTGCAATAGTTCATGCACAAGCATGTCTACTTAATTTCTCTTTGTGCACTTGAAATGGCACCTAGAGGAGATGCTGAGCAATAAACAACAACAACATACTATTAAATTATTGTTTGGGAATTTCATCTTCCTGTTTTAGTCAACCAACTGTTTAGCATAATGAAACACTATTTGCTTCATTTCGTTTTCCACTAGCTTGAAATGAGGCAAGAGAATTTGGCTAACCCTGTGACCTATGGTTTTGTAATCATGTTAGAAAATTAAATTGTATTTTATACCTTTGGGGATTGGCAGAGTACTTACTACCAGAAAAGAATAATTCCATGCTGGCAGCCTAGAGTAGCCCCACGCCTGCTCCTTCTTCGCCACCCTCAGGAGCCAAAAGTCCAAGAGTGAAATCTCAGCTTGCCATTCTAGCTGTGTGGCCGTAATCAAATATCTTCACCTCTCTGGGCTTCTCATGTGTCATTTCTCAAATGAGAGTTGAAATTACCTTTCTCTACCCATCTTCCAGGGTTGTCACTAAAACTTAATAAGGTCATATTCCAGGTCACTTTACAGATGTGAATTCTAATACTCACAACAGCCTTCTGAAGTAGGTATTAGTTTTTGTGTTTTATGAATAAGGAAACTGGAGCTCAGAGAAGAGAAAGCAAGTGCCTGAAATTATAGAGAATTCTAAATGCTTTGCTTAGTGATTAGACTTTATCCAAAGGATAATGTGGAAAGAGTTAAAGAGAAAAATGGCAAGGTCAGATTCAGGTTTTAAAAGGATCTTGCAGACACCATTGTGGAAAGTGGTTTGGAAGGGAGAAAACTTGGGGCCTAGAAAATGGAAAGGATAGGTATAATAATAATAGGATGCATTACCATTTCAAAGGACCTTTTATCTTCTTTCTATTATTTTCCTCTCACAAGAGCCATGTGTAGTAGGGAGGAAGACAGAATCATTGTTATTTAACATGGAATCTGCAGTCTAAAAACAGTACAAATACTTTGTTGCAATATCATACAGCTCCCAACAGCAAAGCCTTTCCCAACCTAGAACTCTGGCTCTTAGTGCATGTTCTTTCATAGTTTTCCTCATCGAATGCAGTGAGAAAGCTGATGTGCTGCCGTGGACCATGTGATATTGCCAGGTCTTGTTCTCTCTGACCCTTATCCCCCCACCTGTAAAACTCAAGAGTCAGGATCTATAGGCTCTCTCCTCTCCTTCCCTTCCATCTTTCTAATATGCCCAGATTTCTAGATCTCTCTTCAGGTCCTCTACTTGCACCTTCTGGCCCAGCTGGGCGAGGAGGAGGAGGTGTGGAGAGATGAGCTCCAGTTATCCAATAATGGAAGCTAGAACAGGATGGTTTAGTTACAAAAGGTTAAAATCAACTTGCCTGATTGATTATGCATTTTAAGCAGTTCCTCTTCAGTGCAATCAGCTCCCTCCCATCGTCATTGCTCATTAGGGAAAGCTTTCCATTCCAGGGTGATTGAGGATGCTTCCAGCATTTGCATTTCGCATTCTACACACTAAGCACCTTGCTGTCAGAACTGAGGCTGTGTCTCCTTGCCTGGCCCCTGCTCCCCTTCCCAACCAGTCCTGAGTTGCCTGCTGAGATGGTGAGAAGTGACCCCAGAGGAGAGGGCAAAGATCATGGCATATTGACCACTGGTGGCTGACCCAGGCCTGACGGTAAGCCAGCCAGCCTCTGACAGTGAGACAGAAGGAATAGCCTTATGGCCTCGTCCTCCCCTTTTCTAATTGGCTTTTATGAATATTTAATGAAATCAAGATGGAATTCAATCAGAAGCTTTACCTGCTGCATCTTTGGGAGAAAGAAGAAAAAGAAATGGCAGGGTATTATTAGATTCCTCTGGCCACAAGGCAGAGGCAGGGTGCCCTGAAATCCCTCTGATTCGCAGGTGCCCAGCAACCTTTACTGCTCACATGCTTCTGTAAGTCCAGAGAAACAAGCCCTTTTTACTGGTGAGAAGAGACAGTTTTCCATGCGTCAGGCAGGCACACGGGCTTTGTGTGAAGGTAAGGAGGCTGTGCAGAAGCACAAGCTCAAGCTGAAGGTGCCTCCTGAGAAATACCCTTTTAGCCAAGGTTCTCTCGCTGCTGCCGGAAGTCTCTTTGTTTTGCAAACAAAACATCCTTTTGTCCCTGTTATTAAATTAATTTCTTATTCATTGCAGAAATATTATAAATATAGGATATTGAAAATAGAACTCACCTATTCTCTCCCCACCTGGATAATGAGGGTTAATGTTTTATATTTATCTACACTAAAAACTACATATACCCAAATAACCACACAGGAAGCAATGCCATGTAACATGCCTTTTTCTTATAATTATCACTAGGTATTAATTGATAGCACCACATGTAATGACATTGTATTTTATTGTAAGGATGCATCTTAACATATTTAACTGATTCCCATTCATTGTCATTTCTATCTGAGGCCCCTGAGGATGACTTGATGATTTTATGCAAATTAGCATAAAAGCCTGTGCTTTGGAATCAAAGAAATGTGAATTACTATCCAAGCTCTTTATGTTACTGGCTGTATATTCTTGGGAAACTAAATTAACCTCTCTAAGTCTCAGGTTTTATCTTAAGAGAAATAAAAGGTTTGTTTTTTGAGGATTAAGTGAGAATATATGCAAAGCACTTAGTATAATATCTGATGTAAAGTGTTTAGTTTATGGTAACTATTTATATTGCCATTATTATTAACATTCTTTTTTTTTTTTCAACTTTTATTTATTTATTTATTTATTTATTTTTAATTGTTCAGTTTATTAATTAAATTGTTTCCCCTTTTTTATCCCCCTATATCTTCCCTCCACCCTGTACCTATCCCACCCTCCGCCCTCACCTCCCCCTCCCCCAATGTCCTCTCCCATTGTTGCAAGATTATTGTCCAATCTCTTGCTGTACTTCCAACTACACTTTTCTCCCCAAGAGTTGTCAGTCCATTCCCTCTCTATGTCCATGTTTCTGTTATAGTCACCAGTTTATCTTGTTCATCAGCCTATCAGTTCACTTGATTTTTATGTTCATTTGTTGATAGATGTGTATTTGTTGTTCATAATTTATATTTTTACCTTTTTCTTCTTCCTCTTCTTAAAGAATATCTTTCAGCATTTCATATAATACTGGTTTGGTGGTGATGAACTCCTTTAGCTTTTTCTTATCTGCGAAGCACTTTATCTGATCCTCAATTCTGAATGATAGCTTTGCTGGATAGAGTAATCTTGGTTGTAGATTCTTGCTCTTCATTATTTTGAATATTTCTTGCCACTCGCGTCTGGCCTGCATCTTTTCTGTTGAGAAATCCGCTGACAATCGTATGGGTGCTCCCCTGTAGGTAACCAACTGCTTTTCTCTTGCTGCTTTTAATATTCTCTCTTTATCTTTTGCTCTTGGCATTTTAATTATGATATGTCTTGGTGTGGTCCTCTTTAGATTCCTATATTTTGGGGTTCTGTGTACTTCTTGGGCTTTTAAGTCAGTTTCTTTCACCAGGTGGGAAAGTTTTCAGTCACTATTTCTTCAAGTAGGTTTTCATTAACTTGCTCTCTCCTTTTTCTGGCACCCCAATAATTCGGATGTTGGCTTGCTTGAGGTTGTCCCAGAGGCCCCTTACGCTATCTTCAATTATCTGAATTCTTTTTGTTTCTTGCTTTTCCAGCTGAGTGGATTTTGGTTCTTTGTATTTCAAATCTTTGACTTGGTTCTTGTGGCCCTCTGGACTGCTTTTAGGACTTTGTGTAATATTTTTTATTTCAGTCTGTGTATGCTTGATTTCTAGTTGGTCCTTTTTTTTATCTGTGAGGGTCTGGTTCGTATCCTCAGAGGTCTTGTACATTTCCCTGAGGGTCTCATTCATTTCTTTGTAAGTAGCATTCATCTCCTTGTAAGTCTCATTCATTTGCTGGTTGGTCTTGTTTATTTCCTGGTTGGTCTTGTTTATTTCCTGGTAATTCTCATTAAGTTGATTGGCCTTTTGTAGGAGCCTCTTGAAAAGCCTTATAACCGTGGTTTTGAACTCTATGTCTTGTCGTCTTTTCTCCTCCATTTCTTTCACACCTGATTTCTTTCCATGTCTCTGCATGGTGGCTGCTTTATGTGGTGGCTATCCTCAAAGGGACAGTGGCTCAGTCCTCCCCAGTTACCTGAGGTGGGTACTCTTACTGCAATCCTTTATGGGTTGCAGACATAACCAAGTTGAGAAGAGATCACACTGGGTTAAAGTGAGTCCTAAGTTCAAGGATTGCTGTCCTTATGAGAAAGACATGTGAATACACAGGGAGGCAGAAACACACGGAGAAAAGGCCAGGTGACCAACAAAGCCTTTGCTGCCACAAACCAAGGACTTCAGGGATTGCTGGCAACTACCAGCAGGTAAAAGAGGCAAGGTGGGGTTCTTCCCTCTGAAGGGCACATGGCCCTGTCTGGCCCTGGACTTCCCATTTTAAGCCTCCAGATCTGTGAGACTAAGCTACCCAGCTTGTGGCAATTCGATATGTAGCAGCCAAAAAAAAAGTCTAATTTTTATTTATTTTCTTCTGCTTATTAGACTATAAGCTATTAATCCCTGGGGTCATTTCTGGAGACAGCACAGTATAATGAGGAAAGTTTAGGATTGGGAGGCTGACTGTCCTGGCTAAAAGCCTAATTCTGCCTCCAGGGGCAGGGAACGCCTCACACCAAGCTGGGGGTGGGATGAAGTCCCTCTGCAGTGGCTGGGCTAGGAAATTCCTCTTTCTATCAGTCACCGAATTGCCTGCCAGGCCAGTGAGCCTCTTTCCTCAGCCACCCCTTTAGACTCAGAGTCTAATCTTATGTAAAAGTGACTCGCCTTTGGTAGAAAGAGAAGAAAGTTGGTAGAACTAGAACGGGAAGCTGGATGATGGCGAAAGGTCTCTAAGACAGCTGCAAGCATACTAAACTGAAATGGTCAGACCAGGGACTCTTCCATGCCAAGGACTGTGTTTGATTCATCATGGCAACTGCCACTCAGTGCCTGGTACAAAACAGATTCTCAGAGAAAGGTTTTAGAAGAGTATTCAGAGACTCTGTTCTTGTGCTTTTGATTCTATTGTTTCAGTTTCTTGTGTTTAATTTCCTTCTGACATTCTGCTCATATTTTTTTGAGGTGTTTTATTTTTATTTGTAAAGAAGTGATAGGGGTAGACTATCGTTGGCACTGCAATTTAGAACTGTTTCTTGATTTGAAGATTCCACTAAAGGCATTCTGTAACTTTGTTCTAAGTACAGTGCTTCTTGCATTTGATCTTTTAAAACTTTTATTTTTATTTTCAGTTACAGTTGAAATATAATATTATTTAGTTTCAAGTGTACAACCCAGTGAATTGACATTTATATAATTTAGGAAGTGATCACCCAGATAAATCTAGTACCCATCTGACACCAGGCATAGTTATTACAATACTATTGCCTATGTTCCCTGTGGTGTACTTTACATCCCCATAACTATTCTGTAATTGCCAATTTGTACTTCTTAATCCCTTCATCTTTTTTACCCTTTCCCTCAATCCCTTTCCCATCTGGCAACTATCAAAAAGTTTTCTGAATCTGTGCATGTTTTTTTCTGATTGTCCATTTATTTTGTTCTTTAGATCCCACATATAAGTAAAATCAGATAGCATCTGTTTTTTTCTGTCTGAATTATTTCACTCAGCATAATACCCTGTAAGTCTATCCATGTTGCAGATGACAAGATTTCATCCTTTTTTATGACTTAGTAATATTTCATTGTACATAGGTTCCACTTCTTCTTTAACCATTCATCTATTGATGGACATTTGGTTTGCTTCCATATCTTGGCTATTATAAATAATGCTGTAATTAACATATTGATATCATGTCTCTTTTATTTAGTATTTGGGTTTGTTTGGATAAATACCCAGAAGTGGAATTGCTGGGTCTTTCTTTGCCCCTTATTATAACCTTTGTTTTAAAGTCTATTTTGTCTAATATAAGTATTGCTACCCAGATTTTTTAATTAAATTTATTTGAATGACATTGGTTAATAAAATGATATAGTATTGAAGTGTACAATCCTTTGATACATCATCTGTATATTGCTTTGTGTGGCCACCACCCAAAGTCAAGTCTTCAGTGACCATATATTTGACCCTCTTTACCCTTTACTACCTCTTCAGCCCCTTCCATCTGATAACCACCATACTATTCTCTGTATCTATAAGTGTTTGTTTTTCTTGTTTGTTCATTTGTTGCTTTCAGGTTTATATCCCACATATGAGTGAATGATATAGTTCTTGACTTTTTCTATCTAACTTATTTCACTTAACATGATATTCTCAAGATCCATCCATGTTGTAAATATCAGTATTTCTTATGGCTGAGTGGTATCCCATTATATATATGTAACACATCTTTTTTATTCATTCATCTATTGAAGGACACTTTGGTTGTTTCCATGTCCTGCCCACCATAAATAATGTTGCAATTAACATAGGGGTGCATATATCTTTGCAAATTAATATTTTCACTTTTTTGGATAGATACCCAGAAGAGGGACTTCTAGGTCATATGGTAACTATTTGTAGTTTCTTAAGGGGCCTTCATACTATTTCCCATAGTGGCTGTACTAGTTTACATTTCTACCAGCAGTGAATGAGGGTTCTTTTTTTCTCTATAACCTCTCTAATACTTGTTATTACTTGTTTTGTTGGTAATAGCCATTCTAACAGGTCTGAGGTTGTATCTCATTTTGGAGGGTTATTTTATTTTCATGAAATACCTTTTTCTATCCTGTGTGTCTTTTGATATGAATTGAGTCACTTATAGACAGCATATGTAAGGCTCTTGTTTTCTTATTCATTTAGCCATGCTATGTCTTTTTATTGGTGCATTTAATCCATTTACATTTAAAGTAATTGTTGATAGATCTGTACTTACAGCCATTTTATTATTCAGATCTTAATCTTTTTTCTTTCTGTTGTTTTTAAAGAAGATGCTTTACCATTTCTTGTAATACTGATTTGATGGTAAGGAACTCCTTTAGCATTTTCTTGTCTAGGAAGATTTTTTTGCCACTCCTTTAAATCTTTATTGATGAAAGTATTATATATGCTCCCTCCCCCCTGCCCCTCAACTGACCTCTTCTAGCCTGCCTCTGCCCCCGGCCCCAGGCTTTCACCACCCTATGTCTGTGTCCATGGGTTATCCATATATGCATGCAAGTTCTTTGGTTGATTGTTTCCCATCCACCCACCCTTCCCTGCCTTCTCTCTGAGATTCCACACTCTGTTCTATGCTTCTATGTCTCTGGATCTATTTTGCTCATACGTGTATTTTGTTTATTAGATTCCACATATGAGTGAAATCATGTGATACTTACCTTTCTCTGATTGGCTTATTTCACTTAGCATAATACTCGCAGGTCCCTCCATGCTGTCTCAAAAGATAAGATCTCCTTCTTTTGTACTGCTGATTAATATTCCAGAGTGTAGATGTACCACAGCTTTTTACTCCACTCATCCACAGTGGGCACTTGGACTGTTTCCAGATCTTACCTATTCTAAGTTGTGCTGCTATGAACATAGGGGTGCACACATTCTTTCTGATTAGTGTTTTGGGTTTCTTAGGATATATTCCTAGAAGAGGGATCACTGGGCCAAAGGGAAGTTCCAGAATTAATCTTTTGAGAAAACTCCATACTGTTTTCCATAATGGCTGCACCAATCTGCATTCCCACCAGCAGTGTACTAGGTTTCCCTTTTCTCCACATTCTTGCCAGCACTTGTCATTTGTTGATGGTACCCGCTCTGACAGGTGTGAGGTGATACTTCATTGCCCTTTTAATTTAGATCTCTGTGATGATCAGTGACTTTGAGCATCTGACCCTCAATTCTAAGTAATAGCTTTGCTGGATAGAGCAGTGGTCAGCAAATTGCGGCTCTCGAGCCACGGTTTGCCACTCTATTTACTAATGAGTTTGCCGACCACTGTCATATACCACCCTTTACCTGTTTGTACACGATATGCCACAATTGCCTAATCCTCACAGCTTCCAACTAAATGGTAACATTTAATCTAGTCCAGTGGTCAGCAAACTCATTAGTCAACAGAGAGGCAAACCGAGCCGCAGTTTGCCGACCACTGGGATATAGTAATCTTAGTTATAGGCCCTTGCTTTTTATAACTTTTAATATTTTGTGCCAATTCCTTCTGTCCTGAAAAATTTCTGCTGAGTTATCACCTAAGAGTCTTATGGAAGCTCCCATATAGGTAACTAACTGCTTTTCTCTTACTGCTTTTAAAATTATCTCTTTGAACTGGTTTGGCTCAGTGGATAGAGAGTTGAAGAGTCCCAGGTTCCATTCCAGTCAAGGGCATGTACCTTGGTAGCAGCACATCCCCACTAGGGGGTGCACAGGAGGCAGCAGATCCATGTTTCTCTCATTGATGTTTCTAATTCATCCCTCTCCTTTCCTCGCTGTAAAAAATCAATAAAATATATTTTAATCAAACAAACAAAAAAGATTTTGTCTTTAACCTTTATCATTTTAGTTATGATGTGTCTTGGTGTGGGCTTCTTTGGGTATATTTTCTTTGGGAATTTCTGCTCTTCCTGGACTTTTATGCCTATTTCTTCTCCAGGGTAGGGAAATTTTCTGCATTAACTTTTCAAATATGTTTTCAATTCCTTACTCCCTCTCTTCTCCTTCCTGTAGCGCCCATCATGTGAATGCTTGAAAGCTTGATGTCTCAAAAATCCCTTAAACTATACGCATTTTTCAGATTCTTTCTTCTTTTTGCTATTTTTTTCTTCCTATTAAAAATTTATTAAATTTATTAGGGTTGAGTGTAGACATATGAACCATAAGATCATGTCATAGTGCCATTCCTGGTCAGGGGCATGCCCACATTGGAGGCTTAATGTCTAATAGGGGGCATGTAGGAGGCAGCCAATTGATAAAGTTTCCCTCTCATTTCCCAAATACTTATTGAGTACCTGTTATGTCCTGGGCACTGTTCTAAGTACTAGAGGTAAAGTAAGGAACAAAACATAGAAAACTTCCTACCTTCTCAGAGCAAACATTCTAAAAGGGGGAAGAATGTGCAAGAAAAATAAATTAGTAAAATATTTAGTATATTAGGTGATGGAGTTTGCCAAATCTTAAGTCCACAACCCATCAACCCGAGCATACCCTGGGATGCTGCTGCAGAGTGGAGCACAGGGGCAGAGTGGAGCACAAGGGCAGAATGGAGCACAGCACAGGAGTAGAGTGGAGCACGGGGCAGAGTAGAGCACAGGTGCAGAGTGGAGTATAGGGGCAGAGCAGAGTATAGGAACAGAGTGGAATACAGGGGCACAGTGTGGAGCACAGGGGCAGAGTGGAGCACAGGGGCAGAGTGGAGAACAGGGGCAGAGCGGAGCACAGGGGCAGAGTAGAGCACAGGGGCAGAATGGAGCACAAGGGCAGAGCGGAGCACAGGGGCAGAGTGGAGCACAGGGCCAGAGTGGAGCATGCCCACATTGCAGGCTTGATCTCCAGTAGTCTTGAAAGACAGGTAACACTAAGTAAGAGGGAAAAAGAAGGTTGTGTCACTGGGTGGGAAGGAGAGCAGGCAAGAAGTTGGCCTGCCATGTGCTCAGTGCTGTCAGGAGGCATGTGCGTGCACACACCACAGGGACAAACTCAAAGACACACACACACACACGTACACACACACATGCACACACACACATGCACACACACACACATGCACACAAGCAGGCCATGGTCTTGAGGCAGGCCCACAGTGTCAGGATCGCTGGATCTGGAGGTTTCCTGTCTCAGCCTCATGATGTTCCCGGAATTCTGCCATCTTCCTGGTCCCAGTGCCAAGATGGGAGGGATTCCTCCCACTCCAAAGCTCAGGGTAAATGATGCGAGAAAGAGCTCCCTGTCAGCCTCGCCTTCTGTTGAGGACTCACTGTGTTCTGAATCAGGAGGCCTGCATTTGAGCCTTGCCCTGCGGGTCCTCCCCCTCTTTTATAAAATGAAGTTCAGCTCCTTCACCTCAGAGGTCCTTCCAAGTCCTCCACAGCATTATGAATTATCCAGGCTGCATGTAAGTTTGACACATTTCATATCTTCCCACTAACGTCCTCCCAGTGTCATAGGCACACAATGCAGTGAGACAGTCTGAAAGCCTTATCAGCTCTCCCTGACTGCAAAGTCTCCCAGCTTATATCCAATCCTTTTTCTTTAGCTTTAATCTAAATATAGTTTCTAATATTTTCTAATAATCTCTGGCCTGTCTTCCTCATATAGTTTATTGCTATCAGAAAGCATTTCTCCTTCTCTCTGTAACCTTCTCTTCCAATATTTCCCTTTCTTTTCTCCTCTTGTTTTTTCCTGCTGCAATAATTATAAGTTGTGAAGCCCACAATAAGGTGGGTATGAAATAGACTGTATATGATTAGAGATAATCTCACAGGCGTGCGTCTGAAACCTGCTGTCTGGCTAATGTGTGTTTTCCTCCCTGTGACACTGAACACGGTCATTATGCCTTGATGGGGGGCAGGGTTGGTACTGGTTTGAAAAGCCTTTACACTTGGAGAATGTTTCCCTCTGTGCTGTGGGGCTATCCCAGGCCCCACCTCCTTGCCATGAGGCTGAGGTTGATCAATCACTTTTCTAAGATTCCTGATGGCATGAAATTTATAGGTTGACCTTCCTCTTTTGGATCCTTGATTCATATGTTTTTTTGCTGTTGTTGTTGAAAGTTGGAGAGTTAACAGGGTATGGAAATAAAATGCATTGCCTGGCCTGGGTGTGAGCATTGACCTGAACTGAGGCCAAGATCTAGTCTTTCACACACAAGAGGTGACTAAGCTCTGGTTCAACTGCCTGTTAATAGTTATAAAATGTAAATGTATTCATTTCACAAACATTTATTGAGCACCTGTTATGTGCTGGGCACGGTTCTAGGTACCAGAGATCAAGTAAGGTTCAAAACATGGAAAACTCCTTCCCTTCAAAGAGCTTACATTCTAAAGGGGGGAAGCATGTGTAAGCAAAGTAAACAAGTACAATATTTAGTATACTAGGCGATGGACAGTAAGGTGGTTGTTTAAATTGTGTCCAAACCAGGTCACCTCTGATGGATAAGACAAAAATCTATTAATAATTACACTGGATAAAGAGGTATACACTAGAACAACACTCACCCTAAAATGCTATGAAGAAAAACAAAGTGATAAAGGGAAGGAAGGTGGACAGGGGGGCAGGGGAACAGGGGAAGGGAAGACTGAGATACTAAAGAGGAAAGTCAGGAAGGCATCACTGGGAAGGAATGAAGAAAGGAAGGAAGGAAGGAAGAAAGGAAGGAAGGGAGGGAGGGAGGGAGGAAGGGAGGGGGACATCTAAGAAAAATGTATCAGCAGAGGAAGCAATAAGCACAGCAGCCATTAGAATGGACCTTGAGTGGTGTGCTCTGGGAGCAGCAGGGATCCAGAGCTGATGTGGAATAGCTGAGAGGGAGGACTAGGAAATGAGGTCAGGGGAGTAAGGGAGCAAGCATCAGAACCTACAGACTTTAGAGGCATTGTAAGGCAAGCGTGTCAAACTCGCAGCCTGCAGACCACATCCCCTATTTATTTATGCCTAAGCCAATAAACTAGGAGGAAGTGAGGAGAGTGTGGCATCCTGAAAGTCAAGTTTTTAAAAAGTGGTCCAGCGAGGAGGGATCGAATGCTGATGACCTGTCATGCTAATAGAACCATTAGATTTAACACAGGTTTATTTAAATGAGGCATGCAATCTGCCGGCCCTGAGTTTGACATGCTTGCTTTGGCTTTTACTGAGGTAGGATGGCAGCCATTAAGCTTTTGATTGATTTATCTTGTTTTCAATTATAATTTAAACAATTTTTTGAGAATAGTCTTAAAATATGTGGTGAGTTTTGAGGCAGGAACACCAGTTAAGAAGTCATTGTGATAATCCAGGTGAAAATGACGGTGGCAGGCAGAGGTGGTGAGAAGTGGTCAGAATTGGGACATACCAAGAACAAAGCCTACATGAGTTGGTGAGACATTTGATATGGGATATGGAAGAAAGACTATTGTCAGACATTGCCAACTTTTTTTTTTAACCTGAATATTGGGAAGGATGGACTTATGGAGTTTCCTTAAATGATAAGGGAGAGACTGTGAGTAGAACAGATTTGAAGAAGGAAAGTAGGGTGTTTGTTTTAGAATGTTAAAGTTGAGATGCCTGTTAAACATTCACAGGGAAATACTGGAGGTACAATTTCATATGAGTCTGGAGTTTAAAGGAAAAGTTAGTGCTAGAAGTGTACATTTGGAAATCTGTTAAATTGAGGGAAATAATTTATGAAGTGAGTGTAACTTGAGAAGAAAAGAATTCCAGAGACTGAGCCTTGGCTCATTCCATGGCTGAAAAGTCTGGGAGAAGAAGAGGAACCAGCAAATGAGTGGTAGGAGGGGGAAGCGAGGAGAGTGTGGTATTCTGAAAGTCAACTTTATAAAAAGTGGTCCAGGGAGGAGAGATCGAATGCTGCTGACCTGTCAGGTCTGATGAAGGATCAAGGGTCATGGAGACCTTGGCAAGAGTAGTTTCTGAGGACAGGACAAAAGTCTCAGTGGAGTGCCTTCAAGAGGGAAGAGGTGATGAAGAATCAGGAGACAGTAGTACAGACAGTTGTTTCAAGGAAAGGAGGAAAATGAAGCAGAAATGAAATGAGAAAGTGGAGGCTGGGACTTTTTATAATGGAAGAAATAACCTGTTTTATACTGTTTGGAATGATCTAATAAACTAGAAAAATCTGGTGATGCAGAAAAGATAGGCAAGAAAATGCTGAATGATGTCCTTGAGGAGATGACAAGGAGGTATCTGGAGGGGAAATGAGAGAGTTGAGAGCATGGCCTGAGACAGGGGCGGGGACAGTTGCTCCATAGTAACATAGAAAGGCAGGCTATTTGAGTGTAGGTGCCAGCATGTGTGTGGATGTGGCTTTGGGCTCTTATATCCTTCAGAATGCTTTCGTAGTGAAATAATAAGCAAGGTCATCAGTTTTGATGAGTAAGTTTCTCTACAGCTCAGTGTTGTCTGTGTTGGGGCACACTGTTGGAAGTTAGAGTTTATTAAATCATTCATGTATTGAATGGTCACCAGGCATCTACTCTATGCCTGGCTCTGTGCTTGAGCTCAGAGGAACATAGGGGAGACTGACACCTGAGCATGCACACTCCCGTGCCAGGTGCCCTGAGATGGACTAGTGCCTTAGAGCAGCGATCACTAACCTTTTGGACCTCATGGACCACCAGTGGCCTGAGGGCCATCAGTTGGCGACTGCTGCCCTAAAGGTTTCCTTAAACCAGTGGTCACCAACCTTTAGGACCTTATGGACCACCAGTTGGCAGCCGCTGCTTTAGGGAGTCCAGCAGTGCTTCAGAGGAAAGATGAACCCTGAATTAGATCTGAATTGAGAAGAAATAGGTTTTTTCCAATTGGAGGAGGGAAGGAAAGTCACCCTAGACCAGCAGGTGCCACGAGCAAATGCGTAGAAGAGTGAGGAAACTCCTGGGTGCTTTGAGCACATGGCGACCTCTGTCTGAAAGGCAGGCTGGTGGCTGGAGAGGCAGGCCGCACCATCCTTTGAGGGGCCTTAGCTGTCGGGGTGAGCTGTTAGGACAGTGGACGTTTGTAAATATCTTAACTGGGGAGATGCCCCTGGCTGAAAAGAGTCTAGGCAGAAGCAGGCTTAGGTGGGACGCGCCCTGGAATAGTGGGACGTGGGACAGCTTCCTTGGAAGGAGAGGAGTGCCTGGAGCTGGAGGCAGAGGGTGCCTAGGGCAGGGATGTGGAGTATGCTGTGGCTGTCTGAGGAACTCTTTCTCCCTGGTCTGGAAGTGGTTCCTCATTGGCATGCAGAAAGCACTGCCCGCTTTGCTGCTTTTAATAAAAATGGAAAATATGGATTTGTGTGATGCTTTTAATCATTTTGGAATTGTAAAGAGCTCTGGGCTTTGGGGGCTGGGATGGTCCTGGTGTACACATAAATTAGCCTAAGTGAGTATCTTGTGGTGTTTATGGGCACTATTTGCTGTAAATTTCATTCTGATGCTAGAACTGTATGTCACCAAACAGCTCTTAGCCTCAGCATGCCTCCTCCGGAAAACTGCAACGGGTGCTTTTGGCTTTGGCTTCCAGTTAGGAGGGTCGTGGACTCCAAGATGAATTCGGGAGGTCTTTAATCAGTGAGTTAGTTTTGTCTTTAATTTGATCACTCATTCTGAAAGCCGGGATTGATCACCTACTCTGTGTAGGGCCCTGTGTCAACACTGGGAGCTGGGAGAAGATAGGCCCTTGAGGCACCCACGGTCTCAGAGGTCAGTGTCAATAATAATCAGGGCCAACTGAAGCAAAATGAAAGGAATGGTCACTTCTACCTGGACATTGAGGAGGAGCCTTAAACAGGGACGATGGCTCATCCCATGGGAAATAGGTAGCTTGGGCTGGCTGTTTGGGATTCTTGAAAACCAGAGTGGGGCAGCAGGAGGATTTGGACTAAGGCAGTGGTTCTCAACCTTTCTAATGCCATGACCCTTTAATACAGTTCCTCATGTTGTGGTGATCCCCAACCATAAAATTATTTTCGTTGCTACTTCATAATTGTTAATAAATCGTAATGTAAATATCTGTGTTTTCTGATGGTCTTAGGTGACCCTGCTAGTGGTTCTCACAGGTTAAGAACTGCTGCTATAGAGCCTGAGACCATCGGAAAACACAGATATTTACATTACGGTTCATTAACAGGCTCTATACCTGCAGTTCTCAACCTGTGGGTTGGAACCCACAGGTTGAGAACCGCTAGCAGGGTCACCTAAGACCATCAGAAAACACAGGTATTTACATTACAATTCATAACAGTAGCAAAATTACAGCTATGAAATAGCAACGAAAATAATTTTACGGTTGGGGGTCATCACAACATGAGGAACTGTAGTAAGGGGTCGCGGCATTAGAAAGGTTGAGAACCACTGCACTAGGGCACTAGAAGACGCAAGGCAGGACACTGCCTCACTGTGGTCTTCAGATGGACCTCCAACCTCTTCGAGCCTCAGTTCCCACTTGTAAAAGGAGATGTTGCAACACAGATATAAAAGCTCCTAACATAAATTTGGTCCTTGGTAGACTCTGCAGACAGCATGTCCCTCTCCCTGCCTGGTAGTGCCTCCCTTGTGGGTGGGGACAGGCAATGTGAGCCATTCTCAGTCCCTGTGAGCAGGTTTGCTCATGGCCAAGGGCACACACTGGCAAGTTATCTCTCTTCATCCCTGAAGTCTTCTGTGGCTTTCATTGGCTCAGTAGTGAGATGCACACCCCTACATAGGGCAAAAGAGACTGTTAGACACTCATGCGTTTTAGGGCCATTTCCCACATGTCCCTCTCTGTTCCAGTCACACTGAAATCATCACCGTTCCGTAGGGGCGCAACCGCCATTCTATCCCCTAGCCTTTGCTCAGGCAGACGCCTCTGGCTGGACCCCCAGTACCCTTCCCTGTTCTCCACCCACTCTACCAGTGGCCTTGGCCTTCTCTTCAGGGGCACTTCTTGCTGCCCTGTGTGAACTTTCACAGAGAACCCACAGAACTCTCTGGCATCTCACACTTACCTGCTGACCTTGATGGGAGCTAATGGTACTTGAGCTGTTTCCCTCGCCATCCTGAAGTCTCTGAGTACCCTGGAATCAGGGGTGAGAGTGGGAGCTAAGGTGGCAGTGCCGGTGAGAAACTGGCTGACTGAGCTGCTGAGGATGTTCCCAGAGAAGCTAACAAACACGCTTCAACATTGTCATTCCCTAATGTCTCACTCGAAGCCTTAAAGAGGTACCCAGTTTGCAGCGAGGAAATGCCAGTTCTGAGTTAGGAAGTGGGAGAGCTGAGCATCCAGGTGCTTTATAGCCATGGCACTGTCTCATCTGTGAGCCTTCACCAAGCATCAGTCCTGCAGGCCAAGTGGGTGCCAGGCAGGGCCTGCCTCCTGGGCATGCACAGGCCCACACCCAGAAGGACCCTGCACTGGGGATTTTATGCTCCGTGGTTGCCATCTTAAAACTCATAGTAATTTTATGTATGCATTTGTATCTTATAAGCAAAATCTGATGATACAATAAAGCGTGCTCCAGGGGCTTGAAGCCTGGGTTCCTGCCTCCCAACTCCTGCACAGTTCTCCTCCCACCTCCTGCGCAGTCCTGCCTCTCACCTCCCCACCTCCTGGGCTGCATTCCTTCAGCTTCGGGAGCCCTGGGCTGAGTCCACCTTTCTCTTTCCAGGATAGCAGTGCCAGGGTATGTTCAGTAGAGTCGCAATGCCCTTGGGGGTTGTCATCTGCTTGGACTGGGCATGGGAAAGGAAAATGTCTGTCTTTACCTCCTTGCCCCTAGCCGGGTGGGGGATGGGGAGGAGAGGGATCATTTCCCATCAGCCAGTGGGCTATGTACACTTATACACACAGTCTCAGGGGAAGCCCCAGGACACCCATGTTGGCCTTCACTCACCCCACAACCATCCTCATGTCCAAGGAAACACAATAATAAATAGCAAATTTAAAAAATACCATGATGGGTTCAGAGAAACAGCAAAAGAAAGGAAAAGGCTTTGTATTTTAGTACCTTTAATGGCATTTATATCCTGCTTTTTGAATAAGGGACTCTGCATTTTCATTTTGCACTGGATCCTCCAAATTGTAGCCTGTTTTGGCGGTAGACCCTGTACTAGGCACCAGGGATGCAGATTTGAGTCACATGCATGCAACTTCTGCCTTCAGGTGACACTAGATCAGGAAACTGGCAACGTTTTTCTGTAAAGGGCAGTAGAGTAAATATTTCAGGCTTTGCAGACCAAGGAACCTCTGTCTCAACTACTCAGCTTCATCTTGGTAGCACAAAAGCAGACATAGACAGAGGTGAGTGAATGAATATGACTATTTCAATAAAACTTTATTTATGGATCTTATGGACACTGAAATTTGAATTTCATATAATTTTCCACCACAAAGTATTATTTTTATTTTTGTTATTTAAAGATATATAAACCATATTTAGTTGTAGCGTGTGCAGAAACAGCAGCAGGCTAGCAGGCTGCAGTTTTGCAGTTTGCTGACCTTGAACTAGAGGATATCCAAGAGCCTGCCAGGGCTCCCTCCAATGAGTCTCAGAAATCTGGGCTTTATTCGTACTTCCTTTCCCCTGCTTGTTTGCCTCTGTCACTCTGTCTGTGTCTCTGTCTCTCTGTCTCTCTCTGTTCTCCTTCTTGCTCTTGCTTTATTTCTTTTTCTTTCTTGCTTTCTACACACACACACACCTTGTGGGAAAAGCCACTGATATATCCATCTCAGCACAAGGAGCTCTTCTTTCCACTCATGGAAGGGCGGGAGCAGTGCTCTCTCTGGAGGGCCAGCTGCTGAATCTTGCTTGCTGGTCATTACAAAGCCATTGAAGCAGAGACAAAAGGGGACCCAGAGTAGTGCTCCACTTTCAGAGAAAAAATATTGACACATTTAGGGACATAACAGGCCAGTGAAGAAAAGCAGATTCCCTATTCTGTGTTCCATCTCTGTCTACAGACACATCTTTGTAAATGTGAATAGGATACAAATGTGATATTCAGAGAAGCAGTGGACAATTGTCACCATCTGCCGTCTGCCCACACAGAGTTGGCTCAGAGAAGAAAAGGTTTGATTCAGAGAAACCACAGTGCTTCCAAAGAAGAATGCACCTGATTCGTTAGGTTTTATCATTCGCCTGCTGTGTACTCGTGGCCAGAAGCTGTTTGAGGCAGGGGTGATGTGTTAAGGAGAGCATGGCTCTGGAGTCAGCGAGACTTGGGTCTGATCCCCAGGCTGGAACTTTGTAACCATGCTGCATAGAAAGAGTAACTAAGACATGGAGCTTCTGTCTCCCCTCCTGTATAAGAAGGGTGGTGCCTGCATTTCAGGTTTGTTAACAAGCACCGGAGATTTGAGGTGAGAGACGTAAAGCACTGAGTACAGTCAATGGCATGTAATAGGTACTTGCTCAGTGGTAGCAGCTGGAAAGCCAGACAGAACAGCAGGGGTCAAGCCAGATGGTGGTTGCAAGGCCCACACTAGGTCCTCTTCAGAGTGCTGGTGGGTGGCCTGGGCCAGACACCCTCTCGGTGACTATAGCTGAAAGAACAAAGCTTGGTCAAGGACAAATAATGCCTTCCTCTTTGTTTATTAGTGATCAGAACTCGCTATTGTTTATTCCACCAGTCACCCAATGAGTGCTAAACAGGAACATCAGCTCCTCAGAGTAGCTATAGAAAAGAACAATGAGGAAGCCCCTGACCTCTTGGATTGTAATCTCTTTGCTAACTCTGTAGTCTCTTCTGATTCTGCTCATTTATTTCTTAATTTATCCAAGTGTCTTTATGGGGCATTGTCTTAGTCTGTTTTGGCTGCTATAACAAAAATACCATTCACTGGCTGCCATAGTAAGTAAGAAAAACTTATTTATCACAGCTCTAGAGGCTGCAAGTCCAAAATGAGAGCCGTGGGAGGTCCAGTATCTGGTGAGAGCCTGCTTTCTGGTTCCTAGAGGGTCATCTTCTTGCTGTGTCCTCACATGGTAGAAGCTGGGAGGTCTCTCTGGAGTCTCTTTTACAAGGGCACTAATCCTATTCATTAGGGTTTACCCTCATGACCCAATCACCTCCCAAAGGCCCCACAGCCAAATATCATCACATTGGGATTTAGTTTTCAACATGTGGATTTGGGGGACAGGAAACACAACCATTCAGTCTGTAGCAGGCATCTGCTTTGTGCTAGGAACTGTGACTAAATGCTAGGGCTGCAAGGAACTCACATTTGCGTGACAAAACAGAAAATTGTGGGATGGTAGCTAAAGTGCTGTGATGAGGGGGGGGTTACAAGCACAGGAGAGTGGCATCTCAACCAATCTGGGAGGTCAGATAAAGCTTAATGACGGAAGTAACCTATCAGCTGAGGTTTGGGAAAGGAGTGGGAAGTAGCTAACTGAGGAGAGATCATGACGGGAAGCTGTGGTGAGGGAGCAGCATATGTGGCTGAAGCCTGGAGTAGGAGGGGAGTGGTGGCAAGCACAGAGACTCCAGAGGCCACGTGAGCAGTGGTCATGTCAGGTCGTGTAGGTATTAGTACTTTGTCAAAGGGGAATCGTAAAGAGGGGAGCGGTATGTCAGACTTGCCTTTTTAAAATATATGTTTTTATTGATTTCAGAAAGAGGAAGGGAGAGGGAGGCAGAAACATTAATGATGAGAGAGAATCATACATCAGCTGCCTCCTGCATGCCCCCCACTGAGGGTCTAGCCTGGAACTTTGGCATGTACCCTGACGGGGGCTTAAACCGTGACCTCCTGGGTCATGGCTGGGCCACACTGAGCCACACTGGCTGGGCAGACCTGCGTTTTTGGAATTTCACTGTGGTGACAGGGTCGAGAACGGATTGAGGGCAGTGAAACCAGAGGCAGGGAGACCAACTCATAACTGCATGATCATAGGTAATTCCTTTGATGATTTTGAACCTCAGTTTCTTCATCTATAAAATGGATTTATGAAATACACCTCATAATGGTGTGTGGTCTACAAGGGCCACTGGAAGCAGAATGCTTGTTCCAGGTCAGTGCTTCTCTGGGCCCACTTCCCAGCCTGCTCCAGGGCTCAGCACAGAGCTGCGTGTGCAGTACATGCCAAGCCATGGGCATCTATGGCTGACTGAGGAGCTGCTGTTTTCTGGAAGCATCAAAATGAGGAGCCCAACGACATTCATAGATAGGGAGCAGGTGGCTTACTGCTCAGGGTCTTCAACACCTAAAACAAGCCTTTCCCTCAAATATACCCACAGAAGACAACAGTTCCCCCCCCGCCCCACCAAAAAAGATCTCCAAATCATAGCAAAACAGAAAACAAAATACACAAAAGTAATGAAACCAGTAGGCCTAGGCCACATGTGGAACCTCAGGCTGGGCTCTGAAGGAGCTCCTCTGTCAGGCGAGGCGGGACCAAGTGGCTTCCTGTCTTTTGATGTCAGGAGACCCACCTGGCTTTCTTGGGGGGTAAGGAGAAAGAATATTCCCTTCTACGGAGTCTTCCAGGTGAGAATTTGGGGGATCACGGGAAAGACTCACTGCTTATTCAGTGGCCCTGTTGGTGGGGGACAGCAGCTACTCAGCTCCTGCAGAGCTCCTCACACTCTGAGGGAGATCACACCACCAGACCTTAGAGGAGGGGTTTAAAGGGCAGGGGAGGAGCTCAGAGCATCCTTTATCCTCATGAGCCTATACTAGCAATATTTCCAAGTTTCACTGGGACCCATCTTTCATGGAGTATGTTAAAAATGCACTTTGGCCCTGGCTGAGTGATTCAGTTGGTTCCTTCCAAAAGGTGGCAAGCTCAGCTCCTGTTCAGGGCACGTACCTAGGTTGTAGGTTCAATCCACTGTTGGGGCATGTACAGAAGGCAACAGATAAATGTTTCTCTCTCCCTTCCTCTCTCTCTCTAAAATCAATAAAAACTTATCCTCAGGTGAGGATTTTTTTTAAACACCATTTTTCATATAGAGTGAGCATCTTATATGGTGCTGAATTGGGCATTTCTAGTGCCACCAAAGGTAGTGAACCAAGAACAAGAGAGGTGATTATCTCTTGAGAGTTTAAAATAAAGCTAAAATCTTAATGCTGAACAGATAAATGTGAAAAATCAGTTCTCAGCATAGGAAATACAATAAGTGAACCAGATAATGAAAAAAATTAAAGCCCACTGAATCACCTTAAAAAAAAAGACAATTAAAATAATGGTCAAATACCATATGATAACTATTACATTAATTAAAAAAATATTTTAAAAGTTATAATCTCCCATGCTGGCAAGGCTACAGTAAAATCTTTATTTCACACACTGTTCATGGGAGTATAAATTGGAATGATCCCACTAGAAAGCAATTTGGCAATATGTATCATGAGTAATAAAAAGGTACATACTTTCTGACCCAGTAATTTCACTCTTGGGTATTTATCCCAGAGAAATAATCTACTCCAAATGAAGGACAAAATTGTATTCAGGAAGATGTTTATTGCAATGTCATTTATAATAACAAAATAATAATTGCCCAAATGTCTTGTATTTAAGTAAACTATGTACTTTCACTAAATGGAACATTATGAATTCATTAAAATAATGTTTATAATGATGATGCAATACTATTGGAAAATTTCTTACAATATAATGTAACCTAGAAATAATGCAGAAATTAGCAAAGTCATGTTCATGCCATTGCTACATCTTTGTTCTTATATATAATTATTAGGTATGCATAACAAACATTCATACATAGAACTAGAAAACATCATGGAAGAAATGAGAGAGGCTGTGAAGATGCTAAGCTTTTTTGTGTGTTTTTCCTCTTTATTTTAATATAATTAATACTATTTAATACTATGGAAAGAATATTTTTAAGGACTCAGTTTACTAGTAAATCTCAGCTCCATCACTTACTTGCTGTGTGACTTGCGGCAATTTACCTAACTCTGTGAGCATCAGTTTCCTCATCTCTAAAATGGAGTTAAATACCTGCACGATGAAAGTGTTGTGAAGATAAAAACGAATAAACATAAATAAAGCATTGGTTGCAGAGTTTTTAACATCTCAACTCTTTTCCAGAGAGGATTTATCAGTTTTGCATATGTGTGTGTATATGTAAATTGAAATAAATTAAAAATAGGTTAGGAAAGTTAGTCAAGGGAAAATAAGGGCCAATCAATAAATATTACTTCCCATCACTTTCCCAATTATTGTCTGTTAAAAGTTAAATGGGATATAAGAATATTCTGGCTGCATTGTTTAGAAATCAGAGATGAATAGTTTGTTTTTCAAAAGCAAAAGAATGTGGGGAAAGAGACATCTCCCCCAGCCCACTGGAAACACACACACACTCTCTCACACATCCCTCTCAGAAGACTTCAAGATGCATCCCTGGAGTTCCAAGAAAATAACATTTTGGTCTCTCTTTTTTTTGTGGTGAACACATTTGCTTTCCCCACATAACAAAAGGTATCATTTTACTTTTAATTATGGGTTGTTATTATGCATTGCTTTTATTTGGCAAAGATGTTTGTTTCAGGAAAACTAATTTAGACAGTTCCATTTTTCAAGCAACAATACCTTCTGTCCCAGGCTTACAAAGAGCAATTAGATCCGGATTCTTTCCCCACAATCAAGCTGGCAACTTTTTTATGGAAAGTTGTGGAGAGCCGATCAAACGCGGAAAGTAGACTTTCATGGCCTGGCACTTTTACTTCCTGCCGTATATATAACTCTGACATTGTGCGGAGGCATTACACTTGCTGGGCAGGAACACAGATTAATGTTGCCTCACTTTCAGTGCCAGAGTTTTATTCTGGATGTCACGATATTTTCCACAGGAACTCCACAGTTCTGTGCAGTTCAGCAAACATGACTGAGGGGCTGCTCCGTGCCAAGTGCGGTGGCGGGAGCTGGAGACACCTGATTCACACAGCCTCCTTGCCCGCAGAGCTTACAGTGGGGAACTCACCGATCATTGCAACCCACATGATAACATCTGTGGCCAAGGGTAGCAAAAGGTACTGAGGGGTCGTAAGGAGGCACCTAACCCAGCCTGGGAGAGGAGAGGATTTCAGGGGGTGATGGTGTAAGGGAGAAGACATATATAGAGAAATGGGAAGAAATCTTGGAATTAAAAATAAAAGTGTTAACAGACTATGTGCCCTTTACCCAGAGGTTATGTGCCAACCACTAAGCTACTAGTAAATGATTTACCAGTAGGTGGGTTGCTAAACACATTTCATAGCATGTAACTGACTTGCCCGTGGTCGTTTAACCTGTATGTGGTGGAGACAGGTTCAGAGAAGGTGAATTATTGGCTCATACAGCAAGTGAGTGGGAAAGCTGGGGCCAGGACACACAACTTCTGGCTTCCACGTGTTTCTGATCCATTATTCCAGTCAGTTCTTGCCGCAGTTTTGTGAGGAGCTGCTGTGAACTCTTTGCACACTTGCTGACTCTGAGGAATGGGGGAAGGAAGAAAGGCAGGGAGACTTTATTGAGCACTTAACTTGAGTATGATGTGATGGGATCTTTTTAGAGATGAGAACCTCCAAATTCTCCCAACTCAGTAGGTACCTGAATACTCTCAAAAAATCTGAAACTTCACTGTTTTATTGAGTTTTGTATATTATCTTTTAAATGGTGTGGATATTATCTTATTATACAGGAATGTTTGTTGTAACTAAAAATTCTGAGTGAAGTGATATTCCTGTTTAAAGTCTCTTTCACCCCCATTTTAGAAATGTGGATGTGAGGGAGGTTAAGAATGTGGCCAAGGGCATTAACTACAGTAGTGTGCAAGCCAGGTTCTGTGCTCATTGTCTGTCCTTGGCTCTCGTCCCTGGCACAGACCTGTGGCTTCTCATTCTGCCCCCAGTGCTCTCATGACCCCACATTTCATCTCTGTGCTCCATACGCCTCATCCACAGGCCGCATGGGAGTCAGGTCTGCTGGTTCCAAACACAGCTCTGCTGTTGGACACAGCGCATCCTGGCCAGCTCCTATGTCCCGCCAGGCCTCAGCATACACTCCCCCAGGACCTGAGAGGAGACTTCCCTCAGGCCTCAGCTCAGGAAAGCTGGGATTCTCTGAGGCAAGTGATTTTGTTTGTGTGTTATTGTTTTTTCTTTGAGGGACCCTAGGTCTCTTGTAACTGAGTTGTCCTCTGTGCTTAGGTTGCTAAAAGCTGAGAGCCAGCTTTGTGCCCCACCTCTAGCAAGTGGGCAGAATACCTTAGAGTATTTATGTGTGTGATGGCCTTATACCTTGAATCATCTAATTCCTCCTATTCCTATTTTTCTTTATCTCCTTGTCTGTAGTTACATGATTTTTATTTTGTTGCATTCTTTTATTGTGAGCTCCTTCAAATTCCTTTTTTGGACTTAGTGTTATGTGTAAAATAATCAATTGTTTATATAAAAAAAATAAAACAGAAAGCAATGTTTCAGGGAGACACCCTGACAGTCTTAAGAACCAAATGTCAAACACAAATGGACCCATCAGCTTCCAGAGACAGAGAGTAGCTGGGACTCATGGCCAATGCAAGTTCCTGCCCTTCTATTCTGCCTTACAAGTTGGCCCCACTTTCTCAGGGAAAAGTAAAATAGTCCCCATCCTTTAGGAGTCATTTCAATGACCATCTCTTAAAGGAAGGCTTCCTGGTAACTCTTCAGTTAAAATCAGCTGAGTCAAATAAGCAACAAGACATTGGAACTCTGAACAAATTCCTGGCCAAATTCCTCCCCTCCCTTCACTCACCACCCCACTCCCTTGCTTTTTCTTTTTAAAAATTTTTTTCCTAGGCATCTCTGTGTGTTTTTCTGTTTAAAGACTTCTATTGATATTTTTAGAGAGGAAGAGAGAGGGAGAAAGAGAGAAACATGGATGTGAGAGTGCAACATCGATCATACGTCCCCTACCAGAGACGGGGCCTTTGAGCAGGGCATATGCCTCTCCCGACTGGAAATCAAACCAACAACTCTCAGCGCATGGCCCAACCAACTGAGCCACACCAGCCATGGTTAGACATCTATGTTTCCTAGGCACTAGACAGAGACATAAATCCCTTCTTTCCACTCTAATGGAGGAGGCACGTGGGCAAACATTGCAGAACAATCTGGCAGGTGACTTTGAGTAGCTCTCTTCCCTCTGGATTCAGCTTTTCTTTTGAAGTAAAGTCATTGGGCTGGATGATCTCTAGGTGGCTATGCTATGGGATGGCCTTACTCATTGGGGCTGGCTTTTGGTGACCTTAAGGATGAAGAGTAATCACAGTTTTAAAGTATAAATTAAAGGTCTAAAAGACATACCTTTAAACTCTATAGTTTGATTTTATAAAAGAAGAATTGTGACTTAAATCAAACATATTAAACAGAAGAATTAATCCTCATGTCCCTTGCACTCATGACAAGCCAAAACATTACATTTGCAACAAACTTCTTGCTGCCCTTTTGGACATCAGGGAGAGGGAGAGTACAGAGAAGTGAAAAATATTCAGCTCCTGTCCTTGGGTGGGGGAAGGCAGAGTTGGGGGCAGTACATGTTGAGAGGATAGGTATGGGTGGGGAGTAAAGAAAGGCTAATATGTATGCACCTAAGTATAGTGTGGGATATGATTAAGTCACTTGGATGGTGGATGGAGACCATCTGTCAGACACCTATGGGTTCTTTTTTTTAATTATCTTTATTGTTCAGTTTATTAATTACATTGTTCCCCTTTTTTCCTCTATAGCTCCCCTCCACCCGGTACCCATCCCACCCTCAGCCCTCCCCCTTTCCCCCACTGTCCTCTCCCATAGTTGCATGATTTTTGTCCAGTCTCTTGCTGCGCTTCCCACACCCCTTTTCTCCCCAAGAATTGTCAGTCCATTCCCTCTCTATGTCCATGATTTTGTTACATTCACCAGTTTATCCTTTTCATCAGCTTATTAATTCACTTGCTTTTTAGATTCATTTGTTGATAGATATGTATTTGTTGTTCATAATTTACACTTTTATCTTCTTCTTCTTCCTCTTCTTAAAGAATTTCTTTCAGCATTTCATATAATATTGGTTTGGTGGTGATGAACTCCTTTAGCTTTTTCTTATCTGTGAAGCACTTTAACTGATCTTCAATTCTGAATGATAGCTTTGCTGGATAGAGTAATCTTGGTTGTAGATTCTTGCTATTCATCACTTTGAATATTTCTTGCCACTCCCGTCTGGCCTGCATCGTTTCTGTTGAGAAATCCGCTGACAATCGTATGGGTGCTCCCTTATAGGTAACTAACTGTTTTTCTCTTGCTGCTTTTAATATTCTCTCTTTGTCTTTTGCTCTTGGCATTTTAATTATGATGTGCCTTGGTGTAGTCCTCTTAGGGTTCCTATATATTGGGGTTCTGTGCACTTCTTGGACTCCTAAGTCTATTTCTTTCACCAGGTATGGGAAGTTTTCGGTCACTATTTCTTCAAATAGGTTTTCATTGTCTTGCTCTCTCTCTTTTTCTAGCACCCCTACAATTCTGATGTTGGTATGCTTGAGGTTGTCCCAGAGGCCCCTTACACTATCTTCAATTTTTTGGATTCTTTTGGTTTCTTGCTTTTTCAGCTGAGTGGATTGTACCTCTTTGTATTTCAAATCTTTAACTTGGTTCTTGGGGTGCTCCAGAGCACTTTTGGGTCTTTGTATAATATTTTTTATTTCAGTCAGTGTATGCTTAATTTCTGGTTGGTCCTTTTTCATATCCTTGAGAGTCTCCTGCATATCCTTGAGGGTCTCGTTCATTTCCTTGTAGGACTCATTCATTTCCACATTGGTCTTGATCATATCCTTGAGGGTCTCGTTCATTTCCTTGCTGGTCTTGCTTATTTCCTTATAGGTCTCGACCTTTTCTAGGAGCCTGTTGAAAAGCCCTATAACCGTGGTTTTGAATTCCATGTCCAATCATTTTTTTTCCCTCCATTTCTTTCATATCTGATTTATTTCCATGTCTCTGCATGGTGGCTGCTTCCCTGAGTTCGTGAATTAGCTTTGTGTGGTAGATGTCCTACAAGAGACAGTGGCTCAGCTTCCCCAGTTACCTGAAGTGGATATGGGTTGCACAGCCTTGTTGAAGTTAAGCTCAGGTTAATCGTTGTTAGCACTTGGAGGGGTTGACCTCCAGGCCAATTGTCTGTGAAGCTCAGCTGTGCTCAGGTTGGATGGGCGGAGTCTCCGGGCCAAGCAGACAGCATTAGCTCTGCCCTATGTGGCCCCAGGGACTCTGTGCTGGGGGCAATGGCTGCCAGCACCTCTGAGAGAGAGCCGCTGCCGAGCTCCACCGGCTGCTGGGGAATTCAGACTCTCCCCAAATGAGTCTGCACCTCCCCAAGGTCTCACCAGGGTCTTAAAACAAAGCAGTCTGATGGTTTCCCGAATGAGAGAGCAAGTCGCAAGTGCTCTCTATGCGGTCAGGGTCACGCAGCTGCGCTGTTCCCCAGGTCACGCGAAATCCGCACAAGCTTGTCTTCTCCACAAGCCGGCAGACCCCTGCAGCACCTGAGCTTCAGCATGCCCTCCCACTGTCCAGTTTTCACCCCATATGATAGTGGGTTCCCTGGACTTCGCCCAGAGCTGGACAATCAGTCCAGTGGGACGTCTTTGTCTCCCCGTTCGAGAAAACTGGCTGGTTTTCAGCCGCCCGCCCTATCTGCTGGCGCTCCCGTTCCAAACCTCTCTCCGCGCGTCTTTTCAACGCTGTCCTCAGCCGCTCCTCCAAGTCACAGTGTCTTATCTTCACTTTTATTTGTGGAATTTTTACTCAGCCAGCTTTCTGGTGATTCTGGAAGGTGTTTGTTCTTTCGTTAAGTTGTAGTTTTAAAATTGCTGAGTATGACGGCAAGCTAGGTGTTTTACCTATGCCGCCATCTTGGTTCTCCCCCACCTATGGGTTCTTTCCAGCCTCGAGCTGCATGTCATGTCCATTCTTGAAGGTCCCCACATGGCTGGCATCACTGGGGCAGAGGATGAGGAAGCAGCAGTTTGTCCTGGCAGGCAGTCTTCCCTTGTGACTAATAGCCTCCCCTGCTGTTCTTTGATGCACCCACAAGTCTTTCCTCCAGAGCTGGAGGAGGGCCCGACCCACAGCTCCCCACTTCCCCAACCTGCCTGGGGTTTCAAGGCATGTCATTCTCTCCAGAAAGGGTGAGGTTTACAGCTGTTTACCAGCCCTCTAAAAACATGAGCTAACCTTCCATATGCAGCCTGTGGGCACAAGGTTAGGCAGAGTCCATCTAGCCAGTGGAGCTTAGACTATAATGGGAATGGCAGTAATCAAACACAAACACAGGTAAATATAGCATTTCAAACTGTGGGCACTACAAGGGAAATGTAGGGAAGGTCACCCTGAATTGCAACTTCTGCTGCTGCTGGGTGCACAAAGGCTGTCCTGATGGGGCCACATCACCAGCCAGCTCCCACTGCAACCTGAGTTGTCCCTCATGGCTTCCCACTCACAGCTAACTGAGCACAGGCTTCCATCCTAACAGCGTGGGCTTCAGTCTAGTGTCTTCCACTGAGAGGCTGTGACCTTGGACAGGTAGCCTGACCTCTTGGCCCTGAGCTTCCTCTATAAAAAGGGGTAGCAAGGCCCGCCTCCAAAGGTTGTAGGATGGGCTCACTGGAGGTGCTCAGCGAATGACAACTGCTATGGCCACTGCCGCCATCAACTCTGCTTCCAGGATGTGCTTGCAGTTCCCAAGGCTCCTCCATCTCCACTTGCCCTGCTTTCGTGCCATCTGCCAAGGATGAACTGAGCACTCCTGTAAGTGACCAGGTAGAAAGCCACTTGCTGGCCTGGCTTTGCCAGTAGCAGGAAGCTACAGGAGTAGCAGCTTCCCAGGAAAACACATCGACATAATCTCACATGTGCAGCCCCAGTTTTTGTCCATCCCCCTGAGTCTGCTTCCCATAGAATTGAACCCTTATTTCACCCTCAAGTGATGTTCACTCTCTCCCTGCATAAAAGGATAATACATTTTCTGTTATCCAGATGGAAGTAAGTACCCAACGGGGAAGGCTGAGCCTCAGCAGATGTTCAGGTTCCCCTAGAAGGTGATGAAATTGAGGGTGCTTATGGGTGGCATCCAGGCATTAGCCAGTGGGCCAGATGAGGCCTGAGGGTTATTTTGAACTCTTGTCATAGACCCTTCACCCACATTTTTCTTGGTAACACTTACCATAGCTTAAACTAATTAGTGTAGTGAAATGATTTGCTTGCTGTATGTCTTCTCCACTTCCCTTTAGCTGCTTCTTTGAAGACAGGGCTGTGTCTTTCCCTGCCCTCAGCAGTGTGCCAGGTGCAGAGTAGATGCTCCACTGATACTTGCTGACTTACAAAGAAATAAGTGAGAAGTCAGAGAGGGAAAGCACAGGGCTCTCTGTGGTTGCACAGCAGTTGTTTGGCGTGAGGAGAAGGGGGCCATGTCGAGGGTGGGCGGCAGGTTAGTGAGCATTAAGGTGGTGCACTTTTCCATCTGCACACGGAGGCCCTGTCCCGTTCCAGTGGGGGATGGGCATGAGCTCAGTACCTTGAGATGGTGCTTTCCAAATGTGCATGCTCCCTGCTCCTGTCCTCCCAGAGGTGACAGCTGTACCTGCTTCTCCGCCGCTCCCTGCTGCCAGGAGAGGGTCTGTCTTCGGCATGTGGCACCGACTGACGTGTCAGGCCACCTTAACTGGTGAAAGTTTGGTTCTGAAAATAAAGGTCACTTGTTTATTCTCTAAACACAAGGCTATTTTAATCTACACAAACTGCTTTTTTAAAATAGAGCATAAAACGTGGGATATCACACCCTCCTGGAATATCAAGCTAAGAATTTGAGTCTTTATCAGAAATGCAATGGGGATCAGTAAATTATTCTAAAGAAATAAGCAACTTTAATTTTAGAATGATTACTCCTGCAGCCAGTGAGGGGGCTCGATGGGAGTGAGAGATCAGAAGTAGTGAGTTCAGAGGGGGCCAGCATCACTTGAAATATTTCCTAAGGAACCAACTATGCTTGGGGTGGGGCAGGGCATGAGATCCCTAGATGTGAAGAGAATGAGAATGGCTGGGGGAGGGGGAGTAACTGCAGGGAAAGTAAGGGACTGAGCCCCTGTGACTCCTGTTCCGGAGGGCGCTGATCCTCAGGCTTCTGCAGGGACAGGAGAAGGCACAGAGATGACAGGTGCTCTTGTTTAAATTGTCCATGAAAGGCTGACTTCTCCCCAAATAGCGATCCTGCATGAAACGCAGAAGGCAAAACAGAACACGTAATCAGTGACTATTCTCTCCCACCACGCAGAACCCAACACATCAAACAGCCCTGAAGCTCCCAGAACACCACGTCTCTTTCTTATTCTGAGCAGTAATTGTGATGCAGTTCGTGACCAAAATGAAAAGTCCATTTTTAACCATAGCCTCCTAATTACCCATCCAGATGAAGAAGGCCAAAGCCAAACTCTTTGTGGCCCAATCCTTAGGTTCCTAAGGCAGAAACAGAAAGGATTTTATGAAAAATTATGGGGTGTGTGTGTGTGTGTGTGTGTGTGTGTGTGTGTTGGGAGAGGGCATATACTAAAGACCTCTTCCTATGCCAACCAGTTCAGTTGTCACCCTGATAACAGGTGATAAGCAGATCTTCACTGAACATCATCTATTGATCAGGCATTGGGCCAGTCCTTGAGGAAGCCAATATGGCACAGCCTCTGCCCTCAGGGAGCTCACAAAGCCAGAGGAGAGGGTGGAGAGTAAATAGGCCAGGGAACTGCAGTGCGATGGTGCTCTGATGGGATGATCAGGGGACAAGGACAAGATCCAGCCCAGCCCTGGCAGACCAAGAAAGACTTTATGGAAGGGGTCGCATGTGAGTTGATAGCTGAATAACAAGCAGGTGAAGTGGTGGTGGCAGCAATGTTGTGCTCAAAAGAGGGAACAGTGTGTGTGTGCGAAGGCCTGGAGGTCAGAGCACAGCAGCGTGGGAATGGGAAGTAGATCGGCATG
Source organism: Antrozous pallidus (assembly GCA_027563665.1). Taxonomy (NCBI): domain Eukaryota; kingdom Metazoa; phylum Chordata; class Mammalia; order Chiroptera; family Vespertilionidae; genus Antrozous; species Antrozous pallidus. The sequence goes on along the minus strand of CM050508.1, from coordinate 175,964,594 downwards.
GCTAGAGCTTGGAATCGGAGAACAGGGGATAGGAGGCGGTCTCGGAAGTCCTGAAAGTAGCGAAGATTCAGGCGTGGTTCTGTAGAAGCCCTGAAGAGTTTTTAGATGTGCATTCTAGAAATCTCACTCCAAGTGATGTGGATGAACTGGAGGAGACAGGAGTAGAAGCAGTGAGACCATTTAAGATGCTGCTGTAAAATGCTAGATGCCAGGTGGTGAGAAGCCTGAAGTCTCAGCCAGAGGCAGGGTGAAGCTGAAGCCTGCATTCAGAAATCCCAGCTCTAAACCAGTGTGCTCCCACTTTGTCTGGTGAGCCTTGTTCAAAACAGTTCTTACGCTTTCTCTGAACTCCTATTTCCTGTTAGGCTCCTGGAGTTGGCCTGCACTCCTCTTAAGGATGCAGTACTTTAATTGCCAGGTAGCCTAGGTAACATGCCTACAATTGACACAGCTCAGAGATGACAGAATCAGGAGTCACCCCTTCATCTTTCTGATTTTGAGTCTGGAGCACTTTCTACAAAATGCTTTCTGTAACTGCAGTCAGAGGGATTCATGGATGAAGAAGAGTATCTGCTAGGGAAAAGATTTCCCCAGATTCACATGCCTTTGTGTACATCACGAGGCTGTAGTAGCTGGGCCTTTCAAACTGCCTCTTTGTGATGAAAGAGCCCAATGGTACTCTACTGATATCTTGGTGATTAATGCCACCTTCCTTGAAAAAAAGGACTAGAAACAAAATCACACCAGTGAGAGCAAACATATCAGTTATGACAGGAAATAAATGTGACTTACACCCTTATACTTCAAAACAAAGACATGGCCTGGGACAAAAAATCAACACAAAAACATAATGTTGCATAAGATCAAAACATCATTTTTATATATAACTATGATCTGATTAAATATACACAAGCAAAAAAGATTACAAGAAAATACACCCAAATGCTAACTATGGTTCTCTTTTAGTAGTGGGATTTCATAAATTTTTACTTTCTAACTTTTCTAAAAATTTGGAAAATGACAAAAATAAGCATATTTGTTTTTATAATTATAAAAAGTTTAAAGATAGGTTATTTAATTTGGGACACAATAATAGTTTTCATTGAGAATAAATTGAACCCATAAAAAATCTGGAATTTGTGGATGAGGTTTCTAATTGGCTCACCTTTCAGTACTTTTATTCTTGAGCCAGAGTTTGGTGACATTATATTAATGAAAGAGCTTCCACTGGATGCATAGGGGAAGATGAATGACTCTTGGAGCAAGGATGCTGGCAGATAGTTCCTCAAGCATCCCACTATAGATGCTCTGGCCTTCCCTGATGGCATCAAATTTAGAGATTGTTCCTATTGGCCTTGGAACACCCAACCCTCTATGGTCTATATGGAGTCATAATGGAGCATTCATCCTATGGTGTTCAAGCAGCAAAATTGGTTTCTTCAGAATGTCCATGGACCTTCACTCCTACCAGGGAAGGCTGGGTGCAGGGCTCATACACAACCAGGAGGTCCCACATCAATGCCTAACTGACCCACCCTGCATACCCACCTTCCTCCAGGAGTCCATGAAATGCCACATTGGACACGTGGACACATTTCTGTCTAGGTGTGGAGTTCCTTCACTTGAGGAGGAATCCCCCACTCCTCAAAACACATACTAAATGTACACACGTTACAACACATGTGGAGGCCCTGCCTTCCTGCTACTGTAGCTTTTGGTCACCTCGTGGTCCACCTGCTCAGCTCTCATTCCCCCAGGCCCTGTCAGCCAGGGAACCTCCGAGATCACCGACTTTGTCTCTTTCATCTTACATTGCATATTTTACCTCTAGGCAGTTTGATACTGTGTCTTCATATAAAAGACCCTTATCTCTCAGTTGGTAGCTAATTATAACAATTTGCTAATTATTTACATATAATATGCATCCTCTATATAAAGCTGATTGTACATTATTGATAAAATTCCACAAATCATGTGCCCTATTTTTACAAATGTCACAGAGTTTCCATTGGCAATCTCAAATGATCATACTAGGTAGACTAGTATTGAAAATTTTCTCATTCATTTTATTCCTTTCATTTTTAAAGAACTTTAAAAGAATTACTTGGATATCCCAGTGTTTTAGGTAAAAATTGTTACACAGGGGCTCTCAAACATGCACTTTTTCTTCTGCATATATAGCCTGCAGATTTTGCAATTTCATCTAATAAGTCCTAAAGGTTAAAACTATAGCCTACACTTATCTACTTGAGCCACTAGGTGGTGCACACATATGTCAGGGAACTGTAGGTTAAATGGGCTTGTGACCAGAACTAATAATTCATCACCACAAAACAAATGGCACAGACAGGAGGAGGAGCTGTGGAAATCAAGAAGAGACAGCAATCCTGTGGATGGAGAGAGTCAAAGAAGAAAGTCTCCCAGAGGAGGTAGATAGGCAACACTGCCAGCTGCAGAGACGGTGAGAAAATCGTAAAGGCAGGACCCCCAAAGGCCGGCAGAAAATCCTGGTGAGGAAGGAGCATGCTTACTTTCCATGCTCATTAATTCCTGCCTCACAGGAGTAGTGGAGTCATTTGATTTAGAAATCAAACAATTCTCCAGGCCTTTGTACTGGCATGAGGAAAGGACATAGTCTTGTCTTTGAGTAGGACCTTGAGAGAAACAGAAGGAAGCGGTCAATTAAGATAGAGCATGCTACAAAGGTATGTTTTAAAAGATGCATTGGAAGAACAAAGCGAAATACTCATTCTGCTCTGAGCAAGGGAGAAAAAAGGGCTCGGTTTGGTTTGCAGAGACAACCTCCTGGAGGTCTTGAGAAGTAAGAGGGGCATCCACAAAGATCCTGAGAGATTAAACTGGGCTGGGAGCCAGCCTGAGCAAAAGCTTAGGGGTTTGAGCAGATAAAGTGGATTTCAGGAATGGCTTAGTTGAGTTTAAGTAAATGTTTACCCAGGACTCCCTATGGACTGTAAAATAGGTGTTCCAGAGCCTTAAAATGCCCCCTCGACTAGTAAGGAAGACACCTATGGAAATTGCAACGTAAAAGAAAACTTAAAATGTGGTCCCCTTTAAAGTCTGACTGTTCTCTGAGCCCCTCATGCCCTGGCTATAGGGATTCTCAGGGAATCTCTGCACCAGAAGAGGGAGCCCACAAGCACAGTGTCTGGTTGCCTTTGACTGGAGTCAGGGAAGGTATCCCAGTCTCCCTCACTCATCTCAGAGTTTGAGGCCAGAGGCATGGAGTAAGTTATCCAAAGCCACAGAGAGGTATATCCAGGTATGTCTGCCTCCTGTCAGGTGTTCTTTCATTTTCCCCTGCTAGGCCCTGGACACAGAGTCACCCTTCAGAGATAGCTCTTAATTAAGGAATAGACACTTTTCAGATAAATAGCTCTTCATCGCCAACAACAGTCATAAAGTCAAGCTGTGGAAAAATAGAACGACACGTTGTGTGCTTTTCACATGCATGAGGAAAGTGCCCAGCCACACAGCTGGCCTCAGCAAAGGTAACTTGTACTGCTGGCCTAATTCTCTTTGGAGAGGAAGTGGTCTGGCTCTGGCATTCCTTCTAGCCCATGGGTGTGTTTATTTCAACAGGAAGATATATGCTTACAAGGTGGGCCAATGGCACCTTGGAATCGCTTTGTTTGCTTGGAAATGTCAACTGGAAGGAGTTATAAGCTGGTGGGAAACAGGGATGTGCAATTGAGAAGGCCACGCAAGGACACAGACTTGTGTTTAGGCTGAGGAGAAGTTACAGAAGCAGGGGTGGAGTGGTCTTGAAGAAGTTCTGACTAGGACAGGTCAAGGTTAAATGAGGAGGAGGGTGACCATAAGAGTGAGGAGATTGGATGCCAGGTCTTGTGAGGAAATGACAAAGGAATTGGGAATAATTAGCCTGCAGAGAAGAAACACAGGTCTTCTTCATCTGTCCAAACTGTTTCATGCGATGAGGCAGCTGGAAAGTAATGATGTTATTAGAAAGCAGGTTTCAGCTCAGCTTAAAGTAGAGCTATCGGACAAGTAGTGAATTCCCCACCAAGAAAAGATGAAACAGAAGCAGTTTGTACAACTACGGAGGACATTACGGAGGGGATTCCTGTCCTGATAACAGGTCAGATTCAGTGACCTTTGAGTTAGTTGTAAGCCTCCATAATTCTACGAAAAGGAAAGAGGTAGCTTATATAAACCAAGGGTCCCTTATATAAACCATATAATAATAACAGCATCAATATTAAGCACATCTTTATATTGAGCACCTTTGAAATGCCTACCATCATCATAGTCATTTATGTGCATTGTCATATTTTGGTCTTTCAAGCCAGGATTAGACTGACTGAATTCTAATTCTGGCCCTACCATTTAGTGATGATGTGGTTTTGGACAGACCATTTCTCCTCTATGAACCTCATGCCCCTCCTCTGTACAATACCAATTCTGTAGGATTGCTAAAAGTATAAAAGGAAACAACATACAAAGTGTCTGGTTCTGTGCCTGGCTTATAGTTGGGGCTCATAAGCTGCAGCATATGCAGAATTTCAGGATGCCATTCTTCGAGAGAGATGAGATAAAGAGGGAAATGCAGGTAAGGTGAAATAAGGTAAAGAATCCATTAGGTGAAATACCAGGTAATCAGAAGAAGCTTTTGCAATGGGCAGCCTCTGGCAATGGTTCTCAAAGTGGAGCTTTTGGGGGGCCCTTTTAAGAAAAAATGCAGATTTTTAATACTATTTGTGTAAAATCAAATGTAGGAAAAAGAAAAGGTCAACTGGGACTTAAGTATTTAAGAGAGTTGCTCACCATTACCCCACACCCGACCACAGTACCCACTTTTTCATCCTCAGTTTCCTGTGACATCCAATCCAGAACAGTTTCCCCACAAATATGCTGTGATAGAGGCAACCCTCCCAAAATGTTAATCACCTCAACCCTTGGGATACCCTTGGCTAGATGCCTCTGAACCTATGTAGTATCATCCATCTGGCTTAGTGTGCCCAACAAATATTACTTTCTTTGAATGTTATGTGGTACCAAGAGATGAGGATTCGGTTAGAGAAGGAATAGTTTGATCATCAATCATTGGAATTGCCATAGCATTGCTGGGAAAATTCCAAAAGTAAAGCAGCCGAGGAATATCTTGGTTAGAAAGGCATATCAGGAGACTGACAGTGATGTAAGGACCCAAGACAAAGAAAATCTCCAGGATGTCAGCCACTTACCCAGTGTGGCAGGTGTGAGCACAGACAAATGAGCCCATGGCTTTTTCCTAAGCACAAGACAGGTTTGGCTGGAAGGCCCCAAAGAACCCCTTAGCTCTGACCATCCAAGGACAAGCAGAAAGCCGCCCGTTCCCTTTATCTCTGCAGAATCATGAGTGAGCACTAATTTATCACAATGTACCCTGTTGACCTGCTAAGCACAAGTCAGTCTCTGGCTCAAATCAGTGCTCTTATAATGTGTTTTCTTTTGCAGCAACAGCGGCAGCTTGATCTCCTAACAATAACCAGCCCCGGTGAGTAAACGTGGCCATTGTGCTTTGGCTTTTCCCTTATCTCCCAGAATGATGTCGGCTTGTCTATCCAAATGCAGCTCCTGCCTGCCTCCTCTGTTTCCCCAAGTGGACAGCAAAATCGTGAACACCCCTTCTCCCCACACCCTCTGTCCCACAGGCTGTGTGTCTTCTCCCTCCCAGCTCTTGCTGTCTCCTCTTGACTCTGCTGATGGCCGGGCTAATGCTCGGATGTGGCTGTATATTCCAGGGTCAGGTTCTCAAATCACTCGATGAACTCAAAAGTCAAGGAAGTGTCCTGGCCTCATGAGAAATAAGTTTTGAAGTCATGAGGACTGGGAATCTACCTGGTAGGTGGAATGGGATGGAAGGAGGATGGCTCATGAAGAATTACTCTGGGAAAGTGACCAGCTTTGGTCTGTGATGAGGGTCAGGATGACTCTCTTCTTGTACCTTCATAAGGAAAGGTTGAGTTCTCCAATAAAGCTGTTGCCATGGCATTGAAAGGCTATTTCTTTCCCCTAAGCCTGGCATGTAGCCTAGAGAGAGATGGAGCTATTTCATTTTGCCAGAAAGGGATTTTAGTTTAGTTTGAGAGGCAACTGGCCAACAAGAGATGCTGTTCTCTCTTGGGATCCAAGGAGGTGATGGTACCAGCAGGGTGAAGGACCATTCAAGAGTAGCTGTGGTGATTCATCTTCATTCATTGGTGATAATCAAATTAACAGCCTGGTGACCCCCTGCTGTGTTAGGCTTTCCACTGGCTTTACTGGTCTCTGGGGAGTTGGGTCCTGAGAGAGGGACCAGTGTTGCAGAGTGGTTGGTTGTATGGCAGGGTCAGCCGGCTCTGGGTTGCGAATTACCATTAAATGTGGAGATATGTCAGCATTTTAGTAACCAGTAGGCCTGTTCCATGGCATCCTTGCCATCCATCAAGCCTGTTATACTGTATCCCGGGACCAGTTGGCTCTCCTCCAAGGAGACTGAGAAAGTGCTGTCTGCAGGCTCTGTCCCAGCACCAAGGCTCTTCTTCCTCTGGTCTCTGTAACTGACATCTAAGACGGTGACAGCAAATGTAAGCTGGGTCCACCCGGTCCAGGGACCTTGCTGTATTTCCACCAGAGAGAGCTTTTTGAACTTGGGACTTTAGAACAAAGATGAATGTGTTTGAATAATGTTTAATCTATCCATAGAATGAGCTATGTTGAACATATATATCAGTATGATTATATAGATAGAAATTGGAAATCATAAGCTAATATAACTAGAGTGGCTCAGTCAATAGTGTGACCTACCAGTTTCTCCCACTGAGCTGCTGGTGAGGGACTACCTTTGTTCCATCCTGTTTGGTTCTCTCTGTCTTGTCCTACTCCACATGCTTTCACCTCCTAGTCTTATTAAGCCACACCCTGTTATGGTGCCAACATATGAACTGTAGAGGGTTGTGGACCTGTCTGCAGTTGCTTTACAAGAGAAGTTCAGGCCCTGTTAACTGCATTTCTTTTGCACTAGCTCCAGCTCTTCCCAGCTGCTGGTGCACAGATTTAAGCAATAGCGTGACTCCCAGTGCACTGCTTTCAGGCAGCTATGGACTTACAAAACGCTAAATGCTACTAATTTAGAACAGTCTATAATTTTCTCCACTTTTAGATGAGAAAAGATGTGTGTTATGGCACACTGGTCTACTGTAAGTAGGCTAGACTTGTGTGATGTGGGATATACACACGGACACTTCGCTCCACTCAGCTCTCTTAGGCACCAGTAGGACCTGAGGCAGCTGGAGCCCCAGAGTGGCAGGAAGGCTTACTCCAGCATGCCAGACAAACAGGATCTGTGTGCACCATGACTCGGAAAGGTTAGGAAGCGTCTTGTATTATCTGGACAACTCTAGTCCATGCGAGAAGTACTTTCCTCTGTTGTTATCAGCTGTCCGCTCCCCAACCAGAAGCTGCAGCAGCCAGCCAACAGTGGCCTCCTACCTCTGGGGCTGTTGTGGGAGGTCCTGGCTTGTCTGCGCCCCTCCTAGTCTCTCCTCAGAACTGCAACCTAATGTTGCCATTCCTCATAGACTGAGTCCTTGAAAGTGCTGGTGGGAAATTTGGAATCATTATCCATCTATGATATCTTCTTTATACTCTTATTTTCTCTGTTGTGAATAATCTCATATATACAGGAAAGAGTAGAGAGGTAATGAACAGCCATTTACTGCCACTCTCCCCTGGTCTCTGTAATATCAACATGGTGCCTTTTATGCCAATGGGTCTCCTATTTTTTTTAATGTGTAAATCTGGTTGAGACTTATCTCTATGAATACCTGACCTCATCTCTCTCCCTCACCCTATAGGTAACCACTGTAATGAGTTCAGTGTTTCTTCATACTTATGTATCCAATTATGTAACTGGTGTTCTTTACAGATTCCTACAAATGGTGTCACATCATAAAGTTATCCTGTGAATTTTCCTCTACTCTTTATTATATTATGGAGACTCATTTATATAGATACATATAGTTCTGCTTCATTCATTTTAACTGCTATATGGTATTTTATAAATGATTAGTTCACAATTTACTTATTTTATTGATTATAATTGAATATTTCTGGTTATTTTGCAAGTGTAAGCAATGCTATTAAGCATTTTTGTGCATCTCCATTTGTGCATAAGTATGAGAATTTCTCTAGGTCATATAGCTAGGAGAGGAATTACTGAATCTATGCATTTTCAAATCTATCTATATTATAAAAGGCCTGTGGCCTTAACACCATAACGACCAGACTCATAGGAGGTGCAATGATGGGTCTCGTGGTGTGGCAGGTCGGGGTCCCAAAGCAGCACGGTGCAGCCTGGGGTCCTGCCTCTGTGTTGGTGCGGCGGGTCTGGGGTCTCAGTATTGCGTGATTTTACACACTGGACCTCTAGTATCCTATCTAATAAAAGAGTAATATGCAAATTTGAGCTTACCTTTGCTATACCCACAAGCCACACCCACAGCCACGCCCACCAGTCAATCAGGAGCAGATTATGCAAAGAAACCCAAACCAAGATGGCTGCCGCCACTGAGAGCATGAGGAAGGATTGGGTTTCTCCTGCAACAGAGGAAGCCAAGCTTTCCGCCTGCCATTGCCAGCCTAGGCCTCCATTCAATACTATAAAGTTTCAGTTATAATAAAAGATATAGAAATGGCGGCAGCCACTGAGCTGGAGAGGACAGAGGCTTGGGTTTCCCTGGCAATGGAGGAAGCTAAGCTTTCTGCCTGCTGTTGCCGGCCTAGGCCTCCACTCTAGGCAATAATGTTTCAAACAGAAATGGCTGCCGCCACAGAGCAAGCAGAAGGCTTGGCTCTGCTACAGGCTACAATTTATGTTCAATTGTAGAACATAAATTAATCCCAGATCCCAGGGCCTCCACTTGGGTCGCTGGGGAGCATGGCCAGTCTGCAAACCTCCACAGGCCCCTCGTCCAGGCCGCCCCTCGCCCCAAGGGAACCTCTACCCTGGTCTGGGACACTATTCAGGGCAAACCATCTGGCCCCCACCCATGCACCACCCTTCTATCCTATCTAATAAAAGAGTAATTTGCAGATTGACCATCAACACACAAGAGGGCTGCCCCCATGTGGTCATAGATCCTGCCCGCATGTGGACACAAGATGGCCACCACAAGATAGCCAACAGGGAGGGCTATTGGGAGGTTCCAGGACCTACAGGGAGGGCAGTTGTGGGTGATCAGGCCAGCAGGGGAGGGCAATTGGGAGGGACCAGGCCAGGGAAGTTGGGGGCGATCAAGCCTGCAGGGGAGGGCAGTTAGGGGTGACCAGGCCAGCAGAGGAGGGAAGTTTGGAGCAAACAGGCTGGCAGGGGAGCAATTAGACATCAATTAGGTTGGCAGGGTAGTGGTTAGCGGGTGATCAGGCTGGCAAGCAGAAGTGGTTAGGGGCAATCAGGGAGGCAGGCAGGTGAGCAGTTTGAAGCCAGCAGTCCTGGATTGTGAGAAGGATGTCCGACTGACCGTTTAGGCCCGATCCTATTGGGATCGGGCCTAAATGGGCAGTCAGACATCCCTCGAGGGATCCCAGATTGAAGAGGGTACAGGCTGAGCTAAGGGACATCCCCCACCCCCTGTGCACAAATTTCATGCACCGGGCCTCTAGTCCTATAAAATAAAAGAGAAACATGCAAATTTGACCATACCTTTGCTCCTGTTTGGCTATGCTACCAGCCAATCAGAAGCAGGGGCTGGGCCAAGTGGCATGAGCACCGGGCCCTGGGGGTGGAGATGAAATGGCAGTGGTGGTGAGCACCCAGCCCCTAGGCGCTGTGAACAGAAGTGGCGGTGAGAACCTAGCCCCTGGGGCCGGGTGGTCACAGGCAGCAGGGGGTGAGCTGAGCAGGGCAGGCTGGGGGTGAGCCATCAGTTGGGCATCCCCTGAGGGCTCCCAGTATGTGAGAAGGTGCAGGTTGGGTTGAGGGACCACCCACCCTCAGTGCACAAATTTCATGCACCGGGTCCCTAGTGTATATATATAAAAGCCTAAGTGACCAAATGACCGAACTAACAGTCGACCAGTTGCTATGATGTGCACTGACCACCAGGGGGCAGATGTTCAACACTGGAGCTTCCCCCTGGTGGTCAGTGCACTCCCACAGCCAACCTCCCACAACCCCTGGTCAGCCACCCTCCTCTAAAGCCTCCCCCGGAATCGGCCCAAATCCCCAGCCAGGCTGAGAGACCCATGCATACACTAATTTGTGCACTGGGCCTCTAGTTTACTAAATAAAGGCCAACTGGTTTCTAAAATAGTTCAACAAAGTTACATTTCCAACAGCAAAGTATAAGAGTTTCCATTTCCCCGACTCCCAAACATGGGATTGTGGGACTTATACATTTTTACTAGTCATCATAAAAAATGTGAAATGGTACCCCATTGCTTTTATAATATGTATTTTCCTGATCACTGGTGGGGTTGAGTATCTTTTCATACATTTATTGCCCATGTTGGTTTATTCTTCTGTGAAGTGACTTTTCATAATTTTTATTTTTTCTTTAGCTTTTATTTATTTGTAGTTCCTTATTATTCTGAACAACAATACTATTTTGTCATTTATATGCATTGCCAATATCCTCTCCCTGTGCCATGTATTTTTCACTTGATTTATGATACAGTTTGATATATGGAAGGTTTTTAATTTAATATAGCAAAATGTATCAATCTCTTGCTTTATGGGCCTGCTTTTGTGGCTTATTTAAGAAATACTTCCCTCCCTGGAAACATGTATTCTCCTTTATTTACTTCTAAGAACTGTCAAGCTTTGTGTCACAATGAGTCACCTGAGCACTTTTATTCAGTCTCTATTATTCCATTGGATATGGGAGAAAGCAAGCTTTCAGCTGCTACAGCCTGATCCTACATCCAAATCTTAGCAAGCTAGTGGCCTCAGGATCATTCATCCTTTCACACTTCCGTGCATTTACTAGTAGCTTCATGCAGATATCTCTCTCACAGTGAAGCCCAACTATATATTTCATTTCTTTTTATATATTGTTTAATATTACTAATTGATGGAAATGAATCAACTTATTAAAGTAAGAACTTATATAGCCATTTGACCCAGAAGTCCAGCTATAGTTTCTTCCTTACTTTTTGGAATTTTATTCTCTTTATAACCTAATCACGGAAGAGGGGCAGTATGAGGAAGTATTATTTTCTGTCCAAGTAAAACCCTAACCACCAGACTGAGAAAATAAACTGTTATTTTCTGCACATGTATATATATATATATGTAATTTTCAAAATAAAATCAGAATGATAGTATATAAACTGTTTTGTTTTGTTTTGTTTTTTTGGAATATAGTGTCAACATTTTTCAATGTCATCAATATTTTTTAAGAGCGAATTTTTTTTTATTGTTGACAGTATTACAGATGTCTTCCAATTCCCTTCCCCCTTTACTCCTCTACAATCAGCCCCTACCCACCCTACCCCCAGGTCTTTACCACCCCATTGCCATGTCCCTGGGCTATGTATATAAACATATAAATTATTTGGTTTCTCTCTTCTCCTACCCCCGCCCCCACATGGAGATATGTCAGTCTGTTCTATGCCTCTATGCTATGAACATAGAGGTACATATATGCTTTGTGATCGGTGTTTCAGGGTTTTTAGGATATATTCCTAGAAGTGGGATCACTGAGTCAAATGACAATTCCTTTTATTTTTTTAATATATTTTATTGATTTTTTACAGAGAGGAAGAGAGAGGGATAGAAAGTTAGAATCATCTATGAGAGAGAAAAATCAATCAGCTGCCTCCTGCACACCCCCTACCAGGGCTGTGCCCGCAACCAAGGTACATGCCTTTGACCAGAATTGAACCCAGGACCTCTCAGTCCACAGGCTGAGGCTTCATCCATTGAGCCAAACCGGCTTTGGCGACAGTTCCATTTTTAATTTTTTTTGAGGAAATGCTGCATTGTTTTCCTCAATAGTGACTGCATCGATCTGCATTCCCACCAGCAGTGATTTAATGTTCCTTTTTCTCCACATCCTCACTAGCACTTGTTGTTTGTTGTTTATTGATGATAGCCATTCTGACAGATGTGAGGTGATATCTCATTGTGGTTTTAATTTGCATTTGTCTGATGATTAGAGACTTTGAGCATTTTTTTATGTTTCTTGGCCGCTTGTATATTCTTTTTGGAGAAGTGTCTATTCAGATCCTCTGTCCATTTTCAATTGGATTGTTTGTCCTCCTTCTGTTGAGTTGTGTGAGTACTTTATAGATTTTGGAGATTAACCCCTTATCAGATGTGTCATTGGAGAAAATATGTTCTCCTATGCGTTGGGTTACCCTTTCATTTTTATGGTGATGTCTTTTGCTGTGCAGCAGCTTTTTAATTTTATGTAGTCCCATTGTTTATGTTTTTCTTTGTTTCTCTTGCCCTAGGAGATGTATTTGCAAAAATTCTGCTGCCTATGATGTCTGAGATTTTACTGCCTATGTTTTCTTTTAGGATTCTCATTGTTTCATCACTTTCATTTAAGTCTTTTATCCATTTTGAGTTTATTCTTGTGTGTTATGTACGCTGATGCTCTAGTTTCATCTTTTCCATGTGTCTGTCCAGTTTTCCCAACATTATTTGTTGAATAGACTGCCTGTATTCCATTGTATGTTCTAAAGGGGAATTTTATGTAGCAAAAAAGCATTCTGTTATATTTTAATACTCTGTTGTATAGTAAATCATCCCCAATTTTTTAATTATAATATTACAAAGAACATTTTAATATAAAGATTTTCGTGTACATCTCTAATTATTTGGGAAAATATTCTAGAATGAGAATTACTAACAAAATATAAATAGTGCACTAGGCTAAGTTACACTGAAGTAACAATGACATCAAAATTGTAGTGGCTTAGAAAACAAAGGTTTATTTTTCATTTTAGTTACACGTTCCACCTGGCTTGGCGTCAGCCTACTCTACATCATCTTCATTGTGGCACCTGTCTGACCAAGCACCTTCTGTTTGAAACATTGCTGGGTGTCTTAATTTGGGTTCCCTAACAAGCAGACCTTTAGAAGATTTAGTGTAAGTGGTTTATTTTGGGGGGGGGGGGGGCGGTGATCCCAGAGACCTCAGTAGGGGTGGGCAAGTAATACAAGTAAAAGAAGAAACCCAAGAAAGATTTGTTAGCAAGCAAGCTACCACAGCATCAGGACTTCAGCAAACTGGGGAACCATGGGAATCAGTATGGAAAATACATGTCAGAATTATCCCTCTGAGGAGCAAAGGAGTGGGGTTGGTGGTGGGTGTGCTAAATTCCAGACACACCCCAACTGTTTCATGTGTGGATATAGCAGGTTCCAGTAGCCAGAGAAAGCCCTCCAGAGATACTTGCAGATGTCAGCAATTGGATGTTATTGCACACTAGAGGCCCGGTGCATGAAAATTCATGCACTGGATGGGGGGGTCCCTTAGCCCAGCCTGTCCCCTCTCATAGTCTGGGAACCTCAGCAATCAGGGGGAGGCGGCCTAGAGATCAGGTGTGCCCCCATCACACCTCTGCTGCTGCCACTGCCGTTAGCATAACCCTTGGCCAGCCCTGATTACCTGAGCCTCAGGTGGCCCTGGGCGGCTGGGCAGCCATGATCCAAGCATGCCTGTGCCTCAGGCTCATCCTAGGCAGCTGAGCAGCCGACACCTGAGGTTTGCCTGTGCCTCAGGTGGCCCTGGGCAGTTGGGCAGTCACCATCTGAGGTTTACCTGTACTTTAGGCATTGGCTGGACAGCCAATATCTGAGGCTTGCCTGCGTCTTGGGTGTTGGCTGGACAGCGGACATCTGAGGCTTGCCTGCAACTCTGGCTGGCCCTTGAAGGCTGGGCAGCTGCCATCCAAAGCTGGCTTGTGCCTCAGGCCGGCTGTGGGTGGCTGGGGGGATGAGGGGACTGGGCAACTCCAGAGGCAGGCCTATGGAGTGGCCAGACCTGTCTGGGCTGAGCCTGGCTGTGCCACTAGCTTGCCACCCTGGCAGAGCTGAGGGGACTGGGCGCTGCCATCTTTGAGAACACGGCAATCAATTAACATATTCCCTCCTTATTGGCTGTGGGTGCCACCATCTTTGTAAGGGTGTGATGGTCAATTCCCATATTCCCTCTTTATTAGATAGGATTTGCAGAAATAACAAGTGCAGGAGGGTATGTGGGATTGTGGGAGGGAACTGATGGCCTCTGCCTTGTGGTTCATCATGACAGAGGGAAATAGAGCCCCAGTGAGCCATGCACCTGCTCTTAAGACGTTTTAGAAGGCATAATTTTTGCTCAGATTTCGTGGGTCAAAGCAAATCATAAGTTTACTTGTATATTCACAAAGGTTGAGATGCAGAATCTTATCACAGGGAAGGGCATTGCAATGAAGGCGCTAGAATATTTGGCAATGATAAATGTACTTTATTGCACTTCTGGAAAGATTTTTATGCTCCTACCATCAAGTGAAAAGTGCTTTTCATAGCCTTTAAATGAACTGCTTTATTGAAATATAATTCACGTTATGAAATTCATCCCTTAAAGTACATTTAGTAGTTTTCAATATAGTTGCAGTGTTGTGCAACCATCACCACTAATTTTAGAAATTATCATCTCCCTAAAAATAAATTCTCTACCCATTCCCACCTCTCTCACTCCTCATTTCTGACAATCAGATTGCCTCCCCCATGTTCTGACAATCACTATCTACTTTCTATCTCTATGGATTTGCCTATTCTGGATATTTCATATAGTTGGACTTCTACAATATGTGGTCTTTCATGACTGTCTTTTTTTAGTTTAGCAGAATGTTTTTAAGATTTATCCGTATTATAGCATGTATCAGTACTTTAGTCCTTTTTATTCCTGAATAATATTCCAGTGTCTGGCTATATCATAATTTATTTATTCATTTATCTATTAGGCAGTTTGATTGTTTTCATTTTGGGATTAATATAAAGAATGCTGCTATGAACATTTGTGTACAAGCTTTTGTGTGAACATATGTTTTTAATTCTCTTGGGCATAAACGTAAGAATGGAATTGTTCATTCATATGGTAAACATTAGGATAAACATTTTGAGAAATTGCCAAACTGTTTTCCAAAGTAGCTCTACCATTTTACATTCTCATAAGCAATGTTGGAATGCCTTCAGTTTCTCCACATCCTCTCTGACACTTTTAATTGTCTGTCTTTTGATCATAGACATCCTAGTGTACATAAAGTAGTATCTCATTGTGGTTTTGATTTGCACTTCCTTAATGACTAGTGATGTTGAACATATTTTCATGTGCTGGTTGGCCATTTGTATATCTTCTTTGGATAAATATTTAGTCATATTGTTTTTCAATACCCATTTTTTATTGTTTAAAGTATTACAAATAGTAGTACCTATGTCTCCTTTCTCCCCTCCCCCCCCCATTTACCTTCCCCTGGCCTCCCCGGCCCCCTAGCACATGCCCTCAACTGCCCCCCACCAGTGTCTTGTATTTATTGGTTATGCTTTTATGCATGCATACAAGTCCTTCGGTTGATCTCTTGCAGCCACCCTCTCAACCTCCCCTGCCTTCCCGCTGTAGTTTGACAGTCTGTTCCATGCTTCTTTGCCTCTGTATCTATTTTCCCCCATTTCTTTTCTTTTAAAATATCTTGCCTCTGCAGACTAGAAATAAACATATGAGAACAAGAAATGTTTGAGTCCCAGTTTCAATGTCCAACAGTTCTGAATCCCAGTTTCAATGTCAAACAGTTCTTTATGTGTACATGTCAGCAATGATATCTGGACGGTGGACAAATGGTGACAATGCAGGTCCCACCCTCTCTGGTTTATTCCTGGGCAACCTGCAGCGATGCACAGCTGCTGACTGCTAGCGTCTTCCATCTCTGGACTGTTTCTCTTCTTGTCTTTGTGGTTGGAGCAGACCTGTCAACTCCTGTCTGTTGCAGGAATCCACATGGTCTTGGAATTGTTTTCTGAAAATATACAAACATATTCTTGACCAAAGGTTAATAAAGGGATCTTTTCTATAAATTTGACTTGGGATCCTTTTTATTTTATTTTTGCCCAAATGATTTTCCTTTGGCTTATTTTGACATCATGTGTGTTTTTCATGGGTGTCTCAAAACACACCCATTACCCATTTTTAATTAGGTTATTTTTAGCTTTTTATTGTTGAAATGTAAAAGTGTTCAAATATATAATTTGGTTATAAGGTCTTTTATCAGATATAGGATCTGAAAATTTTTCTTGTACTGTGGGTTGTCTTGTCACTTACTTGATGCCCTTTGAAGCAAAAAAGTTTCTAATATTGATGAACTTCAATTTGTCAGTTTTTCTCTTATGTTGTTTATACTTTTGGTATCATAGCTGAGAAAACTTTGCCTAACCCAAGGTCACAAGGAGGTACTCCTATGAGTTAATTTTTTTATATGACATGAGGTAGGAGAACAAACTACCTCTTCTGAATAGAGCTGTCCAGTTTTCTCAGCACTGTTTATTGAAAAAAAATGTTTCTTTCTTACATTGAATTATCTTGGTACACTTGTCAGCTGGTCATAGATTTTCCATGGTGTCGACTAAAAGGTAAGCAAGCATTTAGAAAGTATCTAATACTGACTGACAGTGCCAAAGACATGTCAAATGCTTTACATATATTTCTGACAGAATCCTCCCTGCTATCCTATAATTTATATCATCTTTCCTTCCTTGCAGATAATAAATGAAGGTGCTGCATGGTTAGGTGAATTGCCTATAGGCACACTTACTAAGTAAGTGATAGAGTCAGGATTTAAATCTAGATCCGTTGGCTTCCAAATCCTTTGTTTTTTCCACTGCTCCATATAAATATGGCCTCATTTGTGATATTGGCCCACAGAGTCCCCACTACCCCTTGCTAGGATGTGGAAAGCCTGGGGTATAAGGAAGAGCATGACCACCGTGGCTTTTCCATCCGCTAAGGTACAACTTAAAGAGACATTTGATATCCTAAGATATCATGGAAACCTCCAAAAATTTGCAGCTAGATTTGTTCCTGATAAAAAATATCCTCTCGCCGAGACCGGTTTGGCTCAGTGGATAGAGCGTCGGACTTCGGACTGAAGGGTCCCGGGTTCGACTCCGGCAAGGGCATGTACCTTGGCTGTGGGCACGTCCCCAGGAGGGGGCGTGCAAGAGGCAGCTGATGGATGTCTCTCTCCCATCGATGTTTCTGACTCTCTATCCCTCTCCCTTCTGCTCTGTAAAAAAATCAATAAAATATATATATATATATATATATATATATATATATATATATATATATATCCCCTAACTTGTTATTTTAATCTCCTCTTAGAGTTGTTAAAATAATAATTATGTGAAATGGCAGTAGACTGAGACTGTTGACCATTGCATGACAATTTTAGGCTTTGTCTCCATTTAAAGTCCCTCAAGAAGTAAATGTAACCCCTCTGGAGACAAAGGGAACAGGAGAGGCCAAGCTGGTCATTATTACCTGCCTCATGGCCATTTTTGGAGCCACCCAAGCCTGGGGAGCCAGACCAGAGTGGCCAGCAGCAGGAGCGAACCCAAGTCAGAGGACTCTTGGCCTCACAGCCTGAAAGCTAGAAGAACAGAGGATATGCATGGAGAGAATGGTTTAAAACACACATATATACATCATTAAAGTAAGTTTAAAGAGATCTTTAGAGAAAATAAATTCCTCCTAATCCCACAGCCTTAGTACAATACAACATCTAATTCTATTTATACATTTTCCTTTTCAGTTCTTGTCTATATGCAGAAACATATTTACATAATTGCAATCACAGTAAGTTTTGTAGATACCCTTTTTCACTTAACAATACTTCATAAACAATCTTCATGTTGCTATGTAGTTTATAGACTTACCATCTTTTTAAAATAACTTGCTGTATTAAAAAATTGCACATGCCCATGATACAAATTTTGAAATGCACAGAGAAGTTATAAAGATGAAAATATCAGTAATCTCCCAGAGGCAATCACTGTTTAAATTTAAAGACATTTATTTCTTTTCTTTTTAATGCATGTATAATTTTGTTTTAGATAGTTTAGATCATATAGATATAAAATTTTACCCTGTTTTTCACTTAATATTATAACAGAAATATCTTCCTATGCCAATAATTTTGGATATTTAACTTGATTCTAGTTTCTCAATTTTATGAGTAATTTATCAACTTTTGTGTATATTTTTTGTCTACATTTTAGGTTATTGTCTTAAAATAGATTACTAGGGATGGAGTTACGAGATTCATGAGCATTTTATGAGCATTTTAAAGGCACACTTATTTTTAGAAGCTCTTGAATCTTCCATCTTTTATGTGTAGCCTGGTTTACAAAAATATGTGTCCTATTGTTGTGCATTTGTGTTATTTCCAGATGTTTTTCTTTTATAAATAACTCTACCATAAAATTATATGTGGAAAAAAATCTTTTTACTTCTTTTGCATACATTTTTGTATACTCAGTATTTTTAAAGTGGACTTACGGGCATTAATATTTTTAAAGAATTATTATATCTTGTTGCCAACTCATTTTCCAGAAAGACTGTTTAAATTTATACTTCCATCTCTATCACTAACCTCCATCCACCTCATATCAACAGTGGAAGCAACAGCATGGGGTGTGACTCAGAAAATGTATTAAGTCTATGTAAACAAATTCCAGAATCTGAGAAGCAAATAAAGGGAGTGAGAAACATGTTTGTTCTCAAGGTCCCCATGAAACAACCTGAGTAGTATGTTTCTAGGATGATTTTCCTGGGAATGTATGCAGGATGCCATATCCCAGGACTCAGGTGAGGAGGTTAATGGGAAGAGAGTGAAAGTCCTATTTTGGAACATCCTGATGGGAGGGCTGAGCTCTGAAAAGGGTAATTTGAAGGCATGGTGCCCAAAATCACAATAGCTGACCAGAATGAAAGAGGTCAGGTCAGGAAGGAGTTGGCAACACATTGGCCATCAGATGGAATGCAGGTCCTGGGCTGAGAGGAACTGGGATTCAAAGCATGAAAGGTAAAATTAAGGTATAGGAACTATATAAGTAGGATTCTTTCATCTCAACCTAAATTAGCTTAATTAAGGAAAAACAAGTAATTCACTAGTTCATGTAATTAGGTAATCCAGAATTAAGTCTGCCTTTCTGTGCATCTTGATGTGGGAGTAATATGACCCTGTCTGTTTTTCTTCTCTCAACTTGTACAGAGTTAACTCCATTCCCAGGCTATGTGTAGCCTTATGATGGCAGAACTTGCTGCCTCCCACTTTATAGTCCATTAGGAAAAAGCAAGAGGCTCTCTAACAGAAGTCCCAGCAGAATCTCTATTGCTTCTTATTCTGTGGTTGGGTCATAATGACCTCATCTTTGAACAAGTATCAGTGGTCAGGGAAATTTGTACTGATTGTCTGAGAGTTAAATTATAAACATCATACATGAAACTAAGGGATAAACCAGGGACTGGAGTTACCTGGATATAGCCCAAAATCACAAGAATTTTTTCAGTGATTATCTCAGTGGTCAAGCTAAAACAACTATTAGGTCTGAGAACAGAGTGAACATTGATCTGTTATGCAAAAGCACTTCTATCCAAAAAGCTGGACCTAGCAGGGGCTCCACAGGTGGGATTTCTGGACACTAACAGGAATCAGCACCAGGTGGGGCTGGGACCCAAGGAGGGTCTTGGTTAAGCTAGAACCACACCAGTGGCCTAGGGCATTGAGGGCAAGTCCATTCAGATTTTCTATTTGTTCCTCATTCATTCAGAATAGGTTGATGTTTCAAGGAATTTATCTATTTTTTCCTAGGTTATTCAATTTGTTGGTATATAATTGTTCATTGTAAGAAGTATCTGAATCTGCATAAAAGCAGGCATATGCTCTGCAAATTCTTATTTATTTACCTATTTAGTTATTGTATATGTGTTTAGCAGCAAAGTATAGGTGAAAAGGCAAGGGATTTGTAGTACATAATACATACATTACGTGTTCACATCTCACCTCTTCTACCTTGGTAAAATCTATAAACTTTTCTGTGCCTTACTTTCATTTTTCCATCTATAATATCAAAATGATAGCACTCTTTAGAATTTTGTCAAGATTAGATATGACATATGTAAAGTAGCTTGCGTAGTAAAGTGTATGACCCATAGTAGACTTCAAGTAAGGTTATTATTTTGATTACATTGCTTCATAACAAATTACCCCAAACCTTAGCAGTTTCAAACAACAATAATGTTTATTATCTCATAGTTGTGTGAGTATGGAATCTAGTAGCAGCTTAGCTAGATGGTTGTAGCTCAGGATCTCCCATGAGTTGCAGTTAAGATGTCACCCAAGGCTGTGGTTATCAGAAGGCTTGAGTGGGACTGTAAGATCATCTTTCAAGATGACTCACTAACATGGGTGTAAGTTGGTGCTGGCTTTAGGCGGGAAGCCTCAGTTGCTTGCCACATAGACTTTTCTGTAGGGCTGATTGAATATTCTCACAACATGGCAGCCGACTTCCTTCAGAGCAACTAGTCCAGGAAAGAGCAAGGTAGAAGCTACAGTGTCTTTTGTGAGATAGCTACACAAACCAGCCTATTCATTGTAGGAGGAGAATATACATGGGCATGAATACCAGAAAGTGAGAATTGTTTAGAGCCTCTTGGAGGCTGGCCAATGCAAATGATTATGATTATTAATACAGAGAGTCCTTATTTCATGATGGTTCATCTTAAGAATTTTCATCTTCACAATGGTGTGAAAGTGGTACACATTAGTAGAAACTGTATTTTAAATTTTGGTCTTTTCCTAGGCTAGAGATATGCCGTATGACACTTACTCATGCTGTTGGGCAGGGGCAGTGAACAACATCCCAGCCAGGAGCATAATCATGAGGGTGAGCAACTGGTACTCCACAGTGCACTGTGTTACCAGTGTTTTTAGATAGTGTGACATGAACACATGTAAGGTAAGCTAGCCTAAGCTATCGTGCTTGGTAGGTTTGATCTATTAAATGTATTTAGAGTTACAATATTTTCAACTTATGATGGAGTCATCAGAACTTAAACTTAGTCTAAGCCGAGGAGCACATACTGTCTTTGGTTCCTTTTAGACACACTTGCCTTGTCTCGCTCCTTCAAGGATACTCTCCTTACTCCCAAGATATATGAATAATGGCCTCACTTTTTGACATTGGCAAGTTTTTCTGAGAAAAGTACTGAGAATTGTCTAGCTACTGTTTCTTCTATAAACAAATAGCTCCATTTGTCCACCTGTGCCTTTCTATCCTAACACAGCCCTAAACCATAAGGGCCTTTGCCTTGATCATGAATGAATATGAGAAATGTTTTTGACTCTCTGAACTAAGAAATATAAGCTCTCTCATTTAGGAAAAAAGGGTGTGTACCCCAGTACCCAGTTTTCAGTTTATGTCATAGCCCTTTGCATTCTTAGTAAATGGGTGTTTGGTAGCCACTGAGTTGAAGCAAGGTATGTACTTGAATTTCCTAGATACTAAGGACACAGAGGCATGTCAGAGAGGGTGGTGAACATCTTTCATGTGCTGACCTACAACATCATCAAAGAGAGGAATGAGGATAGGCTTGAGGAATGTGGGTATTTTCTCTTAAGATTTACTGACCTGCCATTACTAGTGCTTATTCAGCACTACTGGGAGAGAAAAATAAAGTGTCTCTATAACAACAACAAAATAAGGGAGGGAAGGGGGAAGAGAGGGAAGAAGAGAAAGAGAAAGAGAGAAGAAAGAAATAGGAAGAAATTCGAGGCAGTGTGCAGCAGAAATTTTGAGATCAGCTAGGCCAGGGTCAAATCTCAGATCTACCATTTACTCTTACTTTCCCTGTATTTGGGGGGAAAATACAACCTCTCATGGCTTTAGCTCTCTCATCCCTAAAACAGGGTTAATATCATTGACCTCATAAGGTTATTGCATTAGATGAGATAATGTATCTGGCCTTGGAAATGCTGTTAGGAAATCCTTTGAGGATGGTCACCACAGAAACCTGTTACTTTTTCTCACTAACCTCGCCCCAGCGTGTGAAATGCCAATTGCACTTGCAATGCAATTCTCTTTCCTCCAGATAATGACTTAATCACTATCTTATAAGCCTGATACACTTCTTAACAGAAACTGAAAAACTAAAGGGAGTCAGCCCAGCTTATCTGAGTCCCATTCTTGGATGGATGTCCTTCAGAAGGTTTCTCTTCTGGCAAAGATCATACAGAGACTGGCTTGTTAGAATTTTTAATTGCAATCATGAAAAGAGAACTGGTGGCTTTCAGCTGCATTTAGGGGAAACAAAACTTGCTTCTTCCATATCGAGTGCCATTAAATTAGTCTGTGAGGTGGGCTCAGTTCCAGCTTTCACTGGTGCACTGGGAAGCATCTTACATCACTTCCCTACAGGCTCAGAGACTCTATCTGATGACTCCCTCCCTCCAGTGCTCTGGCCTCTGCCCATGCTTTGTTCCCTAGAATTACAACAAGAGCTATCTCAGGAACATGCTCATGTTGTTTCCACTAAGTCCTCTGCCCTGATTCTCTCTCAGCTTTTTCTACTCCAGATTCCTTGACCTGTCCTTCCTCCCTGAAGGTTCAGCCAAGAGGCATCCTAACCACCCTCTCTTCACTGGAGGGGGGTACCAGCAGCAACAGCAATGGCCACCATCACTGGCTTTGATATAGTATGTTACAATGTCAAGATGGTTTTGCCTCCAATACTTTTTTAAAACAATAACAACAACAAAACTATGAAGTAGCATATTTAGCTTAGAGAAATGGAAAGACTTGCCTAAGTTCACAAAAGCTTGTAGTTAGAAAAGTCAGAGCTTGAACCAGGGTTTCTGACTCAATATTCGATGGACTTTTGACTTCTCAGGTGCAGATTCACCCAGAGATTGTAAAAAGAAAAACTGAATGAGAAAAGGGCCCGCCCATTTACCACAGAAATGAGTGTTCAGATGAGACCCCAAGACAAAGGTCAGAATGCAGCAAGTTCAGAACAAAAGCCAACACTCATCCCCACCACTCCTTATTACCTATTCATCCTGCCTTTACTTGGCTTGAGCTGGAATGCTCCTGGGATCTGGCAGGCTGCCAGGCCAGCTGAGTGGCCTCCCTGGAAGGCCTGGGCTGCCGGGCCCAGAACCAAGCCAGCCATCACTGCCTCCTGAGCTCAGAAATGCAACAATATGCTTTCCTGGAAAATCCTTCATTCGTTTGTCCTGAAAGGGTGGTCCCTGATTGCTTATAACAAAATTCCCCAGGGTTTTGTTTGTCGTTTGGGAGCTGATTAGTCCTAGAAACTTCTGATAGGGGCCGTTTGGAGAGTGTTCTAACCAGGAGAGAGGCTGTGGTGCCAGAGAACAAAGACAACAAAAAGCATATTGAAGGGTTATGCAGTGGCTGAACCAGACGAGAGTCCAGTATGACTGTCAGTCCAAAATAGTGGGGACCAGCGAAGAGGAGGAAGGACAGGTGGGAACAGCATAGAGATAGCCAGGACAATGCTGCTCATTGCGCTGTGCACAGACTGTGCAGTGTGCTGATTGTGCACAGCCCAGATAAATGTAGAGATCGAGAGGAGCACCTGGAAGCCTGAATATCAGTTTGACAATTATCATCCAAGTTTATGGTCAGTAGACTTTCTCCTAATATCAGCTTGTGATGGATTAAAAGTAGAGGAGCAGTAGTGTAGATGACTTCAGCCAACATCGGTCAAGATACACATTCAGGTTTTTATCCACACCTCACACCTGTTTCTACAGTGATTTATGTTTGTCAAAAATGACAGTGAAGCCTAGAAATTATTTCGAAATAAGCTTAATAACAAGGCCATTTTCTCTTAGTCAGCTAACAACCTAAGTTAGTCTTGCAAAGAGCAACCCAGTCCAGCCTTAAGTCTGAAGTGCTCCTCCCACCTGGTTCATTACTCTCCTTCAACACCTGGCTGTACTCGCCTTTGCAGAAGCTGGGGTCCCGTCCCATCTTGCCTGGAGCCTAAGTGGTGCTCAGCCAAGTTTAAACAACCCCATGTAGTGTGGTTGAAAAGCAATCTTCATTTCTTTTGGATGAGAAGAAGAAAGAGAGGAAAACGTGCCTCCCTCTTCCCTCTGCTTGCTCATTAGGATTCTGGCATCAGAATCATACAGCGGTGGTGCCTGGCCGCTCTAATTGGATCCGTGCGTGCACAGGTCTGTGCGGCTCCATTGAATGCTGACATTTCTAACTAACTGACCTTTTCAGGACCACTGGTACTCTCGTAATGAGTGTGCAGCGGCATTGTGTGGACACAATACGGCAGACTTCATAGTGTCCGAAGAATGCAGGATTGAAAACTATTCAGAATTCCCAGTCTCCAGTTAGCAAAATGAGAGAAGTGGGGCCCAACATTCATCAGCGTGTTATTGTGCAGGTATCGATTTCAATGCCCTTTCATTTCTTTCAGGGAAAAAAAAAAATGTTGTGTTATAGAGGTCTAAATTAACTTTTGTTCTGTTATTTTTCCTCTGTACCTATAAAAAGGTCAAATACATTCATAAGGCTGAAATAGATTTGCTGGTTATAAGCACTGAGATAGCAATCAACCTTCAAATAACCTTTAAGGAGACATTGGTTCTTCCATGAGCAATAATTGATGTACTCATTAAGGCCGTGAAATTCTTCAGTACCCATCTGAAGGAGAACAGTTACAGGGCCCGTGGCAAAAATATGTCGTTTGGAACAATGAGATAATGACTCAGATATGTGAACTGTGGTCCATTCAGTATCGCTGGGACAAGGAGGCGACTTCAAAGGGAAGCTAACAAGAGGGGAAAGGAGAGCGATAGTTTCCACGCTGCCCAGCAGGCTCAGTGTGGGCTGGGCCTTAATGGGTGAGGATGTGGTTTCTGGGGGTCCTTGGGAGTCGCTGCAGAAAATTAACATCCTTTTCTCCATATGAATGCAAAATGAGTGTAATGGATTTATCAATGCCACTTCCTTTCCTGAGGAAGACGGTCTGGAGCGTAGCCCTACGAGGGGCAGTTCCGCAGGTGGGACAGTGCCAACAGTGAGCCGCTGTGTGGTCCTGCCCCTAGGACCCCTCCAGAAATTATATGCTTTTCCATGAATGGAACCCAGGAATCAGGCCACATAGGACTGTCCTCTCCAGGCATCGATGGGCACACATCATGTGCCAGGTTCTGTATTTGGCATTGAGGGGAGTCTACAAAATAGTCTAATCTTATTTCTATTGGATTTAATTTGATTCAAGTCAGTAAATATTTCTTAAACACTTATTTTTCATCAAGAACTAGGTATAAACAGACAAATAGGGCACAATCTTTATTCCTATGGCATTTATAGTGCAGGGCTCCCTGCACTCACTTTGAAGATGAGATGAAACTAATATTGAGGGTCTCCCTCACAAAGAACTTTACTGTACTATTTTACATTTTTCTAAATCCTAATTACCAGCCTATGCCTGTAAATATTATCATCCCATGTTGGAGAAGAAGCAGCTAGTTAGGCAGGTTGTGTGATTTCTTCAGAATCATCCAAGTTGTAGGTGGCTGAGCACACTGACTCCAAGGTCTCCTCCTTCCTGTAAGGAAGTGTCCTCTTTGACCTTGATTTTGTCTTCTCAGGTAGTGAGAAGTAAGGAAGTTTCTGGTTGGGTTAAGTCTTTTTACTGGATAACTTGCAAGTGCAAAAGCATAATTACATCATGCAATGAGAAAATAATCATAATTGATGTGCTGATTAAGGCTGGGTAATTCTTTAGGATGGCTAAAAGAAAATGGTTGTAGAGTGTATTATCTAGTTTAGGAATAAAAAATACTTTTCAAATGGACCACTAGTCACTTTTCTCAGGACATCACTAAAGCATTGTGAAACTCTTCTGCTCAGCCTGGACTCTCTCAGAATCTCTCTCCCTATACTTTAGTCTGTCGAAGGTCAAACACTGATGCCTGCATGTCAGATAAAACCTCCTTTCCACACCTGAACTAATCATTCTGCACATAAATAACTGGGCCCCCATAAGAGAAAGGACTCACCTAAGGTCATGAAGTGAATGCCTGGCAGTTAAAGGAATTGTAGACCTCAGTCAGAACTTGTAAGAAGTTGTCTAAGGCCTAAAGCCTGAGGCATTGTCAAGGTCAGTGTTGAGGTAGCAGGAAGCACTTTTCTTGGGCCTATACCTGCTCCTAGTGTCCTGCCACTCGCCATTCATTTGATCTACCAATATATTGAGTAGTTACTATTGGTAAGTCCTCAATATTATTGCCAGCATTTGAGCAACTCGTAATGACCCAGATGTAAAAGGTCCCTTTCTTGTAAAATACAAATGTTTATCTTCTTTTACTTAACTCTGGAGGAGAGTGGGAGGTGTGGGAATGTGGGAGACAATACAAAGTTTAGTCTAAATAATGTGTTTGGGGCCTGAGGTTCTCTCTGCTGTCTCCCAGGTTGTGATCTCACACTGCTGATCACCATAGCAGTTTATACTCCTTAATTAAACCAGTCCTCTCAAAGAAATGGTACAGACCAGACCTGTAGCATCCTGGGCCTCCCACTACCCTGGCTTCTTCTGGACCAGGTACTCCAGACTGTGCTGTAGAAACAGCACTAACAGTAGTGAGCAGTACTTACTGAGTGCCTACATGCCAGCTACTGTTCTGAGTACTTTTCATATATTAACTAACTTAATCTTTACAAAAACCTTTATAAGTAAAGAGCATAATTTAATACCCGTTGGATCTTAAAGAATACACGGGAATTCACAACCCAGGTGAAACAGGGCACAGTGGTGACGGGAGGGTGTCCAAGCCAAGAGGAAGCATATACGAATGCACAGAAGCCCACTGAAGACCGCTGGGACAATATGGTGTTTATCCATCTTTTCTGGTGTAGACATATGACTTGGAACATCAGAGATCAGTTAGTGCACAAGTTTAAAGAAAAAGGGAGTGGCTATTGGTATTAAATCAGAAGATTTAAAAGGTGTCCATTGATTCAAATCATAAAGAAATCATTGTGGGTGGGGTGGGGTGGGAGAGGGTGGGTAGCGGATCGCAGCAGGGTAAGGAGTCAGGGGAAATTGAAGGAGAGATTTCAAGTGTAGATAAAACCCCCCAAAAGCTTTGCTGGGAAAGAAAGGAAAGAGGATGAGGACGGAGGGACAGCCTCTTTTCTCAGGTGGAGAGGGATCTGCACATGTGGATTGATGTGGGCAGGACTTGGAGGCAGTGGAGAAGCAGAGGCCGCAGATCCTGAAGATCCTGCAGTGAGAGGGCACTGGGTAGAGCTAAGGCCTTAGGAAACTGAAGGAGGTGGGAGCCAGAATACAGGATAGACCAAAGATATGGACAGCCTGACAAAGGTCAGCATGGCTGGTCTGTATGGCAGAAGGAGGAGAATAATGAACTCCATAGGTCAGATGTAACACAACCTCCATCACAGGACAATGTGAGGACTAAATGCACCAGCACTGTGAGGTACCCATGGCTGACAATAACTATAATATTCAATGTATATTATAAAAAAATGGGGATCAGGAAGAAGCAGAAGAGAATACTGAGTCATCATGTAACCCACTGGTCTGCCCAGTAGAATAAGAGAGGACAATGCTCAGCATAGAGTCTCAGCTCTGCTATTAACTTGTTGGAACCCAAGGCCCTTCATTTCATCTCTCACTCTCAGGCTCTTCTCTGTAAAGTGAGAAGTTCATACTATGTCAGTTCAGAAGCTCTTTCTGATTAGAATATCCCATGAATCTATCCTTCTATGAAATTCGGAATTAGAATTTCCAGCTTTTGTGTATATATTACAATAAAATTTTATTATGAACACTGAAATTTGAATACTATATAATTTTACATGTCACAGAATATTATTCTTCCTTTTGATTATTTTTAACCATTTAAAAATATGAAAGCTATTTTAACCCATGGGCCATATAAAAACAGGCAGCAGCAGACCAGATTAGGCACAATTTACCTAATAATATGTCACAAAAGGTTGTCCTGCCATCATTTAAAGTTGATTTTATTAGTTACAAAATAGAAAATCTTTTGAACTTAATTTAAACCTCCATTTTAACAAGACTTTTTATATTAGAACACCATTCTTAGAAATGTGTGTATTCCATAAGCAAAATATCACATCATGAAAATTTTGGGGATTACAAAATTTTTTTAAATCATCCATAGTTCTACAACCTCAGCTCAACCACTGTAGTGCCAACACAAGGTAGTTTTATTACACATAAAACTTTTATTTTGTAAGGTGCCCTTTCCCTGGACAGTGTTTGGGTTTTGTGTGTTTGATCACTATCTAAACCATATTTAAATGTACCGTTCAACATTGTTAATTATATTCACATCATTGTGGGACAGATCTCCAGAATTTTTTCATCTTGCAAACCTGAAATTCTAGATCCAGTTAACAGCCACTCCCCCTTGCCCCTGGAATCACCACTTTACTCTCTGTTTCTATGGCTACTTCAGATACCTTATATAAGTAGAATCACATCGTATTTGGCCTTTGGTAACTGGCTTATTTCACTTAGCATAATGTCCTCTAGGTTCATCCATGTTGTGCCATGTGTTGGAATTCCCTTTCTTGTGAGGCTAAATAATATTCCATTGCATGTATACTACATGTCTCGTTTATCCATTCATCTGCCAATGGGTGCTTGTGTTGTTTCCACCTCTCAGTTCTTGTGTAATGCCACTATGAACATGGATGTGCAAATATCTTCTCAAGACCCTGCTTTCAGTCCTTTTGGATCTATGCTCATGAATGGGATTGCTGGGTCATATGGTAGTTCTATTTTTAATTTCTGAGGACCCTCCATTTCACTTTATTTTATGGTTCTGTTTCCCTCCCTCTAAAAACTTTGGTGGAATGGGATCCCACTTTCTATTCTCTTTCTTATGACCTTTGACTATCAGATCTGTGAATACTCATAGCTTTTCTCAGAAGGTCATAATCCGTGGGCAGACTTGAGCATCCACAGGAAAACTGGGCCAGCATCATAATAACAAACCTGAATAAAAGTCTGATCCATGCTAATTCTGTTAGTTTTATTTCATTTCTCACACTGATCTTAGTTTTTTAAAAAAAAAAAAGCTGCATTGAGGACAATGACTTGATGAGGTCATCCCTAGTGACCTGCACTCGTATGCCTTCCCCCAGGGGGGAAAATAAAAGTGAAGTCATTTTAAAAAGATGGGATTGCAGGAATGATAGGAAATGAGGTGGTAGAGTGAGGGGAGTGCAGGCTGGTGGGGAGAGGTTTGAGCCAGGAAATTGAAACCATGAATGCAGAAAAAGATGTAAATGTTGTTGCCCAGATTTTATAGCTCCCAGATGCCTCCTCTAATTGCATAGCTAACCCTGAGTTTATTAAGTTATTTTCCAGAGTCAAACTCATTTGTATACATGTCAGAATGTAAACTGAATTTTAAAAGTAAGGTTCTTGGATTAGAATTCAGGAATGATAAACAAACTCATTTAGAATGTAAGATTTGCATGTCATTTGCATGTGCCCAAATGCAATTACATGTGCTCTGTAAATACTCATTTCACATTTATTTGTCATGATAGAACAGTATGGAAGAAATTAATTGCCATGGATTTTTTTAATATTTATAGAAAGAAATTATGGCTCTTAAAATAGACTGTGCTAGTGCGTGATTCAATGTGCAGAAACTGGCAAGGAGAGATAAGGATCCGTCGAAAACCATAAATTCTAGCTGCAACATCTGTAGTAGTTCAAATCGCATGGTTTATGGAGGCCCCTTTTGCCTTCGCCATGGGTATTACCATTGCGTTCTGTAGATTTATAGCTGGCTCAGTGCAAGGACAGTTTTACTAGCAAAGCTTTAAAAAGGGGTGGGGGGACTCTTTCCTCTTCGAAAGTTCAGGATTGAACTGAAATGAAATAGCAGCTCTAGCTTTAGAAACTTCTAGATAGGCAGTCTCCCATATATTTCCACACTGCCTATAGCCTCTTTCTTCTCTAATTTTTAAATTTTGCATGGAGAGGTAACTTGAATAACCAAGATACTACTTTTAGATTAAAAAGATACCTTACAGACCTCAGATACTAGGGGTCAATGCCAGTATGGGAAAGCTTTACATTTTACTTAATTTTTTAGATTAGCACACAATTAAACTGACCATTTTTGTTTGTACAGCCCTTATGAATTTCAACACAGGTATGTATCTGTGTATCTGCCACCACATCAGGATGCAGAACAGTTCCATCACCCAGAGGCCCACCTATGTAGTCACCCTCTTTGTAGTCACCCCCTCCCTAACCCTAGCAACTCTGATCTGTTCTCCATCACTATAGTTTTGTCCTTTCAAGAATATCATGAGGATGAAATTATATAATAGATAACCTATCAAGACTGGCCTCTTTCACTTGGCTCAGTTGTACGTATCAACAGTTCACTTCTTTTATTGTCAAGTACTGTTTAATTGTACCCCAGTATATACATTCACCCCTGAAGGGCATTGGGTTGTGTGAGCACAGTTTCCATTTCTTTGGTAAATACCTAGAAATGGGATTCCTGGATCATATGATGACTATGTTTAATGTTTTAAGGAACTGTACCAGTTTCCATTCTGACCAGCAATGTGTAAGATTCCGGTAGCTCTGCATTCTCACCAGCACTTGAAATTGTCAGTATTTTAAAAATTTTAGTGATATCTTATTGTCTTTTTAATTTGCATTTCCTATTATCTCATGATGTTGAGCAAAGGAAAGCTTTTGCTATGTAGATAATGCATGAATGTTTATTAAGCTCCTTGTGCTGTGTTAGGTGCCTTCCATGCATGTTAATGTATTTAAACTTTACAATCTTGTGAGATAGCTATTAATTATTCCCTTATAAAGAGTGAGGAAAATCAAGACTTGGGAAAGTTAACTGCTTTGTTCTCTCAGTAAACAATTGCAGAGTATACCGTCTATGCCAGTTTCTCTACGAGGCACAGGGCCTACAGATGTGTCTGCCTTTGGCAGCCTCCTGGTATCAGAAGAAAGATGCACACATTTGAACAAAGAAGAGTTCTGTGTGAAGAGTGCATAAGCATAGAGGGAGAGGAGGTGGGTTTTAATTGACCATGGTTGGCAAATATCCCAGTGAAAATATAAACACTAAGAATCTAAAGTTAACATGGACCTATGAAGGAATCTGGACTCAAGCTGACATCGAATTCATTTCTTCATCTGTGAAGCTGGGGAGCTACAAAGCACACGCACCATCTGTCCAGTGTTCTCTCCTAGATCAACAGAGAGCAGCTGCACACCCTCAGTGGACATAGAGGCAACATCCCTTTCCTGGGCACCCTGGTGGGAGACCAGGCAGTCAGCAGTGGGGAGTACAACAAGGGCAGGACTCCTATTCTAATGCAAGAATGACCAGGTGCCTTCCTTCCATAGCCAACGTGCACCAGTTCATGTTATTAATAGTCATATGTCCCAACGCAATGGAGCACCCTCAACCCACTATGGACAGGCTGTCACTTCCAGCAGAGATTGTATGGGGCACTACGAGGAGTACTATATGTGGAGTTAGGAGTAATGAAGTCAGTTTTGCTTCAGTCATTTCCCGTCTCTGTTCTTTCCTGGATCTCCACTTGCCCACATGCACAGATGAAAAGGTTAAAAAGATTTCCTTTAAGCAGCATCCATAGTCATCACCAATTCCTATCTATTCTACTCCTCAAATATATCTTGAACTTACCTATTGCTTTTCATCTTCACCGTGTTTTTCTTTCAGTCACGAACCTGCATCTTGCCTGGACTATTATAATAGCCTCCTGTTGGTTTGTCAATTCAACTCTTGCCATTAGATGGTCCATTACCTACACATCAATCAGAGTGACCTTTTAGAACTAAAATCATATAATATTACCTTCCTGATTAAAACTCTTTAATGGCTTCCCACCACTTAAAATAAAATTCAAACTCCTTATCAGGGTCCACAGAGCATTTTTGGTTTGGGTTCTTGTACCTCTCCCTCCTCCTGTCATATTCACTCTGTCTTGCTACTTACACACTAACCAAACTGGTCTCTATTCTGTTCTTCAGACAAGTCAAGTCTTTCCCCGTCACTGGCCTTTGCAATTATTGTCCTTTTTGTCTGTAATGCCATGTTGCCAAGAATGTTTTTCTAATCTATTGAAAACTACCTTCTCCATTTATTCACCACCCAATTTTCCTTAAAAGAAATTATGATAATTGTTTTTATATTTTATTGTGTATTCTATATCATTATGTAACATATTATATACTATATATCATATATAATACTATATGTCTTTTATTATTATAAACTAGAGGCTCAGTGCACAACATTTGTGCACTTTGGCAGGAGGGTCCCCCTCAGCCCAGTCAGTGCTCTTTCATAGTCTGGGAGCCCCGCAATCATTCACCCCAAAGAGGTAGGCTCTGCCCACCCACCATAGCCCGTCGTCGGTCAATGGCCTGGGCCTTCCTCTGCAGGGCAAACATGGGGCAATGGCCAGGCCACTGACCAATCACATCGCACGTATGTTGGCTGGCCTGGCACCAGTGGGTGTCATAGCATGGTTGTCTGAAAAGTCGCCTGGACAGTCGTTATGCTGTTTGGTCATTCGGTCTATTTGCATATTATGCATTTATTATTATAGATATTATTGTTCACCCCCATTAGAATGGAGACCTTGCCTATTATATATATGTATAGTGGCTCCTACAGTATGGGACATAGTAAGGGTTTAATAAATATTTGTCAAATATATGAATATCTAAAGTCTCTTTAAGCACTGGCATTTTTTTCTTTTCTTTTCTTTTCTTTTCTTTTTTTTTTTTTTTGAGCTCATTCTCTTCCTAGGCACTGGCATTCCTCACAAGGTTGTTGTGTCAAATAAGTCAAGACATATTGAGGCACTAAATGAAGTTAAGGAATTATTATGAGCATATCATCATTATCATCATCCAAGGCATTTCCCCATCTGACACTGATTTTTGTTACTGATTTTTTCGTCTCCAGGGGAAATTTCCAGTGAGAGATTGTTTTTCTTTTCTTTTGTGCAATCGACACCTGGCAATGACTGATTCATAGCCGGATTCAAGGTGTCACAAGTATTTATCATCAAGCTGCAGGCAGGGATATCATTCCAGCAAGTACGTTTCTAGAAAGGAAAGTCTTGGGCATTTGATAAAGAGAGGAGAAAAGGATTAGGATCACAGTTATTGAACTTTGTGATGTCAGCACCAGGAGATCTCTGAAAGATTCCTTAGTCCTATGGTTTTCATATTTCTACCATTTCTCAAAGGAGGCTTGAAGCTTCCCTGATGGGAGAGGGGCATGCTGAGGCCCCTGGGAGGGATTTAAGCAATGTTACACAGAAATTTACGATGGAACAAGGGGAGGCGTCTGGGTCACCTGTCCTCTACTCCTGACCTTTCTGTTGCTTTTCCATCTTCACTTTTTCCATCTCCACTGGTTTAAATTTTTTCATTGGATTTCTAAAACTTTTGGAATAATCTCTCTAGCCTGTCTCATACCCCTCCCCTGCCCCATCATTTTTTCCACATTGACTTTTTCCAATTTCTGGAACCTACCTGTATCTGTCTTCCCTTGTCTTGAGTAATGAATGATGCACATTCACAACCAAATAGTTTTGTGGTCCCATCTTGTAGAATCCAAGAAGTCTGAACACCTTCCTTCATCTCATGCTACTTTCTCTGTCTTCTTTAGTCCACTGATAGTGTTTCTGCTATATAATTTCATCTCTATTCCTGGTTTCTGCCGAGATGGCTGATTAAGTTCATGAGTTGTACCATGATCTCTTTATCAAGTGATAGTCCAGCTGCCGCCTTACGGTTCTCTTCCAAACACCGTTCCACTTTCTGCAATATGACAGGCTGAGGATTTTCCAAATCTTTAAGTTCTAGTGTCATTGTTTTTTTCTTAATAATCCCTTGTTCAATTCATCTCTTCTTAGCAGTCAAGGGGAACCAAGCTGACTCTTATAAGCAGTCAATGGGAACCAAGCTGCTCCTTCAACACTTTGCTTTAAAATCTCCTCAGCTAAATATCCAGTTTTGTCACTTCCAAATTCTGCCTTTCAAAAAAGACTAGAGCAAGCTTTCTGCCACTTTACAAGAAGGATAACATTTCCTCCAGTTTCTAATAATATGCTCCTTATTTCCACTTGAAATCTTTCCATCTTTAATGTCCATATTTCTAGGATATACCTCAAAATTCTTCCAGCTTCTACTCATTTCTCAGTTCTAAAGTGGCCTCCACATTTTTAAGTTTGCTTACAGCAGCACCACTTCTCAGTACTAAAATATCTGTTCTCTCTCTTTTTATATATATAAATATTTATATTCATTCTTATTTATATAATATTATATATAAATATTTATATGTAAGTATATATGAAGAGATTTATTATAACTTATTGGCCTATATAATTATTAGTATCATGGTTTGCATTTGGCAAGTTGGAGACTCAGGGAGCCAGTGGTATATTTCCAGTCTGATTTAGAAGGCCCTAGCATCAGGAGAAACCTTGGTGTAAGTCTCAGGGTAGGAGAAGACCTGGGATGGAATCTGGACTATACAGAATCTTCTGTAAATCCTTAGACTCGCTAAAGCACCAAGATGTTTACTTGTGTGACTATGGGTCTATATGTGCCTTCTGAAAACAGCAGCCATATTATCAGTAAAACCCAGTGATGCACCTCCATGTGAGGAAAACCAACATCTTCTAGAGCTCTCTTGAAGCTGCCTACAACCTTGCCATGCCAAAAGCTCAGGGGAACAGGGACATTGTCCTAGACGCTCCTGGCATCTTGATCCTTTGGCTTTCCTTCAACGTTGTGCATGAAATTAATGCCTTACTCTATCTGACACATGTTTGTTCCTTTATAAAATGATGACAATACTGCATACTCTCAGGACTGTTCTGAAGATCAGCTAGCCTATCAGTTCAATGGTCTGCCTAATATATTGCCTGCCATTATAGGGATCTTTAGCAAAGGTGAATATTTCTTACCTCTCTCCACTGTCTTCACTCTGCATCTCTGTATTACTATGTCAGATGATTGTCAAAACAAGATTTCCTTGCAGATATAGGGTCACCCTCACTTAACTTTTCATTCAATGGGCTTTCCTTGTGTGCTGACTATGTATAAGAGAATAGATTTGAATTAACGGAAGACCTTCCCTAACTAATGTCCAAATCTTGTGCAATCTCCAAATGCATGTTTAAGGCATTCATATCCCATATTAAGCACCACCATACACTGGCCACTGAGTCAGGGGCTATGGGTTGAGAAACAGAGGAGACATTGTCCTTGCCTGAAAAGTTAAAACATTAGGCCCTGCAAAAACCTAAATTCTACAACAGAGGTATGTAGAAGTAGAAAGGGAGTCCCGAAACATTCTCTCCAACAAAGTGAGGAAAGGACTTCTAGAGGAAGTAATAGTTGAGTTTGGCCTTGGCAGATGAGTAGGATTAACTTACATCAGTGTAGCAGTTGGGATTTTGCAAAGTATTTTGGTCAGAGAAGGCTCATGTAGATACAGATCAGCCTTATTCTTGATTCCATTAAGGGGGAAGAGTTCTGTACCCAGGTGGGAGGACTGAGGAGAGGGACCTTGGCTATAGGCCAGCCCAGCAGGCTAGCAAGCAAGACTAGATAATAAATTACACTCCTACTCTACTCCAGTCATGCTATGGCTCATACCCTCATGTCCCACAGGTCTCTACTCACATTGGTTCTTCTCATAGACGCTTTCAGTCCTTTCAACAGCCCATTCCCTCCCCTACCCTGCTTCGTTTTATTTCAGAGCTCCTATTGCTACCTGATGTCGATATCCATTTGTTTTATTGTCTTTCCCACAAGATTGTACATTGCTTGAGGGCAGGAATTTTGTCTTATTTAATGGGAGTGTACGTGTGTGTGTGTGTGTGTGTAACTGAAAAGCTATTGGAAAAGACATGAAGGTTGCAATTATTAAAATAGCTTTACTAGTATTAACTGTTTCACATACTCACAACAGTAAACCTTCTTTTGCCAAAAACTGTATATGTATTGCTCTCCAAAAATGTTTTGTGTGAATGATTGAATATTCTTGTCTGCCTTTCTTTACACAATTGTCCAATTATTTTCTTAGGATCAGTCCCCAGAAGCAAAATTACTAAGTGCCCAAGGTTATTCATTGATTAGTACAGTGATTGGCATATGGTAGATATTTAATGAACATCTGCTGTGAGACTGAAATTGAATATTTTTTTCTTAAACTGCACCAAATTAACTGATTCCAGATTTAAATCCTGCCATTATTTAATTGAGCATCTAATCTATGTATTTACTTATCAGACATTAATTGCATTACAGATACAAAATCACTTAGGAGCCCTAGCTGGTTTGGCTCAGTGGATAGAGCGTCGGCTTGCAGACTGAAGGGTCCCAGCCACATTCTCAGGTTGTGGGCTCAATCCCCAGTAGGGGGTGTGCAGGAGGAAGCCAATCAATGATTCTCTCTCATCATTGATGTTTCTATATCTCTTTCCCTCTCCCTATCTCTCTGAAATCAATAAAAATATACTTTAAAAAAATCAATTAGGAAGTGTTTCCCTGGCCTTAAGATATTCTCAGTCTAATGAAGAAGGCAGACAGGTTGACCAGTAGTTGAGGACTTGGCTTCCTCTTTTCTCACAGTGAGCCTAGCTGCCTAGGTTGATTTCTGCCGCTGGTCACATGTGAAACCATAGGCATGTTGCATGGCCCCTCTGAACTTTTTTTCTCACCTGTAAAATGGAAAGAGTTGCAATACCTATTTTAAAGAGCTTTGGAGAAAAATAACATGTTAATCCCTAAAAACACCTAGGTAGCAAGAGTTTTGTAAAAGGTAGTTAACATGATTACTAGCCCCATTTTACAGAAATGACTCAGGCTCAGAAAAGAATCAACTATCTGTCTAAAGTAAGTAGTGGAGATGGGATTTAAATTCAGAAACTTCAATTCTATCACTGTTATGATTCTGCTGGTACCCTTCAGATTTCTCTTCTTGAGACATGACCTTGAGTTGCAGGGGCTTGGCCTTGAGTTGGGTTTCTATGCCTCCTAGTGCCCATCAAACCCCTTTCTGCTCATCCCTCCTTGCCTTTCACACTGGCTGATAAACCCTCAACTGCAAAGCCACATGTTAGTAGTTTTAAGGGAAAAAATGTCTTTTGATAATTAAGCTGATGGAATTCAGAAATCAACAGAACAGTACATTTTCCCAGCAAAGCCAAGAAATTAATTAGGAGCAATTTGCTGTCAGAAACCATTTCCATACTTTTAAGTTTTAAAAAAAGCAGAAATCATTTTTTGTGGGTATTTGTTTTTTTCCTTCTACTTTTCATTCTAAACTGATTTAACTCCTGAAAAGATAAATCCTTCCAAATACCCAATTTTCTATTCTTCAGACTCTTCCCTGAGGGATCTCCAGCCTCTCTGACTGGTTATGTTCAGGGTCAGGGATCAGGAGGCCTTGTATGAGACTGAGCCTGTTGATGCCCCCCTTGTCCCCTGGGGCAGAACTTGGACTTTTCCAAAGGAGTGCTTATAAAATAGTGCACATTCCTGTCCCAAAAGTGTGTTGGGGGGGGGGGGGGGTAGGGGAGAGGAGGTTGATGCTCTTAGAAGGAATCAATTTGGACAAATGGATCTTTTATAAAGTTGATTTAAGAGTCAGGATGGAGTATGGAAAGTCGAAGCCCCAGTGAGAAGGCGGGTTGCACTAAAATAGGATCCTTCCTTCCCTCCTGGCCTCTGCAGCGATTCCCAAATTAGGAAGCAAACGGAATTGTATTTGTGTTCAAAGCTGAAATTATTTTTGTTTCTCTCCCCCTCCATACTCTCCCTTGCCAACATGCTTCTCACCCCATCTCAGTATTTGTGTTTAGAATCATGAGGGCCTACCATGCCCATCTCTCATGTTCCAAGCATGTGCAGGGCATTTAATGTGCATCCTCACATGAAATTCTTTTACCCGAAAGTCAGTGGGAAATGTGTGTGAGAACAAA
The DNA here is from genome assembly GCA_027563665.1 of Antrozous pallidus. Lineage (NCBI taxonomy): Eukaryota > Metazoa > Chordata > Mammalia > Chiroptera > Vespertilionidae > Antrozous > Antrozous pallidus. The sequence goes on along the minus strand of CM050508.1, from coordinate 175,926,469 downwards.
GGAGCAGGTAGGGAGGTTTGCCTAGAGCTGTGGTCGGCAAATTGTGGCTCATGAGCCACATGCAGCTCTTTGGCCCTTTGAGCGTGGCTCTTCCACAAAATACCACTCCGTGAGTCTCTTTGAAGAAGTGGCATTAGAAGAAGTTTAAGTTTAAAAAATTTGGGTCTCAAAAGAAAATTCAATCATTGTACTGTTGATATTTAGCTCTGTTGACTAATGAATTTGCCAACCACTGGCCTAGAACCGGAGACATGAGAAATGGGCACTGAATGGGAACTTGTCAGGCATACAGAAAGGGGAAGTACATTCTAAGCATGGACTTGGGGGATGGAGACAATCAGGAAAGGTAACTAATAAGGACCTATGCCTTTGATCACCAGAGCCCTCAGTCTGCTCCAGATGCACTTTGCCCTGGTGCTAGAGTCTAGCAACCTCTGAGTGTGGGTTGGTCTCCAGATAGGGCTGGCTTACTTACCAGGGGAGTTTAGTTTGTTATTTCGCACTCTGTCCCAACCTACTGAGCAGAGTTGAACATAACAGGCAACTGGAAGTGATAGACAGTGATGGGAAAGAAAGAGTGCTTCTTAGAACTTGTTTCCTGACTGTGTCTACTTTCAAACTACCAGAAAGGTAGAAATGTTTGCTCTATCAATGGTTTGAATACATTAAACTGTATTTAAACCAAGCCTTTGCCTCTCTAGACTGTTGGAGGGCCTGAGGCCTACTACAGGCAATAAGGTCTAAGTTGGTCCTGGATGTATTGGTGCAGTGTGGCAGAGTGAGAGGCTCTGTGCAGACACCATGAGACCTGGGCTTACATCCCTGCTCTGCCACTGGTTAGGTCAGATTTGGTGCCAGTGAGGCATTTTGGATGCCAAAAGGACCAATGTGATCATAAGCTGCATTCATAGAAGCCTAATTATAGTTACAGGACCAATATCAATAGAGATAAATGTCTGTCTATCATCTACCTATCTATCAGCCTACCTGTCTATCCATAAGGAATTGGCTCATGCTGTTATGGAGGCTGAGTGAATGAAACATATTTCTATGATACAAGCTGGCTCCCCCACTCCAGGATGTGGAATACAGTGACTTTGTGAAGCTGCCAATATGACCAATCATTTCCTGGGTTTGCCTTTTATATATTTTTAATTGTAAAATTAACACACGTTTATTCAAGAAAAAAGATAGAAAAAAAGATGAAGTGCTCAAAGATGCCCATCATTGCCATATCTACGTATTTCCTTTTAGATGTTTCCTAACCATATTTTTAAGAAGGTGTCCAATACCAATGTTATTTTGTTACTTCTTTTTCTCTTAAGAATTTTTCATTTTCCTATGTAGTTTTTCATAACCATTATTATAATGGCTGGATAATAATCCATCAAATAAATACATAATAATTTATTTACCCCTTTCCTATTGAATGTGGGAGTTAGGATTTTTCATCATTATAAAAATACTCTATGACAGCCGTCTTGCACATAAAGCATTTCTCTGTATTTAGGGTTTGTTCCTTGGGATCAGTGCCTGTGGTTGTTGTTATCTTATGGAAATCAGGGCCTTGATCCAGCATCTGCCTGTGTTTTTCCCCCCAGATATTCCAGACCAAAAGGAAAAACTGTCATCATTGCCCCAAGAGTCACTTAGCCCAGTGCCCCATGTATGGTTTCTGATTAAGACACTGTGCCCTTTCTCAAATGTGGCTGTAAATATTTGCCTCCAGTGAAATAGATGCCAAGGAGATAATATTGATTGCAAATCACAAGGCTTGTAATTAACCAATTTGCACAGCTGGAAGATGGAGCTGGTGAAATCATTGGCTTCTGAAGGCGGATGATGGCCTTTCCAAATCTGCCTCAGATATAAATCTGGTCCACTCCTGGTGTGGCTGCAGACAAGTGCTCAAGCTGCCAAGCCTTTGGGCAGAAAAGGAATGTCTGGTCCTTTTTCCTGCTGACCAGCGATATCACCCACCCCAAATGGTACTCCATCTCCCAGGTGCCTTAGCAAGAACAGCCTTCTGGGAAGAGTTATGAAGCTGGCTCTCTGTTCCTGCCATATCAAGAAGTATAGGAGGGAGGCCTCAAGTGGCAGCAAGCTGGGCTTTGGGTCCTATAGCACTGTGGAAGCTGGCCCTGTACAGGTGGGGGCAGCAGAGAGCCAATACGTATGGTTAGTTGGGATTGTAGTTTACCATAGCTGGTGGGAGAAGGGAAGCTCAGCAATGCGGGAAAGGGGAAAACTTGACCTAGACCCATGCATAAATGGAATAGGGGTCCAGGTACTCAAAGGATAGAGATGAATTCTAATCAATACTAATAAACCCTTTCTCTTAGGCAGCGCATCTCAGTGTATAAATAAAATGACAGGTCCTAGCCAGTTTGGCTCAGTGAATAAAAGAGCATTGGCCCTCGGACTGAAAGGTCATGGGTTTGATTTCGGTCAAGAGCACATACCTCGGTTGCAGGCTCAATCCCAGGTCCTGGTCAGAGCGCATGTGGGAGGCAACCAATCAATGTGTTTCTCTCACATTGATGTTTCTCTCTTTGTCTCTGTCTCTCTTCTTCCCTTCCACTCTCTCTTTAAAAAATCAATGAAAAAATATCCTCGGGTGAGGATTAACAATTAATCAAATAAATAAAATAAAATAAAATGACAGTAAATTATTCAATCATCTTCATAATCATATCCATTTAATAAATGAAGAAACTGAAGTTCTAGGAAGTTTAATAACTTTCCCAAGTTCACACAGCCCTAAATAGCAAAAGTGGGTAATAAACCAGGTCTCCTGGCTTCATGGAGTGACTGGAATGTTAAATTCCTTATATCCACTATCTCATTTTATTCTGGAGGTTGGTCAGTCAAGCAAATGCCCTTTTAAGTGGACAGGTTGAGGCCTCCTAACCACTCTCCCTAGAACACTCTCCCAGGTGATGAAGAGTCCTCAGGGGAAGAAAATACCAGCATCCAAAATATCACATGTATGTTGGGGGTGGGGACACTGGTCTCTGGCTCCATGATATTTATCCACTTGGGTAGATACCTTTGCAGCCTCAATTTTTCTACTGCCACTATTTTTCTTCTCTGGGCTCAAGCTGTTCTCAAGTACTTACAATTCCCAGGATAGACCAAATTGTCTCCTATTTTCAGGCTTTTGTGTGTGCTGGTCCCTGGGCCTCGAATGGCTTCCCTCACACTTGGTTGGTGTGGTTAATTCCCCTTCATCCTGACCAACTCTGAGGGCATTCCCTTGCCTCACTTCCCCAGGCAGACTTAGGCACATCTGTACTCCCACAGTGGTTTGTCCAAACCTCCATCTTAGCAAGCGTCACACTATAGTGTAGTGTCTTTTTTTCTTCATTAGACTGTGGGCTCTTTGCTGATGGAATCATATCTCGTTAATCTCTCTATTGGGCACATATCTGACGCTCAAATATTTGTTGAATAAATGCATGCATTCATGAAGAAACATCCTCTATGAGGCAAAAATCCAGAGGTGCCAGTGGTTTCATGCATATTAATTATAGGGACAAGCCCACATAATCCACTAGGGAAATGAGTGCTGATGTCTGAATCTTGGGGTTACAGGCTAGCTAGGGGGTAAGGGATGAGGGGGGGGGGCACATTTCCTTCTTTGCTTCAGAAATATGATCAGTATCATGCCCAAGTGGCCATCTGCTTAAAGGGCACTTAAAACACTAATTACCCCTCATGTGACAGAGACACTTAATCCTTATCTCATCCCCACAAATGCCTGACAGTGACGTCCAGGCCCCTCCAAAGGGGCCTGTTTGAGCTCCTTTTTTATTAACTTGGCAGAGTGAACTCTGACTGTTCAACCACTGGTCTTGGAGTTGATATAGTCACTTCAAAGTTTACCTGCCATCTAAAAGCAACTACTGTTAGTATTTTTTCAAAATCTGCCTGCATTGCTCAACTTATAAACAAACACTCTGCCACCCAACCATTGCTACCCTGACACAAGCTTTTTTTTTTTTTTAATTATTTTTTATTGATTTTTTGCAGTCTGACACAAGCTTTTAATTGTGCATAGCTCCACATAACAGATCCCATAAATCAACAGAATTGGTGTATGCTCCCTTCTTCCCTCATATCATCCCCCAAACACACACACCACAACTCCTCAGTGAGTGGCCAGAATCTATCCATGTTTATTTAGTTAGTGCAGTTAGTGCTGGAGCAAATGTAATGAAATATATTAATTGTATTATTGCATTAACGATGTTTTAGAGAAGGATTGCTTTCAGGGAGAGAAAGCATATCTGACCCTGAGCAGAGATGATAACGGCCGATGATTAGCAGCTGATAGCATTAACATTGTAATTAGAACCACCTTGAACTTCTAACCCATCTGCCGCTTGGTTTTCTAGGTCCATACAGTGAAGAACAAGAGGATTATTTTCTTTTCTTCCTTTTTTCACCCTTTCTTGATTTGGCTAAATGTTCAGAATATATTCTTTCTCAAATAAACATGACTAACTGCTATCCTTTACTCGCCATCTATTGTGTGCCAGGCACTCTGTGGGCAGTGAGGGTACAAGGAGAACTATAGCATGGGCTCTGCCCTTGAGGAATTAAATGCAGTTTGTTTCTCTCAATGATCTTATCTGGTGGAATCATTACCCTGCTTTATAGATGAGAAAATGATGGAGGCTGGGAAGTGTGGGTGTTTTTCTCTCTTTTCCAGTCCAGCTCAGAGAGAGAGAGAGAGATTGGGTCCAGTTTCTGAGTAGAGGAGCTGGGGATTAAGAAATAAAAGTATAGAAGACGAAGATGCAGTAATAGAAAAAATAGCTGGGGCCGGGTGGGATGTCTGTTCTCTCTGAGGGAGAGACAACATCTGACACCCAAACAGCAGCAGTTTATTTATAATACAAAAATACAAAGGTGCCGGAATCCAACCCCGGTCTCACCAATAGAAAAATGTGGATAGGAAACCGGGAAGGCTGGTAAACAACTTTAATTGGCTCTGAAAGGTCAGAGCTAAAACATTGTTAATTAAAGCAACTTCCCCATCAAACAATCATGTAAATCCTTACTGATAAGATAATCTGCCAGTTACTGAAATTGCCTGCATAAGGGCAATGGGTGTATCCCAAACCTGAACAAAAGGGATAGCCAGATGCCATGGATTTAGCCCACAAACAGTTAAGGAATGCTCAAGGTTTCTTGCCTGGGGCGCCCCCTACAGGGAAGGACCAAGTGACTTGTTGAAAGCCACTCAGCTTGAAAGTAGCTAAGCACAGATTCCAAATGAGTTCTCTCTGACTGCAGTCTGCTGGTGTTCTTCCCAGTGCTCTGCGCATGACCACCATTACCATCGCCTTAGCAATCTCCCACCCTAGTTGACTCTCCCAGATTCAAACTCATGGTTCTGTTGGATGTGGAGGAAAGGAAAAGGAAGAACATGTGTGCACAAGACATCTAGTGCTGCTGGCTGTTTGATAAATCACCATTGTCATTAAAGGGGTCAGCATCTGGAGTACTAGTGAAAGTAGCAAACATGCAGAGCTCAGGAATCAAAGTAAATAGTTTTTAGACGTATATGTTGGCAAGCAAATGGCATCAGGGGAGTCTAGACTCTTGGCTGGGGTTCAAGAGAAGAATAAAGAGATTCTAGGTCCCTAGGAGGAGATAGGCAGGGAACTAGGGAACTGTCAGTCTCTGGCTAACACTAGTAGACAGCTATATTGCTGAGAGTATTGCTGGGATAATATCATGATAGCATTTGGCCAGGGGACTCAAAAAATACTCATATTCTACTTCATCTCAGCCAACTCTCCCTGGCAGCCCATTGGGGCAAAAATTTCCACAGGGTAGGAAAAGTAAGTCACCATTATTAACTTGGGACTTTGGCTCCAAATTCCATTGCAGAACTTCACTAAGCTGAACTGACCTAAAATGTGGGTTCTTTGATCCCAAGAATGTGAGGCTCAAATGGTTTAGAAATGAAACAACCCCTGAGTCCTCCTCTGATTTACTCAGTGCCCTAACCTGAGCCTTGACTTCAACAAAAAAAACCACCCAACTTGTCCCCATCAGAGCCAGAGGGAAGGAGCAAAGAAGTCCTCCGGAGGGAGGGTAGTAACCCTAGGGCTGGGACATGCCTCACCCAGTTTTGTTCTGTGACCAGTTATTCCTTCCCACCAAAACTCCAAAGGAGGAAAATACATCAAGTCTGACTTATGTTTAGTAAGATAAAACTTTATTCTTAGCTAGAGTTTGGGGTCCAAACCCTAGTCCGAGAGCTCTGGAAACCAGGTCATGGATGGGGTAATGAGTAAATGAGATAATATATAAAGCTTCTACCATTAAACATAGGTGCCCTTTAAATGAGGTCTAGACTCTCTTCTCTCTTTTCTTAAACCCCAACCAAGGGTCCAAATTCCCTGATGCTATCTATGTGCTTGCTCATTTGGGCATCTGAGATCTGCTTGATTTCCCCATCACTGAACTCTGTTGTGAGCTGGGGGTTTTCTTTGTTTTGTTTTGTTTTGTTTTGTTTTGTTTTAGTTTTAGTTTTAGTTTTCAGCTCATTCATTTCCTAAGCCTGTTTGTGTCTAACAGTCTGACCCTACCCTTTCTTTACATATCAAACTCCTTTTCTCCTTCAGCAGATAATGACCTCCTTCAGAAACTTTTCCTGCTGCACTCTTTCTTGCTCCCACCCTTCACTGCCTCCAGGCAGGCTAGATGCCTCCCATCTGCTTCCACAGCCCCTTGGCTTCCATCTCTCACAGCTTTTGCATTTATATGAACATCTCTCCCCCCAAAGTGAAATCCTTCAGTGCAGGGAATATATATGATTCATCTTGTATCTTTGTTTCTTGGCACAGAATCGACTCTAAGGGATGTTTGATGAACAATTAAATTAAGAAATTATAAATTTGTCCCATCCGTTTTCCAAGGGGGGGAGAGAAAAAAGGAATGTTTGACCCAGATTCCATTCACCATGTGATTTAAGATGAACCTCCTAACATACCTCTTGCTTCTGTTTTTCATGATCCATAGCCACTCAAATTGCTGTTCTTTCTCAAATTATACCCAAGCTTTCCCTCATGGTACTACGGATATTCTCATTCTGGATCCTAGGATTGTGGCTTCCTCTGGGCAACTCTCAGCCATGGGAAATCCCCTTTCTGTCCTGATTCATCTTCTAAGAATGTCTGTTCATTTTTATGTCCCTAAAGGCAATGTCTCACCTATAAGTCCACACAAGAGGACTCACATTTATTATCTGAGTTGCTTCAGGTGGTGGCCTCCTATCACTTTCCATGGCCATGTTGCCCTGGCTTCCAAACAGATCTTCTAGAGTTCACCTTTCTGCCTGAGTATCCAAGTTATCTCCGAATTACCCATCCCTCATGTAAGATCTTGATGGGTTCCTTATCCTTCATCTCAGACTCTTTTGGTGCTTGCCTCTCAGGCTATGATCAGAGACAGTCATGCCTTAGATACTGCTGGGCCAACCCCTGTAGCTGGAAACCTAACATTAGTTTCTACTTTCTTCTCAGCTGCCTCATCTGACACAGCATAATGTGCCCTTCCTATATACCGCCAAAGGGCACTCTAATGGAGAAGGCTGGACCTCAAAGAGACCAGAGTGGTCAGGACAGGGCAGAAACAAGAAGACACACTAAACTAGATCCAGAGATCCCAGAACAAAAACCAGAGAATAGAGGGATTTAAAAAAACTAGAGGAAAACTTGAACCAAATTTTTAATAGTGGGACATACCAGTTCAAGTTGTCCATTGAGTTTGGAATAAGGCTGGAAAGGTAGAGTGAGTACTAGCTCTGTTAGACACTGGATGCCAGACCCTCAGCCTTTGAACTTGATGTAGTTGGACATAGGAAGCCACTGTAGATGCTTGAACAAAGCTGCCAGGAACCTAAGGTACAGGCTGAGGTTCAGCTGATCCAAATCTGGATCCTAGCTTTACCACTAGAGGATCATGTGACTATGGTCAACTCCCTTTCCCAAACAGGCCCAGAAAATGATGTGCCAGTGTTGAGTGATTTTAGAAGTCCCTCCCAGCTCTTGAACTCTATGGCACTGATCATTTTGACCTAAAGAACTTGAGTTTCCTTTCATCTAACATCCATCTCTACTGCACACTCCCAATTGGCTGCTGACCAGGGTTCCACAGTGTCACCTATTGGGAAACAGCTAGAGACAGGAATGTTCCTGCCACACGTGCCCTTGTTTATTCTTGTTGTTTATTCTCTATTCTTTCTAGAGAGGTGAGTGGGTGGAGAAAAGTGGAAAGAAGGGCAAGATGACTCCTTACAGATTAGTTACAAGTATTATTGTTCCATTCCCCACGTAGGGCCTGGGCCCCAGCACAGCAGACAATCAGCATGTGGGAAAACCTGGGCCTCTACCAACTAGCATGCTCCCAAGGTCAAATTAGAGACTGGAATTTAAAAGATAACTAAAATATGAACTGAGTAAGCAGATCTGAATTGGATGCCTCAGATGGGTACCATGAGAAGGCCATATCTTGGATTTTGTGTTAGTCAGTATAAGCTGGCTAGCCTGCTGGAACAGATAAACTTTAAAATCTCAGTAGCTCATCATAGCAGAGATTATTTATTTGTTGAAAACTAACACATTTTTCAGACCTGAAATTTGGGATAAAATAAAATAGCTTCCATTTACTGAGTATCTGTTATATGCTCAGGACTATTCCAAACACTTTAAATGGTAGAACTGGTGTTGAAATCCAAGGCCCCTAGCTGTAAGGTCTGTCTGTGCTCTCTCCCTCACTCCACACCACGTCCCCATAGGAGGGCTATGAAGAGTGGACCCTCTCCTTCATCCACGTCATTCAGGCATATCTTCCAGGGAAGAGAATGAGGGGGAAAAAATTGTCTGGCAACGGCCCAGGGAATGTCTTTACAAAAAAGCAAGCCGCATTATTCTTTTAACCATTGTAGACAGCTTGGCCATAATTGACAGTGATTCAATGCACAGCCCTCTACTATCTGCTTGTCTCACTAGATCACAAGCACCTAAAGTATGAGGACCAGGTGTCGCCAGTGGTCAGCACCAAGCCTGGCAAGAGCACTCAGAAAATGTTTGATCACTGATGGAATGAATGAGTGAATTCATTCATTCTTTGACAATTTTAAGGAGTCTCCAGGTAAATCATTAAAATCAGATTATAATTCCTTTAAGGGAAATTTGTGCTCTATCGCTTCTTATAGTTTCTGCATTAAACATAATAAATGATTCAATATCACTACCCACCTCAATCACTGAAAAGTGGACCCTATTGTTCATGTACTCAGAATAAAGCTGAAGAAGTAGGGAGGAAACAAATTTGGAAAGTATTGGCAAGAGTGAAATAAGAGGACTTAGTGACTAGCAAGATGTCAGAGGTAAGGGAGGAAATACATAAAAGGGGCATAATCATATCTACCTTCAGAAATGGCCTCAGACCCCTGTGATCAATCTAGGTTGTATAAGCAAAGAGTGTGTAACTGCTGTTGCCCCAGACCACACCAGCCTGTAGGCACAAACGGGGCTCTAGTTATGGTAATCACCTGTCATCTGCTGGCTCATGCCCCTACCTACAGCCTCCCTCCAAGTCTGGCTCAATTATTTCTGGAAATCTCCATGTGACAGCACAAGTGAGCTCACGGCGGATGCCCTCTGTGTCCATGTGCCATCTACCATGTTGCTGCTTTTGCGTTCAGCCTCTCCCTTGAGGTTCCAGGTTCCTGCTTCCTGTTCCTACAGCTGAGAGGGCCCCGCCCTGGACAGGGCTCCCAGTGCCCACCAGAGGAAAACTGATGAATTCTACCAGGGCTGTTTCCTGCTTTGATGTCAAACTGCTGGGATAAGAAACACTGTAGCAGCCAAAGCCACAGTCTTTTCCATCTAGAACTAGAAAAATGTTCATTTTCCCCACTCTACATTCATAGCCCTCGTTGTGGCCCTTTAGGAAATAGCTTCTACCTGCCAGCTGTCTCCCTGGGGGTCAGTCATATGTTCTAGCACTGAGCCAGGAAACTAGTCTCAGGATCAGACGCCCGGTCTTCACCCTCCTCCCCAAAGTAGGGACAGTGCATATTTCCTTTGTGCTGATTCAGGCATTCAGGGACCTTCATGTCTTTCAAAGTCTCAGCTCAAGCCCAGACCCCCACCTCTAAAGAATGAATATGATAACCTCTGTTACTATTTCTAAAACTGTGTACTCCATACACTAGTCTGGGTATTGTTCCTCTAGAATCTAGATGCATGAATTGAGCTCTTGGCTGTGCTCCAAACATTTTAAAAAGAGCTTTCTCTGCAGCCCTTCATTTAGTCCTTCCTTGGCTCTGTGATCTGCGGGCCCAGGAAGGGAAAGTGCCTAACCAGGTCATTAGCTCTGGAAAACCCACTCTCGTCTTGGCCTTCGTTCTGACTCTGCTATGGCCTCTCCCTGGGAGCCTGTGCTGTACTGTGCCTCCCCCACCCTTCCTGATCGCCAGCCTTATCACTCACTCTTCCTTTTCCTTCCACACTTCACCCATTAGAGCTGACACCCAGCACATCTTTCCAGCTGTGATCTCAGCCTCTGGACAGGAATCTGATTCTCTTCTCTCCCCTAGTCCACACACGGCCATAGGCTTCCTTCTCCTTGGAACTCTCCAACTCTGGCCCTGCCCCAAGAGTGACATTTACATCTGGCTTCCCATGGCCCTGCAAGTTAAATTTGACAGGCCCTTCATATGCTGTGTAGCCTTTGGAAGTATTTTAGCATCTCTGGGCCTCAGTTTACTTGCCTGCAAATTAGGGGTAATAATACATGTCTTAGAGGTTTATTGTGGGAAATAAATATGACAAAATATTTAAGGCACTCAGAATGATTCCTACACATAGTAAATATACAGCAAACAAAGTGCTCAAGAATAACTGATGTTAAAAAAAAAAAGAATAACTGATGTTGGCTAAATGCTTGTCACATGTTCTGCTGAGTACTTTGTTGGGCTCTCATCCAATTCTTCTTATAAGTAGGTGAAATTATCATTCCATCCTATAGATGTGGAAACTAACACCAAAATAAGTTAAAGGACTCTCCCAGAGTCTCAGACCTTGTCAACAGCAGCTCTCCGGTGTGAAACAAGGTCTCATATTTAATGACTTGCTATCTTATACTGCTTAGCACCAAGCAGACTCTCCACCAATGGGGTGGCTGGGCTGCTCTCATTAAGTTAATGGGCAAATAAATGCATTTTTCTTCTTTTCCCTCTGTACCAAGACTTGCCTACTGATTTTATTAGCCTCCTCTTAGGAGATAGAGTTTCTCCGACTCCCAGAAATGCACCACATTGCAACCTTCCTCGGGCAGGACAAAGACCACCACTGAGCAGCCTAGTCCCTGGTTGAGTTCCTTGGCCAAGTACAGTACAGGGAGAGATCCTTTCACAACTGTGGTCTGCCAAGGGAGCACTGTGAGCCAGGGCCTCCTGCCAAGCATCCCTCCCGGCCCCTTTGATATGCAGATGTGTGCAGGCATCCTGCACATCTGCCTAGGGAGCATCCAAAGCTGTGACTTGGCTGGAAAGAAGGAAAATGTGAATGTCAACTGGAGGAATGGCTGCTCTGGAGGGGCCAGGCAGGGGAGGACAGCAGATCACGGCTGGGAACAGTTAGCCCAAAGCAGATGGAGGTTGGAGAAACAACACTGTTCACCCCAACTTCCACCTCTCACAGGGAGACACTTCAGAGGCGTGGATACCATTGGCTCATCTGAGTGTGATCCCCTACCAAAGTCCCATCTGTGGGAGCTATGCTCTCTCTAATCCACATCACCTTCAAACCTTTATGTGAGGAAGGAGGACCATGGCAGCAAAGGCAGTGGTAAGAGCCCTGGAAGAGGACTCAGCACCTTTCCACAAATACATTCATGCAACCAACATTCATGAAGCACCCATACTATGCCAGGTGCAGGGGAACATGGTCAGGTTTCCTGAGAAGGTTCCCACCATCTAAGGGTGCAGACAGGCAACGAACTGGACAATATAGAGGAAAGCACAGAAGTTCCCTCAGGGTGCAGGGGGAACTAAGGTAAATGGGAATGTTGGGTAATGCTGAGAGGAGGTGGTCTAAAAGTGGGTTTTAAAGGTATATGACAATTGGCCAAGTGAAGGATTTAGCCTATACTAACACCTATTTAGCCTATACATATAGGCACAGTTGAGTGTCTCTAGATGCTCACTCCTAAGTACATGTGTACATGCGCGCACACACACACACACACACACACACACACACACACCTGAGATGGGCACAGTGCTGGTTTGGAATAGTTCCTAGGTTAACCCTCTCTGTTCCTGCTGCTGCAATCCAAAGGTCTCCCTTCCCCGGCTATGTTTTCTGTTTCTTGAAAAGCCTTGGCAAGCTTCCTTAGAACTGCTACCTTGTCCTGTTTCTTTAAAAGTTTTGTTTCTCTTGCTGAATGGCAAGGGAAGCCAAAGCAAAAGGAATTCCCCAGGGCATCTCCAGCTTCCCTTTGCTCTTAGTGTTTCCCGGTGATGGGACAAAGAGCAGGTTTCTGATTGGAGGGAGAGGGAATTCCGCTTGGGAAAAAGGCTAACTGGGTGAGAGTGATACAGGGTCATTGCCTTCAATCCCTGCAGGACTTTTAGGACAGAAGGAGCAGATTGCAGAACAAGGATCAATATAGGAACAGCAGAAGCAGGGAGATTGCTCAGTGTGAGAGGCTGTTTCCCCAAGTTCATACTGCCCACGGGTGGGATCATCTGCTCTGAGAAGTAGGGAGCTCTCCGTCGGTGCTGGAGTACAAGGAGATCAGAGCGCAGTTCATTGGACAGGGAGGATGGTGCAGCAGGGCCTCAAAAACCAAGTGAGAGATCACCTTTGTTGCCCTGCCCTGCCATTTTCACATGAGAATTGACTGAACACAAGAGGTATGCTCAGGCTTCTCATGGCCCAGAAATTTGCATTCCCAAGGTTATAAAGGAAGGCGTGTAGTTAAGTATGTGTATAGGCGTCCAAGATGTGAAAGATGTGATTATTTGCAGAACCTAATCTCATACCTTCCCATTCTTGTTGAACTGAATATTGCAAAAATATTCTCATTCGTATCTGGAATGGTATGTTTCTAAGCAATCATCATTCTGAAAACTCATTCCAGCCTGGAGACGACCTGAATATCTAAGAGTGAAAATGTATATATTAGGTTACTTATTCGAATGCTTATCTGGCAGTTTGGATAGAATCTGGCTGTTGTTTTATGCATGGGATGTCAAAGCTAAAGAGCCCATAGAGAACAGCCTCTCAGTCTTCCTCTGCACAGAGCCTCGGGGCCCTGTCTTGCTCACAGATGGGGAAAGAAGTTGAGAAAGAGTGGCATGCAGCCTAGAAGGGGAGACAAGGGACCAGTAGCTGCCATTTTAACATCTGAAGCATAGGCAAGGTAACACTGTCCCCACTGGACAAAGTGGGTAACTGAGGCATGGTGCAGTTAAGTGACTTGTGCAGTCACTCAGCTGGTCAGAGGCAGAGCTGCCTGCAGTCCAGGCCACTGTCCTTTCACAGGAACTCACTGGGCCCCTAGCATAACCTCAGCAATAGCACGTTCCTCCTCTCACATGACCTTCAGGTCTGCCCAGCACTTCCACTACAAAATCTCAGGCAGTGATTGTATTATCCCGGGTCTATAGCTGAAGTTCCACTGAGGATATGGACCTACAGTTTAGGTCAGGGGACTCTGCCATGCCACTATTCCACCCTGCATGCCCTAAAAGCTCCACACGACCAGGTGAGAGCATATCATTTTGCAATTATAATCACAAAGAGCAACAACACAAATCTACTTTTGAAATAAATCCTAGGAGAATGATCACTGAGAAGCTTGCTTAGGTATCATCTCTGGGAAGATTCCCCAGCCCACCCTGCCCAAGCCCAGAGCACTTTTCACAAAGGGCAGTCACTGTGTGTAGATTTTCTCGCCATGAAAAGATAAGTATTATAGGCCAAGAAACACTTCTGACAGTTTTCTGCATTTCCAGCCCTGGGGCCTGGTGTCCCGTAGGTATCAGAAGGTTTGCTGAGGGATGGATGGATATTTGGGTGAATATGTAGATGGCATCACTGCAAGGAATAAACTCAAGAGGGAAGGATGCCTCACCCTCCCCAACCAACTTGGAGCCAATTAATCTCTGGATAACACAGAGCCTGGCAAGCCCTGAAACCTAGCATGATGCCTCCACTCCAGGAACAGTAACTAAAACCAAGAACAAAACCTGGGTCCCTGCCAGTGCTGGGGACTAAGAGAACAGCATCTGAAGCACATGTTTCCACTCAGACTTGAATCTCACTTCATCTCATAAGATAATTCTGAAATCACAACTTCAGTATTTTCCTCCAATTTTAGCCTCAAGATCCTGTCCTCCCCCAGGTGCCCAGAGCCCAGCCCTCCACAGAGCCTTCCCCAGTCAGGTAACCCACCGTGATGTGTGAGGTGTCCCTGCCAGCTCCCCTTTCCCACCTGGTGCACTATTCCTTTCTTGCTTATCTCCCACCCAAGTACTAACCAGGCCCGACCCTGCTTAGCCTCCGAGATCAGACGCATTCAAGGTGGCATGGCCATAGACCCTTTCTTGCTTATCTGATGCTGCCTCTTACTGTCAGCTCACTCACCTCAGGATGGTCAGTGTGGGAGGGGCAATGTGGGCAAATACATAGGGCACAGGCTCTGGGCTCACCAGCCTTGGGTATAAATCACAGTTGGACCAATGAATAACTGTAGGACTTTGGAAACCATCAGTTAACCCCTCTGAGGCAATAAATTAAACTTTCCTCTTGAGGTTATTGGGAGGTATGCAGGGACCCTAATAATGGAGGGCTTTTTCCACAAAGCTAGCAAGCTCAGGTCTTATCCAACAGACAGTGAGGTGGAGTTTCTCATATGAACATTACAGGATCAAACCTGCTTTTAGAGAGAATATTTTGGCAATGGCACAGAGAATGGGTTGGAGAAGAGGCACTAGGGAGGAGGGGGAGGAGAACTCAGGCAGGAGACTTTGCAGGAAAGAGCAGAGGTTGGACATGGGGCTCTGAGGGTAGAGGGAAGGTAGATTTTCGTGATAATAACCTAAAGAAAGGAGATCATAAGAAGTAACAAGAAAAGCTAATGTTCAGGAGCTCCTACTCTGGGCCACAGATTATGCTTTATAGGGATTGTTTCATTGAATCTTGTTAACAAGATGTTTTTAAATATATATATATATATATATATATATATATATATATATATATAATTGATTTTTTTACAGAAAGGAAGGGGGAGAGAGAGAGTTAGAAACATTGATTAGAAAGAAACGTCGATCAGCTGTGTCCTGCACACCTCCTTACTGGGGATGTGCCCCCAACCAAAGTCCATGCCCTTGACCAGAATAGAACCTAGGACCCTTCAGTCCACAGGCCAATGCTCTATCCACCAAGTCAAACCAGTTAGGGCCAGATGTTTTTTAATCCTCATTTTACTGATGAGGAAACAGAAACATTGAGAGGTTAAGTAAATTACCTGGGATAGCACAGTAAATAAGAAACCTAGGATTTGAGCTCAGACAGTCCCACTATAGAACCCACATGCT
This sequence comes from Antrozous pallidus, assembly GCA_027563665.1. Lineage (NCBI taxonomy): Eukaryota > Metazoa > Chordata > Mammalia > Chiroptera > Vespertilionidae > Antrozous > Antrozous pallidus. The sequence goes on along the minus strand of CM050508.1, from coordinate 175,910,832 downwards.
GAATCACTAGACCAGCTCTCAAATGAAGCAGAGATTGAGGAAGAACCATTCAGAAAGGTCTCCCAGACAGGACTGGTGCAATGAGTAAGGAGAGGGTAGAGCACAGGATGACTCTCAGGTTTCTTTCCTGAGGTTCCTAGCTCCTGGGAAGCAAAGCCAGAATTTTAACCCAGTTTATCTAACTCCAAAACATTTTCTCTTTTCACAGCCTCAAAAATTTTACCTAAGAGCTTGGTGTTCTCAGGACAGAAGGGGTAAAGTAGAGATTGGTACTTGCCCCAGAATTTCACAATTCTTTTATTTAAGCCATTATACCATGACTAGCTTTACTTAAGAGGTTGAGGGTGTGTGTTTCTTTACAGAGGAATTTAGTATCAATTATAAAGAAAAAAAATTGACAAGAAAATGCATTTAATAGCTTTGCTTCCTTGGTGCCAAACCAAATGCAAAGGAGAATTTCAAGTACCTCTGGAAGCAGAGGTAGGGGAAGGGCGGAACATTCAGGTAGCCTGAGGGAGAACTGAGCAGAGCTTGAACTGTCCTCCTGCTTCTCCTTCCCAGGGCTGTTCTCTGCAGGCTGACTCTGGAGACAGTGCTAGGAAATAGCCCCTGCCTGGATATCTCTTAATCAAAGAGTGAAATGGACAAGTAGGTGGGCCTCCCAAGGCTACAGAAGGGCCTGTCTGAAAGGAGAGGAAAGGTGCCCTACACACAGGATGAGATGCTAGGTCTCATAAGTCAGGTCATGTGACCTGGGCACATTACTTATGACTGAGCTTCCTTGTTGTCTTTGGAACATCAGTGTATTCAAGGCCACTTTGATCTACTCTTTCCTCTCCTCTAATCAAGGACCTGTCACACTAAGTTGGGACTGAGGTCCTCGAGCCTTGGCTGACCCCTAGGTTGGAACAGGTTAAGTATGCGAACTGCAGAGCTCGGTGCTGAGGGTGAGAGCCAGAGTGAAATAGGAAAAGAGTCTCATCCTGGATCCCACCTGAAGGGGGCAGGCAGAGAGGTAAGTCTATGTGTAAGGTGAGCAGGTGGACATGAATCCAGAGTCGCTGGTTTGGAATGGAAGGTAAGGCCTGGGATAGGTGGACACTTACAGTCACCATTCTGGTTATCAAGGGCTCTGTGGAGAGTGCTGAGTGGTCCCAGTGATGTTAGGATAGTGAAGTGACATGGTACATAGGAAGCATCTAGCTGCCAGGCACACAGGACACTCTTGATGTTAATCATGGAATTGCTTTCCTGTTCCATCATAGTTGGCCAAGAGCTTCTGAGGTGCCAGGTCTGTGAGCATTGAGGGGGCAGGGATGATTAAAACACAATTCCTGTTGCCCAGAAACTCAAAATCATAGGGATACAGATTCATAAACATGACCCAGTCAAAGGTTCTATGTGGCATGACGTGGGGAGGCACAGGGATAGGCCAGGTGAGGGGTAGAAAGCTCCCTGGAAGAGAGAATGGCTAAGGTGAATGTGGAAGGTTAAGAAGGAGTTAATCAGGCAGAGACTGGTGAGAAATCCATTCTGGGAATGGGCTTGGCTTCAACATAAGCATAAAACAGCGTGGTGTACTCAGTGTGCATCAGTGGGATGTGAGGAGAGGCAGGAGATATGGCCAGAGAGGAGGCAGGGCTCTGCTGTAGACTAAGGAACCTGGACTCCATCCTGAAGGTGATGGGAAGGCACTGAAGAGGTTTCATCAGGAGAGCATCCTGGCCAGCCTTGTGGTTTAAATAGATCATCTGGCTGGTGGGAGCAGGTACAGTAGAGAAGGCCAGCTGGAGGCCCAGGGAAATATTTAGTTTGATGTTTCTAGGTCAAAGTTCAGCTGTGCTTTGGAAAAATTAATTAGGAAAGATTCAGAAATGGGAACAAGGGCTTTTCCATCTAGATATGAAATATTAACATTAATACGTATGCAGTAAGCTGGCTTCCCATTGTCTGTGCTATATAAGCTGCTACATGGGGCATAATGCCTTTGAGGGCCCTTCCAACTTTGACTCTTTAAAATTCAATGATTCTAATTTTCTTCTTAGGGTATTTATGTTATTGATCCCCTAGGAGGACCTGTGCTTTGGGGTTCCTCCTATTAGAGGGGGGTGCCCTGAAGATTTGCCATTCCCTACTTGTTTCTGTGGAAGACTCTAAATTTGTCATATAGTTGGACAGTGTCAGGGTCTGTGTCAGGATCAAGACTTATCGGGTGGCTCATATCAGGATGAGGTCTGTGATCAAGATTGCTGCTCAGTCTGTGGGACTGAGACATTGTCCACTTAAGGTCTTTGAAGTCAGACCTTGGGGCTCACTACCACAGCATCTGCCTCATTTAGCTGATCTGCCAAATTGTTCAGGGTTCTGAGCACATGTACTCGAGGACTCTTCTGGTCCTGACCATGCCAATTTTGTACATTTGGAAGCTGGAAGGAAATGGATGCTCTGGGTCCCCACAGCCTCTGGTGCTTCTTTCTGAGAGAGCACTAAGTTCCGGATGAGAAGGCATTTTCATAACTGGGAGCTCCCAGGAGTGGGGAGCACCACCCTACTCACCTGTATCCACAAATTCACTATCCCTTCTCATTTAATTTAAGAATTTCTTTGTGGCAGGTACTGTGCTAAGTGTTGGAGACACTGACACAAGCAAACCACAAAACAACCTTTGCCTTCATGCAGGTTATTATTTATCAAGGGATGAGAAAACGGGCTGTGATGGGACAGAAGGGTGTGGGATGCTAATGGAACAGAGAGCAAGGGTCCTGACCAAGCATGGGATCAGGGAAAGTCTTTTGAAGAATGAATGTTTAACCTGAGGCCTGGAAGATAAAGAGTAATTTGCCAAATGTCGCTGTTGGGGGAACATATTACAACAGGGGGAACAGCTTGTGAGAAGGCCTGAAAGTAAGAGAGTTGGCCCACTGAAGGAATCATCAGGAGGCCAGTGAGGTCCTTCTGATAGAACTGTTCCATATCTTAACATAGTGGTCATCACATGAGTCTACACATGTGGTAAAATCACATAGAACTAAGACACACACAAATGAGTACATGTAACTGGTGAAATTACAAATAAGGTCAATGAATTGTATCAGTGTCAATGTCCTGGGTGTGAACGTTGCACTATAGTATGCAGATGTTACCATTGGGGTAAAATGGGGGAAGAGCACCTGAGATTTCTCTGCATATCTTCTTACAACTGTGAGTCTACAATTATGTCAAAATGGTTAACAGAAGAAGGAGGAGGAGAAGAACCAGGTGTTGGCCAATTGGTCTGAGGCAGAGAATGAAGAAGTACATAGCATGAGTTGGTGGAGGTTAGATTATACTGGATTTAAATCATGTGGGGCTTTTTCTGAAGATGGTTGAGAAGCCTTTGACAAATCTTATTTAAGGAGTAACATGATCTTGTTTGCATTTGAAAAGATTGCTCAGTTTGGAGAATGCATTGGGGAGGGGTAAGCAAAGAGATAAAAATTAAAATGGAGGATAAAAAGGGACACTGATAGATTTGAGAGATATTTATGGAGCCTGAATGGGTGGGAGCTGATGACTAAGAGGTAAGAGGACAGGGGAAGTCAAGAAGAACTCACAAGTTCCTAACCTGACCACAGGTGGATGACGGTGCTCATGACTAAAACAGAGAACATTTGAGAAGAAACAGGCTTGATGAGAAAGGTTTCTAGAGATGAGTTTGGAATATTTGAGATACCATTTAGACCGCAAAGTCGGGATGTCTGGTATACATCTATATGCATATGTGTCGGAAGCTCAGGAGAGAAGTGTGCACTAAGAGTATGAGTACACAGAATAAAAGGCAAGAATTCTGAAAAATACTGACATCAAAAATGTGGGTCAAAGAGGAGGGTCTTACCATGAAGACAGGACTGTTGAACAGTTAGGAAGGAATAAGGACTGCTGAAGTCAAAGGGAAAACATTTCTGAAAGAAGGTCAAGTTGGATGCTGCTGGGACCAAATGCTCTGAATTTGGAAGGCCATTGGTAACCTTGCAGAGCAGGTTCCGTGCAGGTGGGCCGGGATAAATGGGAGGTGAGTGAATGCTGACAGGAAGTGTGGACTACACTTTCTTTCCAGAAGTTTTGCTTGTGAAGAGGAGGAGAGAAGGAGGTAACTAGAGGTGATGCAGGAGTGAGTGAGGGTTTTGAAGTGGCTATTGTCCTGTTTTGAGACTGGGAAGGACTTGAACATGTGTAAGTGCAGATATGAATAGCCCTCAAAGAGGGAGAGAGGAAAGATCCAGGGCCTGGCTCTGTGAACACCAAGTGCTTTCTTTCTAAAACTATTGAGCCCCGAGGGATGGGGGGGGAGGGGGGAGTCTATGGGTACAGTCTCTGGGTACAGTTCTGTTGCACCCCACTGACTATTCTAAAAATGTTCTGTGCTTCCTCTTTCTAGAACAGTTGGGCCATTACGAACTGTAAGGAAACCCCCCTTTCACACTCCCTAGAGGAGGCTCAATTTCAAAACTGAGCCAATGTGCTTCCTCTCTAAGGGACAGTGTGGCTGCCTCTGGCCCCTTCCAGAGCAGCACCCAACTGGGTCCCAGCAAGAGGTCAGAGGCAGCAGCACACACAAAAGTTTCCACTGTGGCTTCTTGCCCACCAAGCCTTGAGTGCCCACCCACTCATGGGGAATCAGCATGACTGGACAGAAGGCATGCACTCTAACTGATGACTTCATATCAACTTTGAAAAGGCAATACGGCTGACTAGATAACCTGAACATATTCAAAGGATGTGCAAGGAGATGATCACCTCATTATATTTAATTCAGGCACCTTCTAAGTCAGTTCCCCTTAACATGCTGCCACTGGCTTGAAAAGGTGCTTAACTTTCTTGTTTATATGGTGGGCAGCAGCTGATGGGTTGTAGAAGAGCCGGGCATATATTAGATTCTCAATAAATCCACATTTCCTTCCCCTTCTTGCCAGGAGCCAACATTTTTTTTTTCTCTCTCTCAGCAAGTGCTTGAGTCTTGAGTCTGGGGACCAAAGGGGCTAGATCCAGAGAGAGAAGAATGTCTCTTATCTCCAGAAGCACCTGATGTGGGTATGCCTCAGAATAATGCCATCTGTCCTTCAGGCAGGTTTTCGTGCTTTTTATTTAGGGGATCCTGTTCAAGAGAGTGTTAGGTTTAATATGTGAGATGAAAATGCAGGCTAACTGATCATTTTGAAGGTGGGGAGAAATATTCTTCATGTGATAGAAATATTAGAGAGTTTGTGAGAGGAATATTCTTCATGTGATAAAAAGGAGCCTTTGCTTTATCACCCAGTCTCTTTAAATATGTGCTCCCCCGGTGCAATTAAGCATTTGTTTACAGATCATTAATTATCTGGCAGAGAGGCTTGGCTGGAAGGATTATGGCCGAGAGACACAGCTGGAGAGTTGGGAGCTTGTGCCAAGTGAGAATCCATCAGAACCAGAGATAGTGAAGTTCAGAAATGATCGTGTAAATTGCGACAGAAAGGAAGTCAGTTTCCAAGGCTTGAGTATACAGGCCCTCTGGGACCTCTAGGGAAGCTGCATGGGTGAGCGGTGGTCCATTCATCAAATCAGCAAAGGCAGGGGGTGAACAGTGAGGAGGTGGTATGGCTGAGGGTAGGAGTTCTATTTGGGGTATTTTGAGTAGGAGGTGGCTGTGGGATAGTGAGGTGGAGAAGATGGTCTAGAAGGTAGATGAGCTTCAGTGCTGTGCTCCAACAGTGCCTAACCAGTCCCAGTTTCCCTAAACTTCCAAAACCAATTCACATGTCTCTGCTTCTACTCACAATTGCTCTCTAGCCTAATTGCTGAGTCCCCTGCCTTCCCTCCCAGCCTGTTGAGCTTTGAGCTATCCTGGAGATGTCTGCTCCTGTTCCCTGAGGCAGGCACAGGTGTCCACTTCCTAAATAAACTACCTCCACCCAGACGGACCTCCATCAGCACTGATGCTTATAAGAAGTTATCCTGGTTTAACCAAGATCACGTAATTATGATCAAATAAATGGAACAGGCTCAGCTCAGGAAACTATACGTGTTATTCCACTTCTGTTATAATGGTTGCATTTGCTCCCTTGCATGCCTCCCCAGTTGTACTAGTTTCCGAGGGTTGCTGTAACTGACTACCCTAAACTGGGTGGCTTAAAACAACGAAACATATTTATCCTCTCACTATTCTGGAGGGCTAGACATCCAAAAGTGACAGCAGAGCCAGGCTCCCTGTGAGACCCTGAGTAGAATCTGTCTTTGCCTCTTCCTCGTTCCTGGTGGTGGTGGTCAATCCTTTGGCGTTCTTTAGCTTACAGCCACGTCACTCCAGTCTCTGCCTCTGAAGGCACATAGCATTATACCTGTGTCTCTGTCTTGACGTGATGTTTTGAATGATAGACTATCAACCTGTGCTTTATAAATCAGGTTTGGTTTTTTTTTAATGCTTCATGTATACCAGCGGCCACTATGTGCAAAGCTCTACACTAGATGCTTTCTGTGTGATCTCTCATTTAATTGTACCACATATCCTGGGAGGTAGGTCTCTCTACCCCACAGATAAGGAAACCAAACTTCAAAGAAGTCATGTGACTTGCTCAGGTCTGTGCAGCTGGGGTTGGGCATTAGATTTGTCTGATTTCAAAGCTCAGATCACTGACTACACTCTGCTGCCTTTTCCTTCATCTCGTTGCCATCCAACCTCTAAAATCAGACTGCCTCAGGTGTATTTAGGCCAAGCCCCTGAAAAGGTTGGGTTCATGATTTTGGCACAGTGCTAAATCGACAGCATCCCTGGTTGTGGGGTGGGGAAAAGAAGGTACATGCAGAGGGGGCAGCATAGAAATGGCAGAAGGTTGGAGAGACTCAAGGGAAGGGTCTTACCTCAGGGGACAGTCAGGAGGGTCTCTCACTACCTCTCCCAACTAGGAGAGGCTTCTCTCAATGCTAGACCTTGAGAATGAAGAGGTGTACATTTCTCTGGGGATATGACTAAGGGAATGCTCTGGGCATGGGTGGGATCACCATGCACTGAAGGCTTTCCCCTGTAATCTGGGCCCATAGGTCAGGGAAGAGGCCCAACAGAAGTGGGTCCCCTTGCTGACCTGACTTTGGGTAAAGCATTGACCTCTGTGCTGTTTCATCATCTCTAGAATGAGAGGCTTGGGCTCTAAGTTCTCTGAAGTCACTATTCTTGGTTTCCAGCTTCTACAGAATCAGTTTCCGTTTCATAACTATTTTAATGTGTTTATTACATTGCCAAGAAAAAAGAAAATTTTCTCTATGCCAAGGAACAGATATTTTTTTATGTTACCTTTTTTTTCTTGTGCATAATTCTGCTTTGCTTCTTCCATGTCTGTCTTTTCATTCTGGTGAGTAACCCGCACAGGTTTTCTCAGTGGCAACAAGCATTCTCAGGTATGGCCCTTCCTTTTCTTAACACCAAAGTTAAGGATTTGCTCAGAAAGCTAAAAGCATGTGGACAGTGTCGTCTGATTCCTATCCTGGTGAGTCTGTTATTGAGTTCTCCCTGTGACCTGTCCAAACACAGAGTTTGGGAGAGAAGGGTGCACAGGTCCAGCTCGTCTGGCTTGGAGCTGGGCTGCAGCTTCCTTGCCAGTGTGAGCATGGTAATTTCAACTTTCTCTTTAGCTTGGGGAACCTGTGCAGGCCCAAGCAGATATTTTCAGCAGACTCTTTCTTCCATGGACATTGAACATCTCAAGTGGAAAGATGTCCCTTGTTGTTGAGCACTTGAGGTGTGCCTGTGCCTGTTCCTGGGGAGTGGTTGAGAGTCAGAGGAATACAGAGTTTTGAATATTTCATTTTTCAAGGTCACAGCAGCACAGAAGGGTTGGCTTGGGAAAAAGAATGCTCCTCTTGCCAAGAATCCATGTCCCAGCTGACTCCTATGCTGATGAATCTGGCTGCCAGAGAACCACAGAGTCCCTCCCTGGTGACTGGAGTTATTGATAACTTGTTTTCATATTTCAACAGAAAATTTAATCTGTAAGTGTATGGTGTATGTTCTAATCCCCACCTTTCATGAGCCTTCTCTCCATCTTGTGCCCTAAGAAACTAGGGGACAGGATTTGGATTTTCCATTCAGCTACCTCTTATTCTACCCAAACCACTATCAGTACTATCAGATGTGTCAGCAGCAGGAAGAGGAGCACAGCCTCCCAGATTTTACATGGCATTAGTGATGGGACTTACTGTACCTACCAAATGACAAGCAATATGCCAGGGACTACTGGAAGTAACACAGCAAAATGGAAATTGCATGGGCTTCACACCTGCTTTGAATGCATGACTTGGACCCTCACCTTCCCTGTCTGAACCTTAGTCAATGCATCTGTGAAATGAGGATAGCAACAATTACTTCCCAAGTTATTATTATTAATCCTCATTCGCATGAGGATTGCATGCGAAGCACCTAGCATTACCAGAGACAGAGTAGGGAGCTCAATAAATTGTAATCTTGTCCCTTTCTCTCTTTTATATATATCATCTCATTTTCTCTCATCAATCCTGAAAGATTTTTAGTTTCTCACTTTATAGATAAGAAAACTCAGTCTGTCTATTTATCTACTGTTTACCAAATATTAAGCAGAACTTTTGACAAAAATAAGCCCTCAACAAATAGTTCATTAGTAAATGGATGGGTGGATGAATGAGGCAGTCATACGGGAGTTAAGAATCTTGTCTAAATTTTCACAGCTAGTATCCCAGATGAGTTAAGACATAAGGCAGGGCATCACAGAAAATGTCATACAAGGAGACAAAATAAGAATCCAGAAATGGAAACAGAAAGGCATAATATAACTCATCCTTTTTTATGATTGAGAACATTATGTTTCACAGTTCTAAAGGCATGTTTTAAACATACAAAATCTGAACATGATTTTAAAAGCAGACAATAGAACCCCAAACTCAAGTCCCCAAACTCCATAATATAAGATACAGGTCTTACTAAGGTCCCACTGTTCTTACACAAGGCAAGCTGCCCAGGGTTGGCCAGGAAGGATGGAAGTGCACCTCTGAAAATGCTGCCCAGCACTCAGGGAAGAGGAAGACACTGTCCACCGAAATACCTGGCCGCAGAGCATCCATTCTGGTCAGTGCCTTGTGGCCTCCTAAAAGGAAAAGATAATAAAGCCTTTCTCAGAAAATGAGAATGGAAAAGATAACTGATAATTTCTGGAACCTACTGTGTGTGAGGCATTGTGCACTTTACCTTCATGGTCTTTAGACCCCTTGAGGGCCTTAAGAAACTCTACTTGACAGTTGAAAGACCCAAGAGGCACAGATTTGCCCAAGTATCTTGGCAATAGAGCAATAACTGAACCCAATTCTGAGTTCAAAGCCTCTGCACTTTCCACTTTTCATATTGCCTTGCATCCTCTTCTGTGTCATGCTGCCTCTCCAGAATAGACTTCAGAGCCATGAGCAGATCTCAGTGATCAAAGACCCTCTGTCAGTATATTAGCTTGGTGGAGGTGGGGGCCTGGCCAGTTAACTACTAGGCCTTCCACCACAGCATTGCATTAAAATATCAATGCATTCCAGGGTGCTTTCTCAGATAATGTCTGCCAGAATCTAACCTGAACCAATCAAGGTGGTCCGGACATTTCCAAAGAACTTGCATATGGCCCTTTGAGGATGAATGCTCCATCAGCTCTCTACCTTATTAATAGGGCAAGAGTCAAACTTAGAGGGAACCAAAATCAGGGTAGAGAGGTCCAGGTTTGGGTCTCTGGAGTCAGGTAACCTGTGTTTGAAACCTGGCTCCACCATTTACTCTTGTGTGACCTTGGGTAAGTTATCTAAGATCCCTATGCTTTGCCTGCAGTTATTCAACTTACAAGTGAGGATCACATTAATAGTACTTACCACCTAGGATGGTTTTGAGGATTAAATGAGAAATATCTGTAAAGGCTGGTATGAGATGAACATTCCACAGGGGTTCACTGCTATTATTTCTATCGTTATTCCTCCAAGTAAGTAATAGCAGTGTTAAAACAGGGAGGGGGTTGACATTCTTCACAGAGATACCTCTGACTGGAGTTCTCTGATCCTCCTTTGTTATGGCTCAGAGGAGCCTCCACCCAGGCCATATTACAGGTGATTCCCAATAGGTTCCGACTCTCTAGCCACCAACAGTGGGTATAAGACTGTAGAAATCTACCTGAGCAGTTGGAAATCTCAGAGTGCTTGAGAAATTAAAAGTCTCTGGAGCAAGGAGGACATGATTTAAGAAACCCCAGATAATGTAGTCCAAATCATGAGTATTTACAGACTCATTCCCTACTCAAGCTAGGGGTGCTTAGAATGATAGATGTTGGACTTTCCCATACGATCCAGTTCTCATATTTGTAGATGGGGAGTCAAACCTCTGGGGAAAAGGACAGCAGTGTAGCAATTAATCCCCTCAGTCAACTCAGTGGCTTGTTGCTTTAGGAGACCCTGAGGTAAGGCCTATCCACATAGCCCTCCATACCCAGGCTTCAGATCAAGAAGCCAAGGTTCAAGTCTTCTCCATATGACTGTTAACAACGTCTATCTCCTCTGTAAGTCTTAGTTTCCTCATCAGAAAAGTAGAGAGAATACTACCAATCTCATGAGGTATTTTGAAAAGATTAAAGGAGCTAATATGTAAGGCAACCAGTCTAGTTTCTTGCATGGAAATCAGTAATTGTTAGTTCCATTTTCATTCACTTTCTCTGACTTGGCACTGAATTTGTGGCATAGATAGGAGACAGACAGTCTTAAGAAAATCAAAGTTCTTTATGGTTTTCTGGTACTTCTAAGATGATTTAACTCTCTGAATGAACATTCTCTTTCATGCCTCTGACCTAGAACACCAAGCTCAGAGTTATCAAGCAAAAGCCTAAGCGTGAATTACAAGGGGGGGGCGGGGTGAAGACTTGTAAAAGGCAGAAATTCTGAGCCATGGGGTGCTGGAGCTAAGCAGAGATAACCAGAGAATTAACAAGTGGTCTGAAGGAAGGTCAGTTGCCCTGATACCTCCCAAGTAATGTTAAAATCATCAGAAGACTAAGATGAGGCAGTGATCATTCTAATTGAGTAAGGAACTGGAAAGTCGATGATTTCTAGCCAACAGCAAGGTAAAAAGGAAGTCTAGCTTTGTAGGATGAGGTGGAATCATCCTGTTTCTGGGAGGACCATAGACTGTGTCAGTGAGATTCCTGATAACATTATGTTATTATTGGTATTAGTGCATGCCAACCATGGGTGACTGTCAACCTGACTTTTTCTGCTATGTGCATTTATCTATAATTATTTCCATTTTGTTCTTTCTTGATATTCAGATAAACATTTTTAAAATGTCAACCTGTCTAGTGGTGCTAAGTGAAAACTACAAAAGGGACTTTGATTGGTTTGGGGGCAGGTTGCAGAAGCCAGACATGGTGGGGATGGGGAAACTTGTATACTCACAAGTGGAAGGTGAGACACAGAGGGACAAAATAAAGCTGTTGGGACACCCCTTGCTCTTCAACTTTGGGGGCTTTTCTGTCTTCCAGTCTATGTTTTTCAGACACATACTCATTCAATACCTGTTTGCTTAGAGTCTGCCATGTGCCAGGCAAGGTGCCAGGATATGACAGTGAGAAAATCAGACAGGGTCTTTTTTCAAGTAGAATTTTAGATCTAGAGCCAAAGACAGTCAATAATAGGCTAAACTTATGTTTCATACTATGATAAACTCCAGGAAGAGTAATGTAAGGAGCTGTAGAAATCTGTGCCGGGGACCTGACCTAGCCTATAGAGGAAAATGGGAGGAGGAAGACAGGGAGGACTCTCCCGAGGAATTGGCATTTCATCTGAGAAAATAACAGAATGAGTTGATTTCATAAGAGAAAAGTCAAGTGACCAGAATGGCTGGAATGACTGGAATGACCAGTTGCTATGATGTGCACTGCAGCTGGTCAACTGGCCTGATGGGGGTGGGGCCAGCCTGCCAACCTCCTGCGGTCCCTCTCCCCGCACCAGCCCAGCCCTGATTAGCAGCCCCTCACCCTATTGGGGATGGGGCTGACCTACGAACCTCCTGCATCCCTTCCCCTCCCTGAGCAGCCAGCCCCAATCTGCCACAATTGGGGCAGGATGGCCAGACCCCTCCCATGCATGAATTTGTGCACCAGACCTCTAGTTTTGCATAATGCACAAAGATTTTATTTTTTTTTCTGAGAAAATACTCAACAGAGTCAGTTTGAAATAATGACTTGTGTTTGTGGTTCCGAACACAATATCTTGGAAGTGTTTGCTGCAATTTTAGGCAAGGCCAGTAGCCTCAGAGGCTCTTGAATATGTAAGATCTGAAAGTGACCATGATCTGTGCCCACAGGCTCTTGTTTAAAGCATTCTGGGGTGTGTGTTGGGGGAATTATCAGTGTTGTTCATCTCATGATATTCAATTTGACTCCATAAACATTGGGCACCCTGCTCTCCTCATAGGTATAAGAGATCTCCCCCAAACAACAATAATAGCAACTATCTTTAATTGAGAACTCACCATGTGTTAGTTACTGGGCCAAGCAAGCATTTTACATGGATTATTCCATTTAATCCTCAGAACAACCCTATGAAGTCATATGTATTAAGATTCCCATGAAGAAAGTGAGTCTTGGAGAGATTAAGAGACTTGTCTGTGGTCACAAACTTAGTAAGGATAGGTCTTGCTTATTAGGCCAGGATATGGACCCAGGGCCTAACATTACCATATACTGTCTTTATTTCACATTAGTATGTCATATTTGAGATGAAGAAATTGTACTTCAGAATCATTTCAGGGTCTGTGTATTTTCCCTGAAAATAATAATACCTATGCTTTGTCGAGCATTTCCTATATGACTAGCATGTTACCTAAAACCTCCTAACTCAGAGATGTTCAACAGAGTGGATTATTTTTTAAGTTCAAGTGGACCTGATACTCAGGGAGGGTCAAAAGCTTCTGCCCCAATTTTTATAACACCTTCAGAGGATAGGTTTCAATATCCCCATTTTACAGGTAAGAAAACTGAGACTCAAGGTGGTGAACTGTCTTGACTGAAGTCCCAGCAAAAATGAGGCAAAGTCAGGATTGAAGCCCTGGTCTGAGTCCAAAGCTCCCATTACTTTAGGCCTCCAAGCTATCACATGCATGACCAGCTGGCACTCCCTCTAACTTCCGGTGATGTACACTGGCCTCTGAGCCTGTGTTCAACATACAACTTCTCCCTTTCCTGCCTTCTTCCTCTCTATTGCTCCTTTCTCCCTCTGCCCAAAGTCCTACAACGAGGCTTAGCCAGACTTCATGATCAGGGCACCACATGGGTTGATGCCTCAGCTTTAGGTTGATAGCATGCAGCTCGCAGTAATGCCCACCAAAGGCCTCCCAACAGTTCCAGATCCTCCTAACCAGGTATCAACATGTCTTCCTTAAACTCACCCAAGAATACAGTGGTCCTGAGATTATTGCACAAGTTACTTTTCTGGGCAAAATTTTTAAAAATAAATTTAAAAAATTAAAAGCAAATACTTGAAAAGTTAAATTAAATATAACAGAGGGAAAAAAACAAAGTCATGAAAAAATGTGGTCAATCATTAGTAGAGAGGTTGAAAAGACACGCTCCAATTGCTTTAAAAATGCACAGAACCCAGGTCTTCTTAAAATAGTTTTGCAGAGTACATTGAGAATTCCGTGCAGTAATATGAAACACAAGTCCCGCTGCTGCCACTGAACATGCTTCAGCTGGCTGAACTGAAGGCGCTTGACATTAACCCAAGGCTCTGCAGAACACAACAGGAAAGCACAATGGAGTTGCAGTTGCAAAGCTGCCCCAGATGTGTACATTTTCTGCTCCATTAAAATAACTTGGATGAGAGGCAAAGCACATTTGGTCCACAGAAAGAGGGAGTTAGGGGAGGGCCAGGGAGAGGACAGTCAGCCTCACCATAGTCTTCCCACTCCCCAGTTTTGCCTCCCCTCTAAACCTTCCTTCACATGGTTTGTGGTCTGTCTAAATGCAAATATGAGATGTGAGGATGATCTGGCTTTGGCATCTGTCACCTCATTGTCACCAGGGTTGATTTGCCTGATCTGGCTGGCTAGGCGACCCTCCCCTTCCTCCCTCACCCACGTGCATCTCTCTGAAGCTGAGCACTCTGTCGAGGTGGACAACCTTCCCCCAGAGGAGAGGACCACACCCATCTTCAGTCAAGGGCATATGAGTAGTTGCACTTCCCTGCTAGAACCTCCAAACAAGCTCTCAAATATGATCCCAAACCTTCCAGGACTCCCCAGAGCCAAACTGCTTTGCCGTAAGTCTCAGTTTTCTTAAGTCTGTCATAGGGTTGAGACCTATTTCAAGGGTTCAGTGTGAAATTAATTGAGATCATATATACTTGGTGCCTGGCATGTAAGGTTTATAGTATGCCTTGGAGGAAAAGTAGTTATCACAGTTATCATCACTGAATCCAGGTCATATGAGGAGAGGTAGATGAAGGAGATGAAAATCTCTGGGCATAAAACAAACAAGATCTTAAGGAGAGAGCCTGGTCAAGGGCACATACCTTTTTTGCAGGTTCAATCCCTGCCCCAGTCAGGATGTGAGTAGGGGGCAACCAATTGATATGTCTCTTTCACATTGATGTCCCCTCCCCTCATCCCTTCCATTCACTCTAAAAAGCAATGGGAAAAAAATATCCTCACTCCTCTGATAAAGATTATATATATATATATATTTCCTAAGGAGAGAGGATCTCAAGTTTTCCCATATCCGAAGGGCTGACATGAGACTGTTTGTGGTGAATCTAGTCTGGCAGCTACAAGATGTAAGATTCCACCTCAGTGTAAGTAAGAAAGGCCTTTCCAACAGTTAATCAGTAGTTTCCCAAAGTTAAGGGGTGGCAGTAAATTTCCTGACATTAGAACTCTATCAGAGAAACCTAGATGACCATTTGGCAGGGGTATTAAAGAGAGGATTCAACTCCAATTTGGTTGTAAATTGACATTTTTAACCACCTCTGAAATCTGTTCTTTTGAACTGTCTTTACTTGCCAATCATGAATCACTGACATCTTGAGTTTCTGGTACGTGTAAAGCCTGGGGCTGTGGGCTCCAGATCACAGAGATACTCTGATGGTTTTCACTAAGGCAGAGGAAGCACTTAGCAGGTTCTTCTTGAAGCTATGTTATGGTAAAAGACTGACTGTGAGAGTCACCCAGGAAACAGAAACTCTTTTGGTTGCTCTGAGGCTGCTCAGGGGTGTTTCTTGGAGTATCCTGTACCTGTCAGTCCTCCTCTAGAATCCATTCTCTGCACCTACATGCAAAACATATTTGAGTCTGTGTTTACT
The DNA here is from genome assembly GCA_027563665.1 of Antrozous pallidus. Taxonomy (NCBI): domain Eukaryota; kingdom Metazoa; phylum Chordata; class Mammalia; order Chiroptera; family Vespertilionidae; genus Antrozous; species Antrozous pallidus. Next base: position 175,895,481 of record CM050508.1, on the reverse strand, counting down.
CTGTTGGCATTCATCTCATTGTTTGTTCTTTTCTTTCTGGGTTCTTGGGAAATGGAACTGCCTCCTTATGAGAATTATTTACATTGACTCGGGTGGGGAATGTGTTTGAACTTGAGGGTGCAATGGTATTTATTACGTTCATGAATGTGCCTGTCTTAGAAGGAGTGGAATTGGTGTTCTCTCCTGTGGTCCCTGGGAGTGGAAAAGACAGAGCTGGGATTACGTTCCAACTCGGAAATGGACAGAGTTTCAGAAGAAACCATGCAAAAGGTTTCCTATTTGTGTTCTCTGTCTTTATTTAATGCATTCGTTCTATAAGCATTTACTTTCCAGCCCTGTGTGAGGAACCTGGGATTTGGAAGTTACTCAGCCTTTTAGTCACCTCTCAAATAGCTTGTTCTAATGAGGGAAGATAAAAAGTTCTGGGACAAGGTAGTAGAAAACGACTGCCTGTGCTTGAGGAGAGGCAGTGGTTAAAGGCTTCACAGTGAAGATGGCATTTGAGCTGGTCTGCAGGGGACACTGAGGTCACCATGTACTTCAGGAGGAAATACTCCCCAGGATGTGGGCAGAGCAAGCAAAAGACTTGGGACCTCATAAAACGTGCTAGCTTGGGAAACGTCCAATAGTGTAAGGTGTCTGGGGTATACTGTGTCCAGGGAGTGGTAGGAGATGAAACCAGTAACATATTTAGGGTTCACTCTCATTTAGATGGGATATGCCCGTGATTGGCAAACTGCGGCTTTCGAGCCATTGGTGGCTCTTTGGCCCCTTGAGTGGCTCTTCCACAAAATACAACAGCCTGGGTGAGTCTATTTTGAAGAAATGGCATTAGAAGAAATTTAAGTTTAAAAAATTTGGCTCTCAAAAGAAATTTCAATTGTTGTACTCTTGATATTTTGCTCTGTTGACTAATGAGTTTGCTGACCACTGGGATAGGCGGTTGGGCATGGTGCTACTTGAAATTACTTTGCAAACATAGTTTTGAACTTCTTGGACTTTCATTAAATATGGTCAACTCTACATGATCCAAGTCGTGAATTGTAGAAGTCCTACTACTCATTACTTCCCCTTGATGACCATAGGTGTGTATTATTAAAATAAAAAATCACTTAAGCTCAGTCCAAAGAAATAATAATTATGAAGATAAATCTGCTTGAACAATAAAGTGGGCCTCTTTTTACCACAAGTGTGTGGAGCAACATAGAGCCAACATCTGCATCAGGATAACTCATGAGCATGTCTGCCTGGCACCACATACACACCAGGGCTTAGTTAAAGGAGCTTGATCCATACATTTGGATCTGGGAGGTGTGTGTTGATGGGGTTCATCTAAATAATGTATTTACTAAATCACAGTAAGGTAGTTTGGGGTTTGGGTTTTTCTACTTCATCATTACTATATTTGATCTTAAATGTGAGCACAGTGCTTTGAAAAGAGTAATTTTTAATGTTTTCAGATTATAGTTATACCTGTTTACTCTGGAAAATAAATACAAATGTACAAGTATAAAACACAAAAGAAAGTAAAGCCACCCACCACTATTAAGAAACAATGCTTTACTTGTATGCATGCATATGAGCATAACCAATGAATGAAAGACACTGGGGTGGGGGTGGGGGGCAGGTGGGGACATGTGCTAGGGGGTAGGGGAGGCTGGGGGGAAAAAAGAAAAACATATGTACTACTATTAAATCTAAGTTATACTGCAAAAAAAATAAAAAATATTAAAAAATAAAATAAAATAAAAAGAGAGGGAGGGAAAAAAAGATTTATTTTTATAAGATTTATTTTTATAAGTTGAGTTTATTAAGATGAATTTAAATATATTCCTCGTTGAGAACATTTTCCTCACTATAACAAATACTTGACCAGATTATAAGGGTTTTGAGGACAAGAAATGTGTATTATTCATATAGTGACCTAATTTTGGCAAGTTCTGGTAGATACAATGTCGAACTTGAGTTCTATTTATTATTATTCACTCAAAATTCAGTAAGTCCCTAACAAGTGCCAGGTCTGAGCTGGGCACTAATTATGTCTGGGGAGATAAGTAGCCATATGTGACAGAGGCATCAGTGCGAGGGTGCTGGCCCCCTTTGATGTGAGATGGCGTTCCTATGAATGTGGAGCCTAGTCACCCTCTTTGGGCTGGTGTTCAGGGCCTGACTGGGAAGACCAAAACCCTCCAGGAACTCTTAATCCTGTGATAGTAGGGACAGATCAAGGACTGCTATTCCAGAATCCCATTCCTGAACTTTTCAAGGTGCTCCAGAAATGCCAGCCAGCCCTGGTCCTGCCTTCCTCAGAATACCCCTGTGTTTCCCAGTTCATTTCAACTGGTCCTGCCCAGTTCAGAGAGGGGTGCTCAGATGGAGGGAGACTACAGAGGCACCCCGGTGTCCCTGCCTGAGAGCAGCCCACAACAAACCTCTGCCTACACCAGCCAGCTGGTCCAACTGGAAATCCCAGATAAGCCCCAGTACTGGTCAGAACTAGTTTGACAGCTCTGGGGGAACTTTTCTGGTGGAATGACCCTCCCCACAGCAGGAGCTGGCAGTTTTGAAAAAAATAAAATAAAATAAAATAAAATAAAATAAAATAAAATAAAATAAAATAAAATAAAAATAAATAAAATAAAGTAAATAAAATAAAATAAATAAAATAAAATAAAAATAAATAAAATAATAAAATAAAATAAATAAAATAAAATAAAATAAAACAGTTAACTATAGGGGCTGAGAGGAGTCGCTAAAATTATTTGAAATACTAAAAGAAAAAAGAAAAGAAAAAGAAAAAAAGTGAACTATAGGGGCTGAGAGGAGTCGCTAAAATTATTTGAAACACTAAAATTCCATTGCAAGTGCAAGTTTACAGTTAGGGATCCAAACAAGACTGCCCGCGGCACCCCCCCGCTCGCCACATTCACTCTCTTGCAGTCTCGCCTCTCCTTTGCAATGCCGATTTTTTTTTTGTAATGCAATTTGTTTTGCAGTGCGATTGTTGAAGCCATATAATCCTTCCCAAACGCGACTTTTGGTTAATGCATTATTTTCTGCAATGCTATTATTATTGTCATCATCATCATCGTTATTATTGCAGTTCAATCTCTGCCCTTTCCCCTCCCTACTGGAAACGCACTCCGGCTGTGATTGCTCGGGTCTGACTTGGCGAGTGGCAGTGCGCTTCCAAACCCCCTCGTCAGCCCCCCGCCCCCCTTTCCCCTCCCTCTCTTTTCCGCGCCCAGGCCAGAGCAGCCGATTGGCAGAGCGGAGCTTTCGGGAACAATAACAGTGGGGGGACCCCCGGCCCGGGGAGCCGCCCCCGCCCCCGGCCCGGCTGCGCGGCTCGCGCCCCCGCCGGGTCCCCACCTCCGTGCGGCCGGGCCCGCCCCCGCGCCCACCATGTACGCCTTTGTGCGGTTCCTGGAGGACAACGTCTGCTACGCGCTGCCCGTGTCGTGCGTGCGCGACTTCAGCCCCCGCTCGCGTCTGGATTTTGACAACCAGAAGGTGTACGCCGTGTACCGGGGCCCGGAGGAGCTGGGCGCCGGCCCCGAGAGCCCCCCGCGCGCCCCTCGCGACTGGGGTGCGCTGCTGCTGCACAAGGCCCAGATCCTGGCGCTGGCAGGTGAGCGAACGGACAGGGGGGCGGGCGGGAGGCTGATGCGGGGAGCTGGACCGGGAGGGGGCCGGGCGCTGGATGGAGACCGGAGGTCGGGGTGAGCCGCTGCTCGCTCAAGCCTCCTCCTCCGGACCCTTATAGGCTTTCCTTTGGGGGACAGGGTGTCTCTAAAAGGCCAGACCAGTTAAAAATACCAGATGGTCCCCTTTGTCTTCCCCGCCTCCCGACACTCCCGCGCTGTCAGTCTGTCTTCATCTCTCTGTGTCTGTCCTCCTTTCTGTTTCTATTCTGCTGGCTCTTCACTTTCCCTTTCTTTCCCTGCCAGTCTGTGTGTTCGTTTCTGTCTCTCACCTTCTCTTTACCTCTCACCCAGTTCCTTCTCTCTGCTCCTCGGTCCCCATAAGTTTTCTAGCTCTCTGTCTCGATCCCCTTAAGGCCCTTGCTACCATCTGGGAATGAGGAAGCAAGGTGGATATTGTCAGACTCTTCTTAGTGGGAGTCCCTCTTCACTGAGGGAAGCTACGACACCCTTGTCCAGTCCGGGACATCATTGGACGTGATGAGGAGGCCTTGATCATTGGGCACCACTTTCTTGGGCCTCTCCCTGACCAGGTGATGGAGGTAAGAAGGTAGTGACCCTCAGCCTCCACACCCCTTTTGAATCTCCCAGAAGGCTCCCTGATGAGAGCCCAGGGCCAGGAAAGCATTTCTAGGTCAGGATAAGATGTGGGCCTCCCATTCCCACTTCCCCAGGATCCTGCAAAATAGACAAGGCAGGTGGCTTCATTCCCGTTCCACAGAAGAGGATACTGAGATTCAGTAGCGATAGCACAAGAAACTGCTACTTCAACCTCCTCCCCCAGGTTTGTTCTGCCCTTCTAAGCACCTTTCCCTTTCCCTTTCTAAGGGGAAGGCAGCGGACGCTCTTCCCCAGCTAGCTGTGAGAGACTTGGGCATAGAAGTGAGAGCAAAAGGGAAGTATCACTTCTGTTTTGGGGCCCAGCCTTTTATCTGTTGCTGATAAGGAAGTGTGTACCTTTGAGTGGACAGAGAATGTTAGCCACCCTCCACTTGAAAGGGAAAACCAGAAGTTAGGAACTAAATGAAGACATTGCTAGTATTGTGTAGGTTTGAGACCTCTCCTATATTTTCCAACTTCCTTTGCCTTCTCTCATTTAGCCTAACAGATGAATCCAGGGTACATCATATTTAAATTTGGCAGATGAGGAAACAGAGAAGTGACTTGCCCAGGTTCCCAAGGCCAATTAGCAGTAGATTCTAGCTCTGGCTCCTGGGTTGTTCCCTTCCCACCAGCTCCTGTTGCCTCTGGGAAGGAGGTTTGCGGGTGTTGAGGAGGGGAGCAAAACTGGAAACTAATTGGTCAGGGCCCTTTTGGCAGACTGTATCCTCACCAGTTTGTGTGTTCAAATCTGGGGCAGGGTGTAGATCCACTCAACACCTGGAGAGACCTGAGGCCAGACAAGCAGAATGAGGGGAAGTGTGTAAGAAAAGGGAAGCCTTTGTGGCTGATTAAGTTTTATTTTGTCTGTTTACTTGCTTTTAATTACCTGAGGGAAGGGATTAGGAGCTAATTCCCCAAGAGTGTAGACCTGAGGAAGTTGTAACTAGGTTGTAACCTTAGCTTGCCTTTGGCTAAAAGCAAAGAAAGCTTGCTTCTCGGTGGCTGCCTTAGACTCCCAGGTTTGGAAGGGCCTGGGGACAGGGGAAGTGATGTGGGTCAGGGGTCAGGAGTTTGTGTGCATGTTAGTAAGTAAGAGCTGCTTTCCTCTGTTAGAGTGTTCGTTCATCCACTTATTCATTCAGCAAACACTAACCCTGCACTTGGCTCTTCAGGCACTACTCAGAGGCGGCTTAGGCCACTGAGTCTGATTTTAAAAATCAGTGGAGGTCTGCATAAGTAAGACATGTGTAGTTATTGGTCTGAGGACCATAAATCACGAATCTATAGCCAATTCATCCCCACGCTGGAATGCTGATAAATCTCTGGGGTTGTTAAAAACTATCTAGGCAACACCTGGAAATTGGTAGAAAAGATCCAGAGGAGAGGCAGGGTGCCAGTTTGAGCAAAGTGAGCTGCAAAGTACTTTCCTGACTCTCTTGGGGGTTTTTCTTGGGAGGAGAAAAGAAAAAAGAAAGAAACCAACAACTTGAGGTTGATGGACCACATTTTGAAGTCCAATCAGCTGGTTAATTTTTAAATTGGAGCTTACTCCCCTGGCTGTAGACCTGAGGGGAAGGGCCAGGGTGGATTTGGGAATTCATTTATGCAGGAAAAACTCCCTGTGTGCCTTGAAACCCCAAATGGACTTGACTGTGGTGGCTCTGAGAGCTGCTTGCAGTGACATCATCTTAAAGAGCTCGCCTTCTGCATCTCCCAAATGTAAGTGCCACCGTGTTGTGGCACCGAATGTGAGGGGGTGAGCCTTGGGGGCTGGGGTTAGGGGGAAGCAGAACCTCCTTATGTTTGTGAATTAGCCATGGGTGACTGAACCCTGTCTGGCACCGCAGCGTGGTTTCAGAGGTAGTTTGAGGGCCAATGGATGGCTTTTGGTGAGAAGTGTGTGACTTTACTGAATGTTGGCATAGGCCAACCCAGAGCCACTTGCAAGTGTACCTCTTTCTCCAGGAAATGTCAAAGCCAATGCCACGGGGCTCTGCATTTTCCCCGCCCTCCCCCGCTTTTATGCTGTGGTTTGGTGTGTGTCAGACCCTAGGGCCTAGGCCTTTTCTTGCCAGAATGTGATTTCAGTTCAAGGGGACAAAACAAATCCACCCTTTTTGACAGTCTTGTCATGTGCCTGCCCATTATCCGAGGATTCTCTGTGACTCTGATGGTCTCTACCATTACTATTATTATTTCCATTTTGTAGATGAGGACACTGAGGCTCAGAGACTTGCCTACAGTGTACAGTTAATCAATGATGAAGCCAGACTTGGAGCCCAGGTCTCCCAGCAGTCTCCCTTGTAAAGTAGTTGATGTCCCTGTCTCCCACACAGCAGCTGGACAAGAGGGAAAGGCAGTGGAAGAAACTGTTCGTGAAGAAGTAAGTTCAAGACAAGTTTCGAGCCAGAGGACAGTTTTAGCTTCTGGTTTTCAAGTCCATTCTGATCTCCTTCTCCTACCAGCCTCCATCCTGTAGAGCCCACACACCTGGCCCTCCCCCGCTTCAGTTGTCATTTTCCTGAGGAAATCTCAGAGGAGCTTGCCTTCTCCATGGAGAGTCAACGTAACCCAAGACTTGGCTGACCCTTGGACTGTGGTCTTTCCTGACTCACTCTTATTTATCTGCCAAACAAGTTGTGAAAGTGAGAGCTACCCATTTGGAGAGCTTACTGTTATCTCGCTGCAGGCCAGCCTGCTACTAGGGGCTCATGGTATTGAATTCTGTGTTCTTTAAAGGGCCCAAACTGGTTTCTCTAGACTCAGAATCTGTGTATGTGGGTGTTGCTGTTGTTTTGTTGTTGTTAATCCTCAGCAATGAGATATTTTTTCTATTGATTTTTAGAGAGAGTGGAAGGGATGGGGAGAGATACACAGAGAGAAACATTGATGTGAGAGAGACACGCCTATTGGTTGCCTTCTGTATGTGGCCCTGGGAGCCAGGGATCAAGCCTGCAACCAAGGTACATGTCCTCGACTGGAATCAAACATGGGATCCTTCAGTCTGAAGGCTGATGCTCTAACCACTGAGCAACTGGCCAGGCCTAGACTCAGACTCTTAAAATTCTATGCACCTATACTATGTTGTTATTATTTGAGTGTGCTAAATTCCTTTTGTGGTCAAGTGGCCCCTTACTTTTTCTGTATGACAGGCCCAGGGCTGTAATAAGCAGACTCACCAATGCACCAACACGTCTGAGTACTGGGATTGAAAGAAAAGAGTGACGGAGGGGAAACCAGCTAACTTTTCCTGCCCAGCTCTGTAGGATTTCTGTCAGGGGCAGAGGGATAAAGAAGAAAGGGCATTACCCTCAGGGAATGTGTAGTCTGAGGACCCCAGGTACATGCTACAGAGAGGTGAAGCCAGGCACTGGGGGGGTGGGGGGTGGGGCGCGGGTAGGGGGGCAGGGACTAAGTCTCAGTGGACTTTCCTCCCCAGCTCCACTCCCCCTGCCTGCACTGGCCTGCACCAGCTTTCACTCATCTAAACCAGTGCAGCGGCCTCCAGTTGACTGCCCTGCCTCCACTCTATTTTCTAAATTGCTGTCAGAATAATCTGAAACATTGTCTTGGTCAATTCGCTGTCTCCCTTAGAACCTTCAGCAGCTCCCTGTTGCTTGCTGAGTAAACTTTCAGCTTTTTGGCCCAGACTTCACGGTACCCAGCCCAGCCCTACCTCACTTCTCCAGCTCTACCCACCCTTCCCGCTGCCTCTAGGTCTGCAGTATTTTGTGCCACCTTGAGAACACACCCTCAGGCATTCCTTTGAGCCAACCAGAGTGGGTTAATCATTGTCTGACACGGGGCCTGCCCACGGAGCTCACCTTCCAGTGAGGAAGGCAGACGTGTGACATGGGTCTGGTGCGCTGAGCTGAGGGCTGTGATGGAGGAGTGGACAAAATGCGTTGCTCAGGGTTGTTCCCTGAGCTGCCCTCTCCCCTCCTAAGAGGCTCCCTCCTCCTCGGACCTCTCCTTTTTCTTTGCTTGTTCCTTGCTTATGGACCTTAGCATTTTGAGTCTTGGTTTGGTTAGTGGTGAATGTTGCCTGCAGTGTACCTTTTATCAATGATGAAGCCAGACTTGGAGCCCAGGTCTCCCAGCAGTCTCCCTTGTAAAGTAGTTGATGTTCCTGTCTCCCACACAGCAGCTGGAGAAGAGTGAAGGCAGTGGAAGAAACTGTTCATGAAGCAGAAAGTTCAAGACAAGTTTTGAGCCAGAGGAGAGTTTTAGTTTCTGGTTTTCAACCCCACTCTGATCTTCTTCTCCTCCTGCCAGCCTCCTACAGGGGCCTGCCTGCTTTGTCTCTGAGTGGGTCCTCATTGCCCGACACACAGTCCACACCAGTCAGCCCATGTTGAAAGCAGGGACTTTGGGAAGACAGGTGCATTTTTCCTGCTTGGGGAGAGTAGGGGGCATAGAACCTCTATAGCAGCAACATGTTTTTCAGAACAGAAACTTGTTTTGGGATTTTGAGGTTTCATTCAACTTGGTTCATCTGGAAAGTCAGTATTCTTTATCACTCCCTCGCCTAGAAGAAACCCCACACTTGGGGGGAAAATAGCTTCCAAAGCCATGTTCTTCTTGCTTTGGTAGTTTTAGCTCATTCAGGGCTCAGGTCCCAGCTTGGCATCGTCGGTCCAAATAGATCACTTGCTCCAGAAATGCTTTGGAACGTCTACAAAGTTAGCAGGGAAGCAGGGGACGAGCCGATTTCATATGCAAAGATTGTTGCATGTCATCAGTGGGAGACTGCCAACAAAAGGATTTATTTCTTTTTTAAAAAAGCGAGTGAAAACTTTTAATTTAGGTTTTGACATATTCTACTGATGTATGTTGGAGCAAAGACTGGAACTTGCCTGCTGTCATCTGTTGCAGATTCTACTGAAATCTTAACCATTGAAGGTTTGGTCTGATGTGATTTGTTTTGTTCAGAAACCACATACTTGTTACAATGAGATGGTATGTGTTCCTGAGCACTTCAGAGCTCTGGTTCACAGGAGGAAAGAGAAAATGCCCCAGTTAAGCTAGGGTGTCTCTCTCTCTCTCTCTCTCTCTCTCTCTCTCTCTCTCTCTCTCTCTGTCTTCCTCTCTTTGGTGCTGTTTTATTACTTAAATCATTTTTATTTTTAAAGACACACTGGAAAAGTGGAATTCAAATTTAGATCTTTGACTCCAAGATAAATTCCTTTCCCACTGTGCCTTCCTGCTTTGTCTTATAAGCTCCTTAGAGAGAGAAGATGTATGCACTCTTCATTTTAAAATGCTTATCAGGAAAGCATGCATACTCTGAAGAGGTTTTTTTCTGGTTCTTTTAAGGTTTGCAGATATTGAGTTATACTAGGTGGTCATCCTCATGCTGGAGGGAAATCCTAGCCATTGATTTTCACCTTTACAGACTAATTTACTAAGCAGTTATTAAGCGCTGACCAGGTTCCAGGCTCAGTGCTCAGAGTTTCCATATTCTCTGTCTACATCCTTGTGGGCTTCTTGTAATTCCTGAGAAGGGAGCTATTCAAATACTCTTTAGTGGGTGCTGTAGGTGCCAGGCAGTGGGCTAGGTCTTTCCACATGGCAAGGCTTGTGGAGAAGTGTGAGCCTGCTCAGTTAAAAAGGATGGTACCTAAACCAAAGTGGATTGATTTAGTAAGGAAGGAGAACCCATGGTGATACTGGAATCAGCGAGCAGGAATTCTTCCTGGGATCATGTCTCACGGAATCGAAAAACGAAGCTGCAGGCCAGAGTTCAAACAAGTCAAGAGTTTATTACAAATAAACACAGGCTCCCCGTTCAGGGAGGGGATTCAAATGGGTTGCCCTGGGAGCACTCTGCTCTTCCCCTTGTATCTGCTAAAGGCCTGCTCTTTGTCTATCTGCGCTGCCCTCTGATTGGTTCCTAGCCTTTTTGCAACATTTTATTTTGCACTTGCAAGCATCCTTGATTCAAAACACCCTGTTTTTCTGCAAAACATTTTGTGGTTTCACCTAGCTCCACAATTCTTCTTTCTTCCATCCCTTACCCTATCTACCTAATTCTGCTTTAACTCCCTTCAGTGGGACTTGGGAACTGACTGGTTGTGTTGATGTGTGTGCTGATGATGTGATTGGGCTCCCATCCCTCCGTGGGGAGCTCTAGAAGAGTAGTCGATTAGAAGGGGAGGGGATGAGTTTATCTGGGGACATGTTGAATCTTAGGGACCCACAGGAAATCTGGGCAGAAACTCCAGGAGATCACTTGGCATGTGGGCCGAGGTTCAGCACAGCCCTGTGAAACTGGGCTAAAGATCCAATGTGGAAGCTGTTAGCCATGAACGGGCGGGGTCACAGTGGGAGGTGGGAGCAAAGAGAGGAGCATGCTGTCAGAACTCAGAACACCAGCTTTTAAGAGCTCAGCCAAGAAGATAGCTGGGAGGGAGCAGCCAGAGGATCAGTGATAAACATGAGAGATGGGTATGCTGAAAATCAAATGAGGAGGGAGGCCTTTGGTTCCCAGATCTAGGCTTGCTTTTATTTATTTTAACTACACAGCACCTACTTTTTCCTTGGAGTTCATTGGGGAGAATGGATAGAACAACTATATAGCTAAGTAAGAGAATAAAAGCTTTGCATGGAATTATATTTTGGGAGTTTTCTATGGCTGAGCTGTGCCCCAGTGGAGGAAGGATCATTGCTGCTCTTTGGGGTCCAGAAGGCAATTTGGTCCAGAGAATGGAATTCATAGGGATTGATGGAAGTAGTGTACTAATAGCAGAGAAAGAACAGACAAGCAGTGGCAAGGGTGTCCAATATCCTGGAATAGAATTCTGCCCCATGAGAGAATTTGACTATATGACCTCTAGGTCACTTGCTTGAGTATCAAGAAGGAAGTGTCAGCCAAAATAAGATAGGCTTTGAAGTCAGACAGTCTGGGTTCAAGTCAGGACTTTGCTACATATAAGCTGTGTGTCCTTGGGGAAATTACTTCCCTTCTCTGAGGTCCAGGTGTTCATCCGTAACATGGAGATAGTAATCACCTTGCCCACTATGCTATTTAGCAAGGTAACCTGGAAAAGTGTCTGGCACATAGTAGGTACTCATGAAACAGAAGAATCTGTTAAGGACGACATGGCTAAGAGTTCCTGAGAGAACAACTTGCCTCGTTGTGAAACAGAGTTATCTGACAGAACAGGCACCTGTAAGGAACAGACAGGTTTAAAATTGAGCTTTTGTGTGTTTCCATTGGAGACTTACCTTGTCCCCCCATGTTTTGCCCTCTGTGCCTCTATGCTGGTGCTACTTATTACCATGGCAACAGCCTAGTGAAACACATGATGGTGGCTAGAAAAAGTGATTCCCTGCTAGGGAGCCAGTAGGATGAGATCCCTAGACTTGTCTGTGCACTAGCCCTGTGCCCAGGTCAGTGAGGCAGGGAGAGTGAGAGCAAGGTGGCCTGCTGAAATCTGGTTAGCATTTCCTTCTTTCCCTTTCTGCACGGCCTCAGCAGGACATATCTTCTTCAGATGGGCCCACTTGGAGGGATTCGATCATTTGCTCTTACCCTGTGCTGCATAGAAGATAGAGACCTGGAAGTCCCTGTGGCTGGCTAGCGGCCAACAGCTAGAAGGACCTGTTGAGGTTCTACCCTAGTCCTTATGTCTTAGGAAAGAAAACGGAGAAGAAATGATGGGCCACCGAGAGTTAGAGTCAGGCCTGAAACCAGCGTCTCCTGGTTCCTTTCTACTGCACCACGGCAGGGAACTCTTCTTTTGGCTAGATACTGTCCTGGACGCTTAAAGACTTTGTCTGCCTTGTGTTTTATAAAAACAAGCATCATAGGTCAGAGAATGCAGTGTGCGTGTCTTCTCTGTGGTTTGCCTGTTTTTAATGCAAACATAAGTCTTCATGGGATTTTTGAACAGATGAAAAACTCTTAAACTCGAAGATTGATATTTTTAAAACAAGACCAAACCTCTATAAAACATTTTATGTTTAGTTTTTCAGAACTTCCTCCTAGCTAACAAACCCACACCAAATTAACCTCCCTGACACTGGATTATTTTAATTATCCAGCACGATTATATGTAAAATATGAGTCAGGACCGCTCATCTTCCATTGTGACTGCACATGGCACATTCTCCCGAGCGTCTTCCTTTTTGGAGAGACAGACTCGCACTGGGTTTCCTGTTCACCTGCCTGTTTTTTTAAAACACGTTTCGCTTATTGCTATGTCTCTGCCTCCTCCACCTCAGTTTAGTGGGATGTTTCTCCTTCTCAGATTGATAGAAAATACCAAGTTTTTCTCCTTTTTGAAGAGCACCTTTTACCATGTTTTGTGGCTTTGAGTAGGGACACTATTTGAGATTTATGTAATGTTTGTTGGCCTTGGTCAGCCTGTATAGTTCAGGAGTTTGGCATCAAGTCCTATTGGTATAGAGCTTAGTTCAATTTGGGAATACATCACAGCAGTCTCCCAGAATATAGGCGCAACCGGTCTTAGGAGAAAGACAGGCACTTCAGAAGTTATATTGACATATATGCCTTTACTTCAGTTGAAGAAGTTACAGCAACTTGGTGGGTTTTCTCTTGTTGCTATAGGATAATTAGATGATAAGGACAGGGCCTGATGTGATGTTACATTCTGGCTCTGCTAACTAATTGCTTTGTCTTTGTGAAGTAAGCCACCTCACTTTTTTTGTTGTTAATCCTCACCTAAGGATATATTTTTTTTTAGAGAGAGCGGAAGAGAGGGGGAAAGGCAGAGAGAGAAACATTGATGTGAGGGACACATCAATTGATTGCTTCCTGCATGTGCCTTGACTGGGGCTGGGGCTTGAGACTGCAACTGAGGTATGCACCCTTGACTGGAATCAAACTGGCAACCCTTCTGTCCTCAGGCCGATGCTCTAACCACTGAGCAACCAGCAAGGGTGCCACCTCACCTTTTGTGCTTAAATTTCTTCTTCGATAGAATTATCATGGGAATTCAATATAGTGATGTTAGTAAAAATTTGGCATAGAGCCTTGGCACATAGTAGGTACATAATCAGTATTTGTTGAATGGATGATGTAATTAGCTGACTTCCTAGTAGCTGGAAAGGAAGAGGAGATAGTTAATAACTTAAATCCTTGGTTGTTTTCTTCCCCCTAGAAACAAAAGAATCAGAAAGTCAGAACCAGTGAAGGTTGTCTCTTAAGAAGCGACCCATTTATGTTCACAGTGAAACATTATTTGGTCTTAAGCTTGGAGCAACTGCAAAGGTTGAGTAGAGTTTTCCTCACCCTTCTGAGTCAACTTCTGGTTTCTTGTGTGGTTCCGGGAATTCAAAGCCAGAAGCATCCTCCAAACCCACATTAAAATGCTACCTGAAGTTACTTGCTGTCTTAGGTGATCCACACCATCACTCACCTTCATTAATGTGACCAGCAAAGAGTTATAGCCTCTTGTCACTCTGTGTTCAGTCTCCTCCTGGCATCTCATCCATCTTGCGTGCCACTTCCACATTAATCTTCCTAAAACATCTCTTTCATCGTGTCTCCATGTGCTGGGTGTCCTCCACACTTCCCTTTGCCGTGGGATAAAAGCCAAGCACGTAACCCTAACAGCTGCTATTAATTGAACACCTTTGACAAGATAGGCACTATGCTTGGTGCTTTACATGCACGATCTTTCAGAAAACAGTTGATTATCCCCACTTTACAGCTAATGAAACAGAGACTCTGGCAGGTTAAGCAGCTTGCCCATCTTCTCACAGTTAGTATGTGGCAGAGCCAGAATCCCAAACCAGAACCACCTGATTCATGAGACTGGACTCCTTTTCTTAGATCCTGGGCTTCTCTCTTCCAATCATTTCTTCACCTTTTATGACGATCCTGAATGAGCAGTCATCTCTGTGGACTAGATGTGGATGTGAGGCACCGCCTTCAACCCAGGATTAGAGTTAAGAAGGCCTGGCGGCCAGAGGCTTGCCCCCTGGGAGCCAGTGTCCCTCAGCAAGTCACATCTTGCACTCAGACTGAGGTTCTTTGAACCTCCTGGTTGTCGAGGACTAGACAAGAGCCTCTAATATCGTGCTCAACCCAGCACGGGGGCTCAGCAAGTGTGCACTGGCCCCACAGAAAAGGATGAGTGAGGTCCCAGGGCTTCCTGAGTCCTCATCCAGTCTGCACTGGCCCAGGAGGAAATGGAGGAGCGTTAGAGTGGAGCCAGGAGCTAGTTAGTCTCTGAGGAGCCTCAGGATCCCTTGGCCAAGTATGAGGCAGCCAGGAGCTAGTCCAACATGTGCTTCCTGGAACTTACTCCTGTCTCTTCAAACCTTCCTGCACCGCTCAGCCTACATTTTCAGAGAACCTAATCAAACTGGAGGCTACAGCCTGTTTCTGTTGTGCTGGGGTGGTGACTGCTTTCTGAGGACTCCCTGAGAACAGAGGAGTCTGGTAGGAGAAAGGGGTCTTATGGTTTGAACTTCAGGCTGGGGGATTTGCATATCCTTATCTATAGCCCCAATTCATTCACTCTGCATTTATTCTGGCTCTACCATCTTCCAAGCATGTGTTTAGGCAGAATAGAGTTTAGGCTGGGAAGGCTGTGAGACCTGGATCAAATCCTGACTTTGCACCTTACCATCTGGGTGGCCTGAAGGCCTTCTTTGAATCTCATTTCTTCTTTAAGGGGGAAAAAACCCTGTGGCTCATAATACCTAATGGCAGGGTTGATGTGAGGTACAATAATATATGTAAAAGCCTTATGGTGGCATCTGATGGGTAGTAGGCATTTCACCAGTGGTAGCCTGCTTTTAAAGTATAATTCATATAATGTAAAATGCACCGGTTTAAAGACTGTACATTTCAGTGTTTCTGAGCCTATTCACAGTGTTCTGCGACCATCCGCACTATTGAATGCAGAACTGCCTGCTGTTTTCCACAGTGGCAGCCCATTTACAGTCCCAAAGGAGCGAGCAGGAGTTCCAGTTTCTCCACTTCTCCCAGCACTTGCTATTTTTCTTTTTTTCATTATAGCCATCCTAGTGAGCATGAAAGTGGTATTTCACTTTTGATTTACATTTCCCTACGGACTGGTTATTTTGAGCATCTTTCCAGATGATTATAGATGCACCCTCTTTTTTTTTATTATTCTTCTATTAAACATTTTTGTTTGATGAGTCCCTGTTGTATGGCCAAGCCTAGGATATGGGCCCTGCCCTGAGGCTATTCACAATCCAGTGGAGAAGGTAGACCTGAAAGCAGATCATTGCAGCATAGTAAGAAAACAGGTTACAGACAAGATGTACATAGTAAGTCCTCACTTAGTGTCCTTGATGGATTCTTGGAACTGCTGCAAAACAGGCTAAAACAATACGGATTTTACCATAGGCTAAATGGGATAAATAAGAGTTAAGATCCTATGGCATCTCATCACCCTTATCTTTTTCATGGGTTTTTATCTTGTGTTCCCCAAATGGATGCTTAGTCTCTGTGTCCCCCAGGGCCGTGCTAGTTATCTGCAAAGTTCTCAGCAACTGTTAAGCTCAGGCACAGGAGGAGAAGCTCTTCTGACACTGTTCAGGCGATGACACTCACTTTTGTGACCTTGCACAATGCTGAGCTCTTCTGAATGGGGACCCTGCAACTTTGCTGCTGCTGGAGCCCTGGGCCTGGCCTCTGCACAGTGGGTTTGGGGACCTCACCATCTGCAACCTCGGTTTCCTCATCTGCATTCTGAAAGGGTCGAACGCGATGATTTGTGCACCATTCTCAGTTTAAATGTTAGTTTGTGCTTCCGAATGATTGCTTCTTTCCACATCAACGTGATCCTGAGCTACAGAGTTTCAGCCCAGGGACAGCACAGCTTGTCATCTCCCGTGTGGTGGCTGCATCTCAGAATCTGCCCTTGAACGTCTCAAACTGAAAAGTTGCCCGGAGCTTGGCCCCCACACATTTGGAAAGCCTAACACGTCCCTCTCATCCATTCTCTTCCCCTCCCTCTTCCTCCTCCTCCTCCTCCTCCTCCTCCCACTTTTTTTCTCTCCCTCTCTCTCTTTCTCTCTTTCTCTCTCTCTCTCTGTTTTTGTTGTGTTTTTCCCCCACATGTGAAAACGCCATCCATCCCATTTCAGGATAACTTCACTGGGAGTACTTTCTTTAAGTTTCACATTTTAGCGGCTTTCTTGGCTTAGAGTCATGGTAATATATTGGAAGGAGGCTGTGACTCTGAGAAAGACCACATCTCCAATGGGCTGTTCATGCCTAACTCATTGGGTGTATTTCATGGGCACAAAAAGGAGAACAGGCTTTGTTTGTGAAGATGGAGCCCAGCTCCTCCAGGTAGTGGAAAGGTTGTTTGCATCTCTGATCAGGAGGAGGGATGAACAAGACCACCACTTTTTTTTTTTCTTGGGCAGTTCCCTTATACTCTGTTCCTTTCTTAAGTCATTCCTACGTTGTTTCTTTAATTGTATCTTTTCTCAGAAAAATAAAACAATTCCTAGCATGTTAATTAATAGCAATTTTAACAAGCCATTCATAGAGTGCCTACTGTGTGCCAGGCATTGTGCAGTGAGTTATGCAAATTATTGCTGTCACCCCCTTCCCCCGCCTCCCCGCACCCTCCTCCTGCGCCTGGACAGAGGAGACTCCTAGACTAAAGCCTGGCCCTTCCTCCTCACCTGTCATAGAGCAGAGATTCCCAGGAGGTCTCTGTCAGACCGGAGTCCCACCTCTGACCAGCCAGGCTTCCGTTCCTAAGATCATTTGGGAAGATTTGGCATTTGACCATGTTCTGGAATTGTTACGAGCTTATAAACTTCCTTCTCAGCTTTACTAACAAGCTGTGAGGAGAGGAGCCTGGCTCGGGGGAGTGTAAGAGCATGTTTAGCACAATCACATATGCCCACATACTCACACTCACGCAGACCCTCAGAGGCTGGATTTAACCAGCTGCCTTGCCATGTGCCACCTCCAGCAACAGGCAACATGCCTGGCACTGCCCTGAGGACACAGCAGTGGGGACCTTGGAGGAGGGTAAGACACAGTGGTCCCCAGGGTCCCAGTCAGCCCCGGGAACAAGACCCCAGTGTTCTTACCTCCAGGGGCCGGTTCTGAGCGTGTCCAGGTGCTGCCTCTGGGACTTACTGTTTGAACTTTTGACATCCACTGTGAGAGACAGATTTGGGAAATAAAGTTGGAAATCCAAGCAGGAGAAAAAAAGTTCTGTTTAGATTATTTGAAGTTGATATGAGGAAATGGGGAGAACAAGGTATCCTTTTGGAGTTGTGCGGCACTTTACAGTTCGTAGCGCACCTCAGTGTGTGTTGTTCCTACACCTGGGTGCCGGGCGAGACGAGACGCCAGAGGCCTGACTCCTCCACAGCCCCTTCCATCCTCATCTGGAAAAGGAGGGCTGGGCCAGCTGGTCTGATCACTCAGGTCCCTCAAACCCTGTCAGCTGTGACCTGATACCAATAAGACAGCGGGCAGTGTCCCTTGTTGCTCTTTCTGTATCTGTCTTACCTCAGCCTGTCTGCTGTCCGGGAGGCCCCTGTCCTTCCAGCTCAGCTTTGCCTCCCTAAGAGCTGTCATCCCTTTCATGCCTGTCGGCACCCGAGCTGGCAGGAACCCACCATCTTTTTCTGGGAAGTCACTTGGCTTAGAAAGATCTCAGTTGTTGAGGGACTCGTGTGCTAGTTAAGTTTAGAGCAGAGAACAATGTAAGGGCCACTCCAGTTCCCAGATTCTAGACTTCCATAAAAGGCCACCCTGTATGATGTACTTGGAGAACCCCTAAGCAAATTCATTGGATACCGTTTCAGTGCTTTGTACGGTACACTTTTAGTAAATACCCTCATCCCAGAATTAGATGTGACTGCTACTCTCAGGGCCCCGCATGCAGGAGGGAAACAGGTCGTGAGCTTGTTTGCGTCTGCTGTTTAACTGGTCTGGCCTCCATGGTTCTCTAGCTTTTTAAGGATCTGGGCATTGTTTGGACTCATTTGGACCCATAATGAATCTTGTTCTCTTGATATACATTTTAGAAGACAAATCTGACCTTGAAAACAGTGTGATGCAGAAGAAAATAAAAATCCCCAAACTTTCTCTCAATCACATAGAAGAAGATGGGGAGGTTAAAGATTACGGGGAAGAAGATTTACAGCTTAGACACATCAAGGTAACAAAAATTTCCCCCTTTTTTGGAAGTACATGTGAGCATTCTCAGAGTGCTGACAGCTGAAAACTTCTAGCCTGGCCCCCTCTCCCCATTAGATGTCCCTGGCATCCCAGGTTAGGAGAGGGTTGCTGCCAGCCCCCCAGGGAGCCCTGACTCAGGCTGGGCCACCACACTGGTCCCGTTTGCACCACCTACACAGTGTCACCCCTGCCAAGGGTTTGGAAGGGTGCGTGCCTCTGGCCCACAGCTCTGGAAGGGTCCCTGCTGGGCCCTAGGAGCACTGAGCACACCGTTCCTGGGCAGCAGGTTCCCAGCTGGTCACTCCGATTGCCCCAAACAGCAAGGGGTGGACTCCCTCAGAACAGGGTGAGCCAGGTTCACAGAAGGGGATTCATGGGCTGGAAGAGAACCTTTGCATGAGGCTGTATTTCCTTTGGTGTGCGCCTCAGTTGGTCTCCTCGAGCCTTCACTTGAAAACCTTATTGAACAAGCCAAGTGTTTTTTTGTGCAATGGGTACCACAGGGGAAAGGAAGAGAAAGAGAGATGCCTTCTGCATTGACCATGGTCTGATTTTGGACACAAGGTCCAGGACATTCCAAAGGCATAATAACCCAAAGATGCAGCTGAGTTCAGACCATACTTTCATTGCTCCTGGGCCCTGGGCTAGTCCCTGGGGTCATGGAGATCAGCCAGATGTGGTCACTGCCCTCAGTCTCACGGTGCCGTGATGCAGACACATCTAAAATGGTCACCATGATTTTAGCTGATAAGTTCATACAGACCAGCGGCATATATCCCAGCAGATAAAATGCCCCCATTCTGGTTGAAGAGTTCCCTGGTCCTGTCACTCCCATTCTCCTCGGTGGAAGCTGCATCCTCAAGCTGGAACCTCCTCCAGCAGCAGGAGCCCCGCATAGTCCTGGATGATTCTCTTCTCCATGAACCGTCCCCACTGTGTCCACTGTCTTGCGGAGCTTTAGCTTAGCCAGAGTCCAAGGCGGGGCTGGTAGACACGGGGCAGGGCCTAAGCTGGACATTGGGCTCCGAGTCCTGGTCTGGCTTCGTCTGTAGCTCACCCATGACACTGAGTCTAACCTTCCCCTCCCAGCCTTCATTTTCTTACCTGTAAAATGAGTGGTTGAATAGAAGAATCTTTCAGTGCTAGCATTCTTTGAACTTTTCAGTTTAGTAAACATTTGTCATGCCCCTGTCAAGTGCCAGTCTGGGTAGGAGTGGAAAATGGGGAAACTAAGGCACAGTTGCCCCCCTAGATGAGAGTAGATGGCAGTTCTTAGCCTCTTCTCCAATTAAAGCATTCTTAAGGAAAACGTTACTTGACGGAACAACTTTTATGTTGTTGTTGAAGAGATTTGAGTGGTGATTTCCCTGGGGTGAGTTGGCTTGCCCTTATATCTCCCTTATTCCCCATAAATACACATTGAAGCCCCTTGTGAGCAGTCACTGCCTAGGTCCTATGGGTGGGACGGGGACTGGGAGTTGGGGAGGGTGGTCATGGTATAATATGTGTCCCAGAGGCAGAGTGATGGGAGGGGAAAGTGCTGGCCTGGGATACCGAGTCCTGGTTCTGCCTCCACCTGACCTTGAGATTTTGGGCGAGATCCTCCCACTCTGTGCCTCTGTTTCCCCATTTGTAGAAAGAAGGGCTTTGACTGCATGTCTGCATGGGTTTCTCCAAGCACTGATGTTCTGTGGTTCTGTGATTCTAGGATTGTCTGGGGAAATATTGAGCTGCAGTCCAAGAAAAGTCCCAGCTGCCCTTGCCTGAACTGATTCTCGTTGTCCTACAGAGACCCGAGGGGCGGAAGCCAAGCGACGTGGCACACAAGAGCATTGAGGCCGTGGTGGCCCGGCTGGAGAAGCAGAATGGCCTGAGTCTGGGCCACAGCACGTGCCCAGAGGAGATCTTCGCGGAGGCCTCCCCGGGCACGGAGGACATGGATAGCCTGGAGGACGCCGCCGTGCCCCGGGCTCTGTACGAGGAGCTGCTGCGCAACTACCAGCAGCAGCAGGAGGAGATGCGCCACGTGCAGCAGGAGCTGGAGCGGACTCGCAGACAGTTGGTGCAGCAGGCCAAGAAGCTCAAGGAGTACGGGGCGCTCGTGTCCGAAATGAAGGAGCTCCGCGACCTCAACCGCAGGCTCCAGGACGTGCTGCTCCTGAGGCTCGGCAGCGGTGAGTGCCCGCCCGTCCTGCACACAGGCGGGTGCTTGGTGCAGCTCCACGTCCAGGAGGGCACGGGGGAGGCGGGCCAAGTGCCCCGAGGCCAGGGAAAGGCAGAGACAGCTCAGCAGTCACACCAAGGAAGAGCCGCTGACAGGAGCTTATAAATGCAGCAGCCGAGCACCTAGAGCAGCCTAGGGGGACACGAGACATGTGGCTCAGAGAACGAGCGGACAGAGCGTTTGCCACCCGCCACTCGTGGCATGCGTTCCCTCAGCCAGAGACGGTGCCAGGGCTCTTGGGAACCCCTGAGGAGGCTTTGGATAGTGAAGAGAACTAGAGGCGATCCCAAAAACGCCATTCCTCTACGTGAGAAGGTGGAACATGCCCGGGCAGTGATGTAGATAAAGTGGTAGGAGAGTTAAAAGGATGGAGAGGGGTTATTTGTAACAGAGGGAGCCTGCAGGGAGGAGGCAGGCCTTGACGGTGGGGAGTGTTTAAGGCACGGGAGGAGGCCGAGTGGGCAGCCCAGAGTCTGGGGAAACACCTGAGCATGCAAGAAGCTCTATTACAGATAGGGTCTGAGGGCGAGTAACTGAGAGCTTTGGAAGCAGCACCAGCCTGGGGTGTCTGGACGTGTCTTAGTAGGAATGAGAGGCATAGAAGAGCTTTGAGCAGAGCGCGTGGCCTTAGGAAGATTAGCCCACAGGTGTGCGGAGCTCCGCTGCTTTGCTCACCAGACTCAGGCTCGTACTGCACCGATTTTTAACAAACTGAGGTTTTAGGTTTTCTCATCTAACATGGTTTCAAAGCAGGAATAAGGGGAATGAAAGACATCAGTCTTGACAGGAGGGAGAAATGACTGCTTACTGTGGTGGAGAGACAGAAACACTCAGCACACAAGAATCCAGAGTTACAAAGGACAGAAGCCAGTCAGCACTGAGGGGATCAGTGTAACACAAGCCCATGGCCCCCACAACCCTGACGGCAGCCACGGATAGCCCTGTCGGTGTGCCTCGTCAGAACGAGAGCAGCCAGTGTTGAGACACCATCCTGTCCCAGAATTTAAAGTCAAGTGCACTCTGGTGTTCAAGAAGGAGGTTCCCATGGTCCAGATCACAGATTCCTATGTGGAGCCCCATTCCTTTTTGACTTTATATACATGTGCTCTCACTGCCTTACTGGTGTTGATAGATGCCCCTACTTCTTACACGTTGTCCGTGAGGCAGTAATTCCTCAGTGGATCTTTAGGATGGCCCAGGGGGTCAGCCAGAGGCCTTCGCGCCCTGTCACAGAGAAGGGACCGGGGTTTGGGACTCTCGCAGAGTTGCATAAGGAGGCAGGGGCAGGGGCAGGGGCTGAGCTTGTCTCAAACTTCATCTCTCGATTCCTAGGCTGGAAACTTCCTCACCGGCAACTCTGCCTTGGCCGTGGCCATCCTTCCAGACCGTAGCCTTTCGAGGTACAGAGTGACACTAAGTTACAATTCGTAGGAAGCTTAGAAGGTTATTAAAAATTTTTTATCAAAATAAAATCTCAAAGAGAAACCCTAACTAAACATTTGTGAAAGCTGTGTTGGCTTGGGGTGGGGGATAAGGACCAGCCGTAATTTTCAGAGAGAAAAGAGTGTCAGGTCTTCAGATGAATAACTTTGTTTTCATCGCGCTGTACACTATGTCTGTTGTAAACATCTGGGGACAAGGCACAGTAACACAAACTCCCAGCATTTTTTCTGACTCCCATGGAAACTGCCTGTTTTACAGGAGTGTGAACCGAGCTTAAACCCCAGAACCCACTAGTTAGCCTCCGGGGCAATACGATGCTCTGCATTTTCCATCAGCATGTGTCTCTCTCATCTTAAAACATGTAGACAAACTTGACCCCCAAGCGTAGTTTTGTGCCAGATTTTCCAAGCTCACCCACCCCACAGGCCTCCAATGCCATGGTGAGAGCCAGCAGATGGCTCTTCCCTGATCCTAGTCACTGTCCTCATCACAGGGGGATGGACTGAATAGAAATCAGCTCAAACCACAAGTATGTGGAGTACCCATCATAGGCAGTACCCCTGTGGTGAGCTCCATAGGCACTTCAGAAAATCACTCCCACTACCCTGACCTCTGAAAGTGCAGAGCCATTTACTGGCACTTGTAAATGGGAGGTGGGGACTGTGCCAAGTTCTAAGATAAATCCACACGAGAGAATTAAAGGTCTCTATCTTAGGGGAAGGTGGTTGTTTTCATGCATCTAGTCTAGTCTCTGAAACCAGGCTTGATTCAGCCGCCAGCATCCTCACTTCCTGATTCTATGGCTTTGGGGACCTTCTTTTCTTCTCCCTCTTCTTCTTGGCTTCCTTCCCTGCTTTTCTCTTTTCTCCCACAGATATTTACTGGCCTCCTGCTGTGTGCCAGGCTTTTTGCCCAGTGTTAATATTTTGATTTATTGAAGCTACAGCCCTTGCCCGGCTGGAGAAACTCAAAGTGTCACTGACATAATCAGCGGCAGCAGAGGGCATGCATGCCACCACACGGACAGAAACACACGGAGCTGTGGAGAAGCAGGGAGGACACCCACCGAACTTGGGAGGTTTGGGAAGGAAATGACTTTTGAGCTGGAGCCCTAAGGAAGAATGTTTGTTATCCAGGCAGGAATGAGTAGGTGGGAAGAGTGAGGAGTAGTCTTGGCAGAGAACACCTCTCTCAGCCTTGATGTTCTCACCTGTAAAATGGGAATAATATCTTTCTCACAGTATGTGTCCCACGGCATAGTGCCTGACATTGTGTCGATGCTCAATTACTGTTCACTCCTTTTCCACACCATTTAGTGGAGGGGCTAAGACAGACCTTAGCTTGTTTTTTAACTCTGGCTTCCCCAACCAGTAATTGGCTGTATGACCTTGGACGGGTTAACTAACTTCTCTGCCTCCCTGTGTCTTCTATTATAGAAGACAAAATGGGTTGTATATATGCATGTTCATTTGTTTATTCAATGACTCGGTTCCTTCGTTCTGAGCCTAGGAACTTGAGGATATAAAAAGAAGGCTAAGACATTGGAAGTTGGGTAGGGGGTGGTGATGTAAGCATATAATTAAAATTCTGGGAGAGGAACTAGCATTTGAAGTAGATCTATTTTTTGGTGAGTCCGGGAAGAAACACCCCGTCGTAATAGCTCCTGATCCGTACATAACAGCAAGAAACCTAGAATAAGGCAAAGAACAGCCAGAAAGTGCCCAGAGAGCCTCTCTGATTCTCGGCATAACACACCCTCTAGGGAGCACGTCCTGGCTTGGGGTTGATGTGTGATCTAGGCTGTACCATCCTCAGTCCCCGGGGCCTTCATGAGCATTGTTCTTGCAGGCCTGTGCTTGTGTATGTTTTTACGTGTCCACCTTGCCCATGGGCCCGACTCGAGGGCCTTTGTCCACCTTGAGGGCTGAATTATTCACACTGCAGCAGACAGATTCTGAGATGAGGGAGGCCAGCAGGTTAGGAGATGCTCAGTTTTAAACGGAAGGCTTCCTGCTGAGAAGAATCACTGCTCTCCTAGGAATTGGGGCCTTCAAGCAGTGGTGGGAGGGGCAGTGAGCAGGAGCCTGGCCTCCTGAGCCTAATGGGGACTTCTGAGTGGGAGCAGGTTCCCTAGAAACCAGGAGTACCTGGTTGGTGTACCTGGTGGAGGTTGGGGTTAGCAGGGCTGGAACAGCAGCAAGAAGGTGTAAGATGTTTTAGAGAAGTTACTGGATGGCTCGCCTCTTCATTTATGCACTTATTCATTCTTTCCTTCATCTCACAAATAAACACAAAACAGATCTCACAGGATCAGAGGAAAAGATTCTCTAGAATAGGGAGACATGAAGTGTGAGAGACCTTAGAGAGCCTGTAGGCTGTCGTCCTCACGTTGCTGATGAGGAAACAGGCCAGAAAGTGTCATGGGCCTATTTTCAGGGGCCTCTTGACACTTGGTCCTATGTCCTTGCTCTCAGGGCCCTCACCCCACATGGCCTTCCTTAGTTCATGGCACACCATTGTCACTGACATGGAGGCACTACTCCCCACCCCCAAAGGGTGTCTCTCTCCTTCTCTGTGATCTTAGCATGGAAATCAGCCGTCTCTGATGGGAGGAACCTCGTCTCCTGCCCTGCTCTCAGGACCTCTGTGACTGTAAAAATTAAATGAGGAAGCAACAGTAAAGAAGACAGCAGTCCCCCCCTTACTCAGTTTTGCTTCCTTACCCGTGGTCAACCACGGCTCAAAAACATTAAATGGAAAATTCCAGAAATAAACAATTCATAACTTTAAGTTGTGCACCATTCTGAGTAGCCTGATGAAATCTCACTCCATCCTGCTCTGTCCCACCCCGGACATGAATCACCCCTTTGTCCAGACTATGCACACTGTGCGCTCTGCCAGCCCGTTAGTACCTAGTAGCCGTCTAGGTTATCAGATGTTGCAGGGCTGTGTTAGTGAGACTCATTTTACTTAATAACGGCCCCAACGTGTGAGAGCAGCATTGCTGGCAATTCTGATACGCCAAGGAAAAGCCTTAAAGTGCGTCCTCTAAGAGAAAAGGTATGTATAGGGGAAAACATAGTACACATAGGGTTTGGTTCTATCTGCCGTTTCAGGCACCCAGGGGGGTCTTGGAACATGTCCCTTGGATAAGGGGAGACTGCTGTGGAGCCCGGGAACCAGCATATGCTGTGGTAGTCCCTTCTTCCTTTTCTTCCCTTCCTGCTCACTCTCTCTCAACGAAGTAAATGCTGGGGATGCAAGAAGCATGAAGATACTCTACTTATAAAGTACAGCTTTATTTGTGTGTAGACCCATTTCTTCATTCATTCATTCAGCAAGCATTTACTGAGGGCATGCTTTGTGCCAGGACTGTGTTAGTTGCAGGAATATGGACATGAGTAAGACAATGCTTTTTAAACATTCCCCAGCTCGGGGTTAGATAGTGTTTATTAAACTGGGGCTTGGCAGGCTCCCTGGATTCTAAGGGAGTGAGGGGAAGCAGAACAGTGGAAAGCTTGTTTGCAAGGGTGATTCCGGTGCATGCGCAGGAGTGAACTCCCAGGCCTCTGGGTTTCTTCTCAGCTGGATTCCTTGCCCTTCAAGGTCAAAGACAAGCCTTAGCTGTCCTCCTCAGCTTTTAGCACTGTGAGTGCCTCCTACTTAAGTTCAGTTTTATGTGATTCAGATAACAATTCAAATGAGGCTCAGAAGGGCCGTGTGGGAATCATGGGGAGGTGGAGATGGGACTCCTGCCTTTAGGATGCACACAGCCCGTGGGAGGCAGGCATGCGCCCAACAGGACCCCCAGCACAATAGGACATTGTGATTGAGGAGGGGCGTACGATTGCCTTTACGTTCCATGCACACTTTGTCAGGGAATGTAGGTGGAAATGATGGATTCTGACCGGAAGAGGCATAGATAAGAATAATAACAGTAATTTACATTTGCACAGCACTTTCCAGGTTTCAAGGAACCTTGACATTTTTATCTCATTGGACTCTTCCTATAAACTTATTGTGAGGCCAGGTGTAAATTATTATTGCCCTTTGAGAGAGGAGAATGCAAAAAGAAAAGACAGTGTCGCCGTTGGCCAAATCACAGGCTGTTGGCCTGCAAATCCATCGTGGATTTCCATCATCCCTGTTCCCTCATGCCTTGCATTCTGCCCAAGGTCCACAAAAAATACCAGCTTTGATCTTTAAAATCCTTTTCGGTCTCAGCTGGATCCTTTAAGCACGGGTCTCTGATGGTGTCTTTGAAAAGGCAGCTAATGTCAGCCAAATGCCTCCGGCTGGCTTTCCCTGTCCTTGCAGCAACCAGTGCTTTGGCAACAGATATTACTCTGGTTTGAATCTCAGCTCTTTCATTCATTACCTGTGCAACTTCAAGCAAATGTTTAACCCTCCCCAGCCTCTGCTGTCTCCTCTGTAAAATGAATGGATTCATGCCTACCCGGTGCAGGCAGGAGAGCAGCACAGTGATCAAATGCCTGCCGGGTCCTGAGCTCAGAAATACCGGGGTTCTGAACCCTGGTTTTTCCACAAGCTAATCTTGTTACTTGGACAAGTTACTTAACTTCCCGGGCCTTTGTTTCCTCACCCATAAAGCAGAGTAAATGATTGTATCAACTGTTATGGTTCTTAGGAGGGTTAAATGAGCAAATATGTGTCAAGACCTCTGCCTAGGGGCTGGCACATAGTGTTTAGGGGGTCCAACATTAGTGATGTGGAGTCACTTGAGGATGCACATGAGATAATGTGTGGGCAACACTTAGTGTGTCAGGAGCACGCGTTGTCCTACAGAAGAGCACAGATGTGGTTGTCTGGCATATCCTAATCTTTGGTCCAGCCCTGTGTCTCCTGGAGATTGCTACTTCCCTTCTCAGAAATCATATTTTACAGCTATGCCTGGACTGGATTGCAAGCTCACTGGTCTGTAGTTTATAGCTTTCTCCCCCAGTCACATTTCCTAGGTGGAATTCCATCTTCCCACTCAAGTCCTGGACCTCTCCTTCTGAGCCCCTCCATTGTTCAGGCATCACTAGCTCTGCCTCCATCTCCTCTTTGCCAGGGCTCTGCTCCCAAGGCTGTGGTCTCAGCGCCCTCTTCCATCTCCAGCCTTCAGTCCATTGCCACCAGTCAGCAGGGGCACTCACAGAGGCTGGGCTCTGAGAGAGCCGAGAGGATGCGCGAGGCATCGGTGAGGCTAGGTTCTCATATCCCCGCCCAGGAGGCCTGCAGCCTGCCAGCCGCTGCAGCAAGTGTGGAGCAGGGCCAGAAACCATGGCGTCCTGTACCTCCTGCATCTGGATCCAAGGCAGGAAAACACCGAGTACTGAGAACTGGGATTGTTCCTCTTAAACATATGGATCATCTTCTCCTTTGATGCACATATTGCCCTGTTGACTGAATCAGAATTAGCTACAGCTCATCTTAGATTATTTGAGGAGCTGATTTCAGAGTAGTCAGTCTAGGACCCTCCTTCCTCTTTCTCTTGAGAGGTCACTGTTTTGGGGCAAAGGGGCTGAGGGACAACTTTGGGCTGTCCCTTTGCTACCTGCTTGGGGAGCCAGAACCTCCGGAGTTGCTGGGCTTTCTCCCTGCTTGGGTATCGCCCTGTGGCCGGCTGGTTTGCTGCTGGATTTGCCAGCCAGAGGATGGAAGTGGGAGAGGTGGGCAACTGCTCCTCACGGTCATGACTGGCCTCTCTGAATGTCTGCTTAGGGCATGAGGGGAGGTGCTTTTCATACAGGAAACAACCCTACCAGTAAATAGGTAATAAGATAAAGCTCAGGGATTTCTTACCTGAGGCCACACAACAAGGAAATAGGAGAGCCGGGTTTCTGGTGGAGGTCTGTCTCCCTTTCCGAGCAGGGGGCCAGCTGCTCACCTGCACTCTGCCCCGGGCTTCTGCAGCGCTGTCTCCTGCCTGCATTGGCCTCTGGGACTGCTGGCCTCTTGAGCTACTGGATGGGATGCTTCCTGCCTTATTTAAGAGCCCACCATTCCTTTCTAGAGTTAACTCTGCCAAATTATATGGCCTCATAATGCCAACCAGAAAATTCCTAGAGTTTTTTTTTTTTTTTTAAATAGAAATTGTCTCTTTAAAGAGAACCTAAGCCCACCTCTCATCCTCATCTTATAGATGGGGACACTGAGGACCACAGAGGAAACAGGACAGTCCCATCCATCATAATGAAGCAGCGATAATGTTCAGCCAAGATCCATGGCTGGAATCAGTCCAGCTGCCGGGGTTCAGCAAGACCCAGAGAGGCTGGCCACGCCCTCTCTTGCTGTTCCAGACAGCTCTCTGGAGAACCAGAGTTGGAGGTAATTCTTTGAGTTCTGACACCTCCGTCCTGTCAGGAGTCCCAGAGTCCATGCAGCACAGCCTCCTACACAGCCATGATCGCGCAGCCTCCGGTAACATTCCCCTAGATGCAGGAAGCTCACTCGCCGCCTTCTGGGGCAGCCCATTCCACTTTTGGATGCCTCTGACTGTGGGGAAGTATTTTGTACAGGAACATTCACCGGACTCTGCAGTTGTTCCAGGCCCTGTGGAAATCAAACAGCTAAGGCCTGGTTCCTGCCTCCACGGGTCCCAGTGTCATCAGCACAGCGGGAATGCAGGGAGCCTCGCCGTGCTGGGCTGTTTTGTTGGGAAAGGGGCTAAGGAAGGCTCCTTACGTATCTGGGGCAGGAGTGCTGAAGGTGGCTGGAGAAGGCCCCCGAATAAGGAACTAGTCAGATTTATCCAAATAATGAGGAAGTAAATGGTATCCCAGACAACAGGAGAACCAGAACAGAGATTTGGGATTGTGAGGGAGGCTGGCTTATTCAGGAACTGCAAGTGGTTTCTGGATGGACTGCACAGTGAGGAGTAGGTAGGAGGGAGAGACGAGGCTGCAGCCCCTCCTGCAGATGGTACCCGGGGGTTTCTCTCCACTGGAGTGACCTAGTATAGGGTCGCTCAACCTCCAAGTTAATGTTTCCTCTGAACCAGGCAACTCAATCAACAACCATTGAGCAAAGATGAATCCCAAATGCTCCCGCTTTGGAAGGGTTCATGGTCTGAAGGGTAGGTTAAGCAAGGCCAAGGTCATGGACTGATTTGGTTGAGAGCCATCAGCCTCTCCACAGATCCTGCCCTCAGGTGCCCACTGAGCCTCACAGTTGCCCCTCAGGAGTCAGTCTTATTCCCACCACGGTACCTCTGCCACCCATCCATGCCACCCATTTCTGTTCCATGCATTCAGGGCAGGTGCAGGGCCTTCAGAGCTGCTTGGCGGGGCAGACCCATACTGCCTGCGTGCCCCTCCTGGTGGATGATGTCTGAGCCAGATCATTGGATGGGGAGGGAGGTAGAAGGACCAGAGTTGAAAAACCAGCCCAGTTTTCTCTGGCCACCAACTGGCAGAGGACAGGCTCGGAGCTCCTAGAGGTGCGATGAATCCTAGCAACGCCCCTTCTTCCTCAGCATCCCCTGCATGATTGAGGAGTTCTTCACGGGCCTCGGGGAAGGTCTGGGAAGATTGGAGATGAACTAAAGTCCCATAGAGTGGCCTGATGTGGAAAGCCGGTGAGACTTGAAAGCTGCAGTTAGTCCAGGTGTAGGGTAGTGGGAAGAGCAAGGCTTTGGAATGGAACCTACAGCCCTCAATTGGAGCACATGCCTCCTGTGACTTGAGACAAATTACTTTACCTCACCGAGCCTCTACAGAGACAGTAAGATCTGGTTTGCAGGACAGCTGTGAGGAGTAACTTCTTTCATTGAACACGAGTTCAATGAGAGTTGATGTTTGCCTGCAGTGGTCAGCAAACTCATTAGTCAACAGAGCCAAATATCAACAGTACAATGATTGAAATTTCTTTTGAGACCCCAAAACCGACTTCTGCACATGGGCCATGAAGTTTCAATCACATTGTACGTGCGCACCCCGCACATGGTATTTTGTGGAAGAGCCACATGCAAGGAGCCAAAGAGCCGCATTTGGCTTGTGAGCTGCAGTTTACTGACCACTGTTTGCCTGGGACACTGTTCTGGGTGCTGGGGATAGAATAAACAAGACTGGCTGTCCTCAGAGTTTCAACTCTAGCCAAAACAATCAGTGAAAAGTCCTACAAAGATAAAAGGTACTTTGATGTAAAGTGCTGAAGACATTCAATAAGTGTCAATTACCTGCCCCTCTCAGGGGAAAGTCTCTATGTCATTTGAAATGGACATCTGCAATTCCTCAAGTGGGAAAATACCTTGACCTCCATGACTAGGAACCTGGCCTGCTCTATCACCCCTTTCCCCTGCTCTGAGGGTCTGGTCTTCTGTGGGGGCATCTACATGAGCTGTAGGGACCCGACCCAGCCCAGGACCTCAGACTAGAACTGCTTCTCTTGCCTCTGCCCATTAGAGCCCCCTCTCGCCTCCCTCCCAGAGGGCACTCAGAAAACGGAAAGGGGAGGAGGCAGTCCTGAGGAGCTGCTGCTTACTGTGACCCCACCCCCTGCCTGTCTGCCCTCCACCATCTGCAGACCTTACTCACCCATCAGAGCTCCAGTAAGAGCTCGCCTCTTCCCTGAAGCCTTCCATGATCACTGATCTAGCCGTGATCTCTCCCTCCCCACGTCTGTGCAGGTCATCACACTGCCCACTTCTAGTTGGTCAGTGAGCCTCGATTCTGTGCCACCTGCTCTAACCACTTGGAGTTAACTACTCCATTCCAGCCTTCCCCCCCTGTCCCCCCCTCCAACAAGCTCCTGTTCATCCATCCTCCGAGACCTCACATAAACCTTGTGACCATCCTCCTAAATATTCCCTAGTCTCCTCCAGATGCAGTGCCTCCTCCTTCGCTCTGTTCCCAAGTCTGTGTCCTGACCCTGATTAGCGTCACAGAGTGGTGATGTTCTGTCACCTGTCTCTTTCCACTGCTGGACTGTCGATCAAGGCCTAGCCTAGGACTGGCACTCAGTAGGTTCTCACTGAAGGATTGAGACTAAATCTGTCCCCATCCTCACTGGAAGGATAGGGGACTAAGAAGTCCATCTGTGGCTACAGCAGCAGGTGAGGGATGATGGGACCCACAGAGGAGCCTGGGCCGCTCCCTGTCTCTGTCCAAGATCCTGTGTACCTCCATTGCTGCATAGCTGTCCTACACTCGGCACCTTTTCCGCAAAGTGGAATCCTTTTTCCACTCCATCCGCTGTGCCTCTGATGCACAGTAGCAGTTCTGTGTGCATTTAAGAGTTCTGACTTGGTTCAATTTGCATTTATGAAGAAGCTAGAATTACACTGAGAGCAGAGAAACTTCCTATTCTCTCCCAGAAGTGTAAATGGCAGGACTTAATCCTTCTTTTTAAAAAATCTAGTATTATTGGCTTTATTTCAGCAGAAATCATAAATGTTATCCAGTGTCCCAACATATATATTTTGAAGAAACAGGTGCTTTCTGAATCTTTTGAAAGTAACAGGAGCATTAGCTTTGAAGAGAGGTTTTTCAGAAAGAATAGCATTCATCCAATTTAAGGTAAACAAGGAAAAGAGAAAGGTATAATTTCATTGTTGTTGTTGTTGTTGTGCCAACAAGCATTACCAAGCCCCTCCCTCTGTGCCATGATTCCCGTTTCATGGAAAAAGCCTCTGCAGCTTAAAGAGGGGAAGGAAGTAACAGAACTGGGATTTGCATCGTGTTTCCTAACACTTGTCCAGTGCTTGCCCACCAGCCTCCCTACCCCCGCTGTCTGTGTGGATGTGACAGTGCTTCATATGTTCAGTTCTCATCTCCTCCTGCACAGGGCCCCACCTCACCTGTCTCTGGTCCCCAGTGCCTCTGGCAGGCCTAGAGTGTAGTGTGCAATGAGGGACTGTGCGATCACAGGAATGACTGAATGAAAGAACAAGTACTACCTTTTATATGTTTTTAAAAGCTCCCTTCACCCCGCTGAGAGGTTTTATTCCATGGAAGCTGTATTTCCCCCAAAATAAACCTGAGGATCAAAAGGCTTAAAAAAAAAATTATGCTCTTCCCACAAGTGAAAAAAGTTCCTTTGTTGCTTAAAATATCTGCACCAGATCTTACAGTGCTGTCTCTAGCGCGAGTGTCTGTTATTGTGGCTAATTTGGTCACGTGTGTTTGAAGGAGAACAATGCCTCTGAAATTTTTAAAAGCAAAATAGCAATCTGCACCATTTGTTGTAATGAGATGCAAATTGCCAACATTTGGAAGGAGAGCCAACTAAAATTTCCAATGAAGTGTTGGAATGAAAAAGCACTGAGGCCCTCCCTTCTCTCCCCAAAGAAACCCCGTTTTTTGTTCCTTTTTCTGATTCTATAACACTAAACACTCACTTCCCCAACTGAGTCATTCCTTCACTTATCTGCCCCTTCTGAGTCTCCGTTCCATGCCTGCCTGGTGCTGGGCTCCCAGAGGCATAGTCAGTCTGCAGGGTGGCTAGCGGTGAGCCCCACGTTGCAGGTAGGAAAGTGAGGTGCAAGAAGTTGAGGTGACTTGCCTAAGGTCATGGGGCTGGGATTCACACCCACGTCTCCTGACATAACCCTTCCAAGCTGTGCCTTTGCTAGTCTGCCCTCCTTGCTGGGCTGAGGCACCAGGTACCTTCTATGCACAACACCAGAGAAAGGCAGGTGTGGGGAGCAGGGCTAACAACTAGCAGCCCCTGGGTGATACACACATTGCTGACCGTGGACGTTAGGAATCAGCTTTCCTTAAGAGCCAAAAGATCCGAGTACATCACGGGAGACCAGTGTGAGTGCGGGAACAGGGTGTGCTGGAGAGGGCAAGGGCCTGCTCTGAGCCGGGCCTGTGCAGGGCACTTGGGGCTGAAGAAGGCCAGCAGGGCCCCTGGCTCAAGGCAGCTGCGGTCCAGCACTGGACCAACTGAGCCCCGAGTGTAAGGCGTGTGTGTAGGAGGATGGAGGATAAGTCACTAGTCCTTTCATATTTTGGTTAATTCATATTTAACCTGCCATCTGGCCAAGTTCCTGTTGTCATTCCTCCTCTCAGGTGAGGCAGCAGGGTCTGAGAAGTTAGGCCAGTGGTTGGCGAGCTGCGGCTCACAAGCCACATGTGGCTCTTTGGCCCCGTGAGTATGGGGCTCTTCCACAAAATACCCCGTGCGGCCCCGCACGTACAGTGTGATTGAAACTTTGTGGCCCTTGCGCAGAAGTCGGTTTTCGGCCTGGGCGAGTCTGTTTTGAAGAAGTGGTTCTAACGGCGAGCCACACTCAAGGGGCCAAAGAGCTGCAGGTAGCTCAGGAGCCGCGGTTTGCCGACCACTGGGTTAGGCGGTTATCGATGTGTAAAACACCTGCTGAGAACAGAATTTGAGTCAGGCACTGTGCTGACCCCGGACTCTGACATAAAGATGGTCCTTGCCCGCCCTCAGACCTCACGTCTAGTGCGGGAGCCAGGCCCAGAAACGGTGATGGCCGTAGGGAGCCTGAGGAAGCTCACGGCTCGCCTAAACAGAAGTGGCAAATCCAGAACTTATGCTGCAGTCTCTCCGGCCCCGAATTCTAAGCCGAGGAGTGGAGAGGCTGACTTAGCTCTCTTTGAAGAGACAGGCAGCCTCCAGGGAGAGGTAGCATTGCAGTCCAGCCTTGAGTCCCTGGTGGCGCTTGGAGAGGTGGACTTTACTGGGGGTACAATGACCCAGACAGAGGGGCACACAAGCGGAGACTGGGAGCAGGAAGGAATGTGCATGTATGGGGAGGGTGGGCCAGCCCACTGTGAGTGGAGCCTGGCTGTGCGCCTCTGATGTCCCTTACCCATCCCTCCATCACCATCTGAATGGTCCCTTCTCCTGGCCAGATGATCCCAATTTCTGTTGGGACACCCTGGTTTCTGCTTCCTGAAAAGGCCTATGGATGTTTCAAACGCAGAAAAGATTTCAGACGTTTGAGGACAGCGTCCCATCCGCCCCTGCCTGCACCCCCAAGCGCCTCACCTCAGCTTTAGGCTTTATTTCAGAATCTTTGCTCCAGCCCATTTAATTAAGTCCCTTCCTCCCCAACTACTCGTTCCCCTCTCTCATGTCATGGATTTACTGAGAGCCTGCAGTGTGCTGGGCACTGTCCTCGGTGCCACGGATGCAGACAAATATTTGCTGTGGAAGAGCTTCACAGGCTGATGTGGACAGCAGTTGGCTGCAGACATAATTTGCTGGAAGTATTTGTAATGTAGAGACCGCCTCCCTCATGGCAGTGATCAGAGCAAAGCCTCATAAAGGAGACAGCTACGCTTCACTCTGATGTCAGCCCAGGGGCCTGGCAGGCAGATGGGGTGGCCTTCAAACCCAGAGGACAGAGGCCTGGACAGCACTGCCATCTGAGGGACCTGAGCAGAGAGAGATATGGGGAAGAGCAAGACATGAGCTCCTGAGGTGGAGAGGAGGCTGGTTCTGGGCCTTAAGGAGGGTTTGGGTTGTGACTTCATTTGAAGGGTAATGCCTGAGCAATGGGGGACATAGTCCTGTGGAGATCCCTTTGGCAGCCATTGAGGGATGGATGGAGAGAACCAGACAGAGAACTGAACTGGATGCATTCTCCTGCCCCACACCTTCCTCTCATCGGAGGCGATGGAAACTTAGAGGAAGGATGCAGTCTTACCACAGATGACCTCCTCTTGGCCATGTCTTCTGCCTGTCACTGAATGTCAGAGCTGGAGGAAACCTCCGGTGCCCGGTCAGCCATGCCATTTAGGGGAAACGGAAATACTTCTTCCTGCTCTAAGGAAGATCAGACACTTCACTGAAGTTTGTTTGCGTCTTCGAAATTTCCCCTGAGATCTCACACAAGAGGAAAAGCTTTGGCGTCTGTTTCTGAAACTTTGGAACTGTTGGTTCATTGTTGTCATTCTTTTATTCATTTACCTAACATTCAGAGAGCACCTGCTTGGTGCCAGGTGCTGGGGGACAGAGGCAAGAGTCTGACTGAGGCCCAGCCCTTGAGTAAGTAGCGCACTACCAGGAGATGCTGTCAGAAGAGTTAGATGTTGTCAGTCCTCCACTCTGCCAGCTTCTGAATCTGCCGGCCACTCACCTGGGAATGTACCAGTCAAGCATCACAGAGCCCGGAGTGGGCTCTGCACTTTCTCTACAGAAGAGCCAAGACTTTCTGCTCCCAGCCATCTTGCATTCAGCTTAAATCATGGAGACTGCAGAGACTCTGTCATGTAGATGGAAGCTGCCAGCAACTCAGGAATGATACTCTTGTTGTGGGAAGGCCTGTCATGAGGAATTTTCATAATACAATTACCAATACCATCCCTACCACCAGCGAAAGTCTAGAATGTGGTGATTGAGCATAGAATCACAACCAGATTGGTCTTTAGTATGTAAAGAGCTCTGTACCGGGTTGTCCACATGTTTAGGGTCAGAGGAGTTTTGGCCATGAAATTCATCTGTTGCTACAGTTATATGCACTGTGCACATCCAGGGGGATCTGCTGTGGTAACAGTTAAATACGATCCCAGTCAACTCCTGAAATGTCTGTCTGGGGTGAATTTCCAGGTTGCTCAACTCTCCGTTGGCCCTCGGAGTTGCTCTCCTGCAAGTTAACCAAATCATTCAGCCTTATTTACTCATTTTCATCCTGTTTCTCTGCCCTTTGGTAATCAAGACACAATAGGTGATTTAAAAAGCAGTCCATCATTTTTACAAGCTAATGGAGTAAAGCATATCCCCCATAGAAACCACCATCATTTATCTAGCTTTCTTTCCCTGTTAATCTGCACATAATTTGTGTTGATTGCATTAAAATAAAAATCAGGGTAGCTGCTGGATCAGGCAATCAGGGGCCTAATCTGTATTGTGTTTTAATTTCTTGGTTGAAATGCTCCTGTTTAGATACTAGGTCTTGGGGAGGGGGTGGCCTTTGCATTTCTGCTTTTCCCTTAACCTCTGTTCGTCTTCTGTGGTCCATTCCACTGTAGGCTGGAGAAATGGGGTTTGGACAAATCTTCATATTGCAGTAGGTGCACCCCTCTCCTCTTTCCTGTGCAGGAAACCGAGTCCCCTGCATGTCCATTAGACAGAGAAACCAGGAGGAGTGCTTTTCATTCATACTTAGAGACTAGTCCATTCTCATCTTCCAGCTTTCCAACTTTTTGCTTGTGACATTTGTACCTCATATTAGTTTCAAGCCTGGGTTTAAGTGTAGTCCAATGGACAAAAATGACCCATATATACAGAGATATATTTTGTGCCACTATGTACTGATAGATGCATAGTTAAAAATATTTGCATTTTATTTTCCTTGGAGTTCTAGACAGATCTCTTTTCTTAACTGCCTAGGTCCTGCCATTGACTTGGAAAAAGTAAAGTCAGAATGTCTCGAGCCCGAGCCGGAGTTACGGAGCACTTTCAGTGAGGAAGCAAATACGTCGTCCTATTACCCCGCTCCTGCACCTGTCATGGACAAGTATATCCTAGACAATGGCAAGGTAGTGTGCCAAGCTCAATACCGCTTCCCTGCAAGTGTCTGTCAGTCAGAGTAAAGATGGAGCGGGTGCGGGGCTTCCCGAGCACAGCCAGGTGGCATCCTGGCCTGTCCTTAAGGGACCTTTACTGGGACTTTTTTCTTTTTCTCATCATTTGGTTTGGTTTGGTTTGGTTTGTTGTTGTTGTTGTTTAAATATTGAGCCAAAACAGCTAAAACTAAACTGACATTTTAAAATAGCTTATTACTGAGAAAAATTTTTTAAAAGATAGTTTGAAAACTGCCCTACCCTTCCACGAAACCAGATGCATAAATTTCTACGGTGAATAAGAAGTGAACTGATTGAGATAGGTCATGAGTCAATATGCATTCACTGACCTGGGTGTCAGGGACACAGAGGTGACTGAGACTTGATTCTCGTCCCTGCGCCGCTTGCAAGCTGAACATTGGGTAGTGATCAGCCCGCAAATGACTCCTCAGCTTTTCTTTTAGACCCTTGCGGGGAGGGTCGGGGGGGATCATGAAAGAACACCTAAACACTGTTAGTAATTAAAAGCAATGGGATGGCCTTCAGAAGTCGTTCAGTCAGTCACAGGGAGATAAGGCAGCAGGGCAGGAAGAAACCTGGTTCAATGCCCAAGTGAACTCACCTTGGAAGAGGTACAGTGGCGCCCTTTATCCAGGCACCAAACGCCTCCGTTCCAGTGCTGTCTTTTCTGCCACCATCGTATGTGTTGCAGACATCCTCTCCCTTCTTCCCAGAGAAGCATCTGTGTTGGTTTTCCTTGCCTCAGGCTTCAAAGGTCTCTGTTTACCCAGTTCTGTTCCCCCCTGTGGGCTGAAGAGAAAGAAAAGGTTGCATTTGGGTTTATCCAGAGGTATCCCTGCAGCTGGCCAGACTGAGCCAAGGCAAATACAGTCAAGCTGAGGAAAGAAAGCTGTGGGCTTTAGAGCTCTCTTGGATGTGGTGCCATCCCACCGGGCGCTTCCTTCCCGCAGAAGCGGAGTTGATGGGCCAGGCCATTGGCCCATTCTGCATCTCCTTGTTTCAGCCACAGCAGGGGTGAGGTGGCAGCAGGAAGCCTGGAGCCTGACTTCTAAGCCTCTTCTCTCTCTCTCTCTCTGTCCTACCTCTGTGACCCAGGCAGGTCCTTCCCTCTCTAAGGCCTCAGCTCCCATGTCTGGGAAAGTGGATGTGGTCCATACTCTCTAGGACTTGGTGACTCAGACAGTATGTCTGAGCTTGGTGAGCCCTTCCCCATTGAAATAAAGGAAAGAAAGGACTGTTCTTTCTTTCCTGACTTCCTTTCAGTCATGATCACATTGTGGAATGACTAAGGACTTCTTCTTAAAGTAGCTTCTCAGAGAGATCCTGTGTGTCTTGCTTTGAAAGCTGGTGGACAGCTTCTGAGGATGGCAGGGGCTTCTTTTGCAAAGTTATCACTTTTCCTCAAAAAAAAAAAAAAATGGGTCTCTTAAACCTCAATTTTTTCACACATGACTTGCACAACATTTCTTGAAAATGCCGATTTTGTTTTTTCTTTGGTTGGCGCCAACGTGTTACTAACCTGGCTTTTGTTTGCAACTAGTCTGTGGTCAGGCAGAGAAATGGATGAAGGGAGAGAAAGAAGCGACATACTGGAAATGGGTGGCAGCTCCCCAGAGCAGCACCCACACCCCAGAAGGAGCCCTCATTGTTCTTGACTTGGCTGTCATTTCTGATCCCTCCGTCTTTTCCCAAAGGCCTTAATCTCTGCAAAGCCTAGAACATTACAATGGGATCTGTTTCCTAGTAGGAAACTACTGTTGTCCTACAAAACAGTCCACCAAGACATTTTTTATCAAGTCCCATCCTACCAGATGTCCTGTTTTGAACAGCCTCCCTTGACCAATAGCCACCTGTGGCTTATATGATGGTGCTTGCCACAAAAGTTACTGTCTGATTTTAATAAAGTGTGTTGCTTTTTTTTCTAAATATTTTATTTCAAAAACTCATCGAATCATAAAGCTACAAAGACCATTCACATTTAAACAGTCTAATGTATACATGATACTCACGGGGAAATACACCAAGAGTCCCGTCTACAATAGTACAACAGGTTAGAGGCAAGAAG
The DNA here is from genome assembly GCA_027563665.1 of Antrozous pallidus. Taxonomy (NCBI): domain Eukaryota; kingdom Metazoa; phylum Chordata; class Mammalia; order Chiroptera; family Vespertilionidae; genus Antrozous; species Antrozous pallidus. The sequence goes on along the minus strand of CM050508.1, from coordinate 175,856,783 downwards.
CCAGGTCTCCTGGTTCCAGGCCAGTGCTCCTTCCAGTCTATTCTGCTGCATCCCTGAAAGTGGGGCATTGCTCTAGGTGACCCTGAGCTTTGCTGACCTCAGAGCCCTTGTTCCGATGCCCAGCAGATACCTGTGATGGTCTTACTTACATTTTTTTTTTTCTGTGTATGAGTGAATGTCACAGGACAGATTTCCTTTTCCAAGAAACAGCAACTCATCAGAACTGAAAGCCAGTGCCCTGAAAACATATTAAACATGCCATCATTTTCTTATTATGTGTTCAGACTAGTCCTGATCGCTTTGCAGGGGACGAAGATGCAGAGCCTCGACCCCTCCCCATATATGCACTGTGAAGAGCTAATTCAAGTAGTGAGGGCTCTCGCTAGGCTAGAAATCCAGAGGGAGTAGAACATAGCTCTGGGGTAGAATTTAGCCCCAGAGTAGTTGGAAGTGTTTTCTGTATTTAGACTGGGGCTTGAAAGATTAGCAGGTTTAAGAAGACAATCCCTTCCTTCATTCCAGGACAGGGGAAAGGCGTGAGTGGAGATGTGAGTGGGGAAAGAAGGCAAAGGAAGTAAGTTACTGGCTGTGTGCTGTCCTGAAGGTTTTTTGTTGTTGTTGTTGTTATTTGTTTGTTTGTTTTTTTACTTATTTTTTATGCATTTAATTCTCAAAACACCCTGCGGACTAGGTGGTGGTCTGCCTGTTGTACAGCTGAGAAAAGGGAGGCTCAGAGAGGTCAAGTGATTTGCCCAGGCTACTCAGCTGTTAGGTAGAAGAGTCAGGATCCACACCAGGGGACAGAGGGTCCAGGCCCGTGCTCTCGGGGTACTCATGGCAGCAGGAGGAAAAGAAGTGCTCGGGAGGTTCCTAGAGTGGTGGCCAGAGCAGGGAGATGCTAGGAAACAGGGTCCTAGAGGCCTCCGGAGCCTGCAGAGGAGGTCAGATTGGATGGGACAACGAACGGGAGCCATCGGAGACTCCAGGGAGGTGACATGAACGTCAACTTTGAGAGAGAGTGTGGAATTCATCTAGTCAAAGAAGGAAAGCCGTGTTTTAGGGAAGTCAGTCTGGCAGGTTACAGGGTGGGTGGAGGCAGCGGGGCCTGGAGGCCAGCAGGCCAGCCTGCGGCTTTTCCCAGGTTCCCTGTGCAGTGGGGCTGCCAGGGACAGACCGGCAGGTGCAGAGGAAGGACGGCTAAGTGAACGTTGATGGACCTGCTGCTTCCACCATGACACTAGCTGCAGCAGGAAGGTGGCTTTGGGGTCATACAGATTTGGATTTGAATCTTTATTCTAAATGTTATTGATAATATGTCTTAGGAAAAGCAGTTTAGTCCTCTGCGTCTCTCTTCATGCCTGTGAAATGGGAACAATTTCTACCTGTTCTCATCCCTTAAGGTCAATATGAGGATAACTAAGTTGAAGGTACGATACCTGGTTCATTATAGGTGCTCAAAAATATCCGTGCCCCTTTCTTTGGTAGAATTTTGCTAAAGTGACTGTCATCTCTCTTTTAACAATAAGTGAGCCCCGGGATAGAAAAGAGCAGAGACCTGTGAAAACTGAAGTTATCTTCCGTCTCTGTGGTTTTCCAAGTCTGAATCTGTCCAGATTCCTTGTTTTCCTCCAATCTCTGGGAGCTTGTGTGGGTAGCTCCAGAGTGTCATCAGGGAAGGTGAATAGGGTCCAGCAGGGAGCAGCAGGGCACATGTCCCTAGTATGCCTGCCCTGGCACAGACTGCCTGCCCACAGTGCAGACTGCAGAGAACAGTTCAGACTTGACCTTGGGCTAGTGTTGCCCGCCAGCCCCGGGGCAGCACACATACTCCAGGCTCGCTTACCTCCTTGAGCCCTGGGAACAGGTGTGGGGGGGAGGGGGGGGCACTGAAGTTTGCAGCCCAGGGAGGCAGGTGGATCTGGTTGTCTGAAGTCATGCCTGCAGAGGTCTGGAGGATCTTTCTGAGCAAAAGGAAGTGACATCAGCTGTGGCAGGTGGATTATTTGCTTACTGACAGCCACGAATGGGCTGTGTTGCTTTTTCTCAGTGGAGGTAAAACCTCGGTAATGGGTGGAGGAGGAGTGCTGTTGGCTGACCCATCTGCCACTGTGCAGTGCTCACCTTCCTTTCCAAGCCAAGCCTCAGCAGAAAGACCTTTAATCATCTCTGACCAGTGGGGGTGTGTGCTGTCTGTCAGACCAGGACTTCTCCTGAGACATCTCCTGACCATGCCACGGTGGCGACCTGCAGGTCTTTCCGGAGACAGGGACCTTTGGCAGAGCCTTTTCATTCCCCTTAGAAAGTTTGGCTTATTAGCAGCTGTCTCCCTCCCTCCCCCAGAGGCCTCTTCACCCTCCACAGACGCAGCAGAAACATGACATAAATGGCCACATCGGAGTCAAACTCCATTTTTTGATGGTTAATGTTAACAAATGTTTTCTGGCCACATCGGAGTCAAACTCCATTTTTTGATGGTTAATGTTAACAAATGTTTTCTGAGTTGTTAAAAGAGACAGGAAGGAGAAAAAGTTTCTAAGCTTGCAGCTCACTGACTGTGCTGAAACTCTCGGAGCACTCCTGTACAGGGAGCGTGCTGTTGTGTTCTGTGCTCTGTGCCATCAGAATCGGACGCCGGGGTGGTGTCTAATGTAAAATCCTAGGTGTTCTGAGCCAGAGGAGTGCAAAGATAAATCCAGCTCTAGCTGGTTTGGCTCAGTGGATAGAGCACCAGCCTGACGGACTGAAGGGTCCCAGGCTCGATTCAGGTCAAGGGCACATGCCCAAGTTGCAGGCTCCATCCCCAGGAGGCAGCCAATAAATGACTCTCTCTCTCTCATCTTTAATGTTTCTCTCTCTCTCCCTGTCACTTTCTCTCTGAAATCATTAAGAATTTTAAAATATATATTAAATAAAAAGATGAATACAACTTTTCCAGTTCGAGTTCAGGGAAACTGGAGCTAGAGACGGGGAAGGACCTGCACAGACACACTGTCTGATCAGTGGCAGAGCCTAGGTGCTGCCCCCACCCAGCTGTACACTAGGTTCACCTGGGGAGCCTTCGGCCATCCTGGTGCCGAGGCTCCTCTCAGACAAGATGATGCAGAGTCTCTGAGCGTGGTGTCTTGACACCGGCCTTTTTTATGGCTCGCCAGGTGGCCCGTGTGCTACCATGTAGAGGGCCTCTGTGCTAGGAGGATGTGTGTCCCGGGGTGTTTACCTTAGAAGGAGAGGCATCTCTCTAACATGTCGCAGAGAAAGGACTTGCCCAGGTGTGACCCGGAAGCCTGGTCAGGCTCTGAGTGGCCTGTGCTAACGTGATCTGGTTGAGAACTCCAGGTCTGCATCTGCCTAGTTGAGAGACTTTGGGCCCATTGCTTCCCCTTCCTTAACCTGGTTTTCCCATCTGCAATGAAAATAGTGGCCCAGCACTTCCTCCCAGGGGTGCCAAGAAAAACTGAGATAGTGGATGTGAAGTGCAGGAGTAAGGCCTGGTATCCAGGAAGCGAGGACCACATTTCCCTTAAAGAAAGCTAATGTAGCATTTACGGAACAAGCCCCTTAGCGTTGTACAGGAATGTCTTTTAAAGGACAAGGAAGCTTCCAGATGCCATGCTGTCCGACTGAGCAGGTGCTTGTGTTCCTGTCCCTTCCAGGTCCATCTGGGAAGCGGGATCTGGGTTGACGAGGAGAAATGGCACCAGCTACAAGTAACCCAGGGAGACTCCAAGTACACGAAGAACTTGGCAGTCATGATCTGGGGAACAGATGTTCTGAAGAATAGAAGCGTCACAGGAGTTGCCACAAAAAAAAAGAAAGATGCCATCCCTAAGCCGCCCCTCTCTCCTCACAAACTAAGCATCGTCCGAGGTAGGTCACTGCAGAGAAAAGCGAGGGGGCGGGGGGATGGAGGGGGACTGTCCTGTCCTCTGCTAAGGTGGACCAAGCATGGCTCAGATCAGCACACACCGGGGCTCCCATGACAGGTCCAGGCTGGGCTCTGGGACCCAGGAGTAGACGTGCACCTAGTCTCAGAAGAGCTCCCTTTAACAGGAAATGAGGCTGTAGACACACACTGCATGGGCTGGCATGGGAGAGGGCAGGCCATGTGTCAGGGAGTTCGTTCTTGTGGGGAAGAGGCCCAGCCGGAAGTCAGGGAAGGATTTCTGGGGAAGGGTCACTGCATTGGGCCCTAAAGGGTCCGTCAGACATGGAGATGCAAATGTGTAAAGAGAGATACTACTGGAAGCAGAAGCATCTGGAACAAAGGCTAGAGATGGAAAGGGAGCGCTGCTGTGTGCAGAGCAGAGGTCAAGGCCGGGCACAGTCTGTGCAGCCTTGCATTGTGCCCAGAGCAGTTAATGACACGCAGACGCATGAGGCGCATGAGGGGCACTCGATCCAGCTTCTTTCTGGTGTTTGGGTGGGGTTGGAGGCCAGCAAAAAGACAGTGTCATTGGTCTCCCTAAAAATACAGCTATACCCTGGACACTTTGATGTCCTTCGGTCTCCTCCCTGCCTCCCCCCCCATCTTCCTTCTTTCCTGGCCTCTCCTGCCCTCTCACTAAACTCTTATTCCTGGCCAGGCCCTCTGCTGGGCATTGAGGACACAAGGAGGGATAAGCACAGTCTCATCTGTAAGGACTCACAGTCTCTCAGGGAAGAGGAACACAAGAACAGCCAGTTACTGCACAGATAACACAACTCGCAGAGACCAGCGAGTCTCCCAGCGGAGAGTGCAGGAAGCAGAGTATCTCGCTGATTATCTTAGCACCTACTGTTTCAGGTTCTGAGGGTTTCTTAACAGTTCTATTTTTAAAAATACTTTTAAGGCACTAACTCATTTAATCCTCCTAACGCTTCTACTGTTGCCTGCTCTCAGTACCAGTTTCACAGCTGAGGACGCTGAGGCGCAGCTGCTAAATAACTTGTCCCAATCACAGAGCTGGCCATGTGGAACCAGGAGTCCAGGCGGTAGGTTGGCTCAGAAGCTGAGTTTTCTGACCCCTGGTCTCCACGAGCCCGGAGCTGGGCACGTTGAAGAAAATAGCACCCAATCAACCCCCACGTACACACTGAGCAGGCCCCGTGGCAGGTTGGGGCCGCTGGCAGCTGTGTCTGTGAACAGGTCAGGTAATTTCAGGTGCTGATGAGGCTGTGAAGTGTGATGAGGCAGGTGGCATGGTAGGAAGGAGAGGGCTGTGGGGCTGGTGGCAGGAAACCTGTTTGAGGAGGCGAATGTGAGCTGGGAACAGGATGTGCAGGGGGCAGCCCGGCGAAGGTCTGAGGGGTGCTGAACAGGCAGAATAAAGAGCAGGCACAAGGGCCAGCGTGCTGAAGGGGTGAAGAAGCCTCGGCGGCCATGGAGTCATGAGTGAGAGGAGAAGGGAGGTCAGGAAGGTGCGCCAGAGCGGTCTTGAGGCCGTGAAGACCGCAGTGAGCAGGCTGGACTTACCACTTACAGGAGGAAGGCAGTGAGGGCCTCACATGTGGAGTAACCAATAGGACATTGGTTAGGAGGCTGGTGCAGTGGTCTCGGGAGAGGTGATGGTAGCATGGAGTCAGGTTAGCACTGAGAGGAGAAGAATGGCCAGATTTGGGTGTCTTTTGGAGGTCAGGAGGCAGGACACAGACATGGGTGACCAGCCTGAGGTCATAGCCGTAAGGTTTCAGCGCCTGGATTCTAAGCCACCCCCCTACACCCTGGCCTGGGGCTTGCACTGTATAGTATGCTGCCCGCCTTGCCTGTCTGACTCAGGGTGAATTGATTTAGGCAGCCACTTCTATTTAAACCAGTGGTTCTCAACCTTTCTAGTGCCTCGACCCTTTAATACAGTTCCTCATGTTGTGGTGACCCCCAACCATGAAATTATTTTCACTGCTACTTCATAACTGTAATTTTGCTACTGTTATGAATCGTAATGTAAATATCTGTGTTTTTCCTACGACTTTAGGCTCTACAGCAGTGGTTCTCAACCTGTGGGTCGCGACTGTAGGGCCTAAGACCATCAGAAAACACAGATATTTACATTATGATTCATAACAGTAGCAAAATTACAGTCATGAAGTAGCAGTGAAAATAATTTTATGGTTGGGGGTCACCATAACGTGAGGAACTGTATTAAAGGGTCGCAGCATTAGAAAGGTTGAGAACCACTGATTTAGACAATCAGAGGTAACTTTTAGTCGGCCCGCTGTCTGAAATGGTGGAGCTTAATTTGGGAAGTCACCCTAAGATACAGGCCTTCCTGGGGAGGCAGCCCTGGCCCACCTGATAGGTGGCAGACCTCTGTTTCCCTTCTTCATGTTGAAATGTGACTCAGCAGGTCCCCGGTACCTTCAGATGACTGACTGCCTCACTATCACCACGGGGTATGAAGTCGCCTGCTATGTGTCTGAACACACGGGCTTCATCTCCAGTTCCTCATACCTTTGGTAGGGCCTGCACACAGTAGGAGCACAGGAAAGGAGGGCTGACCAAGTGAAACTTTGGTGTGATTGCTTGTGAATCACTTTCCCCCCCATGCCTGTTTCCTCAGCTGAAACCCTGCCTCTTAGGACAGTTAAGAGGACTGTTTAGGATTAGGTTTGGAAATGGTTATGTTTGAGGTGTGAGAAGTTATTAACCTTTGCTGACAAGTGAGCTATCTCTGTGTGGAAGTTCATGGTTGTTCAGTGCTTTTCAACTGTGGGGCTCTCCCCTGTTGGCTCCCTGTGCAATGTGATTGGAAATAGGAATTGGGGGCAGGGGTCAGAAGCCTGGTGTTGAGCCCCAGCTCTGCTTTGGCTTAGATTGGAGCTTACCCTGGTTCATAGCATTTACTTTTGCTCCCCCAAGCTTAGTGCAGCGTGGGTACCAAGTAGATGCTTGGTGTCTGCATCTGTAAAATCAGAATCACATCCTTGTCCCACCTTCCCAATGGGCCAAATAGACATCTTCACTGTGCTTTAAACCCTATTCAGATGATGTTCTGTGCCACACCTGCAGGCTTACCTGGAGCCCCCATTCTCTTGCCTCTTGTCCGCATCCCGCATCCCGAAAGAAGAGTTTCCTTCTCTTACTTATGGCTGGGCATTCTTTTCATCTGTACCCTTGCCCACCTGCCTTCCTGAGTTCCTGTTTCTTCAATTATATTCTTGTTCTACTGGTTTCTTCCCAGCATGATTTAAATATACTTTGATCACTTATTTACAAAACAAAACACTCCCCAGAGGCCACCACATCACCCAGCTGCCACCACATTGCTCTTCCTTTTCTTGCAAGAGGAACCCACACTCACTGCCTGTGTTCACTTGTGACTCCCCTGCCATGGGGCCTCCACACCCAGCCATCTACTTAATCTGCCCTTGCCAACTTTCCCAGTGACTTCTGCTTACTAAGATAGGGCACATCTCTTACCTCCTCTCAGCATTGCGGGACATGACCACCCGTCCTTGACTGAGAAACCCGGCCTGCACAGTCAGGTCCATTCCTGCCTGTCTGCTTCTCATCCACCAGTGGGCTCCTCCTCTGCTGCCCTCTCCTCTGTCTCCAACCCTCTTCTCACTCAGTCCACAAAGCTTTCCCCAGCCCAGCTCACGGCCCATTGTTCCCACTGCCCTCAGTGAGCCCATGGTCCTGGGGTGAAACCCCAGGCTCCTCATTCTGGCCGATGCCTGCCGGCACCTGCAACCTCGTCTCTCGCCACTTCCCATTTCCTCCTGTGCATGCACCTTGCAGGCCTTCTTCCATTGCCTTCCTGATCCCACTGCCAGGGGGGACCTTCTCCCATCTCCTTGTCCTGCCTCCTCATTGTCCTTCAGGGAGCCCTTCCCCAGCTGTGCGGCCTAGTGCAGCCTTTCCTTGCTGTCTTATCAGCCTAAAGTGTCTGCTTAGCATTTCCTTCTTGTTTATTTACTTGAAATTGTCCTTCTCCTCCACACCCATTAAAACAAGCTTTATGGCAGAGTATTGAGGGCTAGCATCTATTAAGTGCTCAATAACCATTTGTTGAGTCAATGAAGGATGACTCCTACATCTGTATCTAACCTCCGTCCATACTTCTGAGTTCCTCACCCACCCAACCAGGTGCCCATGGGCCATATCCTCATGGGTGTCCTGTGGCCTTGCCAAAGCTGCCCACTCACACTGCTCTCTCCCCCGGCTTTCCCCAAAGCGTCTGCCCTCTGCGTGCTCCGTCTTGGTGAGTGGCACCACCAACCAGGGACCCTGAGATGCCTTATCTTCGAGCCCTCCACATGCCCCACTCCCTTTCTGTTCTGCCCCCAGTACCTCTTACTCTCTCCTCTCCATCCCACAGCCCCCTCATTGTCCCATCACACCACTTCCCCCTGCACTACTCCGGCAGCTTCCGCACCCTTCTCTCCATTGTGTAGTTGTGTTTCATATTTTGGAAACAAAAACATGATCTTGTTACCATCACCTGTCATAGCCATTATTAAAGGGTAAGCTGCTTAATGTGTCCTAGCAGCACCATCATAATGTGGCCACTGGCTGTAGCTGCAGCCTTATTTCTCAGCAGTGTTCCCTCGAACTCTTAAGTTCTTGCCATATGAACTACCGCATTCCCTGAACAAGCCTATTCTCTCTCACGTTAGGGAATGTTCAGATGCTTTCCCAGGGCCTAGGACACAGGTCATACTCCCTACCCTAAACCCATGCGGTTCTGCCCGGCTCTCTGCTACTCACCACCCAGGTCTGCTTGAGAGAACCTTCCTTCAGAAAGCCTCTTAGTCCAGAGTGCCCTGTGCCTACCTTTCTTCTCTTCTGACTGTGTCTTTGCCTCCTGAGAGCCTGGCCCAGCAACCCCTTTGAGCCGAAAAGTGCTTGCTTGGCATGCCATTGGAAGGAAATTGGCCGAGACCGGTTTGGCTCAGTGGATAGAGCATCGGCCTTTGGACTGAAGGGTCCCGGGTTCGATTCCGGCAAGGGCATGTACCTTGGCTGCGGGCACATCCCCAGTAGGGGGCGTGCAAGAGGCAGCTGATCGATGTCTCTCTCTCATCGATGTTTCTGACTTTGTATCCCTCTTCCTTCCGCTCTGTAAAAAATCAATAAAATATATTAAAAAAAAAAAAAAAAGGAAATTGACTCGCCCAAGGCCTTCACTGGCCAGACCAGAGCTGAGCAGACCGAGCTGGCAGGCGTGCCTTGCCCCCAATACCTGTCTTACTAAAGACATTGCTGATTGATTGATTTGCTGCAGCTAGTTAGGTCTGAGGGCTCTCTCCCATCCCACCACACACTCACCATTTGGGGCCTAATTGTTTGAGCTTTCCCAGATTGCATTTGACTGGCTTTCCCCATGCAAGTTGTCTGCTGGATTGAGACTGTATTTATTTTGTATGATTTTATCACATTCAGCCCTGTGTGCGGTATAAAAATGACAAAAGCTTGGGCGCTCACAGGGTTGATGGGAATTGTCTCTTCTCTGGTCTTAGAACCATTTCTTCCAGGAGAGCAGGGAGTGGCGTGGACGTTGACCCTGCTTTAGAAAGATGAAAGCAGGCGGGCAGGACATGCTCCGGAATGACAGTGCAACCTTATGGAGGTCAAGTGACCTTCTGCAGAGTGGCGGGGTTTTCCCGAGGAGCCCAGCACTAGGTTCTGGTTAATTTTTATAACTTTCTTAATAGGACATATTAGCACCGTTATAAACCTTGTTCATTAGGCAATAACCTCAAACGCTCCCTCGCAGAGGGAGATGCTCCTGGCAACAGCAGATGATTAATATCTGGAGCCTCAGGAAAGCCTTTCCTCACTCCGAGGGGCCATTCAGCACTCTCACCCCTGGGACATGATGATTGGAATTCTGTGGAGGGCCCTCTGAAGCCTCCCTCCATCTGCACCTCCTTCTCCTGCATCTTCTGCAGCTCCCACTGGGGGCTCTGAGGACCCTCCCCACCTGCTCTCTATCCTCTGCTCCTCTGCCTCTTTATCGCCTTCGAACCTTCTGGAGGAATGTCCCTGGGTTATGTGGTCTGACACATGCTGTTCTCCTAGGTAGCAAAATAGACCAGAGAGGTTCCCAGTAGAGGTTGCACAGAGCCAAACACCTGAACTTCAGAACCATCCTCAGCACAGGTGTCTCCCTCATTTGCTTCAGGTGCGAGCACAGTCACTGCTTCCTTCTGGCCCGAGCCTGGAAAGGGGATGCCCACATGTTCTGTTCTGTAGGAGGACAGTGTGGTTGCAGTTTTATTACTGTGATCAGTGCTTTGACAGAGAAAGACCCAGGTGAGGGTGGGAGCACAGAGGTTGCAGGTGGAGTGGAGTCTCCTAAATCAAACTGGTAAGTTCCAAGAAGGCTGAATCGGGAAGAATGCGTAGGATTTAGGCAGGTGGAGGCCAGGGTCGGGGTAATCTTGGAAGAGAAGAATGAAGACACTGATCTGTGGGACAGCCTGGAGTGAAGAGGCAATTCAGGTGGATAATAGCAGAGGTAGGATCGGGGACAGACAGGGCCCCTACCTTCTAGTCTGGGTCCCGATGGAAAGGCCAACCCAAGAGGAAGTGGAGATTAGTTGGGTTTGGGAGTGGTAGGAAGTAGAGGAGGTCCATGAAAAGAATTTAAAGTCTGCTCTGTGCAAAACCCTTCTCGGCGGGATGGGAGGGTGCCCCAGAGAGAGGACGCCCACAGCACGTGCACCTGCAGCAGGATGACACCAGGAGGCAGGCTGGCCGCATGCCTGTAAGGGCTGGGGGGTTGGGAGGGGGCAGCAGTGGATTCTGCCCATCCTTCCTGCCTTCCTCCAGGCCTCAGGCCTCTCGCCTGCACGTTCGGCCTAGCACAGGGCAGCCTCTGTGCTCCCTCCCAGCCTTGACATTCTGCATCTCTAAGGATAACCTGCTGTGGGCTGGCCTGGCACACAGATCTTGTGTATCCTCCATGGCCATTCCTTCAGATTGGGTGGTCATTGCTGGTCTGTAGGTGAGGAGAAGCTTGGGCTCAAGGAAGTTAAAAGTCTAGCCCACAATGTCATCCTAATGGTACAGTCTCCAGCCCTCTTATGTCCAGAATTTTTATGTATCCCCGGTTTTGCTAGAGAAACATTAATTCATTAATAGATAAGTACCCAATCTTCCCTGTGCTGAGCACTATGCTAGGTGCTGGGAATGAACAGTCGTATATGCATAAAATAATTGTAACAGCCTCACATCGGTGCAGTGTTCCTTACAGTTTGAAGAAGGCTTTCGAAAAAGTTTATCTCAGATGCCTCAAGGCAGCTTTAAAAAGAGACCCTTGGTTTGTGGTCCTTGTTTTCGAGAGGAGGATCTGGCTAATGATTGGCACCATGTCCCCAGGCTGGAAGTTGGGCCCTTCCTTCATCTCAGCAAATGGCAGACACAGAAAGTGGCTGTGCTCAGCCTCATTGTCAATCACACAGTGAGACACCATTTCACACCTGCCGTGTTATGAAAACCTTAACAACTGACCACGTCCGGTGGAAAGCATGGGCCCACCAGTCCCCGCACACACTGCTGGGAGTGCCCCTCAGCAGGGCTGCTTGGGCATCGCCTAGTGAAGCTGACTGTGCACACACCCTGACACGGCAGCCCCTCTCGCGGGCCATCCTGGAGACCCTCCAGCACAGGTGCCCGAGACAGTGCCTGGGTGTTTCCAGTCACAAAATCCTGGAAACCATCCAGGTACCCACAGGCCGTGAACTGCGGCGCAGGCTATGGAATAGTCACACAGTAGGGCACCACTCTCTAAGGGAAACGGGTGACTTGCAGCTTTCACTTCAACGCCAGTCAATTTCAAATCTTTAATATTGAGGGGGAAAAAGGAAGTCAGATTCTAGAGAGTATGGGCACACTTATAATGAGTAAAAAAAAAAAAAACTGGGCAAAGGAATCGATACCTTATTTAAGGATGTACGCGTATGTGTTGACACTAAAAGGAAAAGAAAAGAAGGAGGCTAGTTACCTCTAGTGAGGATGGGAGAGGGCAGGGAAGGGGGGACATTGGGGGCTTCAGAGGGAAGCGCGGGAGCAGGCACGCAGGTGTTTTATCATTTTTTAAAGGTTACATTAACTATAGATGGGTTTTGTATGAAAATTTGAAGATGTCACTGTGCCAGGTAGTGAGTTGGTATTTAGGAAATTCAGGAATCATATCTCCCTCCCTCCCTCAAAGATTTGCCTCGAGTTCACCATTAATCCTTGACCTTCCTGTTTCTTTCCCCTGTCCAGAGTGTTTATACGACAGAATAGCACAAGAGACTGTGGACGAAACAGAAATTGCACAGAGACTCTCCAAAGTCAACAAGTACATCTGTGAGAAGATCATGGATATCAATAAATCCTGTAAAAACGAAGAGCGAAGGGAAGCAAAATACAATTTGCAATAAACTTTGGATTTTTTATAAAGCCTTCTCGTTTTCCTTGCGCGGCGTGTGATTTGCGGGCCATCGCGCCGTCCAGATCAGACCCATAGCGCCGGCGGCGCGTGGCCGGGAGCCGGTGGGGTTCCGGGGTCTCGGCTTGTGCTGAACTGGAACCTCCCACTTCAGAGAAGGCAGACGGATGTGCTGAGCCTCGGGCATGCCCAGCACTGGTGTTCCGGGGATGGGAAAACGTCTTTTTGGCAGGGGATGGAGTGTCTCTGACCTGCCTGTCACTTGATCCAGAATTCAAACTGATATTTTTACCATTCGAGGACTTTTATCTCTGTTTCTCTATTTTGTTCTATAATAAAGTTCATTAATTCTTTGATGTGCAGCATCATTATCCTCATTTATTTAAGGATATTAAATGTACAGTGGAGGCGACGAGTGTTTGAGGGCGGGACACTCCGACCGGAAGGAGGGAGAATTCACAAGGGGATGTGCTGCTGACAGCTGCGAAGGGCTGTCTCAAGAGCAGATTGCTTTCTCCTGCTTCAAAGGACAGATCTGGGACCAGGCGCCTTTCTCACTTAAGGGGACCAGAGGCTTGGCTTCGGGATAATTTGAGTCGAGTCGGGGCAGTGATGTTAGATGTGGTCCAGGGTTGCCGTGGGGAAGTCGGGGGCAGGCCACCCGCTCTCAGTTTGTTTCTCTCATCTTGTATCTCAAGTGATCTCTCATGTTACATAGTTTTTATCTCATTCAGTAGCTGAGTCTCCAAGGTGCCTGGTGTGCAATCTGACAAACCACCTTTGATCTTCCTGCTGATTTGCACTTTCCGCTCTGTGATGCCTATGAAGTCAGCTTGGTACATTGAAAATGGCAAGCACCTGGGTTCCAAAACTCGCCCCCCACCCCCCGCCTCCCCCTGTGCTCTGGTTTTAACTGCACCTCTTCTGTTTTGTAAGGAGATGATATCTACCTTGCAGAGTTTCCATAAGAAACATATATATATATATATATATATATAGAGAGAGAGAGAGAGAGAGAGAGAGAGAGAGAGATCTGTGTACAAATCTGTATACCAGTAGCTCACTGCCACCCTCCAATAGCTCTCTGCCCACTCTCCTGCCCTCTTGTGGCTCCCTCCACCTCCCTTGCCTCCCCCATAGCTTGCTGCCCTGCCCCCTCCCCCTCCTGTAGCTCTCCACTGCCTGCTTGTAGCTTGCTGCCCCAACCTCCTGCTGATCAGTGATCTGGTCATTATGCAGTCGGTCATTATGCTTCACAGCGTAACAACCATTTGCATATTACATCTTTATTATATACTAGGGACCCAGTGCATGAAATTCGTGCACTGGGGGTAGGTGATCCCTCAGCCCAACCTGCCCCTTCAGTGGGGCCAATGGCTGGCTCTTCCCCGGCCGCCTCGCCGCCCCCCCCCCCAGCCCTGGCCTTAGCCCTGGTGGCGACCGCCCAGCCCCGGAGGTACCCCGCACTTGTGCCCTCTAGCACACTGCCTCGGCCCCGCCCCTCGTGCTGCTCAGCCCCGCCCCCACTCCTGATTTGCTGGTAGCATAGTGAAGGTATGGTCAAATTTGCATATTACTCTTTTATTAGATAGGATATATATATATCGCCAATAAATGTTGGCAATCATTATTTTTTCTTGAATTCTGGTTATTGGCTTTTAGGCATTGATTGAAAAACTTTGGCCTCTCATTTCTCTAATGGGTTACCCACCATTAAACAACTGGTCTGTAAGCAAAAGCTCAGGGTCCTTTACTTAAGGATATTCAGTGTAATTAGAGGTAACCAGTATCCTCTGAGGGCATTAGAAGGGAGGTGGCTGCCTCTGAGGAATTTTATTCTAGTAAATAATCCTTTATAATGTGAAATACTATATGTTTGCTAATAGGATATAGATGTGAATTTTCTTTATTGGTATTTTCCTAGCTCTCCCCAAACTAGCAATGTGATCTTGGACCAATCACTTAACTTCTCAGAGTCCTTATTGGTATAATGAGGAAACTAATGCCTATGGCACAGGCTATATGGATAATTAATAGTAATAATGGCAGCAACAATGGATACTAAATATGTACCAGAACTTTCCTAAATGTTTACCATAGGCTCCTCATTGCATGAGGTCAGTAAGGTTAGAGGCAGTCGTGTTTAATAAATTCTTGCTATTAGATGTGCTCATTTTAGTGGCATGCGGTGGCTTGGGCATGGGTAGTACAGAATGCACTGGAGACTGGAAGAGGATGTGTCATACTGGAGCTCATCCCTCCCCCATAAGCAAGGCAAAGGCACAAACACCATACAGCTGTGCACTTCTCTGCAGAGACTGAATCAGTAGAAAGTTCTTCATAGGTGCTTTTAGATGGGTGGGGGAAATAGCATGGAAATCTATGTTTAAAAATTGCTGTGACACAGGTGGAAGGTGCTCTGTAATGTATGATGCACTTACTAGGGAGAGAACAGGGTTGTGAAAGGTGTTGGGATCTGAGTTCGAATTCTGACTTTACCACTTCTTGGAGATTGCCTGACCTCTCTGGGGCTTGTTTCTTCTAAAGTGGAAATAATTATCCCTAACACAGAGCTGTCATGGGGAGGGATCCAGATGGTACCTGCAGAAAGGCTCTGTAAGTCTCTACAGGCCATGCACATGCTGTTGACCCTTACCTTGTCCGGCAGGATAAAATCAGAAGTGGGCGTGGCAAGGAAGCACCAGGAGCAGGGGATGCTGGACACGCCGCTTACTGAGAGGTTTCTGAGCATCTGCTGTGTACCTGGCGCCCAGTTACTGCTCGATGAGGGCAAGGCCATCATTCTTATACCCACACAAATGAGGAAATGGGCAGAGTTAGCATTGGAGCTGGGTCAGATCCAAGTTTGCAATATCTGCCCTTTTTACTCTTCCCCGAAAGGTGAGTGGACATTACAGTCTGTGCTGAGAATTTAGCTGTGTCATGTCAGGTACATTCAGGAGAAGCCTGGCCTAAGTAACCAGTCAATGGAAATCATTCCCATTAATTGAAGCCATTTGGAGGGACTGGGAATAGCACTAATTAGGAGGGTTCATAGTTTATTACATTTACAAAACTCAAGTGGTTTTTGTGTTAGACAAGGGTTTCCTAAATTTGCCCAATCTTACAGAATTTGCTGAGGTGCTTAAAATACAGATTCCTGGGCTCTGGTTTGGAGAGCTCCATTCTGTAAGTGGGAGACGGAGCTGGGCAACTGTATTTCAGCACAAGGGCCGCTATTGAGCAAGACGAGTCTCACAGAAGGCCTACTTTAACGAACCAACAGGAGTGATTCCGAAGTGAGACAATGTGCTCCCTCTAACGTGCCTGAGGACACCTGAAATTGAGAATAAATTCTCTCAAAGAGCTAAGGGTCTGCCTAAGCCTCGTTGAGAGCCCTCCTGCATGCCCACTGTGTGCTGTTTGGTTGGACATGATGCGGAAGGTGGCTTCTAGCCCGGGTACCCATGATTTCCCCTCACTTTCACCCTTTGATTCTTTCTCTCCATCCCTTTCTTTCGGTGCCAGTGAGCTGTGGGGGACAGGACAGTCACTACTGAGCCGGCAGGGCCTGAACCAATGAGTCTGGGCACTGTCTTCAGAAGCCCTGGCAGCAAGTCCCGTGTCTCAGATGAAACATGAGGATGTGGCTTGTTTGTATTTTCTGGCTGAGGAAAGTATGTTAGTGACTGTTATGTGCCCAAGGATTTCTTGGGCACATTTCTAAATTATGCCATTTTTGTAATTACAAAGGAAAACCACTTTATAGAAATTTTGGGGAAGTAGGGGAAACATCCCAGCTTGCATTGCTGCAAGCATTGTGCTGTGGCTCTTTCAGTCTTCCCAAGGTGTGAATGTATATTGTATGTGCCTGTGATCATAGCATACAGCAGGTTTGTGTCCTTCTCTTTCCATTTAACATGCTTTCCTGTTGCTCCGGGAAATTACCGCCACCAGTTCCCACATCTACTCAGTAGACGGACATCGAGCTACAACCAGTAAACATCTGGCCAGCTGTGTGGCTGACCTACAGGGCTCCTGTCCATGAGAAGCCACGCTGCACACTTTGGTACAGCATGTGTGGTAGAGCGAGCTTGGTTTTGGAGGTTATTGCATGAGATTCCAATTCCCAACTCCAGCACCTTCTACTTGCCTTAGAGTGACTCCCTTTATCTTTCTGAACACCATCTTCTTCATCTGCAAAACGGAGAAAATAATGTCCAATTGTGGAGGACTGAGAATGTAATTAAAGTGCCACAGTGAGAGTGGATAAATGGCCAGCAACATACATCTCTTCTCCCCTCCTCTCCTTTCTCCCTCCTTCCTCCCTTCCCTCCCCTCCCCTTTCTCTATTCCCATCCAGTCTTCACCTGAGTGTACTCCTATCTTGTGTCTGATCTGCTCTGACCTTGGTTTTCATACCTGCCTTTGGCCGTCCAGACACCTGTGCACACGGACCTCAGCCCCCACCTCTGCCACCCAGCTGGCCCATTTGCCTTCCTGGAATTTTTAGGTTGTTGATGAATATTTTTGTTTTCAGTTTTTTCCTTTAAATTTTTATCACTTTCTTAGGGTTATTTTCCCTAGATAATTCTTTGATGCACATACTGGGTGTGACCATGTTCAAATTATTTTGCCAACTTAGGTGAAACTAGTGCCTCATTATGTTTTCTTTGATTACTTTCAAGACTACACATCTCTCCAGAGTTTGCCTTACCGGAAACAAAAATTAATAGCTTAACCTGCAAGCGTCTCTAGTAGAATCCATTTCATTTTCTGTGTTTAGTTTTGTCTGGGTCAATATGTTTACCCTGGGCATATAATTTTCACTTTGATGTCTGTAAATAGATGTACCAGCAGATACTGTTATCACGTCTTTTGAAGGGATTGGTTAGTTTCTGCCAAGCAGCCTCAGAGGCTCATGGAAGCTAAGAGTCAAGAGTGAATTTATGGGTCTTGTGCCCAAGTCTCTCTCCACTAGCTTCCAGACCATGCTTGCCACCACCAGGTGTGGGAATTCATCCTCCTACCTGAGAGTCCATTACTAAGATGTTCTCTCCTGGAGCACCCTGAGACCTCTCAGATCATTCAGGTCTCTCCATTGAAGCCATGCAGAGCCCTGGGCAGAGCTGAAGGTGGCAGTCATGTCTCTGCACTGACTAATAAGTAGGTCAAATTCTGTTTTGTCGTTTCTCACATGAGGGACGCTGCACAGGAAAGAGTGGAGACCCTGGATTGATTGATTGATTTGAGAGAAGAGAGAGAGAGAGAGAGAGAGAGAGAGAGAGAGAGAGATTTGTTGCTCCACTTATTTATGCATTCATTGGTTGCTTCTTGTATGTGCCTAGACTGGGATCAAACCCACAACCTTGGTGTATCAGGATGACATTCTACCCAACTGAGCTGCCCAGCCAGGGCCAGAGGCTCGGGATTCAGACAGCTCTGTGTTTAAATGCAGACTGCCACTTACTAATATATGACCTTGAACAAATTCTTAACTTCTCGGCTTTAGTTTTCTTACTTAAAAATGAGACTATGATACCCCCCCTCACCAGGTTGCATCAGGAACTCTAGAGTAGGATGTGAGTAGAGCATTGAGGCATTCAATGTCTTCATTCTTCCACCCTGTGAATTCTGACCAGATGGTTGCTCTTTCATAGATAGGTCCCTATGAGGTGGGGCTCAGGACTGGACACGCCTCCAGGAAGGGCCTGGCCAGCACTAATGAGGGCAGGTTGTTACCTCTTACTCCTGGATGGCACATGGCCTATCCTTGCATGAGCATCTGTAGTGGTAGAATAATCTCATGTTGAGTTCATGGAGCTAGTAGTTTGTGCTCCCTCTTCTTGGCTCACAGGACTTGTCCCTTTAGTTCACTGTGTTTTAAGAGAAAGAGCGTAGATTTTTTTTTTTTACTATTTTACTGTCAATTTTTTAAATATTTTATATTTTATTTTGCAGTATAACTTAGATTTAATAGTAGTACATATGTTTTCCTTCCCCCTCATTGTCCTTCTCCCCCAGCCTCCCCTACCCCCAGCACATGTCCCCACCTGACCCCCCCCCTGCCCCAGTGTTTTGCATCCATTGGTTATGTTCATATGCATGCATACAAGTCCTTCAGTTGATCTCCCACAGCACCTGCCCCCCACCCTCCCCAACCTTCCCCCTGTAGCTTGACAGCTTGTTCAATGCCTCCCTGCCTCTATATCAATCGCTCTCCTCTGTTTCTTTTCTTCAAAAATATCTTGCATCTGCATACTAGAAACAAATGAATAAGAACAAAAAATATTTGAGTCTCAGTTTCAATGTCCAACTGTTCTGAGTCCCAGTTTTAATGTCAAATAGTTCCTTATGTGTACATGTCAGCAATGGTATCCAGATGGTGGACACATGGTGGCAATGCAAGTTCCATCCTCTCTGGTTTGGTCCTGAGTCGCCTGCAGCAATGCACAACTGCCTACTGCTAGCATGGAAAGGTGTCGTCAGTGTCCCTCATCTTTGGACCGTCCTCGTGGCTGGAACAGGCCCGTCAGTTCCTCACTGTCGCAGGAACCCACACGGTCTTGGAGTTGTTCTCTGAAAACACACAAACACATTCTCGACCAAAAGTTAACAAAGGCATCCCCTCTGAAAATTAGACTTGGGATTCTTTTTATTTTTGCCCAAATGATTTTCCTTTGGCTTATTTGACACCATGTGTGTTTTTCATAGGTGTCCTGCTGTTGGCATTACAAATGGAAGTTACTTTTCTGGAGTAAGAATTTTCTAGATGTATTTTACTTATAGGATATTTTTCCTTACATGATATTACCCCACTATACCCTTTTTTTTTTTAATTAATGGGGACTTTTGGAAATTTTATATTGCAGTCTTGGTAATTTTAAATTTTAATTTTTGCATAAAAATATGACTGCTTTAGGTTCTTTGGATGTTAGGCAATTTTACAGTGAGATGAACTATTAATAGACATTTTAGTTAATGTTTTAGGAACAGCTTTTTGTCTAGTACACTTAAATTTTCTTGAGTATTCACTTATTTCATTTGGCCAATTTAAATTAAACTGAAAACTTGATTACTATTTTACTGTCAATTTTTTTTTAAATATATTTTTATTGATTTTTTACAGAGAGGAAGGGAGAGGGATAGAAAGTCAGAAACATCGATGAGAGAGAGACATCGATCAGCTGCCTCTTTCACGCCCCCTACTGGGGATGTGCCCGCAGCCAAGGTACATGCCCTTGCCGGGATCGAACCCGGGACCTTTCAGTCCGCAGTCCGACGCTCTATCCACTGAGCCAAACCGGTCTCGGCTTTACTGTCAATTTTAATACTCAAGCAAAAATCTTAGTTTACCCTGTAAATATTAGTGGAAAGGATTATTTGCATTCTTGAGTAGGCCCTGAGCATTCCTAGTACTAGAGTGAATTTAGATATAGAGCAGCTGTTGCTGGCCGAGTCTCTGTCTGTAACCTGGGTCCTGATCTGAGCTGTGCGTGGGAGGTGAAGCAGCCATGGGGGCAGGAGACCTCCCTCAGAAGGGGTAAGAGTTCAAGCCCCTGCAAGGTTTGTGGGTGAGGGTCTGTGCCCCACCTCTGTTGACCTTTTAGTTCTCTCCTGTTGGCCCCTCTGCAACTGTGCCTGTCTTAGGTTGTTGCTTCCCTGAGGAATCTTACCCGTTGAGAAAGAGCATAGATTTTGAAGCCAGAGAAGTTCACATCAAATTCAGATCCTGAGTTCACTGTGTACTAGACGAGAGGAAACGTTGCACTGCCCTGGTCACCGCTGTTACACAATGCACGGTAATCACACCGGCCGCCTGAGCCAGACCTGCAGCCACTGCAGTCCCAGGCCCAGGCTTCAGCAAGAGCATTTTTTTGTGTGTTTCTTTTTCCTTCTCTTTTTCATTCTAACAGCTCTTTATGCCCCTTCGCACCTCCATTGTGTGTCTTTAATATATTTCTTAAATGAAATACAGAGCTTTGCATTTATCTCTGTTCCATTTCATCCTGTTGGTTTCAGCCCAACATTCCAGCTGGTTGAGATCTTCTTTTCCATTTGTGTTTAAAATATAAAACAAAATCTGAGGAAAGCCAAAAAAAAAAAAAAAAAGCCAAGAGCCACAATCCCAAGAGCCAAGCCCAACTGCAGGTTCACTCTTGAGCGCGCCCCCATGTTTCCGTGGATCTGTCCCTCCCGTCTTTGTTCATGGCAGCCAGGCAGCCTTCCATGACCATGCTTTGTCCCTGTAACATGGTAGGTAAGGCAAGCATCTCCCCTCAGCGGCCTGATTTGTGTGGCTGCCATTTTCATGCCCTCCCCAGCACGGGGCCATGGTTACCTTATTATCTCCTCACTATGTGTTTTGTTGTCTATTTTCTTGATATTAGAGATAATGTTGCCATGATCCTCAATGGTTGTTGGTTTCTTAGAGAAAATTCCTGGTAGCGAGCCAATTGGGTTAAAGGGCAAGAACATTTTTATAGCCCTTTATATGTATTGTTACATTGCTTTCCAAAAAGTGAGTTCCTGTCTCCAGCAGGGTAGGCATGCAGATGCCATTTCCCCACAACCTCATCATTATTTGGAACTTGTAAAGATGTTTGGTGAATTAGCTACGGATATAGATGTGCTTTTTCAACTTCTTCCAATGTGAATTGTCTGTGTAGACACTTGGGTGTTTGAGATCCTTATGGAATTTGATATCATTATACATCCTTCCTCTCAGTTTTATAGGATAAATATGATCTTTTGTATCTTCACCAAGTTACCACTCATAATGTTTAGTTCAGTGAGAAGGAAAGCCATGTGGTGCTCCACTGGAGACCCACTTGCACTCACTAACTCTCTGAGCCGGGTTGTTCCAGGCTCTGGGTTTGGGACTACTCTATCCTGTGTGACCAGGGAAGGGCTTGGAGACTTGACCTTGGAGCACATGCCTGACAGATGAGAGAGGGCTGTGAGTTGATCGCTTGTCTGTTGGCCTACTCCCCTCTACTCGTCTTCCACATGCAGCACATTTACCTGGGCCCAGCACTTCACCAGACTCTGGGGGTCGGGGACCAGGGAGTGATACCACGAGTGGCCCCAGACCCTGTGCTCTGTCCTGCATTCCACAGGACACCCTCTCAGCCACTGCTGACCAGTACCCCTGCATGCCAGTCACTGCTCTAAATGCCCAAGACACAAAAGAAAACACAGGGAACTCAAATTCTAACGGGGAGGGGTGAAGTGGGATGGGCAGGAAGGCAAATAAAAGACATGATCATTAAGAAGACTGTAGAAAAAAGGAACAAGAGAGCTGGGTGAGACAGTTTGAGTGTGGGGGAGGCTGCATCGAGAGGCGGGGAGTTGGTCAGTGTGAGGTCACAGGGCCTGGGGTTATCCAAGGAGACACAGATGTGGACATTACTTTTAAATTAATATTTACTAAACACTTACTATGTACTAGTCACTTCTTACTATTTTATTTCTCACACAACCCTGCAGGGCAGATTACTATTCCCATTCCCATTTCACAGACAAGGAATCTGACTTAAAGATATTGGGTAACTTGTCCCAGATGGCATATCTATGACCCGGAGCCAGGACTGGCACCACAGCATCAGTGGCTCCATTGCCTGGTGTCCTAAGGACTGTGCTATAGGCTGCTTATAGATATCTTCCTGACACAGGTGTTTTCTCCAGCTGCACCTTGCGTGCTACCACCTCCCTGTGACCTTGTACTTCTATCCCTCCTGCCCGCCCTTCCTCTCAGGTGCTCCCGCCCAGCCTGGGCTGGGGACTCCTCCCCCAGCCCCGGAGCATGGGCTGCTGTGAGCACCCTGTGCAAAGGTCCAGCTGGGAGAGCCCAGGGCCACAGCAGCTGGGGGAGCAGCTGGAGCGTGCAACCCCCATGCCCTGGGCCACGTGCAGGAACTCAGCCCATGGAGGGGCAGCAGAGACGGGAGATGAAAGGTCAGGAGAGGGTGGCACATTGCAGCCCGACATTTTTCTGCATCAGCTCTTTCCTGAGCACTTCCCTGATGCCCTGGACACAGCGTGGTGTAAAGTCAAAGAGGGTGGCTTCGAAGCTTTCCTCCATTGCTTCTCAGTAGCATGACCTTGGTCGAGTTACTCAACCTTCCGAGACCTCAGGTTCGTCAGCCATGCAGCCAGAATAGGGGTGCTGGTGTTCCAAGACTGATGCACAAAGAGCTGTACACAGCAGGCGATGGGTGCTCAGACACAGCCTTCCCTGTCAGCAGAGGGGTGCTGAGCATTTAGCCAGGAGCACCCCGCCACACCTGTGTGGGACCTTGTTTTCTCAGTTACAACACACATGTGTTGGGCCAGGCTGGCGTGGCCCTGACAGCAGCCCCCTGGCTGAGGCAGGGTTTGCAGTCAGCAGGCACTCCAGGTGGGAGGCGCTCCCCTCCAGGGTTCTTGCTCCCCTGCCCCTCCCCCTGTGAGGGAGCAGATTTCAGCCTCTGATACATTCTTCCCCCAAACTGAGAGTAAGCTCTGGCCCTGGGTATGAAAAGTAAGAGCCACCACTGAGCGGCTATCCTTGCAGGCAGGAGGGAGCCTGGAGTTCTTTCCAGTGGCTCTTTAAGTTATTTTTATTTTGCTGACTTGTGCACTTTTCTGAGCTAAGGAGCTTGTGGGAGATGGTTATAAGGCCATTTAAACAGAAAGCTTCATTGGCTCCAACCTCTTGGAAGAGGAAGAGATTTAATCCTTTGTAGTCCAGCCTGCTGCTGCCTTTCCCAGGGCCCAGGAGGGCAGGTGGGCTTTGCAGGGTGGGGCTGCCCTTCAGGGAGCCTGGCCCAAGGCCAAGTGCACCGCCCAGACTTCCAGTGTTGGCCAATCAAAGGCACAGCTGGAAGAGAAACCAAGGCCAGTTTGGGAGGTGGGTGGGGCTCCCCCAGTTTTAATTTATGATTATAAGCACTTGGTTTCTTCTCCTTTTTTTTTATTTTTAATTTTTTGCGTGTGTGGTTTTGTTGTTGTTGTTGTCATTGTTGTTTTTAGTTTTTAAGATTGAGCTTTTGATCCAGACTTCTTTGCTCAGAGTGAGAAGGGCAGCCAACAGCTGCTGGTGCCTCCAGGGGCCCTTTTCTCAGCCCAGGATTGGGCAGCTTCCCCTGAGCTCTGTGGAGCTCCTCCTGTTTGTCCGCCGCATCCACACTGAAGGCGTCCTGCTTTCATCACCAAAAGAGTGTTTAGGAGTTGGTGTTGCTGTTTTTATTTTTTCTGGTGAGGTAAGGACACTGCAGGCCAGAGAGGTTAGAGTGTTTGCACAGGGTCACACAATAAGCAGGAGCGTCAGGATTCAAGTCTATGCCCTTCTGAGGCCACACCTACTGTTCTTTTGTCACAGCCTCCATGCCATCTAGTACTCACCACCCATGGGGGTCAGCTGGCCAGACCGCACTGGGTGGCAAAGCTCAGGACTGCTCCTCCTCCCTGCTGGAGTCCAGCCACGTTCATGTACATGGGTCCCTGGTAAAAGCACCGAGGGCTGGTAGAAAGAGTGGAAGCACATGCCCAACAACAACAGGATAATTACACACATGTACACACATAGAGACACACACATACACATACACACATACACACACACACATACACACAGACTTCCTTCAA
The DNA here is from genome assembly GCA_027563665.1 of Antrozous pallidus. NCBI lineage: Eukaryota > Metazoa > Chordata > Mammalia > Chiroptera > Vespertilionidae > Antrozous > Antrozous pallidus. The sequence continues at coordinate 175,832,796 of CM050508.1, read as the reverse complement.
AGAGCGAAATACCATACAGCAAAAGAAATGAACCAGAACTATGTGCCTCAGCATAAATCAATCTCAAAAGCTTACCATGGAGTCAAAAAAGCAAGCGGTGGAATGGAACTCATAGAGTGTGAGACAACGTATGTAAAATCTTAAAATATGCAAAGCAACACTGTGGATTGCTCATGTACAGATGTGCCCGGTATGAAAACTTGGCAAGCAGGAGACAGCCGGGCTGGGGGGTAGCCCTTCTCAGGGTGGCTGGGGAAGAGTGCCACAGAGACTTCTGTACAGGTTTTTTTACAAATATATATTTTATTGATTTTTTTACAGAGAGGAAGGGAGAGGGATAGAGAGTTAGAAACATCGATGAGAGAGAAACATTGATCAGCTGCCTCCTGCACACCCCCTACTGGGGATGTGCCCACAACCAAGGTACATGCCCTTGACTGGAATCGAACCTGGGACCCTTCATTCTGCAGGCCAGTGCTCTATCCACTGAACCAAACCGGTCAGGGCTATACAGTTTTAATATTTAAAACAAACAAAAAAGACAGCTGAAAAAACCAGCAGAAGCAAAATGGTCTGCCAAGCTATGCCTAGGAGGGTCACTGGGGTGGGGTTCCCTGTACCTCAGATTCAAACCCAGCCCTGCAGCTCCAATTAATCCCCCCCATGGGTTCTTGCCAGGATCCAGGGAGAGGTGCCTCGAAGGCTGCAAAATGTTGTAGGCATGTAAACTGAGACACTCACTCTGTGCTCTTTGCTGTCTGTCTTCCTGTGACTGTCTGGCTACTTGTGACTTCCTCAAGGGCAGGGATACGTTTGAAATCACCTCTTGACCACAGTTCAAGCTCAGCAAATGCTGGTGTCTCTGGGCCAGAGCTCCGAATCTGCCCAGCCTAGCCGGGAGCACCTTCTCCCCAGCCCTCCCGCCACCTCTGCATCCGGGGTCTGTTTGGATGAAAGGTTTCCACACCTGTGGACTCATAACACTGATTGCCCAGCACAGTGTCAGGTCCTCCAGGAGAGAAAGGCTCAGAGGAAGGCTGTCTGGGTCCTGTGGGTACAGTGAAGGGGTGACAGTCAGAGCCCCCCCAGCCACTCTGTCTCCACTCCCAGTTCCCCTAGGGAATTGAGCCTTGGGAGCTGGGGCAAAGGCAGATCAGTGACCCAGCTCGGTGAATGACTTCCCTGAATTGAGTCCCCAAAGCCCTTTAGGATTCTTCATGGACCTTGAGATGGCTGTCACCCCTCCTTTAAGAAGGTGAGGGTGCTGAGGCTGGAATGGCAATAACGGGCAGAATCAGAACCCAAATCCAAGTCTGGTGGATCCACAACCTGAGCTCTTCTCCATGGACCGAGCTGTCTCCATGGGCTGAGAAGGCAGAGCTGTCCCCGGAGAACCCATGTATGGCAACACGATGCACTTCCACTCCTGTAATTCAGTGGATGGGTGTCTGCGGCAGGGACTGGAGTGGGATAATCACGTTTCCCAGCTGACTAGAGTGGCTGCCACTCAGAGGTCCCTTTGTATTTGGAATCTGTAGTCTCTAATTAGACTTTGCCTTAATTGCAAGATTTCCATACGCCCCGTGACTGCGCTGCACTCTGTCTGGGGATAAACATGTCCATCAAGTGAGAAGCACATTGTGGCTGTCACTGTGGCCCCGTCATCTGCTCACCTGTTCCCCACAGTTCCGCTGGGGACGCAGCCGAACCCTCCTCCGTGAAAGTGCTTTGGGGCCCACATTTTAATCAAAAGTGTACCTGCCTCTAGGAAAGAGAGTAGGGGCACAGCTCAGAAGTGATTAAATTTAATAACCAAAAGACCAGAAAACGTCTATTCTGCAGTGCATAATTTCACTACATTTTTATTTATTTCATCCTGTGGCCACATTCTGTATGCTGTATGGGGACACTTTATTAAAAATGCCATTTATTTTAACAGCAGCAAGAAGGGAAACATAACCCCCCCGTTGTGTTAAAGGCATTTGTGGTTATTAAATTACTCTTGAGTGGAAGAATGCCTGTCTCCAAATTTACTCTGAAGTATTTCAATAAAACAATCACAAATGTTTATTCACTCAGCAAATACTCACCCAAAGCCCTTCTGGGCCAAGTGCTGTGCCAGCGCGGAGATGATGAGATGGACCTGCCAAGTCCCCTCCTCCTAGGAGTTCTTGAGCAGGGGCCAGGGTGTGCCACACAGTCATCCTAGGGCAGAGCTCAGCACCCAGGGGCTATTCAAGCAGGTTTTGCTTAAGAAGTATGAATGAATGAATGAATGAATGAATGAATGAATCTCTGTGCCCCAGTATTACAGAGCTAGGACTAACATCAGCTGGGGGACTGTGGAGACATGAAAGGGTTAATGAATCTTCCTTGAATGTCCTAGAGAGGTGACTGTGGAGCCCGTTCTCAGGTGTGGACTGGGGCGAGGGGCACAGGCATCAAAAGCAGAGGGATGGGGTGAGTAAGGTGTCTCCCTGCAGACGTCTGCATGGCTGCCACCTCTTCCTCCAGACCTTTGCCCACATCTCTGTCATCAGAAACACGCCTCCTGTCCACCTGCCCAGAGAGCCCACACATCGCGCCCGCCCCAGGGCACTTCCTAGTCCTCTTTCGCTGTTTCCCCTGCCCTGACATATTTATTTGGATATTGTCTTACCACCGCCACCAGTTAAGACGTCAGCTTCATAAGCACAATGGACTAGAAGAGTGCCGAGCATGCAACAGAGGCTCACAAGTAGACAGGTGGTTGGGGAGGAAGTGGGTGAGGGACTAAAAATGCTCAGTGATTTCTCGGTACCATAGAGTTCAGTGCAGGGTCTGGAGTGTGGGCTCTGAGTGAGGTGTTGAGAGACAAGGCTGTGGGGTTCTTGGGGCCAGGCATGCAGGCCCCATGTGCCAGCTAACGAGCTGGACTTTGCTCTGAGGTGACAATGGGGAGTCATTGAAGGATGTTGAACCCGGGCATGATATGCTTATATTTGTGTTTCAGAAGAACCATGGTGGTGGAATTGTGGCTATGAATGGGAGGGGTGAGGCTGGAATTAGGGAAAATGGTTAGGAGGCCAACTGAATAGTCTACAAGAAATGTAGAGAACAGAGCAAAGTGTGGTGGGGGTGGTATGGAAATGAAGGGGTGGGGGTGGTGTGGAAATGAAGGGGAGGGGATGGTGTGGAAACGAAGGGGAGAGGTGATATGGAAATGAGGGGGAGAGGTGATGTGGAAATGAAGGGGAGGGGTGGTGTGGAATTGAAGGGGAGGGGTGGTGTGGAAATGAAGGGGAGGGATGGTGTGGAAATGAAGGGGAGGGGATGGTGTGGAATTGAAGGGGAGGGGTGGTGTGGAAATGAAGGGGAGGGATGGTGTGGAAATGAAGGGGAGGGATGGTGTGGAAATGAAGGGGAGGGGTGGTGTGGAAATGAAGGGTGGGCAGGGCAGGTCAAAATAGAAAGGTGTTCCTGGGGTAAAGCCACCATGATTCGCTGACTAGATGGGGAGGGGGACTGGGCAGTGACTCCCCTGTTTCTGGCTGAGCAGCTGAGTGGTGATATCATTCAATGGGAGGGGACTAGGGCTTTGTCCCCCCTGGGCACACTGTGGCACCTGTTCGAATAAGAATCCTTGGCTGAACATGAATCATTTTGCTTAAAGACAACATCCCAATGTGGGTATCATGTTTTGAGGCCCTGTTGAGCTTTAGAAATGTAGTTGGCAGGATTATCTGTTGATGAAATAAGACAGGTCTGTCGGGAGGGGCCACACAGCATCTGCCCATCTCTACCCACTGCTCATGCCAAGATGTCCAGCTTTAGTCCCTCCTTCCCTTAAAGATAGACCTGGGAATGGAATGAGCATGGGCTTTTCATTCAGAATAAGTAGGCATGAGTCCCACCTCCATGTAAGCCAGCCTTTGGCAGGAATGTCCAGTCACCCTGTGCCTCAGTTTCATCAAATGGGAATACTCATGCCATCTGGCTGGCAGTGTGGTAGTGAAGATCTAGCGGTTGAAGGGGTGCCAGCAATCTCAGTGAACTGAAAAGGGCCATTTGTGGGAGAATGCAGGAAATGCTCCAGATGAGCAGGAGGAGGTGCTACTGGTGAGGCTGGTTACAGAGCGACTCTGTGCCCAGCCTCTTCCTCAGAGTCTGTCTCAGGAACCTGAGGTCAGTTGAGCTGCAGCTGACACCACAGACTCTTCAGATGTCCCCTCCATCCAGGCCCTGCTGGAGCCTTCCAGAGAGGACCGGGCTTTCCCACACACAGAGCACTGCTGGGGATTACTCCTGGGAAAGCCTTGCTCCCAAAGAAGCTCATCACGCCCCTCATCCGTGTGCCCCACAGCCTCCCCTCTCCAGGTGCCCTGAGCTGCTCCAGGCTCTCCCCAGCCATAGCCTGGCACCCCTCACCACCTGATCCTTCCCAGCACGAACAGACTCCTCAGCACCCTGGCTGCTTTGCAGAACATGCCTCCATGGTCCTCCCACTGAAGCCTGACTGTCCTCTGAGGTTGGCACTGTCCCTTGCACTCTACCATCCCTGTCTTCTGGTCACTGCTCACCGCATGTGCCATCTTTGCCAGGAGCCTGCTGAGTGCTGGGCTGACCTATGTGTGCCTTGTCTGGGAGCCATCTCTCAGGGAATTTCATTTGTTTTTGTGTCTGTCCCACCCACCATACCAAGGACTCCTCAAGGACAGTGACTATGTCACTAGCCCAGCATGGCATGTCCTGGGCATCAGTCAGGGCTCCGAATGCCTCTGCGTGGTAGAGGTTGGGTGCTCAGCTGCAGTTTCTGCAGAGTGAGGACACTGTGCCCTGAAAGTGACTGCAGTTCTCAGCCGGCCGGGCGCTCGGGCCAGGCTGCAGGGAGGACGGCTCTGCAGGGCTTCTGGGCAGCGCCGTCTCCCAGGACCGCCGTCTCAGTCTCTTGTGTGCGTTCCTGTGTTAACCCCGTTTTCGGGGGCCACAGCCATGTAATTGGGTTGAGCAGACACTGACAAGGTCAATTTGACAATTTCATTAATCTTATATTAAACACAGGCCCTGAGCTGCCGCCAGCCACTCTGAGTGCTTGGCCCCAGACATACCTGGCATATTCTCGGCTCACATGCCTCCTCCAGGCCGGACGTGACCGTCCCAGCGGTCCCCGCAGCTACTGGGTGTTTCCCCATGCCAGGCTTGGTGCTAGATATGTCCCTAACCACCCAGCCCAGCCCACTGGGGTGCAGGAGCCTGGCCGGTGTTTAGTGCTGCACGTTGTTATTACTATACTACTTACTATTATTATTAACTTAAACAGCCTCCATGCTAGGAATTAAAACCTCATTTTTTCTAAAGTGGAAACTGAGTCCAGGAAAGGACAAATGACGTGCTCAGGGATGAACTCATAGAACAAAGAGCAGCAAACAGGGGCCTGAACCATTAAACAGGGCCAGGTCCTGAGAGCCTAGTCCCTGCCTCTCAGGGGCAGCGTGAGGACCGTAGGCAATGATGGAGAGGGAGGAGATGAGGGGGAGGGAGTTGCCTAGATGGAGGCTGGGTGAGTGTGCAGAGAGGGAGTTGGTCCAGGAAGATGAGGCTGAGGCTTTGGGGAGGGCTCCAGCCAGTGCTCCTGTCACCCAGTTTTCATTTTAGAGCAGTAGTCGCCAACCTTTCGGACCTCATGGATCACCAGTGGTCCGCAGACCACCGGTTGGCGACTGCTATTTTAGAGCCTTCACTCTGGTTTCAGTGTGGAGGCAGGGATGTCCTTAGAGAGCTGCATCAGGAATCCAGGCAAGAGGAAACAGGGACCCTTAGAAACCGTGGGGCTGGCGACAGGGAAGGGCCAGCGAGGGATGCCAGGGCGGAGGGCCTGAGGCCTCAGGAGAAGGCACCGCTTGCTGTGGGGTTAGGGGAGCTGGGGAGAAGCAGCCAACACTGGGAGCACCAACCCCACCTTGGGGAGGGGGTGATGACCATTGCTGGTATGCAAGTGGGAATGGACAGAGTGTCAAATGAGACCTTCCAGACACCATGCCTGGTGCTTGTCTCCATGACTATATTCAACACAAAGGTTAGGTTGGTGGCTTCCCTCTAAGGCCAGGGATTCTGGCACCCTCAGAATCACGCACAAGGGAACTGACAGACTCTCCCCAGAGGCACAGGAGGCCATCTAAGCACTTGGCCAGCTTGCTATGATGTCACTCAAGGTCTAAGCCTGTCCCATCTCCAACATACAGCCTTTTCTGGCATCTCTAAACCTCAATACTCTCCTCCTTTCCTGATCTCTGCTCATCCATCACCCCCAAGAGTGCAGCCCAGCCCTTGTCACCCTCCAGTCAATAGACACTGTGGATGCCAGCAATGGGTCAGGTCTGTGCTGGGCCCTGGGACCTCGAGGAGGGTCACCCAGGGTCAGGTGCTGGAGGACCTTCAGTCAGGGGTGAGCAATAGGCACAGACAGACAAACAAGGACACATGGTCCCAAAGAGGAGCAGGGGAAGATTCTGTGTGAGAGGTTGTTCATCAGGGAAGCCTTCCTGAAGGAGGTGAGGTTTGTGCTGAACCTTAAAGGACGCACAGGGGCTCCATAGGTGGGCCAGTGGGAAGGTGAATTTTGGACATCTCTTGAGAACTGCCTGTGCCCTAATCTTTGGTTATAAGATTCCTAAGGGAAGGGGATAACCCAGTCTTTCTCCTTTGTGCATCTTCTTGGGTTGGGGGCCTGGATCACCGTATGTAAGGTATGAAAGTATGTTGAATGGAAAGTTCCTGGGCTCCCACCCCACAATGGACAGAGCAGAGATGGAGAGAGAATGTATGGAGGTCCCCCAGGAGAGACCCTTGAATCACATCTGACCAGTGTCTCTCCTGCTGGGAACCTCCCATGGCTCCTTGCCACCCAAGGATCAAGCCCAGCTTCTTAACTCCATGGGCAGAACCTGGTACATGGCCTCTGAGGAGCCACCTGCCAGCCTGTCCCCTCTTGCTCGCCTTCTTCCCCAACCACAATGCCCCACACCTTCGGGCCCTGCATTTCCTGGGACAGCCCCCACCTTCAGGCCTTTGTCTGCTTCCTCTGCGTGGAACCAGGTGAACACGTCCTCCATGTCACCGTCACCTAGGGCAGGAAGTCCTTCCCAAAGCTTTGGGGTCCGGAGCTCTGCTCAGTCCCTGCTGCACCCCAGGTGGCACCTTTATGAAGGGGTCTCAGCACTTCTCCCTCTGACGCGGAGACACTGGGACCTTTGTTGGTCACTGGAGGCTGTGCAGTGTAGGGGCAAAAGTGAGGCCTCTCCAGTCAGACTGCCGCTGTTGGAGACTTGAATCCTGGCTTCACTATCTATGCGCTGTGTGACCTTGGGGGAGTTATTTTACCTTTCTGTGCCTCTGATTCCTCATCTATAAAATGGGATAATCATAAGACCTATTTCACAGAGTTGCTACAAAAATGAAATTAGGTAATTATGCAGAGCTCTTAGAAGAATGCCTGGCAGGTAGCAAACGCTACTACAGGTTAGCTATTGCTTTTGTTGATTTCAAAAGCAATAAAATGCAATGCAAAAAGAAAGAGGGGAGGGGAGAAACGCCAGAGTTTAAAAGAAATAGCACCACTACTCAAATAACAGATTAGTAGATGTCTTTCCAGTTTGCTAGCCAATGTGTTTGTATACCTGTTATGTACACACACCCCCAAAATTCATACACCCAAATGTGACGGCCTCTTTTGGAGCTTGCTTTTCTCACTTGACAACACGTACAAATGCTTTAGTAAACAGGCAGTATTTTTACCTGTCATTGCAGCCAGGGAGGCTCACTCAGAGCCCACTCCAGAATAGGCGTTTCAAGGAACTTTGTGGAAGGAGAGGAGGGAGGGCGCAGGGTTGCCTTGAGCTGGGGAAGTCAGAGAGAGGGAGGGGCTTCCCTGTGCTCATTCAGGGGAGGAGGGGAGGGCCAGCCTGGCACCTTTCTCTTCAGGTGATCAGTGGGCACCCTTCTTTTCCCCTCCCTGCCCTCTCCTCAGTCCCCCCAGCCTCAGGTCAGGCTCCCTTACTCAAGGCCTGATGTGCAGCCTGGGCAGGGGCAGCCTTCTTCCCCTGGTCCTGCTGGGCCTAGCAGCCTCCTCCTGGCCCAAATGTGCTGGGAAGGCTGGAGCAAGCACCCTCAGATTGGGTGTCAGACAGGGTGGCCTAGGGAGGCAGAGCAAGGCAACCAGTGGGGTAATCAGCATGTCCCCAGGTGATGGCAAATTACTCTCAAGGACAGAAGAATTGGGGAGGGGGGCGGGGCTTGTCTTCCTAAGAAGCAGCCCTTCCTATCTGTCCCCACTCAGTGGCTGAGATCGTCTGAAAGCGAGGCTCTAAGCATGGCCTCCCTGCCTAGTAACCCCAGATGGCCCCACTGCCAGCAGAATGAAATGTTCCCTTGGTAGGACAGGCCTCCTCTTTTGGGATCCTTCCCCCAAACCCTCCCAACCGTTGTCCTCTCTGTCACCCCACTGTACCTCTGTATCTTTACATGTGCCGTGCCCTTTGCCTGAGGTGGCCTTGCCTGTATCCAAGCCCTCTGGCTTCCAAGGACCATCTGCTCTTCTTACCCAGAACATCTGTCCCTCTGCAGGGCCCCTGTAACCCCTTGTCCACAGCCCACCTGCACTTAGCACCTCACAAAACCCTTCTGCCCATGCCCATGGGTGCACTCCGGCCCATTCACAGAAGAGCCCATTCATCCAAGAGGCCATGGTCCCCTGAACAGAGGTCAGTTGTATGGAAAGTGCCTGGTGTGGGCTCAGGGATCCAGGCAGTTTTCCCAGGAGGCAGCCTTTGAGCAGATGTATGTTCTTTATCCAGAAATCTGGAAAATCCCATGTTACCTTGGAAAAGCCCTTTATCTCTCTTTGAGCCTCAGTTTCCACATCTGAAAAATGGCAATGATGCTGGCCAGATCACAGGCTTAAGTGAACAAAGGTGTAGGAAGCGCTTAACACAGAAAATGCTCCACCAATGTTCTCTCCTTGCCCTGATGCTCTCAGAATCACCAAGAAAAATATTTACAGGAGCCAAAAAGTGACCCCAAGTTCACATGGGACAACGGTAATCACCCCCAGCTGGACATGTGAGGGCCAAGGCCCTTGATTGAACACCAGCTGGGGGTCTCCCTGACAGACTGTGGGTCAGGCCCCCCACACTTGGCAGCACACCCGTGCAGCTGCAGATAAATGTCCACCTTCTGGTCTGAGGAGCCAAGGCCTCCGCAGGGATGGACTTAACCGTGAGAGACATGCCAGGCTCCGGGGGGTTTCTGCTGAGGACGATGCATCTTTGTCACCTGCTGTTGAATAATTAAAGAGGTATTTCAGCAGAGCACTGGGATGTGCTTTCTGGAGGACAGCACCAGTGTGTATTGATTGCCCCAGCACATGGCAGGGTCTCAGCAGAAGTTTCCTCTCTGTCCCTCGCCAATGCCCGTCCAGCAGCCATGAGGACAGAGCTGAAGATCCCACATCTACTCAGCGCCCATGAAATTCTCACTAGGCCAGGGGCTGTGCCTTCAGGCAAGCTCAGAGCAGGAGGGAGTGAGGAGATGATGACTGCTCTCCTAACTGGGTGCTTCATCCAAGGACAACCTCAGCAATGTGGCCAGGTGCTTCCTCTGCTCCCCCTGAGTGAGTGTCCAGATAGCCAAAGCTGATCCCATCATGTAGCCATGGGGGTTCAGTTCTCGGGGTGCTTTCCTGTGGCTGCTGACAAGAGCACTGCATTCAAGTACGAATTCGACTCGGATGCAGTGGCTTCATTCATTCATTGACCGGTCAGTTTATTCAGTACTCTCTTCACTTATGTAACAAATATTTACTGTGTTGCTATAGTGTTTCTGGCCTGTGCTGAATGCTTAGCATGAAAAAGAATGTGTAAGAGTCACCATCCCTGTCCAAATAGAGCTTAGATTCTAGTGGAGGGGCACAGGTGAAAACACAAATGGGCAAATAGAAACATGTGGTGACTCATGCTTTGAAGGAAAGTGGGATACAGGATCTGTGGGGGAAGGATGCTCTTAGGAAGGTGACCAGGAAACTCTTTAAGAAGCTGGCGTTTGAGCAGAGACCCGAAGGAAGTGGGAAAGCCATTCCTGGGGCATGTGGGAGGCGGCATCATATTCTGAACATAGGGATCCAGAGGGCGAGGCCTGGGGCGGGAAGTGCTCAGGTGTCCTGGTGGAAACAGGGGTTGGGGTGCAGGAGCGGATGCGGGAGAGGAGCAGCAATGGGAAGCAGAAGGAGATGAGACTGGCCCTGCAGCTGTGACCAGGAGCAGAGTTTCTAATTCATACCAAGTGTGAGGGGAAGCCGCTGAAGGATTTTGTGCAGGACAATGACACAATCAAATTTCTGTCCTGTGAAAGTCACCCAAGTTCCCACACGGGAAAGGCAGTGTGAGGGGAGAAGTTGGATGCAGGAAGAGCAGCCAGGAGGGTCCTGCAGTAACTCCACAAAGATGACAGCCTCAGATTCCGTGGTGGAGATGCTGAGAAATGGCTGCACGGGAGATACATCCTGAAGGAGGAGGGAGTGCCGATGGGTTCAGTGAACAGCTGTGGGAGATGAGGAGTGTCACTCCAAGGCTTCAGCCTGAGCAACTGGAAGAATGGAATTGCCTTGAATTGTGATGGAGTGTAACGTTGGAGAGACAAGCTTTGCAGGAAAAGAACAGAGACTCTCTCAGGCAGATCTGGGTGTCACTAGCCTTCGAGGGCAGATGTTGGGCACACAGTTGCATATAGAGCCTATGGGGCCAGAGAAGAGATTGGACTGAAGACACGCACTTGGGAATCATTGATGGGTAGATGACATTCAAACCCATGAGATGGATGAGAATCTCCAGTGGGTGGGCATAGCTAGAATTAATCTCTTAGACCTGTGTGACCTTGGTTGAGTCCCCACTTCTCAGCCTCACCTTAGTGAAGATGGTAGTAGCTCACAGAGCCGCTGGGGGACACAAAAGAGCAAGAGAGAGGAGCTCTGGGAATTATAGGTGATGTATCCCAGTTACAACAGACCAGCTGCCCTAAGCGCTCAGCCCCTCTGTGGTTGGTGCCTTCCCTCTGCTTCCATCTCTTGCCCTCCCCGCCCCAAGTCTAAACAAAGCCTCTAGGCCTGGTATTCTAGTTCAATTAGGGCCTGCTTTCTCCTTCCCACAGGAGCTTCCTGGGGGCCCACTTGGAGTCCACGTAGCTTTGTTTGACACAAGCAGCACTTCACAGTTTACAAAGCCGTTTTGCTGTCTACACCCCACTGAATCATCATCATGAGGCTCAGAAAGGCTCCGCGGCCTGTCCGAGCTCACACAGCCAGAGTGGCTGGGCTACTCTCCTGATCCACCTCCATCTCCTAACCTCTAGCCATGCCTCCAGGGGCCTCCCAGCCTGGACTCCTTGGCAGACTGTCTGTCTGCTGGGCAGAAAACCTCCGAAGGCACGTGGACTCCAAGTGGGCCCCCCGAAGTTTTGCCGGGTCTGGCTGCTCAGGGTTCCAGGTTGGCCACTGGAACCGGCCATGCAGGTGGGGTGAGCCTAGGACCGTGATGGCAAACCTATGACACGCGTGTAGGCACTGACGCGCATAGCCATTTTCGATGACATGTGGCCGCGTGTGGTCGCATACAGAGAAGTATGGGGCCGCAGGCCGAGAAGGACGTTTTCATCTTCGGCTACTGCACGGCCAGGTGCAGTAGCCGAGGATGAAACATTTGCTGTAGTGTAGTGTAGACACTTTGTGCCAGAGGTCTGTAGGCCAAAACAATAGATTTCCAGCACAGAGCTTCTAGTTCTGGGACTTCCAGTTAGGCCCTTAGGGGATCTTTGACCTCACTTCCAGCTGGCGGAGCAGGGAGTAGCAGAATGCCGCGGGGGGATGGGGTGGGGGTGGGGGCGAATCTCTGGGGGCCCTGTGATCGCCATTACCAGCAACCACATAACCACAGCAACCATCATCCAATCTACTGTTCTGGGGTGTCATGGGTTTCTAATTAACCATCATTACTGAGATAAGTGAGGGGGAGGCTGGGAGAGGTGAGGGCCTGTGCTATGGGTGCTGTTTCCCACCATTAGAAATAGCGGCAGCCATCTTAATTTATATAAGGAACGTCATTTTGCAGTATAGTGCAGACTCCATTTCACCACTATTACTGTTGTGCATCCTTATTAACCCCTATTTCTGCTTATTAACCCTACCCTTTCCTAAAAGACAGTTGCATGTGCCATCTTGTGGTCAGTTAGGCTAGTTAACCCCTAATTGCCTGCAGAGCTAACAGGCTGTCTATAATTCTGTCTTCTGTCACTGTCCCCCTGATGGAGAACCCAAAAAATAAAAAGCCAAGGCTAAGTAAAGGAAGTGGTAGCAGCAGTAGCCAACCCTTTCAAGATACATGGACTGAGATGTATGGCATTATAGAAAAAAAAAATGGCAGATCATTTTGCATTCTATGTACTGAAACGGCAGTAAGCAGAATGTGGAATATAAATAGACATTTTGAAATTAATCTTCCCCAGCTCTTGAAAAAAAGTGAGGATGAAAGGAAGAAATACATTTCCAGGCAGCTACACCTTTATAAGAGCCAATCTAATTCCTTAAAATAAACCCTTAAATGTATAAAAGGCTCTACAAATTTAACATCTGCAAGTTTGAGCATTGCTCACTCCATAGCTCAGCATGGAAAAGCACTTGGTGAGGGATAATTTATTAAAGAAACTCTCCTAAGATGTGCACCAGTTCTATTTCAAGATATGCAGAATAAAGATGCAATTATTAAGAGAATATCTGTTGTCACTCAGTAGAAATATCATAAAAGACCAAATAATGAGACTGAACACAAATGTACAACATCAATTAAAAAGATAAATATTTTTTTTATCTCTCTTGATGAAACTACTGATGTCACATCACATGCTCACTTGGCCATTATTGGTCAATATTCTGATGGTCTCACAATGAGAGAAGAAGTAAAGTTAATATCAGTGGCAACAAGTACATCAGAAAGTGAAATATGTAAGGTTGTTATACAAACATTCTGTGACCTAAGCATTGATATCTCTAAAGTTGTGTCAGTGACAGTAGATGGGGCACCAAACATGGTGGGGGGAAAAGTCGAATTTGTCAAATTGTTCACAGAAGCTATCGGACATCCGATTGTGCCTTTTCATTGTATTATCCATCAGGAGATTTTATGTGCCAAGACAGGATTCACCGACTTAAATGACTTAATGTCAGTTATTACAAAAGTACTTAATTTAATAGCTGCTCGCCCCCTTCACAAGTGAGAATTTTCTGCACTTTTCCTGGAGGTTGATTCCACCTACAGTGGACTGCTGATGAACAATAATGTAAGATGGCTCAGCCGAGGCAAAGTTCTTGAGCGCTTTGTGGAGTGCTTTGAAGAAATTAAGGTATTTCTTGAGTATAAGGATCTGGGAAACTTTTCTCAGGTCAGTGATAAGTGGGTCAACACCCTGATATTTTTTACAGATCTCTCTGTTCATATTAATGAACTGAACTTAAAGTTACAAGGTTTTGGCAAAAGTATTGACGTTATGTTTGGATACATAAAAACGTTTGAAAGTAAACTTAAAATTTTCAAACAAGATGTAGCAACTAAAACTTATAAGTATTTTCCTTGAGTAACAAAGTATTTTGAGAAGGCCAGTGCAGCTGTACAAAATTAAATGGAACCCTTGCATATAAAGTACCAGCATGTTTTAGACTCATTACTTGACCAGTTTAGTGATAGATTTAATCAATTTAGAAGCCTAGAACATACCATAAAAATAATTAAGTATCCTGATGTAATAGTCTACAGTAGTTTGGAATTAAAAGGTTTCCAATGGATGCAAATTGATGATTTGGAGATGCAACTTGAAGAATTCCAAGATAGCATCTGGGCTCAGGTGTTTGTCGACTTGAGGTCAAAGCTTGAGAATCTGGAAAGGTCCCGCTTGGAGAATCAAGAGGAGTGCCACTATGAGCAGGAAATTTGCAGTGCCTGGAACCGATTACCAGACACTTTTAGCACCCTGAAAAATATAGCAATGGCTTCCTCACAATTTTCCCCCCTATGTACTTTTGTGAGACCTTATTCTCAGTGTTAAATAATATAAAAACCAACAAAAGAAATAGATTGATAGATGAAGTTAGTAGTGCTTGCTTGGGCTTGAAGTGTACAAAATACCAACCTTCAATTGAAGGTTTAGCCAATGAAATTCAGCAATAAAAAAGTCACTAATAGGCAGGTTAGTTAAAGAATTTCCCCTCCCCCTCATTTATCCTTAGTTCATGGCACCCCACACAAGTTAAATAATATCAAGACCAAAAAAAGAAACCGCCTGACAGATGAACAAAGAAGTCACTAAGCAGGTAAGTTAAATAATTAGTTTTTGGTTTATTAAATACAGTTACATATTACAATTATACATTTTTGTTACTTAAACTATAAATATTGTGAAATTATGGCTTTTTTCTTGAAGTGATACACCAGCCAAGTTACACCAGCTCTTTTTTTTTTTTTTTTTTTTTTTTGGCAAATTTTGACACACCAAGCTCAAAAGGCTGTCCATCACTGGCCTAGGAGCAATGCTCACAGGTGTGCCTCATTGGTCCTGAAGCCAGGTGGGCTGCTGTGGTCCCTCCCAGGGGAGTAGATACCATGCCTAAGAGGGGGCCTCTGCTTTCTCCCCTCCTCCTCCCCCCCCCGCCCCCGCCAAGCACTGCCCAGAAGGAGCAGTTCTCTGTTTGTCTGAATTCCTGTGGCCATGGTATTGGCTGCCTCCCCTGCTCAGAGGCCTCAGGCCAGCAGCTTTTCAGGGGTGTGTGTGTCCCAGGACAGTGGGAGAGGAGCCTCCCAAGGTTGAAGACTTGGAGACTGGAGGCATGCCAGGGCTCCAGGCCATGCCAGCCCCCCGCTCTGCTGAGGCTTCCCCTTGGCTCCCCATCAGTGCCCTGAGGCCAGGCACCATGACTACAGAATCACCCTGGGGCCCCAGCACGAGGTCCACACAAGTTACCAAGTCCCTCTGTGCTCCCACTCTCTCCTTTTTCTCTGATGACGTAAACAATTAGCCATCAGCTATACTGCATAGCCACATCTTTGAAGCATTGTAATACCTATGATCTGAACAGATGCTAAAAGCAATCCAGGATTAGGCAAGACAGGTATTATTCTCCCCAGTTTATAGATGAAGAAACTAAAACCCGAAATGAGACAGGGTCGACACTCAACCACTGAACAGGCTGGGCAGACTGTTCATTTTCTTACACCCTTAATGTGCTTATGTTATGACTAGTGTCCTGGTGCACAAAATTCGTGCACTGGGGGGAGGTTGTCCCTCAGCCCAGCCTGCATCCTGTCCAATCTGGGACCCCACAGGGGATGTCTGATTGCCAGGGATTGGGCCTAAACCAGTAGTCAGACATCCCTCTTGCAATCCTGGACCACTAGTTCCTAACTGCTCACCTGCCTGCCTGATCACCCCTAACCATTCTGCCTGCCAGCCTGATCACTCCCCAACTTCCCCACATCTGCCAGCCTTCTCACCCCCAACTCCCCCTCCCCCCGCACCGACCTTCTCTCCCAACTGGCCCCTCTGCTAACCTGCTCACCCCCAGCTGCCTTCCCCTCCTGGCCTGATACCCCCTAACCACCTCTGCCTCAGCCCCACCACCATGGCTTTGTCTAGAAGGTCTCCCAATCTAATTAGCATATTAATCTTTTAGTAGTATAGATTGTAGCTTTACAATATGTTTTAACCTTTAAGAGGTTAAAGATCTCCTTTTATCATTAAATATCTTAATTTCATAATTTATTCCTTCAGATAAACTTCAGAATGCTTTACTTTCAGGATTAATTCTAAATAAAATTTATACAGCAGGTTGGGAATTAACACTATCCAGTCTTCCTCTATGAAAATATGGCACATGTTTCCAGTTATTTAAGTCATCTTTTATGCTTTCAGTCAAGTTTTATAATTTTTTTTCACATTAGTCCCAAACAGTTCTTGTTAAAATTATTCCTAAAGGTTTATATTTTTGTTGTTACTGGACTGAAATATTTTTAAATATTAGTTTCAATCTTAGTTCTTGTTGGCATTTAGAAATGTTATTCATTATTTTATATTTATTTGTATTAAACCTACTAAATAAAACTCATTTGTTTAGGAGTTTTTTCAGTCGATAATTTTAGGGTTTTCTTGTTAAATAATCATATCATTTACAAACAAAGATAATTTATCTCTTCCTTTCCAATAGTGTAGTTCTGATTTATATTCCCCGTGATACTTACCTTGATTAGTTCCTATACAATCAATTTGAAATAATAATGATAGTTGTCTTGTTCCTAACCATATATATAAAAGCCTAAGCAACTGTTACTACCAGGCGGGAGCTATGATGCACATTGACCACCAAGGGACAGATGCTCAGTGCAGCAGCTGCCCCCTGGTGGTCAGTGTGCTCCATTAGCCAACCTCCTGCAGACCCTCCCTCCTCAGCCAAACTCCTGTGGCCCCTCCCCATCAGCCAGCTGGCCCTGATCGGCCATGATTGCCCACCAAGCTGAGGGACCCTACCCATGCATGAATTCGTGCACCAGGCCTCTAGTGTTTAATAAAAATATGTGTGGCATTTCACCATGCACTATGAAATTGGCACTCATTTTAAGATAAATATTATTTAGTGTGTTGAGGAAGTATGTGTATTTTCATTTAATCTAATGTCTACGAGTTTTCTAATTTGACCCATCTCCTCTCACTATTACACTTCACTAACCTATCTTTGCATTCCTGGTATGAACCTTCATGATCTTGTTAAATTTGATTTGCAGGTATTTTACTTAGGACTTTAGCTTTTATAAGCATAGAGAAATTTGTTTATAGCTTTGATACTAAGCTTGTGCTATCTAATAAAATGTTTTGGTTAGCTTCCTCCTGTTTTTATGTGCTTTAAAACAAATATTTAGTTCAACAACTATCTCAACTCAAACAGTTGGGGAACATGCTCATAAAGCCATTTGGACCAAGAGGCTTTTAAAATTGTTCAGTTTCTTCTATGGTTACTCAGATTTTGTTTTGTTTAGTATTGTTTGTTTGTTTGTTTGGGTTTCTTTTTTTTGTTTTTTGCTTCCAAAGTCAATTTGGTAACAGTCAGAAACTTATCCTTCTCATCTCAACAGCTTTGTCTCTTATAATTAAATAAAATCTCCATTGTTGGCATATCCCCTTGGTTTTATTGGTTTATGTTTGTCACTGTTTCCTTAATTTTTTCCCAGAGGTTTGTCATACTTATTGGTTTTGTAAAAAAGAAAATTAGTTCTTAGATTTATTAAATCTACCAGTTTTCTGTTTGCTGAGTTATTCATTTATATATTTTCTACTGCTTTCTATGTTTTTTTTGTTCTCTTTTCAAATTATGCAGTTACATAATATTTTTTAGTCTTTTCTTTTCTACCCTTAATTTTTTAAGTCTTTCTTATTTAGTTAAGAATGCACTTGAGTATAATAATTTCTCTCCGAGCATAAGTTTGGCAGCATTCCATTATTTTTAGAAATTATTTTAAAACTTTCATTATTTTCTAAATATTCTATATTTTTTAAAAATTTTATGACAATCTCTTTAAAAAGCTGATTCATTCTCCATGCAGTTATTTCTGTTGTTGTTGAGCCAAGGTTACTAATTTCTGATTTTAGAGATCATGGTCATAGAATAAAAATTATATATATTTATATTATTACTAGAGGCCCAGTGCACGGGGTGGGGGTGAGGGTCCCTTAGTCCAGCTTGTACCCTGTCCAATCTGGGACATCCTCTCACAATCCAGGATTGCTGGCTCCCAACTGCTCACCTACCTTCCTTCCTTCCTTCCTTCCTTCCTTCCTTCCTTCCTTCCTTCCTTCCTGATTGCCCCTAACCCCTTCTGCTTGATCACCCCTAACCACTCCCTACCAGCCTAATTGATGTATAACTGCTCCCCTGTCATCCTGATTGCCCATAATTGCCCTCGCCTGCAGGCCTGGGTCCCCCCCCACCAACTGTTCTTCCCTGCAGGCCCAGTCACCCCCACCTTCCCTCCTCTGCCAACCTGGTCACACCTAACTGCCCTCCCCTGCCAGGTTGACCACCCACAACTGCCCTCCCTTACAGCCCTGGTCCCACCCCTGCTGGCCATCTTGTGGTGGCCATCTTGTGTTCACATGGAGGTAAGATCTTTGACCATATAGGGGCAGCCATCTTGTGTGTTGGAGTGAAGGTCAATTTGCATATTACTCTTTTATTAGATAGGATAGAGGCCTGGTGCACAGGTGGGGGCCAACTGGTTTGCCCTGAAGGGTGTCCTGGATCAGGGTGGGGGTTCCCTTGGGGCATGGGACAGTCTGGTTGAGAGGCCTGTGATGGTTTGCAGGCTAGCCATGCCCCCTGGTGACCCAAGTGGAAGCCTTGGTATCTGGGATTTATTTATCTTCTATAATTGAAACTTCACAGCCTTGAGCGGAGGCCTGGGTAGGCCAGGGAGGGAAGAAAGCTTGACTTCCTCCATTGCTAGGGAAGTCCAAGCCTCCTGCTCACTCCATGGCTGCCGCCATTCTTGTTGAGATTTATTTATCTTCTTTAATTGAAACTTTGTAGCCTTGAGTGGAGTCCATGGCCAGCCAGGGTGTGTGGGGAGCTTGGCTTCCTCCATTGCCAGGGAAACCCAAGTCTCCTGCTAGCTCTATGGCTGCAGCCATCTTGGTTGGGTTAATTTGCATACTCACTCTTGATTGGCTGGAGGGGGTGGCTTGTGGCTGTAGCAGAGGTGTGGTCAATTTGCATATTACTCTTTTATTAGATAGTATTTGGAATTTATCAAATTCTATATTTGGAGAGGAAAAAACAATTATATGTTATTAACTCCACATTACTACTTATTTTATTCAAATCTCTTTTGTCATTTATTTCTCTTTCTAGCATTTTCTTTATCTCTTTAATACTCAATACATGTTAGTAATATAGTTATATGTGTAAGTTATAAAGTATAGTCATATAATGAACACCTATGAACTCACCACTCAACTTAAGAATTAGAACATTACCAGTAACTCACATTTATCAGCCTTATCACGTTGCTTACACTCAGAATTAACTACTATCATTCATTTTGCAGTTATCATTTTGTTGCTTTCTAAATACACTTTTAAAAAATCACTCATATATGAATGTCTGAAATTAAGAACAACATATTTAACTATTTTTGTCTACTCATGCTATCTAGTCTTTTGCTACAATTTCTATTGCTTCCAACTTTAATTTCTACTATTCATTGCTTTAAATATTTGGCTATTTTGTTTGATATAATAAGTTCATGATTGTTAAACCTTCAATGTTGATTTTGCCTTCCAATCGCTTCCATGTTAAGTGGTTCTTGCCTTGAATTCAGCTGTATTATTAATATTGTCACCTCTGCTTTCTCTTTAATTGAGTTTACCTGAAGTGTTTTCATTTTTACCTTTACTGTGTAATGTTGCCTGAGGTGCAGTAAATGGTAATGTTTAAGAAATAGTTCTCTGAGATTGGATTAGTTTTACATTCCAATTCTACTGAGCTATGCTAGCTGCTGACCTGGGACAGGCAGGTTACTCAGGGGGGATGTGTCTGGCTCACGTGTTGTGGGGAAGATTGGATGGGACAATGGGTGTGATACACATGGTGAGTATGCCAGAAATGTTAATTATTTTAAGTAGATGTATCTCTTGTAAATTGCACCAAACTTAATGTTTGCATTTCAGCTTGAGAAGTTTTATCCTCCAACAGACTAGTTTAAATTCTTCACAATCATTCCATATCTGGTCTGTATGACCTTAATCTGTCACCCAATTTTCCATTTTATTTTTTTAATTATGTTTTTCCTCTAAACAATATTTTCTCTTTCTTTGTAAACTGTATTTCCTTTGTTTGTATCTTTTGTATTCATTTGAGAATTTTAATCCTCTTTCTAACCTAATTCTCTAATGCATGCCTTAAAAGAAAATGTGTGACATACACAATTACACCCATATTTCTCTAATTATCAGTTAAGAACAAAGCAACCACTTTTTACTTCTCTTTATACAATGTAGAACCTCACATGCTTTATTTCCTTTGCCATCTTTCTCAACACTTGAGAACTCTTTTGTCTAAGCTGTCAACCTGCTTTTCTTCCTGGATGTTAATACAATATTTTCTTTATCCTTGAAGTTTATTTTGCCAAGATCTTGCTAGTTATGGTTTTTCTTTTCATTAATATTACCTAGATCATTGATCTCTTTTGGGTTTTTGACACAAGTTTTGTTGGCCTTTTTGTTTTCATTAATTAAAATTTCCCTATTATATTTGTGTTACTTTTATTTCTATTATATACACACACACCCCAGAATATTGATAATCCTTAGACTCCATTCTTGTTCTGTGTCTATCATTTTCTTTTTCATCATTTTCACTGCTGGCATTTTTCTCTAAATCGTTTGAGAGGTGCTCAAATTAGTCCTCACGTGGATTCTCTTTCTGCAGCCTCAATTCTGCTCTTTTTGCATTTCAGCAGAATTTCAGTATGGTCTTTTATTTTGTGTAAACTCACCATATTATTCTAGTTCATTCTGCCTGTACCCCAGCGTCCCACCCACTCTTCTCAGAAGCCAAGTCTCCCCGCATCTTCTGGAGGAAACCACGCAGATGGTCTCTGAAAGGGTCCTGGTTTATTTCCAAACACACTCTTCCTCCAAGTTGTCAGGACAATGTGTTTTTGTTTGTTTTTGTCCTTCTCTAGAGTATCTCTTCAAAGACCCCGTCATTCTTGTTTCTTAGGGGATTTTATGAGGTCTTACTTCATCGTCTTTGAATAGGGCCAGGTCTTCGCAGCTGTGGCATTGCCACCAGGGGGCATGGTGACCCCGTCCTCACTGACAGCAGCCTGGGATGCAGTGCCCCACCCAGTTCCTGTGAGGCTTTGTCACAGCGTGACTGTACCTGCCTGTCACCGCTTTCTTTCCTTTAGGGCCCACTTCTAGATCTTCTGACCGCAGAATTAAATCAATTGCCCAGACCCAGAATAACTCCTTTCTCAAGCTCGCATTACTTCTGACATGCTTCCTGTCTCATCCTTGTTCAGGCTTCTCCCAAAGTGTCTCTGTGCTGGGGCAGGTGGTGGTGGGGGTGGTGGGGGCAGCTGCTCTTCCTCTGCTTCCTGTGGAGCTGCAGGCTCGGGGTTCTGTTTCTGAGTCCAGGACAGAAAAATAGAAGGAAGACGAAGGTGAGAGAACCTGAGGGTGGTGGAAGGGAGGGCAGTGCCGGGCGCAGGCTCTGAGGGCTCACAAGCCAGGGCCTCCCACCCGGTAGGTGTGCAGGGAGTAAAGACTTTTTCCCTCAGATTGGGGAAGGGGGGTAAAGAGGATGGGGCCCTGAAGTTACTCCACCCCCAAATTTGACATAATTTATAGTACTGTTGTCAATTCTTGTCCTTTTGCATATCTTCGGGAGACTTTTAAGACACGGTACCATGCTAAGAATTACGCGTTTGCTACCATATTGATAGGTAAGCCTTTCAAGGAAGGGTAATTTTATGGGCTTCATTTATTCATTCACTCACTCGTTTATGTCAACTTCCTCCACTAGACTGAAAGTTCAGAAACTATGGATTTTTATTGTTTTACTCCCAACTTAGCACAGAAACTGGCATGTGATGTGGGCGCAGTAACTCTTTGGTGAATGTATAATGACCCAGCACAAAACGGGCCGGAGCAAAGTGTGTTTTCCCAGGTGTGTTTTGAAGTGTTAGTGCTGTCAGTCGTCCTCAAGAGGACTGCACAGTCGCAGCTTTAGAGCATTCTAATACCTATGACCTGAACTGATGCTAAAAGCAATCCAGATTAGGCAAGACAGGCATTATTCTCTCCAGTTTATAGAAGAAGAAACTAAGACCCAAAATGAGACAGACACCTGTCTATGGGCACCCAGAGAGTTACAGGAGGGACCAAGAGCCATGGGCCCCTTGGGGAAAGGGGGGGCAGCTCTTTGCACCACCTGCCTACTCCCACGTCTGGTCATGAGGATGAGAAGAGAAGTCTGAAGGGGCCAGAGAAGGCATCCTGGAGGGCTGGGCTGGGCCTTGGAGATGGCCAGGGTGACGTCGAGGAGCATCCCAAGCAGAGACAGTGAGAACAAAAGCCTGGGCGTAGGTCAGAGGGTCACAGGGTCATTGGCCCAACCACTTCTGTGCTTGGGGTGAGTGCAGCCAGTAAAATTCTCTAAAAATGTTCAAGCCCTGAACTTCAGCCAAGAGTCCTGATTTGAGCTTACCCCTGGTGCCATCTGCCCCTCACTGGCATTGTACCCCACTGGGGGATGGGGGGACAGGAGGAAAGAGCAAGGACATTGGAGTCAGACAACCCTGGTGTGAAGGCTGACCCTCCATTTACTAGGAGCCCTGCCCTGGACAGGTAGCGTCACATCCTGAGACTCAGTTTTTCCCCTTGAATGATGGGGCCATAATGCTGGGCTTGCTGAGTTGCTAGTGACAAAACATTTTAGCACCTTCCTCTTCTTCCTGCTCTTTTGGGCAGCAGTGACGCGATGGGCAGACGGACTAGGCAGCAGGATCAGGCCAGGCCTGCCCTCTGCCCTGTCAGGGGCGCACACTGCATTTCTCAGGAGGGTACTCACTCGGCTTACACCTCTCTCCTCTGAACAGTGAGGCTAATTTCCTCCTACTTGAAGCTCTTGGCAGCCGGTCCTCTGCATATGGCGGACTCCCTTGTTGGCTGTCAGAACAAAGCCCTGTGCTCCATGCAAGTGCCATGCATTCTAATTGTCTGAGCAGCCCTCTGCTTGCTCGGTATCCAGGAAGACAAGTGCATGGTACGTCTAGAAGAAGGCACTGTCAGATGGAGCCGGCATGCTCTGGGAACTTACTCCTGCCTCAAGGACTGCCCTGGAGGCCTCCCTCCCATAGCTGGATCCCTGGGGGCCAAAACAGAGGGACTCAGTCAACAACCCTGCTCCTGTGAGACTGTACGGGGCACCTTCTAGATGGAGGAGAGGGAAGGGAAGGGGCCATGAGGAGCTAATAAAATAATGAGAGTGCTGAAGTCTGGGCTACCCTAGAAGCACCCCCTGAGACAAGGATTTGAGTGGAAATAATATTTTGGAAAGTGAGGAAATACTAGGAGGCAGTGGGAAAAAAGATAGAAAAGGCAAGGAAGCTGCTCATGGGCATGTTTACTGAGGTTACCTCTGTGGGGCAACTGAGGCTTAACCCTGATGAGACTCAGGATTCAGTCTGGGACCCTGGGACACAGAATATATCCTGTAGGCATCCAAGCAAGAACCAAGGGGCAGGGGTGGATTTACCCACAATTCCCATCAGTTCTTGATTGAGGGCTGCTGGGTACAAGAGGGAGTGATACATTCCCCGGCCCCTCTGGTCTGCCATGCACAAGGAAAGAGCAGACTGCAACGGCCAGAGAGAGATCTTGGGCCAGAGTGTGGTGCCTAACATCAGGTCAGCTTACACTGAGGTGAGCGGATGGAATACAGAATTGGCAGCAAAGATAATCTGTTACAGAGACATACAAAATATGCCAAAGTAATGCTATTCAGATAATCATTCATTGAGTACTTACCCTGTGCCACGTCCCATATATTCTGCATAATACCCGTTCCTGCAAGGCGGGTATTATTACCTTTACTCTATGGGGAATGAAACTGGGGTTCTGAGAGGGCCTATGTCAGTGCTTAAGGTCCCAGCTCCAGGTATCCTAGCCAGTAGGCGAAACCTCTGCCTGACTCCAAAGCCTGGGTCCCATGCAGAGCTGCTCATGAGACAGAAACCTCCAGCACTGGACCACTGCTGGGCTGTCGATGAGTGCAGGAATTCTGGGCATCCCCCTGCAATCAGATTTGAGAGACAAGGAGAATCCTTGGATGTGGAGAAGCAGCTGGAGAAAGAAAGTGATCAGCGGAGATTCCCCTCAACCCATCACCATCGATGGGAGCCAAATGGATGGCGTTTTGCAGATGGGAAGAGGAAATTCCAGATCCCAGGGGTCTTGAGGGGTTTGGGATCAGCTAGACCTGGGCTCAAATACTCCTCTCCTTCTCTTTGTCTATTCTGCAACCATGAGTCAGTTATTTGACTTCTCTGAGGCTTAGCACTCTCATCTATGTGTTAGGGATAATATTACTTTACGGGGCAGCATAAGGAAGAAATGGCACATATAAAGTACCTGGCACATAGAAGGTACCTGGAGCAGGTGCACATAGAGTAGGTTGGATTGGAGGCCAGGGGAGCCTGCTGGATTCCAGGCTCTGCTCTGACTTTATCCCCTGCTCTTGGGCAAGACTCATCCCTCTCTGAGCCTTGGTTTCCTTTCCCATGAAGTAGAGATAACATACACTCTAAGCTCTCAGGAACACGAGACCTCAGGGAGCCTGAGGATACAGCCAATGTATGAGAATGGTCACAGTGATCAGCTCCTAGCCCCCAGCAGTGCAGGAACTCGGGATGCAGAGCAGAGGTGCCCGTTTCTGATCTGCTCTCTGTCTCCAATATGCCAGGGAGCCTTGGCAGTTTGCTTCTTCTGTGGATCAAAATGATGGGGTTGGCTGATCTCTGAAGGCTCTGAGATACTGGGCTTCTGTCCCCCCGCCCCACTCTGGCGGCCTGGCTCCACTTTCTCCTGGGCCCAGGCTCATGCTCTGGTTGATCACTGCCTGTCTCCAGGGGCTCTGGCCTCTTTGCTGATTCTCAGTGGTTCCCGCATCCCATTCATTGCTCTTGGGCTCACCCTAAGCCTGATAGCCATTCTCAGTGCCTATGGCCTTGCTGAGGTCACCCCTAACCAGGGCCCTGGGAGGAGTGTTGAGGCAGAGTTCCTAGGCTGCAGGTCACTGTGGGCTGGGGTGCAGGGGAGGGAAAACATGGCCCAGGACCCAGGCTGTCCAGCCTCAGTCCAGCCTCAGGAATCTTTCAGTGACAGCGGTCATTTGGTAAATGTCTCAGGGTGTGGTCTGGAGTCAGGCTGCGGGTGTGACAGTGGTCAGGCTCCAACTGGCTGAGACAGCAGGCTGGACATACCTTTTCTTCCTCTAGCATTCACCCATCCTTTCCTACAGACAGGCAGGGTTTTAGCCCCTCACTCCACCCAGGCCCCAGTAAAGTGACCTGAAGCTGCAGAGGAGAGAGGTTTCTGTGATTGATCTTTCTGTTCCATCACTTGGATGCATCTCAAGGGCCAGAACTAATGGGCCAGGTGAAGGAGTGCCTGGTGTGGTTTCAGGGACACCAGGGAAGCTGCTAGAACCTCCCAAATGCTCCTCCATCTGTCTGGTCAATACTGAAATCCCTCAGTTATGACATTTGGATTAGTTTTTGGAGAAGTGAAAAAAATCCCTGGCCTCGGAGTCAGCCAACGAGGAATTAACTCTCATATTCACCTCCCCGTTGCAGTTGCATTACCACGTTTCTCTGAGGCTCCATTTCCCAATCTGCAAAGTGGGAGTGATAATGTCTGCCTTCCAGTGTTGTTACCAAGAGGAAGTGAGACGTGGCGTGTCAAGCACTGGCACCTGGCAGGGGTCCGTGAACACACAGGCGATGTATAGCGATGTGGTAGAAAGAGCAAGGTGATTTGGAGGACGCCATGCTGGAAGTCACCACCAGGTGGCAGCATGAAGCATTGGTTCCTTGTGCTGCTTCTAAGGAGGAGGCAATTGGTGATGCGAACCCCTGCTGCGGTGAGCTCCTCCTGGATGCTGCAGGCTACTGGGTCAAGCTGGCTTCCTGTACCACTTGTGAGGAGCCACTGAGTCCTCTATTGGTGCGGTATGGCACCTACAGAGAAGGGTCCGGTTCCCCCAGGGATATAGAGAAAGGTCAGCCTCACCCCTGTCCTCAAGGAGTCTGGGGAGCAGGGAGGCAGGGTGGCTCAAACTCTGGACAGGCAGTAAGGGGAGAAGCACAGAGGCTGTGGTAGCATGTGAGGGACACCCAGCCCTGCAAGGGAGGTTCAGGGAGGGCTTCCCAGAGAGAAGTTCCAGCACAAGGAACTCAGGGGCCTGAGGTGGCTAAGGCTTTTCCTAGCGACTGTTGGCTTTGTAAGCTTGGTGCACACACCCCCCCCCCCTCATTCCCCATCCCCCTTTCCACTGCCGAGCAGGCTGACCTCCCAGCAGACAGAGTGAAGCCTCCCCCAGCCACGTCTCCTTTCCTCGGCCCTGTCCCTCTCCTTAGGCCTGTCCCTCTCCACGCGGGCATGGTGGCTACTGTGATGCTCTGAGGCTGGACGCCCTGTGATGCTGCTTCCTGACCCCAGGCTCTTTTATGAAGGAAAAGGCTCTGGGTGAGGGATCCAAGGACCCTGGAGCCAGATTCTCAGCCTCATCCTCCCACTATCCAGCTGCGACCTTGGGCCCAGTTCCCATTTTGTATAGTGAGGCTGACCCAGAAGGTCCTCAGAAAGCTCCCAGGAATATCCAACACCCAGATTCCTCCTGGTCCTCGAGCCACCAGCTTGACCTTGTGGGAGGAAGACCACCAGAAGTGACAGTGTAACAGTGCTCTGGGAATTCTGTTCCAGCCCTGGGTTTGCTCACAGGGAGCTCTTGGGGATCAAGTGGCACCTGGGTCTAGAAAGGAAAGAGATGAAAAGCATTTGTTATCTCCTCAGCCATCCCGAGGCAGAAGCATCCTCTTTCTGTGGGGCCTCAGAGCAGGGCCAGACCCCACAGTGGGAAGGGGAGAAGGGGGCCCTGCAGAAGGCAAGTTTCCACTTCTAAGGAGAAGCCTTTCAGCAAGATTGGTCAAAGTGAACCAGGCAGTGGTTCCTGCAGAGTGGACCCCCTGGGGGCTACAGCGGTCCAGGACAGTCCTCCCACACCTGGCTGTGCAGGACCCTGTTCAGAAACTGAACTCTGAAGCCCGTTGGGGATGCACTTAAAACTTGGTCTTTTCTTCAGTCCAGGCGCCTTAAAACAGGACCCGCCTGCTCAAACTCTGGGTCCAGCTCAGATCCGGGGCTCCATCCCCACACCAGCCACCTTGCTGGCACCTGGACAAAGCTGTAAGGGGCCAGTCTACTGGGTCCCACCCCGGCTTCCATTCTGAAATACAACTAGTTATGGGAAGGGGGTGGGGAAAGGTGTAAATCAGATGCATTTGAAGGAAAGCAGCTTTGAAGGCCCGAAGCCATTATGTTAATGGCATCACTCAATTTCTGGAAGCAATCCTGATTAAATATTCATTGGCTTTGATTATACTGAAATTAGGACTAAAGCGTGAAGTCAAATTGAGGGGAATAATGGCCGTGTAAATAATGCATGGCCTCTAAATTGAAAACACCAGCTTGTGCAGCCCCCGCTCTCCCCGCACCCCTTGCGTGTCACTGTGCCATTTGTTTAGAAGGTGATTAGTCCCACCAGCTGTGGGATCCGGCATTGGGAAGGATCCCCAGGCATCCTGCCCGCCCCTGGGACCTCGGAGGACCATGCCACACCCTGCAGCTGGGGATTCTCCAGATCTGGGAACCTCAGGGCAGCCCCACCGGGGTCCTGCGTTCTCTGACTGACAGGGTCACAGACGCTGAGACTAAACTCCCTGATGCAGCCGAATGTGAGCTTTCCTGATGTAAGTTTAAACAGAAAAACTCAAGGGGGATAAGGGAGGGAGAGGTGACTCCCCTCTGGTCAGAGAGGGGACTCCTATTTCTATGTTTATTAAGGTTGAATGAGAGGTCTAGACCTGAGGATAAAAGCGGGTTGAGACAGCAGATACAACGGAGTAGAGAGTTACTCTATGCCCAGGGCCTGGGGAAGTCTGGCTCGGGCTCTGCAGGTCACAGGTGAGTCAGAAAGTAATTGGCACCAAATTCCTTTGACCTTGAGGAACTCTAACCTGCGGACTTGGAGGGGGTTTCTGTTTTGTGTTGAGCTGCCTGAGTGCAGAAGATGCGTCGAGTCCAGCGCTACCGGACGCAGGGGCAGGTCCAGGAGAGCGACTGATGGCCGTCCTGAAGACAGTGCCTAGACCTCTCATGCACCGGGCCACCATGGTGTCTGCCTCTGTGGGGCCAGGGCGGGCTCTGTGGCCGGGAGAGCAGGCTGCCGGGAGCCAAGGGTCCTGGCGGGATCCCCAGTCTGCCTCCCCTGTGTTGAGCAATCTGGGACAAGCGGTCAGATCTCTGGGTCAGTCCAGTTTCCTCTCGGTCTAGCTGAGGGTGGGAACATACTAAATATCTTTCCCATGCAAATAGTTCTAGTTACACTCCCTTACCAGCAAATTCTCACTGGGCCCATTCTCTTCCCAGCCCTCTCCTGGGTCACACAGGGTCAGGCGGCCCACTGGGGAGATTAGACAAGAACAACCAGCGGAGGCTTAGTATCAGTGCCTTAGAGGGGAACAGAGAGAAGTATGTGAGAAGTGAGTGTGTGAGCACCTCTGCTGACCCCTTCAACAGCGTGAACTCTGGGCTACATGGCCTTGGGTTGAATACTGCCTTCATCTTCCTTTACCAACTCAAGAACCATGGAGCAGTTAATGAGAGTTTTACCCTATAGAGCTGTTGGAGGGTTAAATGAGATCATCCAAGTGAGAGCACCACTCCAGAGCCAGGCACTCAACCCCTCTCAATGAGCCTCAGCTGATACTGGGCCTTGACCTGTGCGAGGAGAAGGGCTTAGGGAAGAGGAAAGGGGAGGGGAAGGAGGAGAGGAAGCCTGGAGAGGCAGTTGCTAGCCTGCCGCTAATGCCCACCATGTGCAGGGCACCGAAAGGTATGCCAGCCCACCTGACTCCTGAGTCACCCATGAGGTAAGTGAGTCCCTGTTCAGCCGACCTTCGCTGAAACCCTGACCTGCTGATGGTCAGTGTCCTCATAGGATAGAGCCAGGGTTTGGATCAAGTTCTGCCCCAATGGGAGCAGGATTGTAGTAGTGTTTGCAAACACCATGTTCGTCCCCCTTATGGTTCCGTGGGGGTGGCCAGCCCACACTCCCTCCACAGACAGCTCAACCAGCCTCTCCAGCCCTGCTTCTCCCTCACTCCCAGCCCCTCCCAGTTACCTGTGGATCCCAGTGGGAGGCCGGGGACGGGGGGGAGCAGACTTCTGCTGCTACCAGCATGCCACTCAGTACTGGTGCTGGACCTGTCAGGGCTTCATCTGAGCTCATCTTTACTGACTGCTGCCCAGGTCCCATGCTCTATACTCTTTCTGAAATGACCCTTCTGCGCTTCAGGGCCTGGGAAGGCATCTCTCCCCACCTCCCTCTTTCCACCTCCTCTCTTCTTCCCCACTTAGACTTTTAATGGCAGGAGATAGCCTGATTTAAAAAACCTTTAGAAGCAATTTGTTTTACAATAAAATGTTAGATTCTTCTAGAAATTCATAGGAGGGAGAAATGGACTCTGATGAGACCGGGGTCAGAAAATCCAGGCTGGGCAGTTGAGGAGAAGCAGGCCAATTGGAGGGTGAGACTCCACCAGAAACACAGAGAAAGCCAGGGCTGCCTGGGGCTCAGGGAAAAGCCCTCCACACTGGGCTACGAGGCAGCCTATGCACGGGACTAGCAGGGGAAGTGAGGGTGAGTTCCAGGCCAGCTCAGCCGTGGGGCCAAGGGCAGCCACCTTCTCTCTAGGCCTTTCCACCGGGTGATGTGAAGGTGCAGTGCTCACCGAAAACTCTTTGTGATGACCCAGGCAGCAGACAGCTGAGGGCTCCTGTTTCACATCAGGACAGCAGGGCTCAGAGAGGTGAAGAAACGGACACAGGCCACACAGCCGCTGGTCGGCAGGTCTGTGGATTTTTTCCCACTACAGCCTGCCCATCCCTGACAGAGGTCCCAGGACCAGACTGGAGGTTTCAGTTGCGTGGACTGCCTTGTGCACGCTGCCTCCCTCATCCAGGCTGTGGGGGTGCCAGCACAGGGCCTGGCTGCACACAGCCCCATCACCTGCTGGCAGGGCATGGGTTCCTCTCCTCCACCTCTCCTCCCCATTAGCCTGACGGTCTCTGGACACGCTTCATGTTTTTCATTGAAGCCATGGTTTGACAGCTCCTGGGCCATTCCTCTGCTCCTGCCCTTCTCTGTCCACTCTCCTCCGCCTCCCTCCCTCTTCTCTGTGTCTTTGGTGCCTGTCTCTCACCTTCTCCACATCGCCTGCTTCCTGCCTCTGCTCCAGCTGCCTGTGTGGCTGTCCCTGTCTCCCTGGGGATCTCCTGCCCTGTTTGTCCATCACCTGACCTTCTCCCATGACCTACATTTCCATTTCCTCTCTGTTGATACCACCCTGAATTTCAATCACTTCCTCCCAGTCCTCCAGTATTGCGTAATGCTGGCATGAGATCCATGCCTAATATGAACACACACACACACACACACACACACACACACACACCCCTATGACACCTGTGGGCTGGCCAGCTGAAGGCAGTTAAGGGACTGTCCTCCCTCCTGTGGAGGGTTTTCATGGCTGCAGGGCAAAGTCACTCAGGGTGGCCTTGGAGCAGAGCCTGAGCACCCTTGGGAAGAGGGACTCTGAGCACCTGGGGGAGGAGGGAGCACTGGTTTGAAGGGCAATAGTCTTTTCACACCTTCAAGGGGAGGACTTCACACCCCTTAGGTGCCAACACTGTTTATGCACCTGACACAGTCATCTTATTTCTTCCTCAAACACCGTGTCCCCCTGAGAGGCAGGGATACCATCCCCACTGTACGGACGTGGAGATGGAGGTTCAGAGAAGAAAATGACTTGCCCAAAGCCAGACGCTTCTCAGGGGCCCCAATAGGAAAAGCGATGGTGCTCTAAACCAGTGATTTCCAAATCTGTGTGATCACAAGAAACCTCCAGGCATTAGTTTAAAAGTATGTGTAGGTCCTCAGGCCCTTTGCTGGAGATTCTATTTAGAGGGGGCCCAGAAACCTGCCATTTTAACACAAACACTAGGTGATCTTCACTCGCTCGAATTTGGGAATCATTGGGTTGATAAACAGTGCCCTGGTCCTCATCCCCCAAGCAGGGTGGCAGCCATTCCTGGAGAAACCCTGCCCCAGCTTGCTCTCCTGCTCTCTGTGCAAAGTCAGTTTCCTTTCCCAGCTCCTGTTTCCTGCATCAACATTTTAGAGCCTTGGGCCCCAGAAGGGCCTTGCCAAGGCTGCAAATTAAGTGGCTGTGCCTGCTCGGGTGGGGGATGTCTCCCCTCTGCCTCCCCACGAGGTAGCCCCACCCTTCAGCTGGAGCCCCTGAAATTCGCTCCTGTGTTTCTAACTTCCTGGGGCTGAGCTGCTCCCCTCGGGACAGGGAGGGCGAGCCATTGCTCTGAGGGTTGTTTTGTGTGTCCTTTTGTGCAAGGTCAGCTTCTAGCAATTATGTTTTTTTCTCATCTCCTGGGATCGCGCTCATCTATGGGCCTACACCACACACAACACAATACATTCCAGAAAAGACAGACAAACGAACCGACAGGCACACGAACAGAACACTCTCTCCAGAGCTGGGCTCAGTGTGCAGCATAGCAGACGCGTCTCACGGATACCCTCGAAGCCCCCGGAATGGTGCCGCACAGTAATTAGAAACCCAGGCCCTGGAACAAGGGAAATGACTCTGTGCTTCAATTTAATGTGTTCTCATTTTTTGACAGGGTCAGAGTTCACCTTCCCGGTTTGAATCTGAAAGCAAATTATAGCTGTGTCGTTTTTATATTGATGTGTCCAGGCTAGAGATCTTTGGCAAACATTTTCTTCTGGGAATTGGTGTGGCTAATATTTTCTCTCAATCCATTTAGCAAACACTGACTGCAACCCTATGACACGTCCAAGAACTGTCGGAGTTGCTGGGAGGGAACAGCAAGGAGGAGGTGACAGGACAGGGGTGGCACACGGGAGGACAGCTGTGTGCAGGGGACACACAGGTCCTCTGGCGGGAGAGATGGGGGCAGGTAGGGGCAGTTTAGCAAAGGGGAGATTAATGAGCTGGGCTTGGAAGATGCAAGAGCAGCTTCAGCTCCTTTTCTGAGTGCCCAACTGTGACAGCACGTGCGGAGCACTGTAGCACTGTAGGCCCAGCGCCCCTTTAGCACCCACACCCACCTCTGCAGTAAGAGCAGAACTCGGTGTTCCTGGATCAAACCCTGACTCATCCGCTGGCTAACCTTGTGGCCTGGAGTGAGTGATTTAACTCCGCCGGTTCTTAGTGCCTTGCCCTGTGAAATGCAGGTAACAGGAAATTACATCACAGGGTGGTTGTGAGTGCAGAGGTGGGTAGAAGGGAAGAGGAAGGAGATGCGGAAGGTCCGGTTCCACAGCTGTGGCCACCCAGGGAGGTCACCCCTCAAAGGGCTCAAAAACTGTTCTTTAGGATCTCTTCCATGCAGCATGGTGTTGGAGCTGGGATTTGAACCCAGGCTCATCTGACTCAAATCCCTTCAACCTGCTGCCAAGATGACTAAAAGTCATGAGAGAGCCAGCATCTGAGCGCAGGTCTTCTATGCACTAGTGTCCTTTCCACTCTCTACATGAGTGTTTCCCTGGTGCCTACCTCTGACCCTCATTCCTCCATCCTGGCTGTGCCAGGGCTGCCCTGGGCCCTGGCTCCTGTCCTCGGTGCTTCCCTCGGGCACACGGCTGTCTCTCAGAGTTCTCACTCTCTGCTTCCTTGTCGGTCTCCCCATTGAGTTCCTGAGAGCAGGGATGTGAGAGCAAAATTTGAACAAAAGTTGGGATATTAGAATATTTCTCAAATACAAAGCTTCCCTTTGACAGTGGCAAGTAGGAAGTGTATGTTAATAAACCATGGTGCTGGCAGTTTTAAAATATTAATGATTTCTAGAATTGAAAATGCAAATAGCTGTCTGAAATTCTTCTGCTTGGCATTAAAGAGAAGGGCTTCGAAAGGACACCTGGGAAACTCAGGCTGGGAGAACAGGGCCTTGCGAGAAGACATGGAGACAAATAGACATTTGCCACCTTGTTATTGCCACATTAGCACCATTAAGCTGCCAGCCTCCGTTCTTCCCGGAAGTCAAGCCAATCACACGGTGTGAACTGAAGACATAGCTTTAAAGTGAGCATGTGTGGCTTGTCCATTGACTTCAGCATGCACATATGAAGCACCTACTGTGTGCCAGTGAGGAGAGGGTGCAGAGCCTGCTATGTTGGACCTCACTTTATTCTGAGAACCAGAAAGGTGAGGTGGGGATGTAGTAGAAGAGAGAAAAGAAATCCTGGTCAACCTTGGGTCAGCTCAGTTCACAGCTGGGCTGTGAACTTGATGAAGTGAAGGGCCTGGTCTGGTGGGAGCTCGCAATGCAAATAGCCCTCACCTGTGTTCCCTTGTCTAGGATGCCTCACATGTCCAGCACCAGCACCACCTTTATTTAATTCCGGATCTCTGCAGTGTGCTCTTCTCAACCCTAGACCAGCCATCTTCACTTGCTTATTATTTTTTTCCTGTTATCTGGTTACAAAACAGTGAGTTGGTGGAGAGCAGCACTGTGACTACATCATCTCCCATCTTGGGTGCCCAGCACTCAGAGACAGAGGCATGGAGCCCATTGAGTGAGTGAACCTTGAAGAACTCTCAGGCCTTGAGCAAGAGACAGAAACTGTGGAGTGTGTGTGGTTCTGAGTGGGGGCTGGCCCTTCTCACCTGCTGCATAGGGACCAGGGGAGAACAGGGGAGCTGGATGGCTTCCAGAAGTTCGCTGGCTGCATGCAAAGGCTGGGTGGTGGAGAGAGCTCTGAGGAATGGATGGGTAAGGGCAGGCCTCTTGCTGCAGCCACCCAGTGTGACCTTACCCATCACCCACACCAGGAGGTCACCTCCACTGTGGCATCTGCTGCTGAGCGGGCCCAGCATCTTGGTGCTATGAGGATGCCCACCTGACAGGTTAGGCTGTCAGTGCTTCATGGGAGATCCTGGGGCATAATGACCCCTTGCCACCTGCCACCTGCGGATGGATTCATGGGTCAGACAGTCAGGAACCAAGTTCTGGGAGGGCCCTGTCTCCTTATGGTGCTTTTGCAAGTTTCTGTCTTGTGTCACTTTGTGCTCATAGGCCAGCTCTCATAGATGAGCCTCTCCCCTTCCTCCCAGGAGTTAGGAGATACTCCCTCATCACGCTGAGCCCCCCAAAGTTCTCCTAAGACTGGAAAGGCCCTTTGTTGGGGAAACCATGCATCTGGATCTGGGTCGTTCTCAGCCTTTTCCTGCTTCCTCTGGCTCCTTGCTGGGATCTGGGTGTGAGGTTTTGTGCACAGGAAGCCTTGGATAAATGGGATGTAGGGAAGGAAGCCTGGAATTTGGAGTTTGACAACCTGGCTCAGTCCTGGCATAGCTCCTCACCACCTGTGGGGGCTGAGGGTGGAGTCGGAGCACCTGCCCTCTGGGAGGCTGCCAGGCAGGGTGAGCTTAGCTCTGTAACAGCCCCCGATGCCCACAGAGCAGATGCTCAACCACAGAGCTTCCCCGGCTCTCTCTTCCCTGCCTCCCGGAGCCTGGCTCTGTATCTGACACGCCAGTATTTGGGCCCCTCTGTGTCCATGATTGCAAATATCTTAATCTTCCTCCTTTACCCTTTGAGAAACACCTTTTCTCCTCCTCATGCATGCCTTCTGTTTCCATTATACATCCATCCTGTTTGCCCTAGGCTTCGTGAGTTCCTGGAAACACTGCATCTCTATTATCTCAGGACCTCTTGTCCTGTTCCCAGGAAGGGACTGTGTGAGAGATTATCTGCTTGATGTGTGTGTGTTTTCTTGTCCACTCCCCACACCCATGACCTCACTTTGTTGTTCATGACCAGTGTGGTCTGATCAGAGCCAACCCAAGCCAGTTCCAGGGTGACAGTATTTTAGACCTAGAGGGGCTAAGACCACCCAGCCCTGCTCCATCTTTCTCCAGATGGTGTAGTAAGAAAACCCAGACCCAGAGAGCATGCTCACGTTGGACCAGAGCTTCTCAATTGTGGCTGCCTATTAAAATAAAAATTTGCATGAGCCTCTCTCTCAGAAACTTGGTGGGGGCTGGGAGAGAGTGGGCTTGAGTACAGAGAGCTCTAAAAGAAAATTCCCAAGCTGTTCTACTATGAAGCTGGGGCTGAGAATCAGAGAGTAAAATATTTCTTGCCAATCCACTCTCCTTACATATCTGGAAAAAGTATTAAATCACTATCCACAGGAGACTGTTTCTGAGAGGGGATCGGACGATCACAGGGGTGGGCTCCACGATGAACATCACCCTCTGCAGGTAGGAAGCACCTGAATGGGTGCTATTAACCAGCACTTACTTTACTTAACAGACACATCCTATATAATAAAGAGGTAATATGCAAATTGATCATCATACCCTCACACAAGATGGCTGCCCCATGTGGTCACAAGATGGCCACCAAAAGATGGCTGGCTAGGGAGGGCAATTGGAGGCAACCAGGCCTGCAGGGGAAGGCAGTTAGGGGCGACCAGGAAGGCAGGGGAGGGCAGTTGGGGGCAATCGGGCTGGCAGGGGAGCAGTTAGGTGTTGATCAGGCTGACAGGGGAGTGGTTAGGGGGTGATTAAGCTGTCAGGCAGAAGCAATTAGTGGCAATCAGGCAGGCAGGCAGGCGAGTGGTTGGGAGCCAGCAGTCCTGGATTGTGAGAGAGATGTCCGACTGCTGGTTTACGCCCGATCCCACAACTGGCAGTTGGACATCCCCCGAGGGGTCCCATATTGGAGAGGGTGCAGGCTGGGCTGAGGGACACCCCTCCAAGTGCATGAATTTCGTGAACTGGGCCTCTAGTATATATATATAAAAGCCTAAATGACTGTTACAACAGGACAACCTGATGTCTAGAAGACTGGCCGGTAGCTATGCTGTCAGCTATGACATACACTCAGTGCAGGAGCTGCTCCCTGGTGGTCAGTGCACTCCCACAGCCAACCTTCCACAACTGGCTAATCTCCTGCAGTCCCTCCTCCTGGCCAGGTTGGTCCTGATGGGGACTGAGTAAGACAGCCCCGATTGGCCCCAATCGCTGGCCAGGCCGAGAGACCCCACCCATGCATGAATCTGTGCTCAGGGCCTCTAGTATTTATATAAGATTTAGTAGGTACCAGACACAGTTCTAAGTGCTTTACAAATACCACCTTATTTACTCTTTAGAGCATGACTATGAGAATGTCCATTATGATCCCTATTTTATAGATGAGAAGACTGAGGTACAGAGAGAGGTAATTTGCCCAAGGTCACACCCAGTGAGTGACGGAATCACTGCTCTGGTGCATGGGACCCAGCTTGTAACCATTATGCTGTCAGCTCTGCAGGTCTAACTCCACATCTATGCACTGGACAGCATGTTCAGGCCCCAGGGCCTTCCTGGATGAAAGGGGGCTGCCAAAGGTGGGACTGGAGCCTCTGAAACCAGTAACCCCAGAGGCTACTGAGAACCTGGGATTCCTGAGCCTTTCCTCACTTGGGATCTGATGAAGCCATAGCTCAGCAACTTCCCTCCCTCATAGCTCCAAACCTAGGTCTGCCTGACTCACTCCCAGTGCCCCAGGAACAGTCAAGGTTGGAATGTGCACAGAGTCAGGTTTATCCTAGAAGCCTTATCTTAGGAGCATGTTACAGCACTCTATAAAAACACCCTTGGGAACTAAGTTCTTGTAAATTCAATTTTTAAAACTCATTTTATTCAAGAAAGATTCCATTCCATCCAAGTCACGAATCTACGAAAACAGTAGAGCTATATACTTTCAAACTCAGGTTACAAAGGTTTATGTCTTTCTTTAACTGGCTGCAGAAATGTCTGTTGTGGAAATAGATGCAAACAGTGAGGCCTTCACTGGTGCCCCACACCCCAGCAGCTCACTTTCTCTCATGCAGTTTATGGGCCTTCAGTCAATGCCCACCCAGAGGCTTTGCTGCTCTGGTGGACAGCCTGACTAATGCAATATTGACAGCTTGCCTGTGTGGACACTACAGCTTCTTTTACCAAGAACTTGGCGAATCCATTTTCGAGTAGCATTCCTGGAGTGTTAGCCGTGATCTCGGTGCCATTCTGTTGAGCGCCTGCCATGCGCCCAGCAGTGATGTTGTGGTCTCAAATTTAGGGCACAGGGTGGAGAAGTTACCCAAGAACTGATCATATGTTTCTGGTCTAACAGTTGAAACTCCAACAGTTGGTCAAGGCTCTTTCTCTCTTGGTGTCTTGGCTGTAAAATGGAAGAGAGCAATTAGACCAGCTCTGATGTCTCTGCTCTGTGGCCTCCTGTCCCATATCAGGCAGCACCTAACTTCTCTGATCCTAATGGTGGTGGAGACATCCCCACTGGCGCAAACAGGACTTACTAAGGGAGAGCTGCGATTAAGCGAAGTTGTTGGCTTGTTAACCCATTGACAAGGGTGTGTGTTTTTAAGTCCATTCTCAAGGACTGCTGCCTGCCCAATGGCTTCCTTGTGGAGTTCATACCTTTTTTACACAGTCTTTTTGTTTTGACCACGTTGATGCAGCTGTTCTGACATGACTGTTTTGGTTTCGGGACATTTTGACACAGATGAGAAAACAAACCACTGCACCTTCAGCTTTTTAAAAAGCAATACCAAACAATGTGCCAAGGAGACATTTCTCTACCTCCCCTCATCCCAGAATCCCTCCATCCCTGATCTCCACTTATGGCAAGGGGCTCAGGGAGGGGAGAGAGGAAGAGGGTGGGCTCCAGGTCAGGACTGGTGATGAGGGAGGCAGGGGCAGTGAGGGACTGGCAGGAGTGAAGGGAGTGAAGGGAGTGAAGATCAGACGGGCACTGGTATCAGGGGGTCTGTTTCACCCAGTACGTAGTAATTTTCAAAAGCAATTTTACATTTAGATACAGACATTTCAAAACTCTTTGCATCAAAACAACCATGTCAAAATGCCCTTCTTTGTCTCAAAGAAAATAAATGCCAAAAGAGAAAAACAAGACAGAGCTTCTGCCCCCAAAAAGCTCAGAGTCACCAGAGGGGAAAGGCGGAGAATGAAAGAAAAACAAATTACTATCCTGACACTGTAATAGCAGAAGGGGCTGGGAGAGAACCAAGCAGAGAGTGCCTGGCTCTGCCTGGGGGTGGAAAGGGTCCCAGGAGAAGGGGATGACTCAGCCTAAGGAATATTTGTTGAAAGGCTGAGAATAGCAAATGTTAATTGAGGGCTCACCATGTGACAAGTACTGTTGTTAGTGCTTCATTTTAACTTATTCATTCCTCACAAAGGCCCAATAATATGAATATTATTATTCCCATTTTATGGTTGAGGAGACTAAGGCACCCAGAGTTCTGGGGACTTTCCCAGACCACACAGACAGTTAAGTGGGGGAGCCTGCTCACACCCCTGCACTCTGTAGCCTCTCTGAGAGGAAATGGGTAGAAGGGTCACAAGCTTTAATATTCATCGGACTGAAGTCCACTCTGTTCTCACAGCTTATCTGAGGTTGGACAGTCAGCTGAGCCCCACCTTTAAAGAAGGTGCCCCTTACTTCCCCAGCACACATCACTCAATACCTCTAGTTGAGTTGATTGACTCTGTAAACATGCCATTGGCACAGGTCTCTGCCAGGTTAGACTGGGTTCCTTGTGGTCATGGAGCTGTGATTCTGCTGGGTGAGGGTGAGGAGCCAGCCCCACAGGACCCAGGTGTGTCTTCCAGATGGAGGGCAGAGAAACTAGAACAAGCCAGGTGTGAGGCAAGGTGAGCAGGTGAGAGTGGTGCGAGGGGGCGTGGGGATGGGCAGGGGACGGGCAGACCAGGTCAGGAGCTTGGAATTGCACGGGAAGCCACCGCAGGACAGGACCCAGGAGAGTGACCACTTCCGGAGGAGGAATTAAAGAGGGGCAGGGTGGTGTCATAGTTCAGACCACATAGGATTAGGGGGAGCTTCCGCAGTGGCAGCAGTAACATCTCCCTATTGAGTGCCAAAGTGCCTCCTAAACTGTGAGGTGCTGGGTACCTGGGGGTTTACTTGCTGTAATTACTCCTGTTTCCTCCACCACTGACCCTTCCTTGCGCGCTGGGTCTCTGCCCTCCCGTGGTCTGGTGAGGCGCGTGGTGGTTTGTTTTCTCAGACCCCAGAACAACCCAGCGGCCCTGTGTCCTCTGAAAATGTTGTGTTGAGAGAGAGAAAAAAATTACTCTTTAATAGAAATACTTTTCCTTCATTAAATGAAATCTCCAAAGCCCAGTAGCGTTTTCGGTGCTTATATAAAGATGCCAGTGGGGATTTGAGATTCAAAGTGGTATTTTCATACAAGTCGATGAGATCTCAATAGGGAAGAAAGCACACACTCCCAATCTAAATTCCTCCAGTGTCGGCGCCAAGCCTGCGCTCAGGGCTGGGTGGCCTCTCTCCCAGCTCCACCAGACCCTTCTCCAGCGCACTGGGGCATTCATAGTACTGGTTCTCTGTTTGGGGAAGTTGTGTTGCTAGTGTCTTTCCAAGACTACAGCCCATTTAAGGTGAATTTCTGTTTGCACCTCAACTCTGATCACTTTGTATTCAAACTCAAGAGTTGGTAGAAATTTGAGTCAGAAGTGGATGATCCACACTTGTGTCCTCATACCTATACACACAGACTTACCTTTGTATCTCAAGTAGCTGGAAACTGACCTAGTTCTGTAGAGGTGTCAGAAGAAAGACAGGGCTCAAAGTTCAACTATCACGCTTGCTAGCTTGGCTGGGCTGGGCTGGGCTGGACTCACACTTATCCTCAGATCTACTATCTGCTCTGTGGGGAAAACAGTACCATTCTTGCCCAGCCCAGTGAGCTGGATCATAATGTAGGAAAAGGGCTCAGTGCATGGTCCCTGATCAAAACCTCTTCCTCTTCAGCACTTCTCACCTGACTGTTTAATTAGAACCTACTAGAAGCATCAACTTTATAGCAATAATTCTGGTTATCTATTGCTAAGTAATAACCTCCTCCACTCCCCACCCTCCTCAAATTTAGTGTTTATGATAATGATTATTGTGGCTTTTGTGGAGAAACTACAGTCCACCAGCTCCTCCCTGCTCCATACTGTCCGGGCCTTTGCCTAGGCAGACAATGGCGGCTCACCCCCAGCTGCAAGCTGCACAGGGCTGGCCCTCTGGAGCCACAGAGCAAGTTAAGGAACAGGTCTCTCATGAGCACCACCATGCCGGCTCCTGTGAGGGCAGGAAAGGTGATAAGATAAGATCTTTAGAAAAAAACAGAAAAGCAGCCAAAAATCTAAAAGGCACTAACTTTTGAGTTGATGAGACAACCGCCCCTCCCACCCCCTCAATGGTTGTTGTTTTTTTTGTTTGTTTGTTTTGTTTTTTGTTTTTGGCCCCTCAGTGACAGCAGGCTTTGGAGCCTGGGAATCTGGCCCTCACTCCACTTCACCTGGGCTCCCTCACCCAGGAGACAGGGCTGTCTCCTCTCCCAGGGCTAATGGAGGCTGAGCCTGGCAGCTAGCAGATGCTCAGTAAATAGCATCTATTAAAAGAAGGTTTAGTGCTCTGTCTGCCTCGCAGCATCCCAGGGCCTGCCCATCAGCCTGCATTGCTGAGAAGGCAGGAGAGGGCTCTCTCTTGACTAGCAGGCGGGCTGAACTCTCCCCTTTTACCGTGGAAAATCCATTACTGGAAAGCCATTTGTCAAAGCCGACTGCTCAGCTGCTTTAATTTACATATTTATCAAGTTTGATTAGAATGTATTGTCTTCGACTTTTATCCCCGCTTTCACCTCTTCCTGCCCTCTCTTCCTGGGAAACTGTTGGTGCCGTCCTTGTTGCAGAAGGGCATGGCCTAATTCAGTTTGCATTTGCTAGTAAGCTGGAAACTGAACCTGGCGAGGTATTGCTGGAGGCTGGGAGAGAATTCAAAAGGCCCAGCACATGTTAGGGAAAGCCTGGCCCTCAGGCCTAGCCTGATTCAACTAGAGGGCAATAGGTACCCTACCACTATCCCATCAGTATTCATTGAGCACCTTCTGTATGTGAGGCACTGGGACCACAAGCTGGAGAAAAGCTAGGCAAAGTCACAGCTGTAGTGTCTCTTAGTGTCCAGTGACCTCAGTTTCTGCAACTGTAAGAACAAGCAGTTGGACCAAGTGATCTGTAAGTTACTGTTTTTGAATGCACACTATTTTGAACATAACGGTTTTATGAACCGGCTTGATGAATTGGCTCATTGAATTCTTACAAGATCCCTGTGAGGTTGGTATCATTGTTCTCTCATCATGCAGATGAGGAAATGAACTATCTCAGAGCTCAAGGTCAATTGGGCCAGGACTTGAATTCAACTCTTCTTCCATCTGACTCTAGAATTCAAGTTTATAGACCCAAAGCCAGGCTGGATCTTTCTCCTCCACTAATCTTTGAGCTCCTGGATGGCAGTGTCTGATTCCTCCTTGTATCTCCAGGGACCAGCCTGAAATGTGGTATAAGAAAATACCCATTGTGTGTGTGTGTGTGTTTGTGTGTGTGTGTGGTGGTGGGGTGGCGGGGGGGTGTTTCTGCTCCTATGGGTATCAAGGTGAGAGCATTGGCAGCTGGCCCTGGCCTTCTGTATCACAAGCCCATTGCTTCTTGGCTTCCTTTCACTTCCTTGGCAAGCACCCACTGGGCATTTCCCCAGCATCAGGAACATTGCCTGAGGCAGCCCGTGTGGTGGGAGGAAGCTGTTGGACTTTGGAGCTCTATGGCCTGCTCTCCAGACCTGGCTGAATACCCTAGTTGAGTGGCCTGAGGCGAGTTACTGTCCTTTCTGGATCTCCTTCATCTCCACAGGCTTTGTGGTTCTGATGGCCTCTGTGGGTCTCCTCTAAGCTGAAGGCCTCCTTACACTTTCTCAAGCCAAACGAGCAGTTTTAATCTGCAGTGGACATGTGAGGGATACCAGAGAGGCGCCTTGTTCCAGAATGAACGCACATACTTTTCAATGGCAATAATCCCTCTTCTCTCCAGCTCATCCAGAGCACCTAATCTCCCACCCTGGAGCACTTAGGAGATTTGAGATTCTGGGAGATCTAGTATAGGTGAGGATGGCAGAGCTGGGAGCGGGGAACTGAAAATAAACTTTGCTAACACGACTGTTTTCTCAAGAAGACCAGATGCTGGGCATCAAGCGGAACATCATGGCTTTGGGTTCTGCCTGACGGAGGCAGCAAATGATTTACGACCGGATGAGGGGCCAAGATGAGCTCTGTGGGTTCAGAGAGGGGTGAAGCCACTGTGGTCTGGCACTGTCTGCAAAGGCTTTTTCGAGGACTTGGTGCAAAGATATAAAAATCTAAGAAATTAAAGTTTGCTTGGAAGATAATAATAGGCCAGTCAGAATAAAGGAGAATATTCCCTTAGAGGACTGACTGGTTCTCAGCCAGGGCCTATTTTGTCTCCGAGGAGACGTGGGACATTTAGTGAGGTCTGAAGCTGTTTGTAATTGTCATAACTAGGTATTGGGGTGCCCCTGGCATTTAGTGGATAGAAGCTAGAGATATTGTTGTACATGCATCCCCCCTTACATCCCCTCCCCCTCCTCCGCCACACACACACACACACACACACACACACATTTATCCAGCTCCAGATGTCAGTAGTGCTAAGAAACCCTATTTCTGTGACTTGTCATTCAGTAAATGGGGCAGGGACTTAAATATCTGTCCCTTATCTTGTGAGCTGGGGATTATTATTCTCATTTTACAGGGAATGGGGGCTCAGAATGTGTAAGTAATTTGTCCAAAACTTCACAGCCAATAATCTGGGGCCTGGATCTGAGTCCTGGTGCAGCTGCCAGGAAGCCAGCAGGCTTTCAATTTGACCCCATCCGGGAACAGAAGAAACACAGGGGCCGTTGTTCCCCTCAGCACCCCTCACCCAAATCCCCCTGCTGTGGGACTTGCCCTCAGTCAGCTTGGCTGAGCCAGCCCCGGACGCTTGCTTTCAGTCCTCATCTCTATTCAAACACACTCATTGGTCTCCACTGTCCCCAAAAAGCTCTATTGATGCCTCCTAACGCTACATTTCCTCTTAAGATTGTATACAAGAAATTCTGCACTTTGAGCATGCTCTTCCTATGATTCAAAGCCCCCGATCCCTCTTTATTGTCAGATCGACCACAGGGATACCCTTAGGTTGCCTTCAACATAATGAATTTTGCAGGGAAAAGTACAGAATTATAGTGCTGATGAAATCAAATGTAATCCAACATAAACACCAGTCCTGGGTGAGTGTTAGTTTTTACACTGCCTTCTCAGAAGAGGTACATCTGAGCAGAGCCTGGGAGGCTGAGTAGGAGTATGCCAGACAGACAAGCATGAACTCAAGTATGGGAGAACGTGGCCTGAGGCAGAGCTTCCAAAAGTTAGCCGAGGCCCGGCCTGTGGTGTGGAGGAGGGGCATGGCCACAAGAAACTAGTGATGCTGGGGGAAGGAAGCTGGGCTTGCCTGGAGGACAGCAGAGAGCTGCTGAAGGTTGTAAGGAGAGGAAGAGGTATGCTGCCATCTGCATTTGAGAAATTCCACTTTGGGGGCCAGATGGAAGATGGACATAGAGGAATGGTGTTGATATAGGAAGACCAGGGACAAGGCTATGCTAGTCCTGAACGGGCCCTCAGACAGGTACCAGCTAGCCATGCTGTTACTGCCACCAAGATTACTTTTTCTCCAGCTTTGTGTGGTGGGCCCTGGAGTATTGGAGAAGAGACTGCCATTGATCTGACTTAGAAACCAATATGAAGGAATTTTCTCAGAAAATGAAAAAGGCTTAGAGGTAAAAATAAAAACTGCACGTAATACCTCATCCCCATGACAAGTTATTGTCGAGAGAGGTAGGGAAACCAAACTAGTAACATGAATTTGGAGATTTTTATCCTTAGAGAGTCCAGCTAGTGCTCATTGGGGCCTTCTTCTAGCATCTTCACCATCCACAGATCCATGGGTAATTTGAGGCTCTTCATCTTCATCTTCATCTTGGCACCAAGAGGTTTTGGTTCTGGTCCTCACTGAATTTGTCATCTATAGCCAAGTTCATTTGTTGGCTATTACTCCAGAATTCAGCATCTAAACAATAAGCATTTATCATCACTTAGATTCTCTGGGGTCAGGAGTGTGGAAGCAGCTGACCTGCGTAGTCCCGACCCTGGGTCGTCCATGAGGTTGCAGTTGGTTATCAGCAGGGGTGCAGTCATCTGGACTGGAGGCCCCCTTCTAAGGTC
Organism: Antrozous pallidus; assembly: GCA_027563665.1. Classification (NCBI taxonomy): domain Eukaryota; kingdom Metazoa; phylum Chordata; class Mammalia; order Chiroptera; family Vespertilionidae; genus Antrozous; species Antrozous pallidus. The sequence goes on along the minus strand of CM050508.1, from coordinate 175,788,587 downwards.
ACTCCTTGGTTTGGACTGGCTTCAGTCTTTCATGGCTGCTGTCTGGATTCTTTAGTTTCTCCCCACATGGGCCTTTCCACAGGCCACCTGAGTGTCCACATGTGATGGCAGCTGGATGCCCCCAGAGTGAGTGATTCCCAAGAGAGACAGTGCCCTCACAATGGAAGCCTAATCTTTACAGGGAGGTGCCACCACTTTCAGAGCACCCTCTTGGTTAGAGCAAGTCCAGCCCTCAGCAAAGGGGAGGGCAGGGGAGAGGCGTGCCCTCTCCAGGGAGGAGATGAACACAGAATTTGTGGGTATATTTTTAAAATCCCCATAAGGACCTTATTTAATCTTTGAGAGATGATATGACAATGTGCTTAAGAGCATAAATTTTGGATCTATAAAGACTTAGGTATAATCCTGGCTTTCACATTTGCTACTCATGTAGGTTTAGATAAGCCATTTAACCTTTTTGGATCTCAATTTCCTAATCTACAAAATAGGGGTAAGAATAGTAGATGTTTCACTGCATGGCCATGAAAATGAAATAAGATCATATATGTAAAGTGCTTGGCACAGAATCAGTGCTGAATAAACATTATTTAATTACTGTGTTGTAGCTGGGTGATGTGGTCCTTCGCAAGAAGCAAGAGAGCACAGAGGTTAGTTGAGAGCACCGGTTGTGGAATCAGACTGCCTGGGGGGGACTTGGGCTGGGCCAGCCATTAGCTGGGGGAGCTTGGACCAGTCCCTGAATGACTCTTCTCATTGGTTTCCTGTGAAATGAAGATAATGATAGCTAATGCCTGGCCACCAAAAAGGTATTCAATAAATATTTTATGAATAGGGACATAGTGAATGATGATAGAGGGATATGATGAAAAAGGAGCGAGCGCGTGCTGAGATGCTACATAAGCACATTTGTCTCAAACACCTTCTGTTAACTAAGGAGGGACGGCTGTCCTGGTCCCACTTGAGTATGCCCTTGTACCCTGAGCGACACCCACCATGCGTGTCCACGTTTACCATCCCTTACAGGTTGTCTTTGTTCTCATTGTTCGGCTTCTTTTCCATGGCTTTGTGCTAGCGTGCTTCCTTCACCCTCCCTGCTGCCTCCTCCAAGAATATGTTTAATTGGCTTTGCACAAGTCCGGAGACTCAGTGACAGGAAAGGGGGGGTCCCATGTCACACAGCCTCAGAGCTGATACATTATCTTAAATTGATTTTGCAAATGAAAGCTAAAAACTAAGCAAAGGCGCGCCATCCATTTTGTCTAAAGATGATTATAATGCTCTTTTACGGCCTCCTAAATGACAAAGCAGTTTGTTACCTGCCTGCATCAACATTTGCTTATATTAGCACCCGAGATGCTTGATTTTTATTAGCCCCACGTTATCATTTTATAAAGACGCAGGGGCTCAGTGAAATTAGTGTGCAAATAGAATGCCCGTTTTGCATTTTCCTGTGGTCAGCAGAAATGCTGAATGCAATTGAGTTGATAATGGGTCAGGAGAGACATTCATAGAGGTAGCCTTCACCGAGGGCCCCGGTAATGTCATTTATCATTTCTGAACTGCTGAGATAGATGGCATCAGTGTTAGACAGTGTTTTTTAAAAGGGCTCAGTGACATTTTTTTTATTATTAAGGGAAAAGCAATATAAATATTAAGAGAGTAGTTCAACTTCCCCCAGGAATAAGGGATGAAAGCAAACACTTTTGTATATGTTACAGATAGAAATGCAGGGGATGTGTAGTCTTGCATTGTTAGTGGATTCGGAGGAGACACATAAGGTAGGGAAAGGGGCACTGGGCTGGGAGCTGAGGCTTAACTGCCTCTGCCAACTACATGGCTTTCCACCTGTGAGCCTCAGGTCCCTCACCTGTAAAATGGGGTCAGTACTCTCCACCTCACAGAGACATGATGAAGAGTAAATATGATAATGTGTGTCTAAATTTCTTTATAAACCGTCATCTATATGAGTATTGTTATTTATTTATTAGTTTAGCAGCTGGTTTCTGAACACCTGCTCCATGCAAGGTCCTGGGAAAAACATTAAACATGCACAGTGCGAATTGCAGTTTCTGCCTTGTGGAGCTTCTATTCAGTCTAGGAAAAGATCACATGTCTGACCATGAACTTCTTTAGAAAAGGTGGGTCTTCTCTTTCTCCCTTTGGTCCTAAAGGTGCCTAACACAGCGCTGAGTACACAGTGAGTTCTCAGAGACATATTTGGCCTCCATTATCTATCTTGCTGCCTTTCCTATCATTAGTGAATCAATTGACCTTACCCCAACGGTCAAGCAAGTCCCAAGCCTTTAGAACCAGGCTTCATAGAGTTATTAGTTTTTATTTTACTAGTAAATCTATGTCAATGTCTACCTGACATTGATGTATCAAAAGTGGGATCATGAACTACATTCAAAATAACCTGTCTCTAGCATTTCAGAAGCTGAAATCCTGCTCCTTGTTTCTAACTGCCCTCAATGGAATCCTGTAATCCAAATTCTATTTTCATTTCTGAATTCACTTCAGGTTGTTCTTCTGTTCTGGAGCAAACAGTCATTCCTCTGCCCACAGCTAAGTACCCTTCTCCTGCCCCTTCTTTCTGGGACAGTCACACATGGCTACTGCTTTTGCTTAATTGTATCTTTGCACAGTAGCTAAATTTTCTGATACAAGTGAGACTTCTGTAAAAGCAGCAAGAGCTTGGGCCAAGATTCAGAGCCGTATTTTTCTACTCCTTTGCATGTCTAGTAATTTTTTATTGGATGTTGGATTTTGTGAATTATACATGGCTGAATGTCTGGATTCTGTTATCTTCCTTTAAAGAGAGTTGGGATTTATATTCCAGTCAGTTAAATTTCTTTTCTCAATAAATTTATTAGTTTTATTGGTCCTTTTGAGATTTGTTTTTAAACTTTGTTAGTCTAGAGCAGTGGTCAGCAAACTATGGCTCGCGAGCCACATGCAGCTCTTTGGCCCCTAGAGTGCGGCTCTTCCACAAAATACTACGTGTGGGTACACACTTATAGTGTGATTACAACTTCATGGCTCATGAGCAGAAGTCGGTTTTCGAATCTCAAAAAAAAATTTCAATCGTTGTACTGTTGATATGTGGCTCTGTTGACTAATGAGTTTGCTGACCACTGGTCTATAGTATTTGAGAAGGACAACTAAGGCATGGTCCTTCTGGGTTCTTGACTGATTGCCTGCACAAACAGTGAGGGGACTCAAATGGGTCCTAGTTCTCTTTGCAGTTCACCTGTTATCTGTCTGACCTTGACCACGTTATTTAGCGTCTCTGAGACTCAGTCTCTACCTCTATAAAAAGGGCTATTAATGAGAATGTTTCTGTAAAGATTATAAATTATTTGTATATTGTGCCTGACAAAAAAGGAACTAATTGAAAGGCAGTTGCCACCATTACTAATTTAAGTACTACCTTCTTAATCAGTTACTGAATATTTACTAGGCAATATGTTAACTTATTTAATCATTACAACAATGCTATGAAGTAAATATTATTATCCACATTTATAGGTTAGCAAATGAAAACTCAGAATGGATATACAACTTGCCTAGTCAGTGGATCTGGGATTTAGTCACTCATATGACCTCTTTACATGACTTTAATATTAATATAATGAGTTGCATCAAGGAATGGGATATAGTCTTTTAATATTGAGTAGCCAGGGACATAATTAAATTAGTCAACATGTCAAACTCAAAGGCTAACATAGGCCAAATAAATGAGGCATGCGGCCCACTCACGGCGAGTTTGACATGCTTGGATGATTAAAGAGAAATGTTAAGCATCCAGCCCATTTCCTGTTTTCTCCCTCTCCTAGTCTCAGCTTTCCTTGCCTTCCTTAACAGCCTCCTTTTATTTTATCTTCCAGACAATCTTCGGGAAGGGGCAGAGCAAAAGGTGGTATTCATCACGGGACGAGTCCACCCAGGGGAAACACCCTCTTCCTTTGTGTGCCAAGGTGAGTAGCAGGACCCCATGGGCATCCAGTGCTTGCCCCCCCCCCACGCCCACTGGGGCACTGTGATGGTCTCTGGGACAGTATGGTAACACACAGAATCATTATCTTGGATGGGAATTCACTTCACTTCTAAAGTGATTACAGTTGATCTTCCCTAGGATTTATTTTCAATAAATATTGACCTCATGTATGTATGCATGACTGGACGGATGAGTGGATGGGTGCATAAATGAACAGGGGGACTGAATGAAGTTCTTTAATATTTGCTGTGTTGACAATGTACGGCTGTGCAGGGACACCTACGCTCTCTGGTTTATAACAATAATAAATCTTGCCCCAGGCCAAAGTGTACATTGATGAAAGGGCAGGCAGTGAACTGGGGAATCAAGGACTAAAATTTTTCTAGTCATCATTTACTCAAGTATCCACGGAAAACACAACTTTTGAAATACCCATCATGAGCAAAGAAGCATGCTCGGTGTCAGACAACCAGAAATAAATAAGATACAATGTCTATTCTCAAATATATCTCTTTATGATTGCATTTTATTATCAAATATTTCATCTATAGAAAATACATTGAACTAGCCAGCTGTATAAATATATTCAATAAGTAAGATATAAATAATAATTTAGTGAATGTCCAGTATAAGAAGCAGAAGATTATCAATTCCTTTTAAGTCCTTTATCCTCCTTCCTGCCCTCCCCCTCACACAAACAACCATCAGCTTGAATTTTATATTTGTCTTTTTTTTTAACAGTTACTAACCATGCAAGTATTCCTAAACAATGTGGTGTTAGTCTTGCATGGTTTTGAACTTTATAAAAATGGTACGGTCCTGTGTGTACCCACACTGTTTTTCACCGAGTATCCATGTCGGTGAAGAGAGCTGTTCACTGTTTCACTATCCAGTCTAACCCCCACTCTGTCTGGACCTCAACTGACCTATCTGTGCTCCTGAAGGAAGAGTTAGGTTGTTTACAGTGTTTTCTCTTGCAAACAATGCTGATACAAATATGCTTATACAAGTGCCTTGTGCACAAGTACGAATTCCTTCCTAGGAGGTTTAACCGTGGATGTAACTGCTGGGCCATAGACATGTGCATGTCCACTTTTCCAGGCATTTGCTGCCTCAGGCAATGCATCGGAGCTCCTGGTGTCCCGCATTCTTGCCAACATTGTTGCACTTTTACCTATCTAGTAGGTGTGCTATCTATAAAGTACATGATGTAACATGTAAAATAAAATACACCTTTTAAAAAATTATCTAGTTTTATTTATATGACTTATTTCCACTACATAAATTTTTCAATGTCAGAGAAATAATATGAGAAAATCAAAGTTAAGAGAAGTTGAGTAATTTATCTCATTTTAGTCTCAAAGTGACCATGAGGTCAAAGGGATAGGAAAAAACCCTAAGGTCACAGAACTCGAGGGTGATGTCCTGCTGCCAGGGAAGTAAGTACCTGGTGATTTGCCACGAAATAGTCTTGGGGTCAAATGTCGGCTCTGCCGCTTCCTCACAGTGTGGCACAGTTTCCTGGAATGTGAAATGGGTTAGGAAACCAACCCCTGTCTGAAGGCTGTGACGGAGTTGGCTGGGGTGAATGCACACAAACACCCCATCCGATAGGTGGCTTCCAGCAGGCATGCAGCAGGTGCCCTCCTTCCTCATGGGAATCTGAGAGGGTAAAGCAGCTAATCTGCTTTGGACACTGTGAGGCATTATGCAAATAAAAATGGGGTCTATTTTATCCGTTTGCATTCTTCCAGTGCTGTGACTGGACGTAATTGCCTGCCCTGATGTTTCAGGCAAGGAGACAGTTTCAGGGAAAGAAGGCGATCCCCCAGAGCCAAGCAGCTCGGACAAGGCACAGCCAGGCTGCCTCACCTCCTCGCTCCAATCCCCTTAGCTTCCTCCTTGGCACTCTCACTTCCAGCACTGTCCTTGCAATAACCTCTCCCAGGTCCCTCTTGGCTTTGCGGCAGCCATCTGGCAGTTACTAAACTTGGCAGCAGACCTGTTCCCCCAGCTAAGTGGATGCAACTATCGAGTCCTTCTTTGTAAAAAGGCAGCAGCCATACCAGCAATACTTGCATCTCGGGGAGCTTAGACTCCCATGCCCACCTCCTCTGTGTGCAGTGGACAAAAGGCAGGGCTGCCTCCCATTTCATAGGCGAGGCCTGAGGCACAGAGTTGAGTAGAGCTCAGGGGCTCTCTTTGTTGGCTCTGCTTTTCCAAAAAGGAACCTGGATGGTGCGGAGTTGTTAGAGCCTGTGCTGTCCTGTCAAAGTTTACTCCTTTGCAGGCTTCCAATCAAAGTTTACTCCTTTGCAGAGCCTTTAATGCCTCCCCTTTACCTTCTCAAAATAAACTCCTTGCATGGCATTCACCCTTCATGATCTGGCTCTTGCCAGGTTCTCTGGCCTCAGCCTTATTATATCCCAGCTCCCTACAGCTTAATCCCTAAGTGGACAATCCTATCTCCACTGTTGGGCCTTTGCACCCGTTACTCCTCTGCCTGCTGCTCCTTGGCACTTGGTAAACACTTCCCATAGCCCAAGGTTTATGTTAGATGTCATCTGTGGACACCTGGCACACATCCTGTAGCCCCTTGCTTTATGGCTGCTTCAGAGGTTACCTGATAGTCATCTTAATTTACCCTGATTTGTTATATATTAGAGTTATATTGTTTCTTCCCCTTTAAACCAATTGCTACCAGAGGCCTAGGGTTAGGTCTTCAAATGTCATTTTTCACATCTGTAAAATGGGTATTATTTTGCTCATCTCCTGGGGCTGTGGTGAGGAACACATGATGTGCTGGCTCTGGGATGCTAAATCTGAGTTCAGAAAGAAGAGCCTCAAAGTCACATAGCCAGAAGGGGGCAGAAGGGCACAGAAGGGGCTGAAGGGGACAGAAAGAGGGAGAAGGGTGCAGAAGGGAGCCCTAGATGGCTTTGAATCTGGGTCTCCCAAGCCTGTGCATGCCCTACTCAGCAATGGGAAATGCTAGAGGGCCAAGTTCCTGCCAGGGACACACAGCTCTCTGGAGATCCCACAATAGTGGGTGTGCATATTACCAAAGAGGGTGTAGAGACTCAGAGAAGCAAAGTAGCTTACCCAAGGCCACACACTAACTCATGGCCGATGTGGCGTAGGCCCCTCTCCTGCCTTCGTCTTTCCCATCCCCGGCAGTCCTTCAGGACACACAGCTCCTCCTTCCAGGTGGCAGCTTAAATCAGGCATGCTTTCCCCATTGCCAAAGAGAGACTGAGGCACAGTCTTCCCCAAAGGTTTCTCAGTCTCCACAATGGCTCAGCTGAACTTTCTTCCCCGGACCCAGCCCTCCCCCAGGTCTCCTCCTCTGCCCACTTGGTTGTGGGGAGGGCAAGGGGGGGCCGAGGCCTGGAAAGATGATGTCTGGTACCTTCGTTCTGTTTACTTCTTCCCCCATTAACTGGCTCAGTGACCTTGAGTGGGGAACAGACACGTGGGCCTGGTCACCCCATCTGGCAGGGACCAAGGTTCTCACTGCAAAGCTGCTGACACACCTGCTGCTGGGAGCAGAGTGGAGCCTTGTCCTCGCAGAGCTACGCAGGTGCTGGTGGGAAGGGAGGCAGAGCTGCTTGGCGGTGGGATGGCCAATTCTCAGCCACCCCTCTGCCGCCCCAGACCCTCTCCTGGCCTCTGTGAGGCCATACTCTCTCAGCCACAAGTACTCGGTGTTGTCCTGGAGTAGAGCATGTGCAGTGCCTGGGATTGGATCCCAGCTCTTCCCCTTAGTACATTGTGACCTTGGGGATGTCCCCTAACCTCTTTGTGCCTCCATTCCTTTACCTTAAAGGGAGATTATAGTAGGAATCTGGCCTCCTAGTATTGCTGTGAGAGTGTAATGAGTTAATGTTCACACAACACTTAGGACAGTGCTTGGTGATCAGCAGGCCTCTGTGTGTGCTATCAAGAGGGAGGTCATGGCTTACTGAGCACTTACAAGTGCAGGTATGGGTCCACTAACCCTCATCATGAACCAAAGCCCAGTGTGTGACTTCCTTGCACCCTTGAGAGAGCTGTTACCAAACCCTCCTCATTTACATGGGGAAGACCACACTGCATGTCAGCTGGTTGGCCAGGACTAGACCTCAGCTGTTCCTCCTGGTGCAGTGACTGCTCTATTGTTGAAGACACTCCCTGATTCAGATCCTCCATAATTGAGTTTAATTAGACCTACACTGTGGGATGACAATGCAGGCAAGGCACATCCTCCTGGAGGGCAGCATGGGCAGTGGGCACAGCAGGGGTCTGCACTTGGGCAGGCCTGAAACTGAGTCCTGCCACTTCCACCTCCCAGCTGGGGACACTCAGCAAGTCCTCAACCCTCCTAGAGCCTCTGTTTCTCTACAAAAGAGGGGCAGCTGAGTAGTCCTCATGGAGATGCTGGGAGGGAAAATGAAACCATGTATGTCAGGCTCAGGGCAGCATCAGGCACATGGAGGTGCCACCATGACCACTCTCTCTTCCTCTCACTCTTCTCAGTAATCCTGCAGGTCATTGGACATCTGTCAGTCCTGCTCTTCAGAAAAGCCAAAGGATCAATACATGTCACCTGGTAGAGCGGGGACCAGACCGAGATCTCCTGGTCCATAATCTGGACCCTGCTGCTATGTGCCTAGGTGCCTACCAAGCCTGTAGAGCTAACTTTCCCTCTGGGAGGTCATGCCTCAGGTTGTCCTGTGGGGTTAAGAGGAGGAGGAAGGAGACCCATAGACACTCACATACACACACTCACAGCCTTCCTGCCTCCAGCTTTCCTGCCATCCTGCTTTCTCCCACCTCCCTGATTAAATCCACTGGAAGGAAAGACCCTGAAAACTTATTTACTGAAGGGACAGACCTATCTTTTGGGGCTGATAAGTGTCTCCCAGCAGGAGGGAGATTGTTCTCCTCACTTGGCAGAGGAGGGTTCTCCTGCCCCCAAAGAGAAGGAAGAAATAGATGAAATTCAAGACTACCGGTGAGGATGCACTCTGGAGAGTTACTGAGTTCGTTTTCCTTATTGTAAAGACAAGAGTGGGCCCACCAAGCAAAACTGGAGCCCAGGGGCTCTGATTGCTGATTGGTGGCTTTTCCAATTCAGTATCCTTGTCCCCAAATCCCATAGTCATTAAACTTCACAGACCAGGACTCCTAGTTCTAAACTCCATTCTGTTTTTTACTTCCCTCCATGTCTTTCAACCTTTGATCAAAGTGAGTTTCTTAAAGCACATTATAGTTTTCAGCTGCTGTGTCAGGCAGTTGGAATATAGGAGCTCTAACCCAGTCACAGAGCAGCCTTTCAGATTAGTATTATTTTCCATATGTCAAAATGAGTTAACTGGTCAGAGAAAGCTGGTAACTTCTCTAGCTTAACAACCAGTCATAATTCAAATACAGGTCCCAAGTCCATGGTCTTTCCACTTCCTCTGCCCATGCAATGCTTTTGGCCCGTGGCCAGTGATGGCATTTCCGCTCCACTCTTTACTTTCCCCAACATTTCTCTTCAATTTCCTGATCAATGGGAATGATGCCCGTTGAACTGTATCTGACCTCAAGCCAGGAGATGGGTCTGAACCCTTTCCTCTTCATCCCCACCCTCATTCTGGAAGCTGGAGCTCAGAATGGCTGTGGCATTTTGGTCTGTCTTTGTTTTCTCTCATCATCTTATTAGCTGCCTAATTGGCAGCCCAATTAATCTGTTCATCTGTGAAGGAGGATGGATCACAATGAGCTACTCCGTTTCCAGAAGCCATTCTCTGAGGCAGCATGGTCAGGCCCTGAGCACAGGCTGGCTCCTTGATGAAGGGCCTCCCTGGGAGCCGAGGTCAATTAGTGGACAGATTAAGCAATTATGAGTCCCTAACAAGGGTGCCTGGCATCATTACCCTGCCTGTTTACTGGCAAACTGCAGCTTTAGTATGAAGACCAACAAATAAATTAAGACATCTGGCCTACTGCTACATCGGCCGAGGAGTAAGTGATGTCCAACTGGCTTGTGGCTGCCCATGGATTCTCAGCCTCGGCCTAATGAAAAGCCTGAACCATCCCTCACTGGTCCCAACAGCTCTGAAATGTGCGGAGCATCACTCCAGGAGCTAAGTGCTTGCCTCCGGGCATGGGGACTGCTCTTAGCCACCCTGCCACTGCTGCCTCCTGTCCATCTGTCAAACCTACTATGTTCCAGGGCCCAGCTCAAAGCTTCTTATCCCTGGTGCGCTCCCCAGCAGGACAGGAGTTGCTCTTCTGCATTTTGGAAGGGTTGTGTATTCTCTACTACTTTCCAGTATCACAGTCATTTCGTGGGATGCCAGGGTACCATCTTGCCCATTGTTTTTGGTCTTATATGAAGAAGCATTGAGAAGAGGAAGGTGAGGGCCAGGGCTCAGCATTGTTTTTTCACCTCCTCCCCTGTGGACATCAAGGAGGGAGTGGCAGGGTCACACTTGCACTTTTGGAAGATCCCCTGGCTGCAGTGTGTAAGGTACCTGTCAGAGGCATTGGCTGTCATCTAGGTCAGATGTGGTGGTGGCATAGAGCAGAAGAGAGGCAGAAGGATAGGATGAGGGCAGCTTTGCTGGATTCAAAGAAGAGACTTGGGGACAGCCCGACTGGGGGAGGAGAGTCATGGAGAATTCAACTTTTCTAAATTTAGTGACCTGGAGGCAAGGTGGTGTTGGTGCCAGTGAGAAGCAAAGAGGGAATCTGGAACAGAGGACCCTCAAAGCGGGAAAAGGGACAGTTGGGGAACAATGAATAAACCTCTCTCCTCATGTGACTTTAGCCAGATCCCTTCTCTTCCCGGTTTCCTGGTGTGCCCATCCTCAGCATGAAAATCCAGATCCCTAAGTCCACTGACCCCATGGTCATCAATTCGATGTCAGTACTTAGCTAACTTCATCTCAGTCTGTCAAAACGCTGTCAAAAACTCAGCTTAAATGTTATGTTTTTGGAAGCTCTCCCTGTGCTCTTAGCACATGAAATACTCTCTCCATCCTGTCCTTGGGCTTCAATTTTATGTCTTGACCTATCTCTTGGATATAGAGATCTATTTATAAAATTCCCCAGGCAACACCTAACCCATAGTCCTATGTCCACAGTGGCTAACAATATAGACCCCAGTCACCTACTGAGCTCCCACTATTTTCCAAGCTGAGGACAATGTGCTTCCTCCTTAAAAATCCTTTGAGGTTAACTCAGATGCTTCTCTTTCCCTAGGGATCATTGACTTCCTCATAAGCCAGCACCCGATTGCTCGTGTCCTACGAGAACACCTGGTGTTCAAGATTGCGCCAATGCTCAACCCTGATGGAGTCTACCTGGGCAATTACAGGTGAGCGATAGGAGAGAATGCTCGGAAGCTGGTAGTTGCAGGATGGTGGTATGGAAGCAACAAATAAAAGGGGTTGTATTTTTGAGGAAGGATTTTCAGACTTCCCATGAGTTAATCAGAGGAAGCGTCACCCTGGCTCTTGAAAATGTGGCTAATGAGCCTTGGCTGTTTTATGCTCAGCCACCTGAGATATCACTTGCTGGGGTTTTCTGAGCAGCTTGTTGGACCAGGATTCAGGTGCCTACTATCAGTTTTGGCACCTACTTCCTATGTAACCTTAGGGAATTCACTTCCCCTCTGATGCTCCATTTCTCTTATGTAATGGAGACAATAATGACTTAGTTGGCAGGGTGTCTGTGAGCATCAGAAGACATGGTGGTGATAACTGTGCTTTGTAGAATATCATATGGTGGTTATAATGATTGCTGTTTTATTTATGTGTTTATTTTGGAGGTCACTAATGATAGAGTGGCACCCCAGATCATCTGAACCGCATTTCTGTGTTTTGGGCTTACCAGCTAGCCCCATACTCACTCATGCACTACTGTCTTGAGTTCCCTTTCTGCTGGTGCACAATAATTTATAGCCTAAATTCCACTGCTGAGGGGTTATCTGCTGAAAAGACATTGGATCCTCTCAGATAGTGTTCGTGCTCTTATTTCACAATTGAGGCCACTGATTTGCCCAAAGTCACACCCAGTAAATCACTGACTGTCTAACTTCCCTGCCCGTATTACACAGCTCTGTTGCTTATGAGTCCAATAACAACTCTCAAGAAAACATTCAAAGGGCTGGACTTTGCTTGCATTGCTCTGTATGACCTGGTGTCCATCTGTCTGTCTACTGTGCTGCCTCACCTCCCACTCTTAGAACTGTTGCTGTGGCCACACTAAGTAGAGCCTTGTTCCCTGGATGGGTCTTGTTGGTCTCTGATATCTTATTCTCTGCTCAGAACCCCCTCATACCTTCTTCACCTCACTCACCTCTCTTCATAACTCAGCTATTCCCCTTCTTCTGGGAAACATTCCCCAACCCCTCAAACAGAATTGGTCACAGCCTTCTCTGAGCTCCCACCAGCCTGGTTATTGAGCAAGTTTTATCCCAATGCATGGACCCCACTGACCCTCTAGCCACCAGAGAGCAGACACTGAGCCCTAATGGTCTTTGTGTATACCCCAGCACCTGGCAGCAAAGATCAGCACATAGTAGGTGCTCAAAGTGTTTGATGAATACGAGCGAAGAAATGCAGTGACTCAACTGATGAAGAAACTGAGACCCAGAGAAGAGATGGGAGTAGTGGCAGAGCTCAGACCAGAACCCAGGTTGCCAGCTTCACTTCAAACAGAGCTGGTTTACTGCTTTCCAAGAGCATGGCAATTCAGTCCAGAGGGGCCTCCTAGTCCCCCTTGGTATGAGTTAGAGAGAGCCCACGGGACGCATGATGCCTTAATTAAAGACAGTTTTGCTTCCTCTCTTAATTGGCTCGAGTGATGGTTCATTAGCACTGGCAAGTTTTATGGCCTGCTGCGGGCCTGAGTGCGGTGCCGTTCTCCTCCCCGGACAGAATGCAGTTAGTGATGATGGTGGCGGAATGACTGTTTGATTTATGTTAACATTTCTGTTTAATTACAAGAGCGGCCGTGGCCAGAGGGAGGTCAATGCTGTCCACACACACATTTATGCCATCCTCTGCCATCCTGGGAGGATGCACTGGAGAGAGGTCTGTGACCTTGATACGGATGCTGCCCCTCCCTGGGATGGCCAGGGGGGTGGTTATGGGGAACCAGATGCTTTAATATGTCTTCAAGATCCAGATTTTGTGGTTTGGGATTTCAGGATGAAAGAGCTCTAAACCTCAGAAGTGGTTCTGCCCTGAAGTTTAACCCCCAGCATTCTCCAAGTGAGAATGTGTGACTCTCATTAAGAGAGCAGGAGGAAATCTCTGACTACAGGCATTAATCCTGTTGCTAAAACAGCTCTGAGTAGCAACAAAAGAGCCTATCAGTCATAAAAATTCGCTATCAGATGTGGTGAGTGTGCATCTTGGAGGTCCCTGAGACCAGCCCCTCCTGACCCCCAACTGATACAGCAGCAGTTTGGTGGGACTTTCCATGGCATTATGGGGGCTGGGAGGAAGAATTTGGAGTTCAAGTAAGTTTGGGAAACACAGAGCTGAGAAGTTAAATATGTCCTTTTACAATAAGATTTTTCAGTTTCAAAAATGTTAATACCAGTAAACAGGAATTTGAAGAGGGAGATATATATTTAGTGTTCTCCTTTTCCTATGGAGATTATTCCTTCAACCCTCCCCCCTCCCGATACACAGACTGACTCTCTCTCTCTCTCTCTCTCTCTCTCTCTCTCTCTTTCTCTCTCTCCCCCAGGGGTGTTAGGGCTTATAAAACTCATAGCAGGAAATGCCATTTCAAGAATTCTGTTTGCTCACCCAACCCATGTCAAGCTCTCACACTCTTATTTCATCCTTATGGCCACCCTGTGAAGGGGGGGTCTTATCTTAGTTAAAGTTTCTGTGCTTGCAAATAATAAAAATCTTCTCAAAGTAGCCTGAGTACTGGAGGAAAGGCAGGAAGCGGGGGACATAGGACAGAGGAAGGAAGGAAGGAAGGAAGGAAGGAAGGAAGGAAGGAAGGAAGGATGGAAGGAAGGAAGGAAGGAAGAAAGGAAGGGAAAAGCTTGTTAAAGTATATAGAATCATAGACATAGAGGACAAAATGGGGGGGAGGGGGGAAGGTATTGTTTAGTAGGCATAGATGTTCCATTTTATAAGATGAAGAAAAGTTGTTTTGAAGAAAGATGATGTTGGTGGTAGTACAACAGTATGAATGTACTTAATACTACTGAACTGTATCATCAAAAATTATTAAGGTGGCAAATTTGATGTTATGTGTATTTTACAGTGAAAAACACAAGACTGGTGGGTGCAAGCATCTTGCTAGGTTCTGGGGGAACTGGAGGCCTAGAGGTTTTGCAGGATGAATTCTGTAGCATCAGGTGTTGCAGAGACAAGGAGGTGCAAGGCAACTCCTGGTGGAAGTCCATTGGGTTGGTTGGAGCGGGGCCTGGTCCTTCCATCAGTGGCTGCCCACAGGAGTTGCAGCGTTTGCATGGTCTCACTCTCTCTGCTACCTCCTCCCCCATCCCTTCCTTGGCAAAGAAGAAAGCCCCCGCCTCTACCTGTGCCCCCTGCGTTCTCTTCTGAGCGTGAAGAATGAACAGGTTGCCTTGCATTTGAGAAAAAGACTCTCCATCTCCATCTGACAGCATGACTCTGTGGTGGGTTTGCCTTTCTTAATTAGGTGCTTGTCATTGTGTATTCCGTAGAGCCACGTATAAGTAAACAGTCAGAGACCTTTGAATAAATTTATTGGTTTTATTTATGTTTCTGGGCATAAAAATCTATAATTACCAGGTACAGCCTCAGTATAACTGGTATTTAATGACAATTACTTTTTGTTGCCATAGAAATGAGTCCAAAGTAGTTACCCATAATTTCTCATTTCCCAAACCTCACCCATGCTGGATTGCAATATTACCATAGTAATTGCCTATTAGTCATCATAAAATACGCAGTTACCCAAAAGATAGCAAGGGGCTGTGAAATTTCGCATCTTCAGAAAACCTCTGGTGCTTCTTGGGAGTGTGGAGGCGGGGCGAGGCGCAGGCTTCCGGGTGGTGAGAGTGATTCCCCTGTGTAGATGGCTCCGCGGTGGAGAGATGCTGACACGCTCTGCAGAGTGTGCCTCGTTATGTCTGTTGGCCCTGTCACTCCTCATGTCACAGAGGATGCGCAGTGCAGTAAATCCAATTTAACTAAGGTTTGCGGAGGGCCTGCTGAGGGCCAGGGCCCAGGTGGGGAAGCTGACGGCAATCTGAGGCCTTCCTCAGTGAGAAGCTCTGTGTTTGGACTACAGGGTATGTGAATGATGCAATGGAGGCCTCGTCTAACATCTGAGTGCCTACAACTGTACCTTATCTATATCATCACATGTGACCCTCTCAGCAGCCCTGCGATGTAGCCCCATTTTATTTTTATTTTTTAAAACATATTTTTATTGATTTCAGAGAGAGAGAGAGAGAGAGAGAGAGAGAGAGAGAGAGAGAGGAGATAGAGGGCATTATGTGAGAGAATAATTGATCGGCCGCCTCCTGCATGCCCCATACTAGGGATCGAGCCTGCAACCTGGGCATGTGCCCTGACTGAGAATCGAACTATGATCTTCTGGTTCGTAGTTCAATGCTCAACCACTGAGCTATGCCATGCCAGCCGGGCTGTAGCTCCATTTTAAATAGAGGAGGAAATTGAGGCACATAGGTGCCAAGGAGCCTGCCCCAGGTCCCTCAGCAGGAAGGGCAGAGCAGGTTGGTGAACCGGGCAGGCCCATCGTAGCCTGCCATAGATTTCACCCCAATTCCACTGCTCTTAAAAACAGGAGAGCTATCCAACCAGTGATGTGGGGTTTTGAAAGATGGAGGGTGTATAGGAGTTTACCAGACATAGAAGGAAGATAAAGAGAGATTTGTACAGAAAAACAGTGTTAACGATGGCAGAAGGTGAAATGCCAGGGAGGTATTTCCAACAAATACATACACACACACACACACACACACACACACACACACACACACACACTGTAATTGTCTGACTCTGCCAACTTCCACATCCAAAGAAGGAAGTATTTTGAACTGGTGAAAATAGAATAGAACATAAAATTAGCTGTGTGAAATACATGTCAATATCCCATTTCTTCTCTGACAGCATAAAAACTGGGCATTTTATTTTTCATCAAGTAGAAACAGAAAACAAAGATCCACTACAAGGATTCCTCACAGGAAGACCTGCTGGCCCCTCTCCCAGAGCCTTCTTCCCAGCTGACCATGTTTCACCCACTTGGTGACTCTATCATACCACCATCAGCCTTGGAGGGAGAAGGAAGCTTGGACAAAATATCCCTAAGTCACAGCAGTACCTTCTATCTGTCTACCTGCAGCTGGGTCTGGGTGGTTCTCTCCCTCCCAAAGCATCATGCTGCACTGATGCTCCTGTGGACCACTTGGGAGGGTTTATATTCAGTCTAAGCCTGCTGGCCCATCCCTTCTGCTTCTCCGCCCTGAAGGACCTCTTAGGTTCAGTCCATCATTTACATGGTAGCCCTTCAGCTGTTTGAAGACTGGATGCCTCCACTCCAACCACTGCCCACTTCTGTTCTCCAGGCTGAAGATCCCCAAAGCCTCCCAATTTTCTGTGTGGCACCTCAAATCCACTTCTCTCCCTTTCCTTCCTGCTGTCCTCTGAACAGGCTCCAGATGCTGGTCGTTGAGGCATGGTGTCCAGGCCTGAACAATTACAACGATGACAATGATGATGAGAATGTCAGTGTTGATGGGGATGATGAAGAACTAAGGTCTAGTGAGCCTCCTGGGCCTGGTGCTATTCTAGGCATGTTGCATGGATTGTTTCACTTAGTTCTTAGAACCACTCCATTATTATTTACATGTTTGCAGGTGAGGAAACTGAGGCATAAGTAGGTAAGGGAACACACTCAAGTTACAGAACCAGCTAGTGGAACAGGAGCAGGAAGGGACCATCAGAAGCCTAATTCTGAGGACTGTGCTTCAGTGTATAGCCCAGGTGCATCCAGAATCTTTCTGCCTGTATTTCCAAGTCACAACTCCTCGACTTCTCTGAAAGCCCTACGAAAAGCCGGTGGCATAGCAGGGCAGAGATACTCTCCCTCTCTGAGCAAAGAAGAAATCAAGTCACAATGAGGCTAAATACTTGCTCAAGGTCACACAGTGAGTGAGCCCCATAGCCCAGACGAAGTGTGAGCAACAGCAGGGACCAGACAGGACCTTGCCTCCCAGAGGCCCTCTCCTGCTTTATGTAACCTGAGTGATGTTTCTGTGGCGGCTGAAAGGACATTGGGGCTGGCAGTGTAATCAGGTGTCTAACCCGCAAGTGCAGGCCGCCAAAACCAATTATTCAAATGAGCTTCCCAGCCAGATTCCACAGAACAGGCCAGATGGCCGGGTGTCTGTGGAGGCAGCTCCGCATCCCTGTCCCTGCAAGCAGCCGAATAGCATTTCAAAGTTAGCGTTGATAGCAAGTTGATTTTAATAATTGACTCTATGGTGAAAACAAGCCTCTGAGGAGTCAGTGGCCCAGAGCTAGTGGCTGAGGAGCAAAACATGGGACAGAATCAAGAACGTCATCATTTTGCCCTACTGGCCTGACTTAGTGGTTTGAGTGTCAACCTATGAACCAAGAGGTCATGGTTTAATTCCCTATTAGGGCACATGCCAGATTGTGGGCTCATTCCCTAGTGGGGCCAGGGGGCATGCAGGAGGCAGCTGATCAATGATTCTGTCTCATCATTGATGTTTCTATCTCTTTTTCCTCCTTTTCTCTCTGAAATCAATTTTATATATGTATACATATATATGTATGTATATATATACACACACACATAAATACATACATACATACGATTTTATATATGTGTGTGTATATATATATATGTATACACACACACACACACACACACACACACACATAAATACATACATACATACATATCTGGTCCTAGTTCCCAAATCACTGCTTGAAGAGGGTCAACTCTCCCTATATGCCTTCCATAGCTCCTACTGACCGTCAGAAGGATCCTAACTTGAGCAGTGCATGAGCAGTGTCCTACAAGTTCCTTCGCAGCTTCATCTTCCACTGTCCACTATTCCCACCCTGCACCACCCTCCACGGGTCCCCTTGCCTCCCTGGGCCCTTTCCAGTGCTCTGCAGGGACCCACTAGAGCCCACACCTGGGCCCTTGCTGCCACTCTTCCTCTGTTGAAGAAGACTTTTAACCAAAGGGTTTCTACTTCCTCTTCTTTTTATCCCTCCCCCTCCTTTCATTCCTTCTCTCAATTGTTCACCAGCACATACTCTGTGCCAGGCACTGGGGACTGAGGCAGCTTCCCCTCGTGGAGAAGGTGCTGTGTGGTATGCAGCCTGAGGGATGGGTGGGAGTCACCAGGAAAAGCGGGTGGGAAATTCTAAATCACAGGAATCATAATGTCAAATAACAGGAGGGATGTTAACCCAAGCAGTAATTGAACTTATACTGGCTCCCAGATCTTGCGCAAAGTGTTTTATATGTATGATCTCCACTGGAAATGTAGGGGTCAGAGCTCATCATGCTCCCCTGCCCACCTCACTTTTGCAATTTCAAAGGAGACACAGTGATCAGAGAGACAGAGGTCAAAGCATTAGTTTTATTGTTGATAAAAGCGGGATTTGGAAAGCATGGTTTATCTCCCTAGCTAAAATTGGCCTCCTTTTATCTCACCCCAAAATTCTACTTCTGCATCAACCTCAGGCAGAGCATGAAGGGGATGCCTCCCAGGGCACTCACCCCTCAGGGCAGGAAGGAGGCCAGAATGCATGGTCACTACTTGTGCAGAGTAGGGCCAGGCCCAGCAGGCTCTGGCCATTTTTCATGCTGACCAAGCAGATAAGTTCCATCCCCTCCCTTGGAAAGAGTAAGCGAGCAGATGGAGGTGAAGAGCCATTCTTTCTACTCTTGGGGACTGAAAGTCCTTATTAGGATTGAAAGAAATGGTGGGGGTTGTCCCAGTAACCGACCCCATGAACCTATGGGGTTCTGAACTGGTCTCATGTTATAGAAAAAGGAAATTAAAGCACAAAGAGAGGTTAAATCATTTACCCAGATCCATGGTTGTGGGAGATCCAGGCATCAAAATCCGGGAGCTAACTCAGAGCCCACGTGCTTATCTCTGAGCCTGTTGCCTGCACCCTGGGTGAACTGGGAACCTTGGGAATATCAGTGGTCTGGCATGGCTGGTGCATGTGGTCAGGGCACAGCCCACAATGTAGGTTCACATATGACACAAAGGCACCGGCTAACAGGGCAGGTGGAGGCTGCCTTGCAGCACAGGCCTGACAAGCCATGAGACTTGAAGGAATCACAGCAGCCTACAGAAGGGGGAACGTCTTTTCAATGAGCTCATAGGCCTTAATATGAGACTTGCATGGTGCACAGATTGGAAACGTGATGCAAGAAGCTGGAGGAATACGTGGGGACCAGATTGTGGAAGACCTGAGGATTATACCGAGATGACCAGCAATACTGTGTGCACTTACCTCAAACTGAGCAGCATTACCAGCATTTTACATGGATGATTCCATTTAATCCTCACAAACAACCCTCTGAGGTTGGCAAAGTCTGCTGTTTGCAGAGGTGTTGAGGTGCACAGAGGTTAAGCCACAAAGCAAATACGTGGCCGAGTCAGGATCTCATCCAAGCAGAGTGGCCTCCAGTCCACACTCACAAGCCACTGTAGGGTCTTCACCAGATGGGCAGTGGTGTTACCAGCTCCCAGATCTTGTGAAGATCTAAAGGATTCCTCTTCCTCTTTGGGTTTCCTCTGCCCCTTTTCACTTAAGAAATTGAGATAGCCAATTCCCAGCTGCAAGGGCTGGTGTACACATTCAGAAAATGTGCCCCTTCAGGCCTGTCAAATGGTTCTTTTTGCTTCTCTCAGAGTTCTTAGAAAAAAAAATTGTTCTGGAATGGACTACCAACTCTACTCTACATAGTAGTGTGTCCTCAGTCTCAGTTTCCCCACTTTTGAAATGTGGGAATTGGACTTTATGAAATCTTGGGTGCCTTCTGGTTGGTGACTGACCCTCACACTTGTAACAAGCTCTATGCAGATCCCCCAAGCCTGGTATTGGGTGCCATCAACCATGGAATAGACAAAGGGTGACTCCCAGAGCCCATGCTTTCCAGAAGGGAAAAGGCACCCTGACACAGCTGCTCCTTGTCCACTAGGAATAAGTTCAGGGAGAAAAGGCACAGACAGTTTGAGTTTGGAGCTGATCCCTTTTCCAGGTGGGTTCTGAGCACTCCCTTCCCCCGATCCTGCCACCTTCTAGGAAGGCCACAGTACAGGGTAAAGAGCCGGTGGACCCTTGGAGGTGGGAGACCTAAGCACTGAGCATGATTCTGTTGTGGACCTTGAGCATATCCAAGAACTCCCAGAGAGCTAATTCAGAGCCCCCATATCCCCCACCATGACACACACACATGGACATGCAGTTTGTGCCCTGCACAAAGGCTCCTGGTCTAGGGGGCCAGTGAGGTTGCAACTCTGCCCCCACCCCCAAGTCTGACCTGAGCAAGTGGCAGTATTTTGTACTTCACCTACCCAGAAGTGGTACCTGTTAAAAGTTGTCAGCCTGAAGGGGGTTCCTTTTGTCAATTTGTATAAAGGTTCCCTTTATGCTAGTCTCCCTTCTGAGACCTAGTTTCCCCATTTAAAAAATAAAGGTGCTGCATTCACCCCTCACCCTATGTGAACCCCTCCATCAGGCACTGACCTGACTCCCAGGACTGCTGAGAGAACAGAGAGATGCTCAAGAACACGACTTTAGAGCCAGGCAGACTGAGTTCCAGTCCTGCCTCTGCCACTTGTCCTTTCTGGCCCAGGACAAATTCTTTGCCCTTCCTGAGTCTCTATGTGCACAGTTGAGCCAAAAGTTGGTGGTATACCTGACACTGTGTTCCCACTGTAGACTCAATGGCAAACAAGACAGCTTCCACCTTGGCCTTCCAAGGGCTCTCAGGACTTTGAACAAAACAGATGAATTTGTCCAAGGTCACAGAACTACTCATGGTAGGTCTGTTCCACAAACCCAAGTCCTTCTGAATTGAAACCTATGTTCTCATTTGTCATCCTCTCTGATCCACAACTTTGGTCCTAGATCTCTCCTTGTTGTGATCATCTAAGAAGGGACATGAGGGAAATGCTTTAAATATCCTAGGGGAAGTGATGAGGAGTGGATGTGTTATAATTATCCTTAGTACTCAGGACAAAGGACACTGCCTGCTGTCCTCCATCTCCACCACAGCACAGCCCACCCCATCTGCAAGGCATTTTGCAGGAGCTGTTGATGACAGATTGTCTGGCATCTGACACTGGCCAATCAATGCAGCTGGAAGGTGCCTGGGGCCAAGGGCAATTGAATCACAACCTTTCAGTGCTATTAAGTAAAGCAATATTTATTTTGCTTTTGGTTCAAATATACTTAATCCAATCCAGCTCATTGGCAATGCTGAAAAACTGCTGCGTTTGAGGGACAATTGCATGTGAGCCCCATGTATCTCTGCTTGTCAATGCACCGTTCTGGGAGCAGGCAGCTCCACGGTGCTCAGAACAAGATTGATCTGGAGCCACCATGCTGCGTTTTTCTCCAACCTTTAGAGGCGATGAAAAGGAAATTATAAAAAGGGAAATTAAAATCATTGCTCTCATTCTAGCTGCCATTATTGGAATGGGGATGAGGAATGATGCTCTTTCATTTGAATAATGTTATCAGGAGCCATTGCATTTCTGCTATTGGGCAGAGGAGAGACCAGTACAGTACAAGAAGAGCAAAGGAGTAGCTTAGGATCTCTTTCATAGGTCACACAGCCTCTCTAATAGCTGGGGATATGCCAAAGGGTCACTATAGACCAGTGGTTCTTAACCTTTCTAATGCCGTGACCCTTTAATACAGTTCCTCATGTTGTGGTGACCCCCAACCATAAAATTATTTTCGTTGCTATTTCATAACAGTAATTTTGCTACAGATGGTCTTAAGCTCTACAGCAGCGCTCCTCAACCTATGGGTCGTGACCCACAGGTAGGTTAAGAACCACTAGCCGGGTCACCTAAGACCATCGGAAAACACAGATATTTACATTACGACTCATTAACAGTAGCAAAATTACAGTTATGAAATAGCAATGAAAATAATTTTATGGTTGGGGGTCACCACAACATGAGGAACTGAATTAAAGAGTCGTGGCATTAGAAAGGTTGAGAACCACTGCTGTAGACCATCCTGGCATCAATAAGTCCTGGATTCAAATCCCAGCTCTATCTCCTAGCAGTTGTCAAGTGACCTTCTGAAGGTTAAATATCTCTTACATTTTAATAACTTTATTTTGTTATTGTTAATCCTCACCCAAGGATATTTTCCCATTGCTTTTATGTAGAGTGGAACGGAGGGATGGAGAGGAAGAGAAAAATAAATATCAATTGAGAGATACAATGATTGGTCACCTCCTACACGTGTCCCAGCTGTGGTTGGGCAACAAACCTGCAACCCATGTGTGTGCCCTTGACCAGGAATTGAACCAGAAACCCTTTAGTGTGCTGGCTGATGCTCTAACCACTGAGATACCAGCCAGGGCTCACTGTTTTATAAAACAGGATAAATAATACCTACCTCACTTGATTATTGCAAAAGATTCTAGCATATAACAGATACTTAAATATTCTTCAAAATATGCCTTCAAGTAATTTTCTAAATCAGTCCCTGCCCTCACTGAGCTCACAATTTGAAAGGAGAAAGAAAAGATGCTCAGAAGTGTCCCTCACTTAATAACAAGAAATCATATATTATGTAGTCACATATAAATTTGATTTCCATAAATTCAGATTTTCTAAAATGGTCCTAAATGTCAAATATTCTGACTCATTGGTGCCATCAATAGTTCCATTCATGTCAGAATGTGGGTCCTGATTTTGAGCTCATGTGGATATTTCATCCTTAAAAATAACAGAAGAGAAGAGCTGTGAGGAGGCAGAAACCCAGTATTTCCCACTCAGTGACTAAACTGACAATCACAAAAGAGCCTATTGTGGTGTTTACAGCCTAGATAGGGCCACAAGCACCATTCTCACTTTCCTGACTGCACGTGCCACCCCTCTGCCTGGAATACTCTCTCATGCCCTGAGGTTGGGCCACACTCCCATCACCGCTTCAAAGCTCAGGGCAACTCAGGAACTCCCAGTGGCAAGGATTAGGTCCTATGCACATATCAAATGTTGAAAAATGAATGCAACTAATGTTAAGATATTGGTAACACTCTACTATTTGATGTTTCTTTTAAAAACCTCTACCCATCCTTTTCTAGAATATTTTGTTTTCTTTATATTTTCACTTTATTGGAATGGTATGCTTCCTGTATGTTTCTACCTCTTGGGTAAAGCCAGTCATTGATGTTTTAGAACCACAAGAAAGAGCTGAAAGAGAGACCTGTGAGTGAAGTATGCACGGAGTTCAGGAAGGGAAGATACTCGCCCAAGATAGTATAGACTTTCAGGTGGGGCCTGTGCCCCTGGACCCTAAGCCAAGGCTCCTATAATTGTTACTAAGATATATTGTTCAGTAAATACCCACCTACTGATAGATGTGTTGCCATTAGAAGCATTCTTTAAAAATCAGTTCAAATGGCACCCAGCGCTGATACTACCCATTAAAGAGTTTCACAAATGCTCACACTTCTGAAGGACCCTGGGATCCTCTGAAGATTCATGTTGCCTTTGAATTGGCAGCCACACTATTTTCAGCAGATGGTTGGATCAAGGGGCTAATCTTTTAGGATATCTCACCTGAACACCCTTCCTTCAGTTTTGAATGTCACGTATTTTTTAACCAAAGAGGCTTCCTGGAAGCAACATGGCCACATGGACAGACCATGGGCACAGGGCCAGGACCCCTGGATTCCAGTCTGGGCCTGTATCACATGATATATTCCCACAGTACCCAGACACACAGGATATATCCTGTATCACATGATATATTCCCAGAGTACCCAGACATACAGCATATATCCTGTATCACATGATATATTTCCACAGTACCCAGGCACACAGGTGGGCTCTGTTAACAAGTGGGAGTGCTAGGAGCCAGAGATGGTGAGCCATTCTTCTTCACCATCTCTGGCTCCTAGCACTCCCACTTGTTAACAGAGCCCACCTGTGTGTCTGGGAATATATCATGTGATACAGGAAAATGCTTGGGAAAGAATGAAATGTTCACTCAACAAATGTTCACTTAGGCATGGAAATACAAGCATGAACATGACATTGTCCTTGCCCGGAAGGAATTCATGGTCCCCTAGGGAAGACAGACTCAGCCATGACTGCATCTTGTGCTGTATACGCTCTGAGGGGGCGAGCGATACATATTATAGGAACAGGGGGGAAGCACCTATCACATTACAGAGAGTAAGTCAAGAAGCCTTCCTGCAGGAGATGATAGTTAGGAAATGACAATAAGCCCGCAATCTCCACCACTGGCCACCATTTAGTCAATATTCTCTCTGCTGAGGATCCCGCCGGGCTATTTACAGACGTTCATTCATGTAAACAATCCAGAAGGTCAAGGTTGTTATACTAATTATACATATGATAAAACAGAAGTCCAGAGAAGTTTTTAAAAAATAAAAATTGAAAAAGTCACATAGCTGCTAAAGAGCACAGCCCAAACTTAAACCTCACTGTGACTTCTTGAGCCCCTTGTCTTCACAATGTAGCTTCCTTGTTCTGGGCGACAGAGGGAGGAAGGTCCTGGAAGACAAACTTCAGCTAACAGGAAGGAAGAATTTCCTAACAGCCATCTAAGAATGAGATGAGCTGACTGTGGGAGGTGGGGAGCTCTGGGTCATAGAAGTGTAATGGAACAGACTGGTGACCTAGCCAAGACATTGCTGCAGACATTCCCACTTGGAGACAGAGGAGCGGTAAGTAAGCTAACTGTCTCTAAGGAGACAGTTATTAAGGATTAAGTCCTGTTATCAATGACAATGTTCCTTTCCAAGTTTTTAGGTGCTCTGGGAGGGGCTGGGAAAGCTCTGTGGGGACAGCATTCAGACCAAGGTCTCACCTGTCTGGTGATGAGCCACTGGGAAGAGGACAATACAAGGGCCTGATGGAGTGGTTAATAAATTGACCTCAGAACCATATGGTTAGGGATACTTTTCATTAAAAATCAAGAACTGAATCCAGTCACTAAAGCAAAAAGGGAATTTGTTGGAAGAGGTTTAGAATAAAGCTGACGCTGAAGAGCCAGACTTGGGAAACAATGAAGAGAGTGGACCTGGAAGACAAAAATTGGCTGTTAGCAGGAATGCTACCTCTGTTCCATGGTAGCCATACAATCCCTCTAGCCTTGCATCACCTAGTCCAAGTTTTAAGTCAAGGTGGGCACAGCTGATCTAAGTTCCCTGCTGCCACTCTGGCTGCCAGGTCACAACGGGAGCATTGGACTGTATTTCTCTGTGGTGGGAGAAGACTCATCGTCTTGGAACCATGGAAAGAGAACCTCCCCCCCCCCCCCCCCCCCCCCGCCACACACACACACACTCCATCTAATCACAAGGTTGCATGCTGGGCATTCTCCAAAGAAAATGGACAAATGCCTCCTATGTTGCGAGGGCACAGAGCACAGAAATGAACTCAGCCCAGCCTGAGAAAATGATGGGATGTCATTCTGACCATTGCTGTCCGCTATCCACTCAAGCCCCCAATGGACTGCAAGGTTATTAGTCATACAGGATGTAGCTAAAACTATACAGCAGTATAACATTTTGAGCTGCTATTATGTGCCAGAATCTGTGCTAAATTAAGTTGGTTACATGTGTTATGTCATTTAATCCTCACAACATTGTCCTGAATTACAAATGGACATGAGCCTGTGAGTCTATCTTCTTTCTCCCATTGGACTATGCACCCTGAGGGACTGTCCAGCTGCTTGTGCAACAACCCTGACATCACTTTTTCTCAAGCAAGTTGTTTAAAACCTCTCTGTGCTTCAGTTTACACATCTGCAAAATTGGTGTAATAGTAGAACCTGCCCCACAAGATCAACTTAGAGAAAGTATTTTGTACTAGTAAAGTACTTAACTCTTCCCCTAACCAGTTTGGCTCAGTGGATAGTGCATCGGCCTGAGGACACAGGGGTCCCAGGTTTGATTCCGGTCAAGGGCATGTACCTTGGTTGAGGGCACATACCCAGTGGGGAGTGTGCAGGAGGCAGCTGATCAATGTTTCTCTCTCATCGATGTTTCTAGCTCTCTATCCCTCTCCCTCTCTGTAAAAAAAATCAATAAAATATATTTTTTAAAAGTACTTAACTCTTGGGGCAAAGTAATGTCAGTAGATGCTCCATTGTGTTCCCTTGTTGGTGATGGTGATGTTTTTGTAATCTGTGTGCAGGGCTGTCTCTGGTCTCACTGCAATTAATGAGAAGGCAACACCAGCGCTCGGTTGGTCTAAACACAGTAATGCAAAGACAAAATAACAAAACTGCCTGTCAGGCTTTAGAGGCCCTTTCCCACCCCGCCATCTCCCTCCACAGCTTCACCATCACCACCCACTCACTATGTACTCTATGGTTCAGTCAAACCAAACTGTCTGCCATTCCCCCAACATCCTATGGAGCTTCACAGTTCCTTTCCTTACTTACACTGTTTCTTCTCTCTCCAACACCTGGAAAAATTCATGGCCCAACTCAAATGGCTTTTCCACAATGAAGCCTTTCCCCATTGGTCCCCACACAACATTGTTTATCTACCACAGGGTCCTCACCAGGGAAATCATTATTTACTCACTGTCTCCACCCTGACCATCTTGAAGGAGAGGTGGGTTCCCAGTGGAGTCCTTTATTTTTCTGAGTAGGGTGATAAGTAGTAAGCTGAGAAGAGATACAATTATATTGCTCAGGGAAATAGATGAGCTTGGAAAATAAGATGGGGGTGTAAAATAGTGGGACAGAGGGGCAGATA
Source organism: Antrozous pallidus (assembly GCA_027563665.1). Classification (NCBI taxonomy): domain Eukaryota; kingdom Metazoa; phylum Chordata; class Mammalia; order Chiroptera; family Vespertilionidae; genus Antrozous; species Antrozous pallidus. Next base: position 175,761,592 of record CM050508.1, on the reverse strand, counting down.
AGAAAAAGGGGAACAATTTAGGCAGAGAAAGAGGTAATGGCCATTATCTATTTGTCTATGGTGAAAAACCTGCAAAAAGCAGAATTTTATCCTGCAGGTAATGGAGAGCCATAAACGAATCTTGATCAGGAAAGCAAGATGGATGAGGGTAAGAGACATTCTCAGGACAGGAAGAGGCTGCATTGGAGAGGAGGAGAATTGTGATCTGACTTGTAGCAAGCACAGGATTTCTGGAGGTTGTGCCTGAGCTTGTGCTGGCCTGGGCAGTGCCTGAAGTGTGCACAGGCCCAGCAGATGGAAGCCTAGTGACAGAGGCCTAGAGGAGGTACTTCTCCCAAATATGAGCAGGGATTCGTGCAGATCTGGAGTAGGAAAAGGAGGAAGAGAGAGAGGCGAAGAACCAGAAGTCACAATCACATTTGCCCTAGTGAAGTTCTTTAATGCCCAAGGGAGGGTATGGAGAAAGTAGACAGGTGAGCAGATGACATTCAGTCAAATATTTGAAATAAATGAGGATGAGTCAGTCACTCAGCTATCTGGAGGCAGAGAATTCTAGGAAGAAGGACAGCCTGTATAACACCCCTGCGCCAGGAGGAACCTGAGGTGTTGGAGTAGCAGAGAGGAGGCAGTATCTGGCACAGAGGCAGCAAGAGGGGCTGTAGAGGCTGAGGTCGAAGAGCTCAGCAGGATGGATCACAAGGAGAAGGGACACAATCTGACGTATGCCTTAAGAGGATCACACTGGCTGTTGTGTGGAAAATGAGGTGTGGGGTGTTGGGAGTGCTATAACGGTAAAGGTGAAGTGGAAGGGTGCAGACATGGAAACAAGGAAACCAGATAAGAGAGTACAGCATAATTCTCTGGTCTGTGGTCCAAACTCAAGGTGATATCAGTGGAGGTGATGCAAAGATGTTGAGTTCTGAATATATTTTGAAAGTAGGAACAATGGACTACTATCTGGGTATGAGAAAGGAATAGGGGGACACTGGGCTGGTGGCTTTGGCCTGAGCATGTTTTCTGCTGCCCTGTCTAGGAGACGTGCCTGTATCTATGGCCTCAGGACATGGGCCCTGAAGTAAGGCCACCACAGACATATTTTGAACCTCTCTGTGACTCAGTTTCTTCTTATGTAAAGTGTTAATTATCCTTGTAGTGACTCCACAGGGTCATTGAAAGCACTGAATGAATTAATACGTTTGAAATGCTTAAAAATGTCTCTGGCAAAAGAATAAATGCAAGGTGAGTGACAGGACTGTTGCTACTCCCAACTGTGTTTTAAAAAGTGAGAAGCTTGACTTGTTCTGTTTGTACTGACTCTGACTTTGGGGATTGCCTAGGTGCTCTCTGATGGGGTTTGACCTGAACCGTCATTGGCTGGATCCCTCTCCATGGGCCCACCCTACCCTGTATGGGGTAAAACAGCTCATCATCCAGATGTACAACGACTCAGTGAGTAACTGAACCCCTCTGCAGCTGCTGGTCTTACGACTTGACCCAGGAAAGAGCAATGTTGTACTAGGGAAGTTCACTAGGAACTGCAAATTGGGAATACAGGGTCAAAACCAGGGAGGAACCAGGTCTTCTCTGCGCTGGATAAATCCAGGTGCTCACAAACACTGGGCTCAGATGTGGTGGTCCCATAGGATGAAGGAAATATACTGGAGCAGATCCACCTTTGCCAGGGCTCTTTGGTTATAAGCCAAAGAAATACAACTTGAATAGGTTTAATGGATTATTCACTAGAAACGTACTAGAGTACCAGTACCAGTATCTCATATAATTGAATGGTATAGGTTGGCCCCCTCCACTTGTGGGGAGCATGTGCCAAACATCACACCCAGTGGCTCCTACCACTGTAGAGGGACCCACTCTCATTTTCTAGTCCCCATTCCAAAAAGACTATGAAAGGCCTAGCTTGGAGGACACATCCACCTCTGGGCAAGTCAACCCTGGCCTAAGAGGCAGGGTTCTGTAAGGATAGGATGACCTTTCTGGAAGCACTGGTTGGATTTGGGGGTGTGGTAGTGGTGATGAACCTGTTCCCACCTAAAACAAGGAAACCAGATAAGAGGTTATAGCATAGTACTCTGGACCTTGTTCCAGAGGGCCTGCTTTTCCAGAGAGAAGGGGCCAATGAGTGTCCATACTGAGTTTGCTCATCAGGGCAAGATTTTGTAAGAAACAATACATTAAGATTTCATAATTTAGAGAAAGGAGGCAGACCATGATCATTCTGCCTCTGAGGGGCCGTGGGATAGAACAGGACATTCTTTAGGTAGAACCCAAAGGCAGAAGTAAGGCCTAAAGAAAAATAGAACTTTATAATAAATTAGAGATGCCTGATGATAAAATGGGTATGTGCACTGTGAACTTTGCCTTAACTAAAAGGGTTCAACCTGAAGCTAAGTGACATTGTCAAAAATGGTGCATAGAGGAGACTCAATTGCTTGGAAGATGCTGTAATGAGATTACAGGTGATGACTGTGATTTTATGAGGCCCTGCCTGCCACCAGATGACAGATGGTGATTGCTAAGACAGCAAGGGCCCCAGAGTTGGAGTATTTTAGAGACCCATCTGTGTAATTCTTTGAAGATGTCCATAAAAATATCCTAAATCAAAAGCAGCATTATATTGAGCAGCCCTCACAAATATTGGGCTCAGTTGTGGAGGTCTCATGAGATAAAGGAGCCAAAAATGTGTACTTAAAACAAATGCATATAGTAGACCAAAGGTTAATGAAAAAGTAACTCCTTAGGTGCAGTGTTATTCACTTGGCTGTTATCTTGATCCTCCTATGAACTTGGCTTTCCTAAGTCTTTTTTAGCCAGTGCCTGTGTAGCCAATGCTTTCCTATACTTGCTTCCTTCTCCAGCTCCTCCTTCCTTGTCTACAAAAAGGTATTAACTGTGCTCATAAGCACTGTTCTTCTCCTGGACCCTCGATGCCATCTTGACCAGCTTTTTTGGCAGACAGAAGGTGCTGCTAAGTTTCCCAGAAAGTGTTTATTGTCCCCTGGGTTCCCCACTGCTCACACCCATCCAACCGCTGGGTTAACTGCAGTTTCCCTGATAGAATCACAGTGCTTTCTTCCCCACCATCTCTTCTTAAAGAGCACAGCTCCGACACTTTTTCTGACCTGGCTGATCATATGTATTCAATAACTATATGCTGAACTAAATTGGATTGAACATGGCAAATGCTGTTATGCCAAATGCACTGTAGTTTATAGATATGAACCAGTTATTCACAGGGAGGACAAAGAGTCCTGAGGAGTTACAGGGTGGGGGTCACTGAACAAAGGGGTGTTTTAGTAGAATCTTAGAGGGGAGAACCAGGGGACCAAAGCATGGGGGAAGGATTAAGGGAGTTAGGTTTCAACCAGACACTCACCCATGTTACAGAACACAGATGAGACAAGACTGAGCTGCAGAGCTGTTAGAATACTCTGGTGCCACGAACAGGTTGATTGATTGTCAGCTGGTTGAGCTTAATAAATGCACTTAGATGCTAAGCTCATTGTGTAGACTGTACTCTTCCTGAAAGTTGGCTCCTTTATGCCCCAAGCGAGGACCTGGCACTAATATGAGAGTCAAGCTGGCCTGGAACAGGACTCCAGCTCCCTTGGTGTCTTCCTATCTCCCCTTGTCCTTATCCTGTCTTTTACCCAATTCTTTCCATGAATACTTACCAAGTAATTTCTATTCACCAGTCATTGTGGTTCTAATAGTGAATGCAACCCTTGGAACCTAGTGAGAAAATAGATACTAAACAAAACAAGTAAATACCCATAAATAGATATTTACAAATTGTGTTGGATTACCCAAAAAAGCACCAACTATGACCTACAAGTAGGATCATACATTTCAGCTTGCCTGAAGGCAAGTTTTGGCTTATGCCTATTGTCCTAGAGTATTTGTTAAAACTGTCCCCTTTCCTCTTAAAAGTCTCCCAGTTTGGATGATAAATTACTATCTCTCTACTTGAAAGCTATGTGAAAGCACCTAGTACAGTGCCTGATATGCAGCAGATCCTCCACAAACATTATTTGGATCTGATTCAAATTAACATTTGACTTAAGAGTCATTGTGTCCAGTTGCAAATGCTGCAGGGCCCCAAGTATCTGCCCTATTTAAAATGCATTTATCTCCTAACCTTGGTGGTCACATAGTCATCATAATCACTCTGCCCAGTGCTATCTGAGCTGCCTGGACAGCTTCTGGCCTGTATGCTTACAGCCTCACTCTTTCCATGTAAGAGAGAAATAGCTATTAGTTGCTTCCTTCATACCTCCCATTGGGGATTGAACCCAAAACCTGTGCATGTGCCCTGACCTGGAATCGAACCAATGACATTTGGTGTACCAGATGATGCTCCAACCAACTGAGCCACACTGTCCAAGGTAAAGGAAATTTTCTTAAAGAATTTGGATTGGGCCCTTACAAATAGGTAATACTCCATCAGATGGCTGTGGTTTGGAGATTAGGGAGGTTACAGGGAAATGGGGAGGGCATTCCAGGGAAAGTTGAGCAATGGCAGGGAGATGAGAGACGTGGCTGCTGAGGTCAGTATGCAGAGAGCTTATGACAGGGAGCCTCAGGAGGGTAGCACCGGGTGGGGGTGAGGGGTAGCAGATGTGCAGAATCTCATGGATGACTTTGAACACTGAGCCAAGGAATGTGGCTCTAGTGGTCCTTTCTCATTAAAATCAAAGTCGTAGGTCCTCTTTTAAATTGAGTTTTAATTGAATTAAATATCATGACTGTAAAAAGAAAATCAAGGCAATGAAACAAAATGCCACTTGTCAGGAAAACTTTAGCACACACCCTTTCTCAATCTTGGAATCAATATAAGTCCATGGAGAGCCTTCTAACACAGTAGAGCAAGGAAGATCAAGGAGTAGTATTGCCATCCATTCTCTCTCCCAACCTAGATACTCTAGAGTCATTCTAAAATTCAAATCCAACCAAGTCTCCCTCTCATGCTTGAAACCTTTCACTGCCTCCCCATTGCTTGTGGGCTAGAGGCCAAAGTTCCTGACAAACCCATTAAGCAAACAACCTACTTACACACAGGGCATAGCACAGAACGTGGCTCCATGGAGGATACTATGCTGAACACCGAATGTACAGATGAATATGAATAGAATATATGCTTTAGAAAATCACTGAGGCTGCGGTGGGGATGTGGATCAGAGAAACTGAGGGGAATTCGGAGAAGAGAGATCTCTAGGTGCCCATTGCAAGAGTCTGGGTGAAGGACAAAGCGATCTGAACTGGAGTGTGGCCGGTGCTGTTGCTAAGAGCCCCCCCAAACTTCCTGGGAGGTGAATGGGTCCCCCCTGCCCTTCCTGTGCTTCCTGAGTCCCCCAAGGGTTGCTGTTTAGAGAAGTTTCTATGCTCTGGGGTGATGCCCCCCCCCCTTTTCCTAGAGGAGAAAGGCCTGTGTTGCTATAACAACTTGGCTGCAGTTCTTTTAGGCAGATCCGTTTTCTTAAATCATTTAAGGAAAATTAGCTGCCATAACAACACAGAGCAGTTTTTAAAATAGAGCAACACAGGGCTGGGTTTATTTTTTATTTATTTTTTTTCCTTGCTCACCTCCTGTAGTCCTCAAGATAAGCCATTCTCTTTCTATTAAATACATAGCTAAACTGTAACACACTGATATGACGGAGTAGGTGGCGACGTGGTCAAATTCACAGAGCCAGCACTCCTGCTACACAAACACACATGCACAATATAGAAATTTGCAGAAAATGCATACATTTACATTCATAAAACCGAAAATACATCCATGTAAAGACATAAACATAGTAAATGAGTATATATTTATATGTAATCACACAAACCACACACACACACACACACACACACACACACACACACACACACACACACGGCCAGGCATAGGTCCACTACTGTATTACCATGGAGGGAGGCAGCCAGGAGGTCTGTTCACAGTGTGAGCAGAGGTGTCACTGGGTCACCAGACAGGAAGGCCCTGCAATAGCAGCTCCTCACTGGAAACCAAGGGCATGTGTGTGTTTATACCCAACAACCTGAGGACAGGGATGGGGAAGGAAGGGGAGAATCCTGCTAGTGGAAGGATAAGGATAATGGGTAAAGAGTAGGGGCACCCCCATTCTCACCCCACATACACACTTGTAAGTAAACAAGGAGGGTGGTGGCCTCAGCCATGGTATTTGGGTGGGAAATTTTGCTCAGCATGGCAGGATGTTAACCATCGCTAGAGGAGGCAGCAAGCTCCTGATGAAAACCACACCACTGGGCTGTTTGCAGACTATCTCACTGAGGCTTTCTTCTGTCCCCATGCCTTTGAATTTGTTATTCCAAAGATCTCCTGCAGGGAGCAGCTAGAACCAAGTGGGCTTGTCTTTGTGGCAGCCAGAGGAGCTGACAGCACTGAGGTTCCCCTTGAGTCAGTTCAGTTAAATGCCCTGCCAGAATGGCTGAACCATTTCAATAAACTCGTGTGCATGGTACTCTGGTGCAAGTTTCTTCCCCTCTCTGGTTCTCTCATTGCCCCCTGTGTATACATTGAAGGGTTTGAAGGATGATCTCTACAGGGCCTTTCTGGCTCCAAGAATCTATGTTATCTGCTGATTATATGTAGAAAGGCAGGATTTCCATGATAAGGCACAAAATCCTGGCAGCTGCGGGGGAAGGGCAGCCTGCAGTGAATGCAGGCGCTTAGCACATGCAGATGTTTCCTAAGCCTCAGTGTGCCCATCTGCTAACAGGGAAGAACAATCCCTGACCTGCTACTTCTCAAGGTGAAGAGGTCAAGGCATGTGAATGTGAAGCCTTTTATAGAGGCAAGGGAGAGTGTTGCCTGGGGCAGCGGGAGAGGGTGTTCTGTTGAAATGGCCAGCCTGTAGCCAGCTGCTGGAGCCTTCACCTAGGATGGATTAAATGTGCTCACACCACCAGTGCCGGTCACACACTTAGCTCTACTCTAGTGTTTCCTCACTCCTGCCAACCTGGCCCAGGAAATCAGTAAATAACCACCAGGCAAAAGGTTCAATATGGGAATAAAGACTAGAAGTGAATGTAATTGTGCAGGCAGCTCTGAGAACAGAGAGTGCTTTGAGTTCATGCAATTTTTACAGTTTTTCCTACAAAGGTTTGAGATGGTTTATGAAACTTTAAGGAATTTTAAGATAAATCATTATTTTTCTAAAGGGCAACTTCTCCCACCTGTGATAAAAGGCATGGGTTTTCTAACTCTCTGGATTATAACTTTGATTTTGGCAGCAAGCAGGGTGGAGAGATGGATTTCTTGCCTAAGACTAATATTCCTGTCAAGTTGGTTGTTTGCTTCAATTTCTCTCACATCTTTTCATCCTGAAAGGCCCCGGATACGTCTCGCCAACTGACGAGATGCACATTGTTTCAACTGCATGGGGATGAGCAAAGCTTCTTCAAGGTTCCCCTTGAGACAGTTCAGTTAAACGCTCTGTGTCTTATTTCCCCTGTCTGTACATTGGCATGGACAATTTCCATCTCATGGGATTTCTCTCGGGATAAGATACTATATGTATAAATAATATTCAATAGTAGTTACATGAAAAACGGAGCTTTTGATATTTTATGCACTTGGCCATTATAATACTCACCTCACTGCCCACCCCCTTTCAGCTCCCATACCCACCACAGATTGTGGTCCCACTGAGGGCTTGGACTTCATTTTCGTCATTCTATATCTCTGACATCCCAGCACAGGGCACCTGCCCCCATGAATGAGTGTTGGGAGAGAGGCAGGAAAGAAGAAATCCACTCCTTAAGACCTGGGATTAACACCCTAACAGAGTTCTGAAGAAAGATGGGAGATTTGTTGAGTAAAGAGGAGAAGTATTTCAAGTTGAGACACACTTAATCACTCTCAAAATTCTATTTCTTCAGAACCCACCTCCAGGCCCCCCTTCTCTAAGATTTCCCTGAACCCTTTGGTCCACGATGAACTCTCATTTTCTTGTTCTTCTATAACTACAGGGTGTCCCCAAAATGTACACACACACTTTGAATAATTATAAAGGGAATGTTTTTTAAATACGCTTTCTTTTTCTTTAATAGCTATCAACTGTTAAAGTGTGCATACATTTTTGGGGGGATACCCTGTATTAGTAGACTTTGTCCTTTCATCTGGAGGTTTATTCCATAGCAAGTAGAGAGTGTATTCCATGGGCTTGGTCCCATAATAACATCTCCTTTGACGGTAGGTTCCATCATATCAACTACATTACAACCCCTTCCCCGCCCCAGTGCAGATGCCCTGCCCCTCACCTCTCTGCTGCCCTGAACAGTGTGGGCCCCTCCCTGGTGGCTCCAGGAGAACCCTCTAAGCATTGATTACAATGCTGTCTCTCCAAAAGGGTGGTTGTCTGGGTGTCTGTGGGCATCCCACAGAGCTGGATCCACAAGTGCACATCCTGCTGTGTCAGTGACAGAGTCCTGCCTTCTATGGTCTGAGCACCCCTCTCTTTCTGCACCTATAGCACCTGGCAAAGGCCCACACTTGGTAGGCACATGATGAATATTTGGAGAAATCTTGGTAGCTACCTCTCCTGACCTGGTTTCCCAGCAGTGCAGCCCTGACTTCTCAAAGAAACCCACTGTACTTCTCAGACCTCCGCAATTCTCTTACTGCACTGTGTTGCCATGGGCTCATCCTCCTCCTTCATGCTCCTCCCTGCTGATTCTTTGTCACAAAAAGCACCCATGTACAGAGCCTTTCCTCTATCTCATAAATTTAGAAATTCCCAAGTGTTAAAACTCAGCCCTGTATAACCTCCATCACAAACACACAAATGTTGAAGTTCTCTTCACTCCCTCTCTGCCACCAGTGTCTGTCCCCCTCACTCTGGTCTCTAGGTTAGACCAAGCTGGCCTCCCCATTTTCCCTGCCCCATGGCACTCAATTATCTAGGCCACAATGAACTAAAAGGGGGTCTTCTGTGGGCAACCGACCACTCCTGCAATAACTTCCTTCTACTTATCCACCAGCTCCAGTTTGTCCTGATCATCTCTCACAGGAACTTTTCCAATGAACCCACCCCAACCATTTCTCCCCATTCCAGTGGACTCCTCCCTTTCCAGCCCCTGGTTTGAGCAGGTTGGGGTCTGCATACAGCTCTCTACATGCTTAGGCACTCAATCAAGCCTGCCTAAAATGTCACAGGTTCTGTTTCTGGTGCTTTGTGTTCAACATGTGGAACTTCTTCAAGTTATTTTCAGTTGTTACTGTTGGGAGACTCTCGAGCCCAGGATGAATTCATGCTGGTACATCAAACAGCGCATTGCATTTCAGAAATTGGCCTTAGCCATGGGAAATCAAGTGAGCCAGATGTCTAATTAGCCCATTATTTGCCCTGGTGAGGAGAGCTGATGAGAGGGACCACACTAATCATTGCTTCCAGCAAGAGTTGACTGTTTAACCTTTCATCAAGAAATAGCCCCATCCGCCCAGCTGATGTGGCTCAGTGGATTGAGTGTCTTCCCATGGAACAAGGGGTCCTGGGTTTGATTCCCTGTGAGGGCACATGCCCAGGTTGCAGGCTCGATCCCCAGAAGGGGGTGTGAAGGAAGCCAATAGATATGTCTCTCTCTCTCATTGATGTTTCTAGCTCTCCCTTCCTCTCTATTGAAGAACCAGTAAAAACATGTTTAAGAAAAGAAAAGAAAAAGAAATTGCCCCGTCCTCCCAAAGTACCAACACCTACCTCCCCAGCCCTGTGCTGGCCCTGGTGTCTGGCTGTGAGGCATTTCACAGCCTGGGCCAGCCTGACCAGCTGGCCAATGAGCCTCAATGCTCTCCCACCCAGCAAACCATTCCAGCTCCTAGTACTGCTTTCACCTCAGAGCTAGTCATGTGTGTAGATGAAAGAGGAACTTCCCTGTGCTCGTGAGCAGAAAAAACAAACAAACAAACAATAAAACCCATTCCTTTAACCATCAATACGCATTTTCTGAGCCCAGATACTGTAGGCTGGAATACAAAAGCAAATCAGGAACAGCCCCTCCCTCAAGAAACAATAATTCAGAAGAGAGCAGTGGTTTTCAAACTGGTTCAAGAGAGTCATTGCAGTAAGCCTGAGGAATCTTCTCATGGAGTTCCTCTCTATTTTAACCAGAGCAGGATAATTCTGTGATTGAGACCTCAGGCAAAGGCCCAGACTTAAATCTTATTTCTACCCTTGATAGCTATCATGGATGGGTTCTTTAACCTTTCTAAGCTTCAGTTTCCTCCTTTGTTAGAGGTTGTTGTGAGGATGAACTGGAGTGACTTGCTTAAAGCACTCTGCCAGGCACATAAAGTCTCAAAAGATGTTCACCTTTGTTAGGCTAAGAAATGTGTTTGAACAAAGGATCCATGGGCTAGAAAGTTTGTAAATCCCTGGACTGGGGCTCCAGACTCAGTAAAGCACTGAGTGCAGGACAGGTTGGTAAGCACTGTGACAGACAAAAGCTCTGGATGCCACGTGAGAAAGCAGGTCAGCTCACCTGGACTTAGGGAGAGGCAACCTCCAGAGATGAGTTTTGTAGGAAGAGGAGGAGTTGTTTAGACAAAGACTGGGGGAAGCATTACAAGCAGAGGGAGCCACATGTGTGAGGATACAGCATTAGGTGAATACACTCAGGGGATCCTGAGGAGTTGGCTGCAGGGGACTGGGGGGAGCATGTGTGGGGAGTTGGTGGTAGGCAGAGGCTGGTTGTGGGAAGCACTGTGGGCTGCCTCAGGAAGCTTGGACTTGGTCCTGAGAGCCACAGGAGCTCTTCTGCAGGGATCAGGGAAGATGTGGAAGGCAAAGGAGAGAGAAAAATGTTACTATGACTTTCTGGGGTTTAAAATATATTGTTGTGTTTGTAGCTTTCAGCCAGCAATTGCAGGGCTAGAAACCCAAACTGAAATGTGAATAAGGATTTTGGGGGGGAAAGTCTATAGATAATTATTTATAAATAATAAAAATCGAGAAAAATCTAACTGCTTCACAGTGGGAAACTGATTAAGTGATTCACGATACATTCATATAATGGATGTTTATGAAGAGTTAATAATATTGTAAAGATGCTTATACTATAATTTTAACTGAAGAAAATGCTGAAGACAAAGTTGCCTGTGTATTATATGTTAAGATATATATAATGAGCAGGTTTAGAACACTCAAAAGAATGGCTGGAAATTAGATATTAACAGTGCTATTTCAGGTACTAGGGTTGTTTCCTTCCTCCTGCTTTTTTGTATTTCCCAACAATTTTTTCCACAAGTATGTGTTCACTTTAAAACTGGGGGCAAGTCCCAGCCCAATGTTCGACAAACTCACTAGTCAGCAGAGCAGCAAATCGAGGCTCGTGAGCCGCATGTGGCTCTTGAGCTGCAGTTTGCCGACTACTGCCCTAGCTGGTTTGGTTGGAGCCGTAGTCAGCAAACTGCGGCTTGCAAGCCACATGCAGCTCTTTGGCTCCTTGAGTGATGTTCTTCCACAAATACTATGGCCTGGTGAGTCTATTTTGAAGAAGTGGCGTTAGAAGTTTAAGTTTAAAAAATTTGGCTCTCAAAAGAAATTTCAATTATTGTACTGTTGTTATTTGGCTCTGTTGACTAATAACTTGGCCGACCACTAGAGTATCAGCCTTCAGACTGAAGAGTCTCAGGTTTGATTCCGGTCAAGGACACGTACCTCAGTTGCAGGCTTGATCCCCAGTGCCAGATGGAGTGTCTGTAGGAGACAACCAATCAGTGTGTTTCTCTCACATCGATGTTTCTCTCTCTGTGTCTCTCATCCTTCCTTCCACTCTCTCTAAAAATCTAAGGAGAACTTGCTTTGGCAGCACATATACTAAAATTGGAACGATGCAGAGAAGATTAGCATGGCCCCTGTGTAAGCATGACACTCAAATTCATGAAGTGTTCCATATTTTAACAACAAAAAAAGTTAATGGAGCCGAAACCGGTTTGGCTCAGTGGATAGAGCATCCAACTGCAGACTGAAGGGTCCCGGGTTCGATTCTGGTCAAGGGCATGTACCTTGGCTACGGGCACATCCCCAGTGGGGGGCGTGCAAGAGGCAGCTGATCGATGTTTCTTTCTCATCGATGTTTCTGACTTTCTATCCCTCTCCCTTCAGCTCTGTAAAAAATCAATAAAATATATTTTTTAAAAAGTTAATGGAAAAAAATATCCTCAGGTGAGGATTTACAAAATGAAAACAAAAAACAAAACAACTGGGGAGGGGGAGGGGGGAATCAAGGAAGGAGGAGGAGGGTACTTGGCCACTCAGATAGGAGGAGAGGCCTTATTTTATAAAACAAAACCAAACTCATCAGGGACAACTGCATGCCTCTGACTCAGTCCCTAGGATAAAGCCAGGGAACCCACATTATAGAAGGACACAGATCAATCAGAAGGACCCACCTGTGCACCTGTCTTCTAACTAGCCATCCTTGTATCTCTCCATCCAACCATCCATCTGTTGTACCCCTACCCTCTCTGTTCAAATTCCTGTCCCAGGGGCACTCACATCCAGACTATTAACATTCTAGGATGTCTGTCAACTAACTCCTCACCTTTCTTGTTGGCAGAGCAGCGACTCTCCCCCCTTCCCCAGAGCAAATATCAAATTGCATCCTTTCGTCCTACTCCTGCCCTTCTCAGTCTGCTAAGTCTTTGACTTTTAAGTACTGCCCTCTCAGGACCCTGGAAGGGGAGAGGGGTGCTGATATTTCTTGAGCTTCTACTAAGTGTTAGGCATTGTCTCATCTGATTGGCACAACAGCTGTGTGCAATGGCGTAATAGCCATTGTCCCTGTTTCTTAGGTGAGGAAGCCAGGGCTCAGAGTGAATGACACACTGATGCCCCGCCCCAACTGTAATCTCTCCTGGTGCACACATATATCCTCCATGCATGCTGTTTGGTTTATGTGCTTGTTTTTTCAACTCAGTGGAGAACTCCTTGAGGGATAAAATGACATTTCTGTCACCTCTGCATTCTCTTGCCCACAGTGTGGTGCCTAACACATCAGCACAATGTCAGCTGGTAAAGGGAACAAATGAAAAGCTGTTAGAACCTAAGAGATCTCACAGCTGGTGATGGCAGAGCAGGAAATGAAGGTCACATTTGCCCATCCCAAGGATCCCAAGGCCTATTCCCCAGTGCAGTAGAGGGGAGTGCTGCCAGGGGCAGAGTGGATACCAGGGAATGCGATCCTCCAGAACCCTGGGGCCTAGCATTCCCCAGGGATCTCCTCTTTATCTCTAAAAGACACAAATGGCCAACCTAGAAGAGAGGAATTCTGTTGAGTTAGCTTTTCCTTAAGTATGATGACATTTAATAGCAAATGTTCATAATTACCCCTATGATCTTTAGGTTCTATTGCCATTATAAATGGACTTACCATTGCTTTGGGTTTGCCTCTCCCACACCAATGGAAGGAGTGCTTGGTTTGAGAAATCCAGAATGAATTCATAGACTGACAGGGTGGGTAAACCAGAAGCCGGGTCTTCATTGGGGTTGGCTAATGCAGATGCAGTTGGAAGGTTTGCATCTTAGGGTGTCCACATCCCTAATTTCTAGTTTGGCCACTTTTGACCTTGAATTAATAGGTTACTGCTGGCCTTCTAGGCTCTCAGAGCTCACTTTGCCCTGTGTGGAACCAGAGAACATCAGAGCTACAGAAGCTGAACAAATATTCCAAACCTGCCTTTTATAGAAAGAGAATGTAGAAAGAGACCACATGAGCACAGGCAGGGAGCCGGCCACACTAGGAGATAGTCCTGCAGAGCTGGGACTCAAACCCAGGCCTTGTGACTGCCATCAGCGGGGAGCGTGTGCCCTCTAGGCCTTGGGGATGCATCAACAGGACATGGGTCTTGACATATTTTTTCCACTAACTTATCACAGAGATATGCATATTTCAGAGCATATTCATATATAAGCATTCATGGGACCCTCACTGCCATGTTGTAAGGTAGAGATTATAGTTCTGTTTTGCAGATAGGAAAACACAGGCCTGCAGTTATAAAGTAATTTTCCCAAAAGACAGAGACAGGGCTCACTTTTAGTTCTGACTTCAGGGGGCCCTAGTCTAGCCCAGGGCTGAGAACACAGATGGTTGAAGGAAGGAAGAGAGGAGCAGGAGGAGTAAGGCAGAGTATCATCACCGTTTCCTTTTTCTCTTTTTCCTCTTTAACAAAAACACCCATATTTAGTGTTCCCTTCTTGACCGCAGGGCAGAGCAAGGTGTGGGAGAGGCGAAAACAATTCATGGTTCAAGTCACAGTCAGGGCTAACCCTAGGCAAACAAAGCAGGATTAGCAGATTCAGGCCAGAACAAGTCAAATCCTGAAGAACAAGGGGCCAGCCAGTGGGTTGGATGAAAAAGACAGAAACAGTTGGGAAGGAGGTGGGTCTGGATGGTATAAAGTGTCCATTTGGGGAAGGAATGAACTTTTAAAAAGTTATCAGATTCTAAAAGGACTTAGAATACTGGGCTGAGATATTTGAAGTTTATCATTGGGACCGAAGAGAGGTGTGTGGGCAAGGAAAGGGCAGCTGACAAGCATTAGCTCTGACTATGCAACCAGCTGCTGCGTTTAGATTTCAAAATGGCGACCCCTTTAACCTGACAGTTTACTGTGGTATAATTTGTTAAAAATGACAAAATGTCTCATTTTGCTGCAGTTCATTTTGACCTTTCTTAATATTAGAAAGTTAATTTCAGGAGGGAAATAAATGTATTAGTGTTGTCACAGTCATGAAAAGATGAATTCCATACTGTCAAGCTGTTTCTTTGAACGAATCCATCATGCTGTAAAATGGTTGCCTTCTGACACCCAGCATCTCCTGGCTCCCCTCTCCCTCCCTTCCTTCTTCTTTCTGTTCTCCTTTCTCTCTTCTGACCCTTCCATCTGCCAGCACACCTACCATGATATGCTTTGGGCAAACAGAGAGAAAAGACACAGTCCCTGCTCGAAGGTGAGATACACGCTAGTGGAGAGCAGCCATTGTAGGTGTCTAAATGCCCCAGGAGGAAAGAACCAGGTGCCAGGGAGGGGGCACCCAGGAGCCATCTGCCCTGCAGAGAGAACTCCTATTAAGTTAGGAGCCTGTACCCCATAGTAGGACTTGGGTTGACTGTGAGTACCATAGGAGAAAAGACAGTAGGTAGGATGCTAAAGAGCCAGATTTTGGTCCCATCTCTGAACTATCATAGTTACTAGTGACTGAGCACCAGACTGTGGTACACATTCCACATACATTACTGCACTTAACCTTCACATTTTTATCGAATTTTTTTTCAGAAAAAGAAAATGAGGCACAGAGAAATACAGTGTGTTGGCCACTTGTGTTGTAAATCTCATACAGAGTTGACTCCGAAATCAGGTGGTTTCCAGTCTACCGTGCTTCATCTCCAGCCAGCTATAGGGAATTATTTTTTTATTATACTTCATAGTATACTGTTATTAAGGTCACTATACCAATTATGCTTTACTGGGTCTATGACCTTGGAAAACCCACTTCTTTCCTCTCTCTGGGTCTCAGTTACTCATTAGTTTAACGAAGATATTAGACCAGCTTTGACTTCTTTGTGGGTGAGAGAACTCTTGGAATCCTAGTGCTTCTTAAGCCTTAATCTGCAGGAAACATGTGGTTTTCTTATTAAAATTCCAGTGCTGAGTAGTAGGGACCTGAGAATCTGCATTTCTAACAGGCCCCAGAGGATGCTGATGTGGTTACTCTGAGGACCCTACTTTGAGTAGTAGAACAAACTTTGGGCTGCAGGATGTGGGTTTAAGATTGCTGAAAGAAAAGCAAGCAATAAAAGCAACCTTACTAAAATCTGGTCAGCAAGTGGCATTCAGGGTTAATTTTGTTACCTGGAATTTTCACTGTTTTGGGTTTAAAACTAGTGAGTCTCTTAAGAAATTGAAAGAAAGAAAATGGGACTTGTAAGATCTTGAGTAAATGTTTTCTATCTCTATGACATGTGTTTTGATTCGAGGTGCAGTCCAGTGCTCCCCTGTAGTCAGATTTCTAGCTCAAATGAATACAGCAGCAGCTCTCCTGTGGGGAGGTGACTGTCGCTGTCCCTCCCCACATCTTAGTGTGAGTTGGGGGAGTCAACACCTTGCCCAGAATGCACCAGCACTCTCACACTGCCTAAAACCCTCAGGGATCTCTATCACCTACTGGGTTAAGACCTTCCAACTTGGTATTCAAAGCTTTCGTAGTTCTCTATGTTCCCTTGCATAACACTCTTACTCTGATTTCCTAGAAGGACATATGGCGCACCCACATTTACACTGCCAGCCTTGTTGCATTTACACCTATCCCTGTGCCTCCCTTTCTCCCCCCCCCCCACATTCCCCTTTAACTGGGCTATTTTCCCTCCTCTCTCATCCAGCCCTCAAAATTCTATATAGGATTTAGGTTTGTCTCCATGCCACCACTTCCATCATCATCACAGCTGTTCTAGGACCATAGCTTTTTTTTTTTCAACTATCATTCAATTCTGAAAATAAAGGATGAGTTCTCAGAATTAGACAAACATCCCCATTTTTTATATGAACAAAATAGATATGGGGATTCCAGCGTGGATCTGTTGAACTCGGAAGTCTGGATTTCTTCTCTCTTTCCTTTGCCCTCCACTAGAGCTCCTTGTCTTTGTGATGAAAGAAGAAAATAATTTTGTTGGGGAAAGAGGATGAGTGAGGTAGACAGAATGGCCTAAAAGGTGCTGGATATTAAAAGTAGTGGGGAGGCTGCTAGAGGAATGCAGGTTGGGGGATAAAGGTCATATCTGCCTCCGTTCTTCACTGAAGAAGTGTACAATAGAGCCCTTTCCAATGTGCAAAGCAGTTTCCCCACATTATCTCATTTGAGTCTCAAGATTGCCTTCTTTGGACTACATTTTGATGGATTCCTATGATTATCCTCAATACTACTGGGTCCCATTTAAGCCAGACAGGACTAATGAGTTAGAGGCAATCAAATTATAGAATACCAGAGCCAGAAGGGAAGTAAGAGATTCTTGTTCAGCCTCTTCATTTTGCAAATGAAAAAAACTGATGCCAGAAGGAAAATGACTTCCTCAAGGTCATACAGTGATTTGGTGGCATAGATTCATTTAGTTTTATTGCATCTTTTTCTTTAGCTTCTTCCATTTCAGAATAAGGCACTTCTGGGTGAAAGCATATTTTAGTTGATGCCAACAGTCCTTCATGTGGCAGAGAAAGGAAGTACAAGAAAGAAACTCCAATTCTCAGATTCATCTTTGTCTCTCTGCCAACAGAGTAGGCTTCCATCATAGGTTTTTGTTTTGTTTTTTCATCAGAGGAAATCTAAACCTTTGACACCCGTTTTTCCCCCTGTGCCTTATCCTTTTCAACTCTTTCTCAAATTATTTCTTACATACTCAGTACTTAAAAAGCTCACAAACATAGCCTCATGGCCTCAATTCATAAGTATTACACAATTGGAGGCAACTTTGAGGTTGATAAAGCAAGAAACTGTGCTGTGTTAGCTTTTGTTGTGGTAACAAATAATCCCAGAAGTTTGGTAATTTATAACAGCAAACTTTATTTCATACTCAGGTTACATGAGGGCTGTGAGCAAGTCAGCCACAACTCTGTGGGCTCTGCAGAGCTCCATGTATCTTCTTGTTCGGGGACAAAATTGGAATTGTAGTCTCATTCCGGAATCTGCTGTTTTCATGGCAGAGGGCAGGACTCAATCCCATTGAGTACAATTCCATACACAGTGGCAAATAGCATGACTGTTCACATTCCACTGGTGAAAGCATGCCCCAAGGCCAAGGCCAAAGTCTCTGAGGTGGGAAAATGTATACGCTTATTAGATTCTTGGGCAAACAAGATGATGATAGATGAGTCCTTAGTCCAGAGGAGAGAGAATAGTCAGGAACAGTGATCCGATCCACCAAAATTGCCCTGTTGGTGAATCAAATTAACAATATCACTTGCCTACCTTGAAACCCAATTTCTGGCCTTTAGAAAGGGGACACTGACTTAGGGAAGCAGATTTATATAATGGAAAGAATCAGATATAACTGCACTCCAGGTCAGTTATACCACAGACTAACTGTGTGACCTTAGGTAAATTACCCGACCTCTATTCCCTCATCTGTTTCTTCTGAAATACAAACTTGTAGTTTTATAAAAACAATAATGGCTTTATTCTCTTAATGTTTTTCATAATTTGTTGTTTTTTTAAAAAAATGTTATAAATATCTTTTAGGAAATAGGTCTCTTGTGAGGGAAATTTTTTTTAAAGATAGGATTCTTTTAAGTTAAATTTAATTTAAGAAAAAAATTGTATTTAATACAATTTTAAATAGAAATTTTATAGCATAATCTGTGTTGGACTAGCCCATTCTGTGCCTCTGTCCCTACTACTAGTCTCTGTAGGACTAGTTGTAGGACTTGCATTCAGCCAGATTTCAGGTAGTTCTAAATGTTGGTTGTTCTGTATTTTAATTGTCATTTTGACGTGGTTGTGGGAGGTAGCGAGTACCATTGTTTACCTGTGCTGCCATCTTGGGGTTCTCAATAGTCTTTTTCTATTCTGTTTCTTTAAAAGTATTTTTATTTAGTCACCTGTTCAGCCAGTCCGCCAGCTGTATTTTAATTTGTCTCTACGTGCTGGAAGTTGTTAATGGTCATTGTTTCTGGTTGTAGGATTACAAATGACTTATTTAACTGTCATATTGACCTGAGACAAAGTCCAGGCCTCGACTCTGAGCTTCCACGGGATGGATACCCCTGCCTTTCCCCACCTTCATCTATGTAATCCAGCAGATCCTGAACTCTCCATGTAGACCCGATTCTTTAAGAACACATTCTCTGCCTCAGCCATCCCCAGGGTTTAGGATTCCTGCCCCTGCACCCTCACAAACCCCAGGGTGCTGGTCAAAGTCACAGTCCTGATCATCCCACATGGGGGTTGCTTGGTTCCGTCTATGTGTTCCCTAGGAACACAAACTCCTCCCCATGGAGGAACTGTGCTTTATTTATCTCTTTAGTCTCAGAACCCACACTGGGTCTGACACACAGATATTTATTGGATGAATTAATAAATATGGTTTTGTTCTATCTAAGCAGGTAGTTGATTCCCACAAAGTAGGGAGCCCCAGCCCAGCCTCAGGCCCTCCAGCCCTCTGGCAGGGAAGGAGCCAGGAAAATTCCTCAACATTGCTTTGGCCTGTTAGACTCTCTGCAGCTCCCTTTCCACCCTGCTTCTCTGCCTCCCAGAGCTAAAAAAGCTCCATGCCTCTCAGCCTAACAATTTGTTTATTTTTCTCCATTGTAGGGAAAAAAGTGTTACAGCACTTAAACTTTAAAATTGAAGGAATTGATTATTATTTTGAGTTTTTGTTTGCTTCTTCCTGACTAGGGATTTAAAATAAGATCTTATTGTCTTTTATCAACAGAGATAGCCTTGCATAAGAGACACAAAGAGACACACAAGATACCACAGGGCCTAGTGGTTAAGGGCTTATGCTTTTCAGTCATGCAGATAGCATGTAAATCCTTTCTCTTACTCAGCTGTGTGACGGAGCAAGTGAAGCATCCTCTCTGACACTTTATCTTTAAAATGAGGAGACTATCTAAAGCTCTGGCTTCTGTGAGAATTAAATGAGATAATGCATGTGAAAGAGAGTGCAATGGCTGACATTCTCACTAAATGGTAAGATCACTCTGTTATATAGCCATAACACCTGCCAGTGCCCAGAGCTGCTTCCAAAAGTGCTTTGTTTGTATTAACTCTATTAGTTCTCATCACTGCAAGCTAGGTATTATTATGTGCCCCATTTTATGGGTGAGAAAACAAATTAATTATCCTTGCTGTCCTACAGACAGTACTTGCTCCAGGGAGGAGGCGCAGAGTATGTGCTCTTAGTCCCAAGGCCTCCACCCTGAGGCTGAGAAGGGCGCTGGGATCCTAAGTTCCGGGCCCTCCCCTCCCCTTCCCTTCTCTCCTCCCCCACTCCTTCTCCCTGTGTTCCCTGCCTTAGAAGTCAGGCCACCTGACAGGAGAATCCCTTCTCTCCCATCCTTCATGGAAGCCCTGGGCCTCTGCCAGGGAGCTTCAGGCCTGCTTCTAAGCCATTTGTCAGGCTGCCAGAGGGCTGGGCAGCCTGTCCATTTTTCATACACAGATATCAGGGAAGCTGACAGAGCTGGGCAGGCTTAGCAATGGCTTTGGCTGTGAACAGAATCTCAATGAAGTCTCTGGCCCAAATCATAGTGGGTGTTGATGGCCCAGGGCTGAGAGCAGGGCCCAGTGCCAGCCCCAGCCCCTCTGCTGGGGGTGGGTTTTGTCCTCAACCATATGGAGAGCAGTTCAGTTGCATTTGATACCCAATTTCTTCTGGGGTGTGTGGTGTGTGTGTGTGTGTGTGTGTGTGTGTGTGTGTGTGTGTGTGTGTGTGAAGGAGAGTGACTTCTCATTCACCTGGTTTCCTGGGGTACAGATGGATCCAGCAGAGAGGTAGCATGGGAAGAGGAAAGGGGTGAGTATAAGGATGAAATAATAAGGATCCTGACTGAACCCCCTGGGAAAATGAAAGTCAGAGGGACATGCAGGAGCCTTGCAAAATAATAGACTATCTTAGACCACTTGATTTTACACATTTCCACCTAACCACAATCAAACACATCTGTAGGTTTTGAGGTGGGGGGGGACTAAGCAGCTCCTTACAAAATTTACTTAAACAGTATCTTTTATCTTTGAAACTCATGCAACCAAAAGCCAAATATACAGCATTAACCTAAAATAGGTTTCAGTCATCCATTTCTTTCTTCTCACCTTCAGGGTTGCAGCTCCCATCCTACCTCTCCAGTTCTAGTCAGTTTTGTGAAATGATTAGAGATTGTGTCTTCTGGTACTTGGAATTGCATCCTGACCAGTAGGGTTGGTGTGGGCAGGGAGGATTCATGAAGCCTTGCCCTGTGTTCAGCACTGAGCACTAGGGATGCAGATGAGCCGGTCTCCATCCCCAGGCAGTTCCCAGTCCAATGGGAGAGGCAGACCCAGTATTGGGTTATCATGATGCAGCATAGTCAGCTGGAGCAGTGGCAGCAGCCTCCACATGTAGGACACATACTCCACACAAGACACTTTTTACATGATCTCAAATAGCAACATAATCATGGGGCAGATATTATCAGGTTCATCACAAATACGAGAAAACTGAGGCTAAGAAGGTACATGACTTGCATGTAGCTGATACATGGGGCCAACATGGCTTATATCCAGGTCTCTTTTATTTCAAAGTTCATGTTCTTCCTACTCTGTTGCCTCCCTGTAATTTAGAGCCGGGTGACCTGAGGGACAGAAAATAAGCCCAGCCTGGGAGGGTGGTCAGGAGAGGTTTCCCAAAGGAAGCAACACTAATGTTGAGTCTTGGAGGTTGCACAAGAGTCAGCCTCGTGTCCACAGCAGGGGGAAGAGTGCGGGTCTAGAGAAGAGTGGATAATCAGCCCACAGCAGTGAAATGGCACAACTTTCTTGGGAGTTGACTAGAGTGAATAAGACTATAGAAAAGTGATAAGATATAAGGCCAGAGAAATAGGGAGGGCCAGATCGTAAAAGATCTTCAAGGTAGAACATTATTCTTAAGTTTCTGGGGAAGCAATAGTGGTTTATATAGCAAAGGAGTGGTGAGATTTGTATTTAGCGAAGTTATCTTTAGCCAGGTATAGAGGATGAATGGAAGGAGGAGAAATTGGAGGCTCTCAGAATCTGTCCATCCATCTCCATTTGTCTCCATCATTTATCCATGTCCTGGTCTCCTCTGATTGTCTCTGTTTGCCTGTGTTTGCCTAGTTATCAGTCTTTCCCTCTATTTGACTCGCCTATATATCTGGTCCCTCAGAATCCCTATATAACTCTAGGCAAGACACTTCACCACTCTGAGGCAAAGGTCCCTCATCCATAAAATGAGGATCATAATGCCAGCCTCAAAAGGTTAGATTAGAGATTAAGTGTGATATGGCATGCTAAATCTCTTTATATATTACAAAGCACCATACAAATGTGAAGGATTATCATCTAGCTATTGCTCTCTCAGGTGTTAGGTCCTAAGCTTTTTTTTTTTTTAAAGTTCATTGAGTATCTAGGAGAAGGATTTTCTAGTGAATCAGAAATGATATCATTCTTCCAGAGGATGAGAGTATAGTAGAAATATACAAAAAGAATAGAAGCCTCTGTTACTGCTGCCTATTTGATTTCCTATCTAGTCATCCCTCCCTCCCTTCCTCCCTCTTCCTCTCCCTCTCTCTTATAGTCTCTAGCTGTACTTACATCTGTATTCACAGGCAGTCCTTGACTCAAAACCATCCAAGTCACACTGGCTCTCACATGCAGTCCCCTTTTCAGTGGGACCAACCAATCACCTTTCATCATGCAATTTTGAGAACCTGTGCCTTTAGAATAAGAGAGAAAAATAAACTGCAGAATGACCACTGCTATAGATGACTTGGAAAGGGAATTCTTTTCTTATTGGTTTTAGGACTCTCTCACTCCTTCCTATCCATGTGGCTCCCAGGATTTCCTGAAGATTTGAGCTGATTCCACATACATCTGACACCGCAAAATTCCGTCAGTCAAGAAAGCTAGTCAGAGAGCCCTGCAGAGCTGATTTCATTGAATTCTAGTCTCCATGGCTAACCTAGGACTGCCAGCGAGTCCCCAGGCAGCTCCAAACATCCACATCTTGCACAAACATTGCAAAGGGTTCAGGTGACTTTGCCCTATAAGCCCTTTGTCTTTTAAATGTCCTTTTAGAGGCAGCATCGTAAGAAAGGAGCAAGTTCTGCTCTGCTGCTTCTTGGCTCTGTGACTTCAGTCAAATTACTTAACCACTCTGGGCCTCAGTGTCAGATTCAACAGGATGAGGATCATATCTCCTATTAGAGCTGCTGTAAGGATTGTGTGATATGAGGCCTAATGCGGAATGTGCAGCACAGAACCTGACTTATCGTATGCTCGCTGAATTGACTCAAAGTGGAGACTCAGATTTATTTTTCCTTAGTAACGAAACACATTGTCGCTGACCTAAACACCCCATTTTTGTGGTTTGAATGCATGTATGTGTGTGTGTGTGTGTGTGTGTGTGTGTGTGTGTGTGTGTGTGAAAGCAGGTGTGTCTGTGCACGTGTCGTTGTACATAGATATGTTTTTCAATTCAGTGCAGCATTTGTGACTGCCGAGACACTAGAAGAGTACCATCCGTGGATATCCCCGTAAGGGAGTGGTCTTCTACACTGTCCATCAGTAGTTACCAGCCACACATGGCTATTGAGCACTGGCACTGTGGCTCATGCAACTGAGGAACTGAATTTTTTTTCTCAAACTAATTTGAATTAATTTTAATTTAAATAGTCACAATAATGTTAGTTCAGCCCTAGATCATGCCCTTCTTTTATATGACACCTGAAATAATTATTGTACTATGAAAACAATTACCTAACACCTGCTATATTTATGCACTTGGACACGTATTAACTCATTTAACCTTTGCAGCTAGCTTCACGAGAGGAATGGTCTTATTGTCACTTCCCATTTGCTGACAAGGAAACTGAAACTTGGAGGAATAAAATGACTCCTTCGATGTTACACAGCCAGTTCAGGGTTTGAGCCTAGACCTCCAATTCCAAATTCCCAGGTCTCCTTCCTTTTTCATAAGCTATGGACCTGCTGCCTTATAGCTGTGTTCCCTGTCTACATGCTGTGTAGCTGCTGCCTCAGGAAGCACTCAGCTTGACACTCGGTGGAGTCCTGGCAACAACCTGATCTATGAGGCCCACCTAGCCTTGCCTTCCATTACCTTTCTGAACTCCTGCACGTAACTGCCTTGCTCACGGTGCTCTAGGCTTCCTTGCCTTTCAGTGTTTCTGCCCCAGGGTCGTCCTACTGGCACTTTCCTCAGGCTGTCTCCAGGTGTATGTATAATTTCTCCTTGCTATAAATAGGTCGCTCTGAGTGCACAGTGGAGACTGGATTTGGGTGCTGAGAGAGTGAAGGAGGTATTCTTTTTTTTTTTTTAATATATTTTATTGATTTTTTACAGAGCAGAAGGGAGAGGGATAGAAAGTCAGAAACATCGATGAGAGACATCGATCAGCTGCCTCTTGCACGCCCCCTACTGGGGATGTGCCCGCAGCCAAGGTACATGCCCTTGACCGGAATCGAACCAGGGACCCTTCAGTCCACAGTCCGACGCTCTATCCACTGAGCCAAACCGGTTTCGGCTGAAGGAGGTATTCTTAGTGGAAGCAGAGAGGTCAGTTCGGTGGCTACTACTATAGTCCGGTCCCACAATAGCCAATGTCAAATCCACACCACAGGGCTCCTTGCCCAGGGCCTCACAGACTGTGAAGTGCCAGAGTGGGGTGACCTGTGAGGTCAGCTAGTGAAAGCTCTTATTTGAAGAGTGATCAAACCGAGTCATGGAGGTGAGGAGGTGATTTCCCCAAGGTCAGCCGAGTTGCCACGAGAGCTCTCCTTCCCTAATTTGATCTTCCAGCTGCTATAATCCTCCTCCCACATCACAAGGCCTCATAAAAAAATAGAAGTGTTACTATCACCAACCTTTTACCTTCATTCCAATCCCATTTTTATTTTTAGAAAAAGTTTCTCTTTTCATATAGGCCACCAAGTCACCTAACAGGCAGGAATTCAGTTCTCCCTAAACAAATCAATTTTTACAAAGAGCACATCTTCCCCTAGTCCTCCAGAGACTACAGAAATTCATGCAAGATGTCTTGGAAGAAGATAGGAAAATTTTATTTCATATTTTAGAGACACAGAGAAAAAAACACACACAAAAGCCCAAACATAACTTTTCTGATGCCTGATAATATTCTTGCATCTCTCATTTCCCCACAACTATTTTGTCTTAAAGCTCTGGGAGCCTGTGGGAAGCTGCTGTGTGATTTTTATCTCTATGATTAAAGTGTTAGACTTTATTGAGTTCTTTGCATCAGCAGCAAAATCTGCAATGCAGGATTTTACATAACACCTCATTTTCTTCTTGTACCATTACTGTTATTAACCTGGTGGCAATAAACAGAAAATACAGCTTTGCTTATGATCTACTCTTTATTTTTGTTTCAATAGCAAGAAGATAAGAAAAAGAAAAAAAAAAAGGCTGGGGGAGAACCCAGAGAGAGTAGGGAAGACATTTTACTCATTATATCCCTTTGATGTCTGCCCTTCTCTCTTCCAACATTTCTCACAGATCAAGGATGAAGATCGTCTCTACTTAGAGGCGCTTTCTTCTCCCTCATGAACTCATCCATTTATTCATACAACAGGATTTTCATGGCACCTTCTCTGTGCCAGGCACTGTGATAGGTGCTGGAGATATAAAGACTTTAGGTGTTGGCCAGCAAGGCTTAGTCCAGTGGGAGAAAATAGACACAGCAATAATAATGGAACTGTGAGATGTGAATGTAAAAGTGGAAGGTGGATTGATACTATAAGTGAAAGAAGGCATGGTCAACCATCCTTAGGAGGTTTAAGGGACTCTTCACAGAGGAAGAGATGGGCCCTGGAGGATGATGGATGTCCAAGAGCAGGGCCTTCTTGGCTGAGGGAACAGTGTTAAGCAAAGCCCTGGAAGGCATGGAAGAGGCTGGCAGTTCCTTTATCCATTGGCGTGGGGATAGTCTGGGCTGCCTGTTAGCAGACGATAGGAAATGATTGGAGTTGAAGATGGATCATCAAGAACCACATGTCCATCTACGGGAAATGATTCCCATCCCACTTCTGGGCTCTCCCAAGACCAGGCCAAGAAGAGAAGACAGAATGACACAGTGGGAAGAACATGAGCTGTGGATGGAAGATCTAAGTTTATCTCTGACCCTGCCACTTCTTAGCTATGTAATCTTGAACTGTGTATTCATCTGTAAAAATGGGGGTGGTGAGAATGAGACAATGATTATAAATAAGTTGGATAGTTTGTTGATGGTATTTCATGTGTTAAAGGAAAGGGGGTAGGAGAGAAAAATTCCAGACACCCCCAAAAAGCCAGAGAAGCCACAAGTTTATTCTATGTGATTTTGAGAAAGGTTTTTATATAGATGTGGATGAAGGAGACGGCACCATTCTGGAACTTCCCTTAGAACCGAGAGGTGAAACCTGGTTGTCCCCACATCTTGTCTGACTCTTCCTCATCTCTCGCAAGTGCTCCTCACTCCATGCTGCTTTCTGGCTGAGTGATGTGGTCCCTAACAACCAATTTCTTCTACTCAGAGAGAGTGAAAGTCTGTAGCAAGGTAATAACTTGAGAAAATCCCTGCCCTCATCCCATTTACATTCCACTAGGGAACCCAGGTGTCTGAGTATTTTTAAACTCTTGTTCTGATTCTATATCATATAAAAAATGTTCTAGATTCATAAAGATATCTGTCTTTATAAGGAAAACATGATTACATGGGAAGCATGCTTCTTTTATTCAAATATCCATGTTTAGGAAACAATTTGTTTGGATCAAAATGACATAACCTAATACCATAGACCAGTGGTCGGCAAACTGCGGCTTGCAAGCCATGGTTTGCTGCTCTGTTGACTAATGAGTTTGCCGACCACTGACCTAGACTCTCAATTTCAATAATACAGGCTGTTGTCATTCCTTGTGATTAATCCCCTATCCCAGCAAACTCAGTCAACACAGCGGCAAACCACGGCTCATGAGCCACATGTGGCTCACGAGCCGCAGTTTGCCTACCACTGCCATATACCATCTAATAACATCTTATTCTAACTGGGAACAAGTACCTACAAGGCAAACATTCAACTCAATGTCAAACTTATAGGTTGCTGACATCCCCAATCTTAATGAATTATTGAATGACCCTTCCTGTCACCCAAGCCAGAAACCTGGAACTAGTCAGAATTCAGGTCTCATATACAGCACTGTCGTTCTTACTTTATAATAGGTTCCATATCTATACCCTTTTTCTGATTCTCCCTGCCCCTGCTTTAATTCATCTCCTATCAATTAGTTCTCACTTGGACTATAATATAAATGTGCTAACTACTCAACATGCCTTTGAGTTTTACAACCTCCAATTCTTCCTCATCACAGCCTCTATGATAATCTTCCTAAAATGTAAACATAATCATGTTATACTTTCATAAAATACTTTTCTGTTATTTCTGCTCTATAGAAAAAGTCATGACGCCTTAATGTCTTTCATTCCTCTCCACTCCCTTCCCCCTTACTCCTCATGCCCTTCAATTGGGCCAAACTCCTGGAGTTCCCATAATGGCCTGGGTTTTGGTTTGGGGGTTTTGCTCACACAGTTCTTCTTGTCTAAAACATCTTTCTCTCTACTGGGGACTCCCTTCCTTATCACCCACTTCATGCACAGCTTGTCTTAATAGTCACCTCCCTTAGAATCTTTCCTGACTCCCACCCCCCACAAGTCAGTGGTTCCTTCAGCTATACTTTCACCCATCATCACATACCTCTCTCAGAGCACCTGGAGGGCTTACTTGTGTGTGTGTGTGTGTGTGTGTGTGTGTGTGTGTGTGTGTGTGTGTATTTTTTTACTGTCTTCCCTTACCACTGTGTAAAAAGAGAGGTGGGAAAAAGGAGGAACAGGAGGAGCAAAGGAATGAAGAGAGAAGAGAGAAGGGGCAAGATGAGAGAGGGGAGAAGGAAGAGGAAAAAGAGTGAAGGAACAGATACTGGATCCCTGCTTCTGTCCTTCTTGTCCCTTCCTCCTTCTATGCCCCCACATACACTGAATAAAGCAGATAGGAACTAACTTCTTTTCTCCAACATAAAGTACTTATTTTCAATATGAAAGTTGGCACCCCTGAACACTTCTTTGAAAAACAGATACCTAACTGTGCCAAATGGGAAGTTGTATTACCATGGAGAAGTGTCAAACAGTCTGTGCAGTAGACTTTCACCACAGGGCCACGGCGAGAAAAAGGACCTTGTGCTCAGGTCCTAAAGGAGATAACAGGGGGAGGCTGGTGGATGCTATCTTCAGAAGCCAAAGGGAGGAGAAAAACAAAACAAAAACAGTATACAGCAGGAAGATGAGATGATTGAAAAAAGATAGAAAATCTCAGGACATAGTTGGTCCTGAGAAATCACCAAATCTGTTCTCTAAATAGGGAAACGAATGAGAGGAAAGGATGCTAGAACATGTTAGCAGGAGAGCCAAGATGAGGTTTCTGGGAAGAAAGAAACTGATATTTACTGAGGGCCTCCACCCCCCCCCCCCCAGCTGGGTAGTTGATCAGCTAACAACCTTCTATAGGAGATGTCTCTAAATATTCAGGCCACACATCTTGATTGAATTCCTAATATGTTCCTGGGGGCATCCTAGTTTCATCAGCCTTTGATTTATAATAAAGTAACATTAACTTTTAATTATGAAATTAAAATGTCCCTTGGCTCACACAGGCTTAAATATTATATCTCAGTCCATTGCTCAGTTTGTCTCAACTTCCTGTTCTTCCCGGGCTTTCTGGGAAGGTCTGGCTCTCCACTTGTATGTATGCCCACTCTTGATGCAGAAGTTGGCACCTGAATGACCCCCAAGGGCAAGGGTCAAGTAGAAACTTTGACGTGGTGAGATGTAAGTTGAAATCCCAGCTCAGGCTCTAACCCACTATGACAAAACAGGCTCTGAACTGCATCTGAGAAATAAAGTCATTATCTCCTTTATTTCAGTGGATTGTTGACACAAATGAGACAATTTGATGTGAAAATGGTTTATAAACTCTGCAAATGTGTAAGATGATGATTATTGTTAATAGATGTCCTATTGAAAAAGGAAGAAGCTTCCATTTATTGTGCCCTCTCCCATGCAATATAGCTCCTTCCCCTCTCCTTAAACCTTTTACTGCATATGCAATTACCTTTAAAATACCCATTTCCCTGCAAGGTTTTGAGCTTGAGGTCCATATTCCTGGTGTCAAGCACAGCAGCACCTGCACTGAGTATCGCCATGTAGTTGAAAAGAATGTATTGAGAGTGTAAATGTCTGCTAGACCATTTGCTAGGTGCAAAGCCTGTTACCTCATGTAACACTCCTGTGAGGTTGGGATTATTTCCCCCAATTTTTAATTGAGAAAACAGATTCAGAGAAGGAAAGTAACTTATCCAGGTCATAAAAGTATACCCATGGCTAAGCTGACATGAAGCCAAGTCTACCAGACCCCCAAACCATACTACTCTATCATTATCATTGTCATGGTCAATATTGGGGTCACCATTCTCTGCTAAGGAAGCAGGAGACAGAGGATAGGGTTCTTCTTTTCTCATGGGGGAGGTCTGCTATGAACCAAAACCTGTGCTGAGCCTCTGGACTATCTGACTTTTCCAGGCAGAGGTGGAGGAAGGGATAGAAGCAGAGGAAGGCTCCCTTGCCAGCCAGGCCAAAGCTGGCTCCTTCTGGGTCCTTACAAGGAGGAGATGCAGAGATGCTTCCATTTACATGCAGATTTTTCTGCTCACTGATGCATAGGACTGGAAGAGCCAAACTGGAAGCAGGAAAATGCTTTTACTCGTCACCTTGCTGCTACTGGTGCTTTCCCTGCCCCCACCTGAGCATTATTCTCACAAATTCCCTTTGTCTTGTGAAGTTGGTTCTCCTGAGGCCAAAGAGGCCACAGGTATAGGGGC
Source organism: Antrozous pallidus (assembly GCA_027563665.1). NCBI lineage: Eukaryota > Metazoa > Chordata > Mammalia > Chiroptera > Vespertilionidae > Antrozous > Antrozous pallidus. The sequence goes on along the minus strand of CM050508.1, from coordinate 175,731,904 downwards.
TGGACCATTCTGAAAAGCTTAGAGATGAAGCCCTTAGTCATTTTGGTTTGAATCTCAGCTCTGCCATGGGCAAGCTTTGCCTCAGTTTCCATATATGATGATAAAAATACTTACCTAATGGGATCATTATAAGAATCATTACAAGACCACACATAGGAAGCACTCAATAAGTGACAAGAGCTTCCAATGGTGGCATCATGGTTAAGAACAGGGGCTGTGGGGCCAGACTGCTTGGGTCCTTTCAGCAACCACTGTGTGATCTGGGGGTTCCCTCACAAGTTACTGAACCTTAAGTTTCTCCATTTTCTTATTCATAAGTGATGTTTCTATCTGATAGGGTTGTGGGAGGATTCATGAGTGCCTGGCACAGTAGGAAGTGCTGTGTTGTTACTATGATCCTCCCTCCAAAGCTCCTCTGAATGAATCTAGGCCTTGAGACTCCTGTTATCACCACCCTCACTGCCCCTTCTCCAAGTTCAGAATTCCTGGTCCATTCATTTATTCATTTAGTCACTCTGCAGATGTTGCTCAAGCACATTCTATGTGTACTACTATATGGGGAAACAGAGATGGGCCAGGTCACTCCCTCCTTTTCCTTCCTGTCTTGATTTTCATGAAACCACTTAGTCCTTGCTTCCCCAGCCCCTCCACAATCTCCTTTGCTTTTTTTCTCTACCTAAACTCCCAACTGTGGTGACCCCAGGCTGATCCCAGGAGCTCTTCGAGATCCAAACTGTCTCCCACAGTGTTAGCTAGCACTCTGTGCTGATGATGCCACTCTCCTATCTGCAGTCCAGTCCTCTCCGCAGGGCTCCATTTTCATACATTGAACTGCCTACTGACACCTCCCGTGTGATATCCGGTATCAGAACCTTGATTCCCTCACTGCTATCTCACCTGGGCTTCATCCCAGGCATCTCTAATCTCTTTACACAGAACCACTATCTACTCAGTTGCTCAAGACACAAACCCTTGATCCATCTTTGATTCTTCCTCCATATAATCCATATGCAGGACCTCTGGAGATGCAGCTAACATATCAAATGTGACCTTTTATTTTCATCTCTACCTCAACCACTCTGGTTCAAGATACTATGATCTCTTGGAGAGACTGTTTATCTTCCTCCACTGATGCTCCACTAACATCCACTATCTACACAATAGGCAAGGCAATCCTTTACAAACCACACCCCCTGCTCCCATTAACACGTCTCCCCAGTGTCCATAAGATAAACTCCAAATTCTGGCCCCAGGCCCTGAATGAGCCAGATGCTGGGAACCTCTCTCCAGGCTCACCTCCAGATCTTTATCATGATCCAGCCCCTGGCCTTCCCTCTGGCCTTTGAAATGCCACATTTGTCCTTGCTTCATGGCCTTTATTTGACCAGAACTGTCTTGCCAGCTTCTTGGAATGGCTCGTTCTTCAAGGCTCAGCTCAAATGTCAGAGACCTTTCCTACTATCTAACATAGACCCTGTTCCATCCACCCAGTTACTGGTATATACCATCCTGAGACTTATTTAATATATTCATTGCATGCATTACAGTCTGCATAGTTGCTGCTCCTGGTCTATGGTCCCCACCTGGGTACCAGCTCCTTAAAGGTGGAAACCTCATCTGTTGTTCAGCCCTGTGAGAAATGGCTCACCTGTCCGAATTTCAAATGACAGACTAGGAAACAGCAGCATGGCAAAAATGATACTTCTAATAACATTCTAGACAGCAGGTGCCCATTTTACAGGATCACACATAGGGCAAGGAACATAGCCTATTTATTTAGGCCCTCCTCCAGTTGCTTATTGCCTGAGTACTAGTTCATCACCTATTTCCTAATAGGTGGCCTAGGTCTTGCTGTCTCCCATTGGGTTATTTTTAAAATTGGGCTAGGGCCTTCTCTAGTTGCCTCCACTCCCTTTGCCTAGAGCAGTGGTTCTCAACCTTTCTAATACTGCGACCCTTTAATATAGTTCCTCATGTTGTGTGAACCCCAACCATAAAATTCTTTTTGTTGCTACTTCATAACTGTAATTTTGCTACTGTTAATAAATCGTAATGTAAATATCTGTGTTTTCCGATGGTCTGAGGCTCTATAGCAGTGGTTGAGAACCACTTACTTGCCTAAGACCATGGGAAAACACAGATATTTACATTACGATTCACAACAGTAACAAAATTAGAGTTGTGAAATAGCAACGGGCAGTTGGACATCCCTGGACTGTGAGAGGGATGTCCGACTGCCTAAATGGGCAGTTGGACATCCCTCGAGGGGTTCCAGATTGGAGAGGGTGCAGGCTGGGCTGAGGGACACTCCTCCCCCAATGCATGAATTTCATGCATCAGGCCTCTAGTAGTAAATATTTGTCAAATGGATAAACAAATGGAATGAACTGGATGATAAACACTTTAACAAAAAGATATTTTAGAAACCTGTGGAGTTCAGAGAAGAAAGCTGCTGTCCCTGGGAAAGTCACAGAAGGCTTCTTGGAGAGGGGCCATTGGACCTGGCAAACGAAGATGAGCAAGATGTTACCAGGAGGGGAAAGGAAGGGAGGAGATAGGCATTCCAACCTATAGGAATCACACACAGAGAAGCACTGAGTAGGAGAACCAGCGTGTGCTTGGGAAGTTGTAGACCTGTTTGGGCTTGAATGTAAGATGGACAGAGGCAGGAGAGGAAGTGTCCATAGCCCTTCCCCCCACTTTCCAGGGCAGGCCTCCTGGTTGTTTTATATGGTTGTCCCTCTTATTGTCCCATATATTCATTACATTCTAGTCTGTGGCAGAAATTCCTCCAGTCACATTCAGGGTGTACTCGAGAGGGGAGGCGTAATGCAAATTCCAAATTCTGGACTATGCAGGACCGTTACACGGTTTTGTTTGTTTGCTTTTCTTGGTAGTTTTTTCAAGAAGAGTTCTTAACTTTTCTGCAAACTTTTCCTTTCTGACTAGGATAGCACTCTGAATTCCATAAATACCTACTTCAACTTAAAAAAAAAAAAAACAGCAAAAGAACCAGTCATGGAGGTATTCTAATCAATTATAAAAATAATAGATTTGGGTGTGTGGGTTTTTTTGTTATTGTTTGTTCTGGGGGGAGGTTGTTTGTTTGTTTGTTTTGTCTGAGCTCCAGGAAGCTGTCCGGAAGGTCTCTAACACTCCTTGCTTCTCCCAGCCCTTGCCTCAATCCCTTTTGGGAAAGCTAAGCCTGATAGGATCAGTCCCCAGACCCCATTGTCCCCCAGCTCAGAGATAAATGATTCTATATAGAGTGTTCTTAATAGGTATGATCCGGGGATTGCCTTGCTACACACTGCAAGCTCCTGGAAGCTTGTAGCCAGAAGCTTGAGTTTGAATCCCAGCTCTGGCGCTTCTTGCTGCAAAATCCTGGGCAAGTTCTTTAAAGTCTGGAAGCTTCGGTCCTTCCTCTGTATGACTGAAACTAAGAAAGCAGCTCACTCTTCTCAACTTGCCATTAGCCCTGGCAAGCTTCAGTTTCTCATCTCTGAACCTGAGATAAACCCCTCTGCCCTTCCTGGATTGCATTTCCCTTCCTTCATTGGATTGAATCTGAGATAAACCCTGCAGTGAAGTGCTGCCCAAATGTGAGGGACTCAGCACCACATCACAGCACCAGGCCTTGGCTTTGGCCTGTGCCAGTGAGGTGAAGCAGTGCAGCAGCTCAGAATGTAGAAAGAAAGAAAAAAAAAACGTTTTCTCCCCAGTCTCTGGGTAGAAGCAAACTCCACACTAAATTATGTTGCAAATATACCCTAAGGTAGTTTTAATTTTATTGGTACTGATTTTAATTTACTCTTTAGGTCCCTGACTGCAGGATGAGCTGTTTGGCTGCTGGCAAGGGGACAGCCCTTCATTGCTCGGATTTAATTAAGGTTCTTAAGTTTAGAAGGAAGGAACAGAGATGCTTCCCCCACTTCCACTTCCAACCCCAAATTGTAATTAAAGGCCCCACATTAGTGACATGCCCCTTGCTATGATTTGGCCACAGAAAAGTACCTCATGTGACTGCTGGGGAAAAACATGAAATGAACCAGCTCCTTCATTTAATTCTTCCATCAATCCATTTTCTGCTCATTCCTTTGCCAAACTAATGGAAACCTGTTATATAGGAAGTCTGGCTCTGTCCTATAGTTTTAAAAAATTAACAATGTATGGTCCCTGTCCTAAAACAACTCACATTTTGATGGGAGATGGAAATAAAGTATTGTTATATCATGTGTAAGCACCATGAAAGAGATTTGTATCTTGAATTACGAGAGTGCAGTGGCAGCTGTTAACTCATCCTGAGGGATGAAATAAGGTTATTTGAATTGAGATTTTGAACCAGTCAGATGAATAATATTAGCTGCTATAACAAGCAATTCCCAAATTTCAGTGGCTTAATGCAGTAAAGGTTCATCAGAGTCTGATACAGGTCAGGTGACTCTTTTGGCCACGTTCTTCAGTGTTCATTCGGGAACATAGGCTTCTTCCTTTTCCTGATACCATTGTTCTTATGTAACTTCCATGCACATGAACAAGAGAGAATGTGGGCGATTGTATATGAGTTTTAGGGTCAGACCTGGAAATGGCACTTCTCATGACTGCCCATGTTGTATTAGATCCTAATTGGCAAGGGAGACTGTGAAATGCCTTCCGTGGTCCAGGAAAAGGAGATGGAATTGATGAGCATCTATTTAGTCTCTGTCTTAAATTTTAAGGCTACATCAGAGTTAGGCAAATAAAGAGAAAGCATACTCCTGGCAGAAGGGGATATTTATTATGAATAAATATAGGCATCAAAGTCACGAGCATAGCAGTTTCAGGTATTCTAGGTAGCTTGACGCGACTAGAGTGTAGAACATCAGACCAGAAGTAGCGCAGGCTGAATGTAGACAGAGGACAAGGACCAGATCATGCAGGGCCTTTTAAAATATATTAAAGGGTTTGGACTCTATCCTGTGGGCAACAGGCAGCATAGAATGGTTTTAACTAGGAAAGTGACATGACGTGTTTGCACTTAAAAAGATCACCCTGAAGCAGCAAGGACACCAGGGGAAAAGCTACTGCAGTAGAACAAGTAAGAGATAACAGGATGTGGACCAGACATAGACCCTGTCCTCAAGGAGCTCAGACAAAAAGACATATTTATCAGCTATATTAGGTCTACAGTAGCAAGTTCCAGTATCAACACCCAAGCAGGAAGCTACTTGGAAAAGCATGAGAGATTTATTTTAATTGAGGATGAGAAGAGAGCATGAAACATTTTAGGAAGTCATGTCTCCTCTATCTTATCCAATAACCACCTTTAAAGATAAGGAAATTGAGGCACAGTGAAGAGTTGCTACTTGTCCATGATTACAGATTCTGTTAACAGAGAAGCAAAGTTAGATGCCCTGCTTCTGCCTTTCACGCTCCACTCTAACTGGGCCAGTACAAGTCTATAAAGCCATTGTAGGCAAGAAACAGAATCAGGATATTGTTGGAATCAGTGTTTATGTCTTTGGCATTTCCAGAATAGTGCTAAATATGTGTAATAATGAATAATAATAAAAAAAAGAACTCAGAACTCAAACTCAGACTCTATTCAGCTACCCAGAACTTTTTCTGCTTTAATTTCAGCTCTTAGCATCTCAGAGTGGGAAGAGATTTTAGAAAATACTAAAACTTTCACATTGTTTTTGGAGGTATTAGCTAAAGCAGTTAGACATGAAAAAAATTAGAAGCAGAAAAAGTGAAAAAGAAGAGATAAAATTTCTATGTACAGGTGATAACACTACAAACCTGGAAAATAGGGTCCCCTTTGTTCACTCCATGTTCCCAGACAGCCTCACCTCTTCACTGTTCCTCAAACATGCCAAGTGCATGTGACTTTTGCATTTATTTCTCCTTCTTCCTAGAAGATTCTTCCATCTTATATTCTCAAAACTAACTCTCTGTTTCCAATCAAGTTTCTGTCTTTTCAGAACCCCTATTATGTTCTGTTACCTTACTATGCTTTATTTGTCTCCATGGCATAAGTACCTACTAACATAATGTATATCTATTAATGGACTTATTTTTCTTCTCTATAAAATGTAAACTCTTGTAGATTATGAGTTTCCTGTGTGTTCATTGCTATATCCCCAGTGCCCAGAACACTCCCTGGTTCATATCCCGGATGCCTACAATATTGTTGGACACATAGTAGGCACTCAGTGACTATTGATGAACAGGTAAACACATGAAAATTCAAGAAAGTTAAAGGAGTAATTTATAAATAATAGTAGAATTAGTAAATTATCTGGGTAAAAATTTAACATGTTAAAAACAAGAGCTTTTATATTTGTAAAGAACTACCAATTAGAAGATTTAATGGAAGAAAGCATCACATATTTTATAAACTGCCGTGGGATCAAAAGAAATGTTCAGAGTTTATGTGGGAAAACAAACAAACAAACAAAAGAACTTTAAAACTTTCTGCTATAATCCCCCACAAAAATTGAATAAGTGGATAGTCAAAATATATTCTCAGATTGGATTGGATTGGAAGATTTAAAGTCATAAGAGCCAATTCTTCCTACATTAGTATGAAAATCTAATATAATTATATCACAAATGTTGAGAATATTGACAGAATTTGGGGGAGCAAGAAAACTAAACAATTATAAAGATCATACAGAAAAATATGCAAGACAATATAGGATAATTTAGGGAAAGAAACATAATGAGAAGCCTTCCACATATTAAAATGCTTTATAAACTTAACATAATCAAAACTGCATAGTCCTGACACATGCATGGAAAAATGATTAGAACAGACTAAAAGCCCAAATATAAACCCAAACACATACAAAAAAGTATATGGTAAAGATGGCTTTTCAAGTCAGTGGAAATGAACGATGTACACAATTTAATGAATAGTATCAGACAATGAAATTTAATTCTTACTTTACACCCTACTCCGTGTTAATTAAAACTGGAAGGAAATATTTAAATACAAAAAATAAAACAGAGGAAAAAATGAAATATTTGACCCAGAGACCACAAGAAAAAATATTGATAAAATTAGCATTTAAAATTTTCTGCATGATAAAAAGTGCCTGTAAAGTAAAAAACAATGACAAATTGTGCAAAAATATTTTTGGATAGCAGACAAAGGCTAATTTCTCTAACACTTAGTTTTTATAAATCAATTGGAAATAAAGCCCATTACATTACAGTTTTTAAAACAAAGGAAATGAACAGACAACTTATAGAAAAGAAAATGCTAGTAGTTCTTAAACATATGGAAGGATACTTAACCATATAATAAAAGTTAATTATATTAAGAGAAATTCAGATTAAAACTAACTCAAAATGTCACTTTTTACCCATCAAATTGGCAAACTTTAAAAAACTTGATTTCACCTATCTCATAAGGTAATTGACAATAACACATTATAATACATTGGTAGGAGTGCAAATTGGTTCTCCCAAGGAGGTTAATCTGTCAGTATTTATCAAATTGCAACAGGACAGAGGACCCAGAAATTCTTTTCTAGGAATTTATCCTACATATATGTATGTGTGAAATAGTATCCTATCTAATAAAAGAGTAATATGCAAATTGACCTTCACTACATCCACAAGCCACGCAAACCAGCCATGCCCACCAGCCAATTGGGAGTGGGGGTGGGGCCGAAGTGGTCAGGGCTGTAGAGGAGCAGGGTCGAGGTGGCCAGCACATGCTGGCCAAGGAGAAGGCCTAGGCCGGGGACCAGGGCTGAGGCCCATGCTATCCTGGCTCGAGCTGGCTGGGACGAAGGCCCGGGCCTGGGCGGGGGGAGAGGGGGGGGCGGCGGAATATGTGGCTGGGACGGAGCCAGCCATCAGCCCCATTGCAGGGCAATGGCTGACTGTCCAAGACCTAAAGCCTCATCATAGGCTTTAGGCCTTTAGCAGGCTGGGGTAAGTGGTTAGTAGGACATCCCCTGAGGACTCCCAGTATGTGTGAGGGGGCAGGTTGGGCTGAGAAATCACCCACCCCCAGTGCACAAATTTCATGCACTGGGCCCCTAGTACATATATAAAGTCAATCACTAAGACATTATTTGTAACAGGAAAAGGTTGGAAATAAATGTCCATCAACAGGAGACTGGTGAAATAATTATATATGGTTGTTATAAAGAATATATGGTTGTTACGTACTTAGAAAAAATATCTCCACAACATATTAAGAGATTTAAAAAAGCAGCTTTGAATAGTGTGCTACCGTGTGTGTATTGGGAGGCAGGGCCAGGAATACTTCTTGTTTGGGTTTAAACCATCTCTGGAAGGATGTGTGAGAGCCTGGTAACATGAGCTGCTTCTAGGGAGTGAAACTGGGTGTTTGCAGGACAGCAGTGGAAGGGAGATTTTTCACTATGAATACTTTCATGAATTAGTATTTTTTACTTTTGAACCATGTAAATCAATTAGTATAATTCACTTGCTGTTCATTTAAACCACATTAGGTACCAGGTGTCAGGATGGGGCAGTGGAAGCCACTTCAGGATCGTTATCAGAAGAGCCAGGTTCTGGTTCTTGCTCCGGCACCAATTCACTGGTGGGCCTGCAGCAAGCAGCCTCTCTGCTCAGGGCTGACCCGGGAGAGGTCAGATAAGCTGGGGTCCAAGGCCCTCTCTAGCTCTGACATCCCTTGATGTGAAGTGCAGTTTTTCCTCCTACACTTCTTAAGTCATCTCTCTACCTCCTCCTTTCCTCTGCAGCTCATCTAAAGCTCAGAGGAAAGGACAAGCAATTGAAGAAAATAAAATTGCAAGAAGACTTTTATAGGGCTGCTGTTGAATCATTGTGTATTCCACCACCAAAGCTGAAAATGATGAGTTTAATATCACACAGAGCAGTGCATCTTCTATGTCTCAAAAGACAGCTTATGCTACCCAGAAGACTGGGAGTGCGGCAAGACGTAATGCGTCATTCCAACTCAGAGGCAAATGAAATGACAGTCATCAGGCCCACATTCTAGAAGCAGCATGGTTTTCATTTGGTTTTAACTTCATTGGAAAGAGTCCCAAGGAGAGACAATCCTTCAAAGCGTGAACTTTCCTTTTTTTTTCCCCCTCCAGGACTATGCTCTAGAAAAGGGACAGGCATGTGGCCTGGTTTTGCCTTGAATGTTTCCAGCACTGGCCACTGATGTTGATAAGTTACCTGTGCCAGGCATCCAGAAACTGGGTTTTAGTCCCAGTTATGCCATGAGCTTGGGCAAGTCCACTCCCCATTGTGGGCCTCAGATACTCTGAGGAAGGATCAATAGCCATGACTTGGACTGATGTACAGAAAGACAAAATTGGATTTGGATGACATTGAAGATCTAAGAAGCTAAAAAAAATCCTCAATTCCTGCCAGCTCTTTACGGTGTCTGGAATCTTCTCTCTGGGGTTGTTTGTTGAATTGTTCTGCACACAGATACTGAGCAGCCTTCATGCACAAACATGGGGCTCTTTACAGACAACCCCTACCTCCAGAGAGCTCATAGAGGAATGGTAACAAATAAACCACCTCAAGCCAGGAAGTGCCTTAAACATGTGTAAGCAGAGAGCAGAGAAAAGCTAGTCACAAGGTGTGTTTTTTCCATGCACTATGTATATATTATTGGAAAGTAGGTGTAGCATCATGAAATGAGGTTAAATAAAATAATTAGCTGATAGGTCATAGGCGAAGTTCCCAGAATGATGCCTGGCATGCATTACATATGTCTTACAAGATAGTAATCATTATTGTGATATTTGATTCTTACTGTAACTTTCTGAGGTTGGAATTAAAATAATCACTTTTCACATAAAGAAGTGGAGGTTCAAAGTAGGATCATGATTTATTCCAGACCCCTCAGCTAGAAATAGCCAGTCAGGGCAAAACCATAAGCAGGCCCAATGAAAACATAATTATGTTGCCTCAAAGTATTTCTAATTAATCAGAGAAACAAATTCTGGTACTGCGTTTAGTCATGACTGTATTAACTATTCAAGATTTGACCAACAAAAACCTCACTTCTTCCAGAGAACTTTGAAGAGGTAGTACTCTCAGACCTGAGGGCAGGTGGTATTATATGTGAGCAGCAATTGATTCTCACTATCTCAACCCCTCCAATCACATTGCAAGTGGTTGCTAAATGGGCTGACAGGTAGGCCAGCTTAAAAGAAAGTGTGTGTTCAAGTATGTGCATTTATATGATATGTGTGGTGCATACATATGTGTGTGCACGTGTGCATGCAAGTATACATGTGTGTTGTGTGTGTGTGTGTGTGGTGTCTGGTTCCTTTTAAGGGTGCTCTGTGACCCCAAATTTCTCATTTATTATTCTCTCTCTCAACAGAAGACGAGCCTGGAGTTCTATATCGACATCCACGCCCACTCCACCATGATGAATGGCTTCATGTACGGCAATGTCTTCGAGGATGAGGAGCGCTTCCAGAGGCAGGCCATCTTCCCCAAGCTGCTCTGCCAGAATGCCGAGGACTTCTCTTATGTAAGCCAGGGCTCCCTCTGGCCAGGCCCCATCTCCCCCGCACCCACTCCCTTTGGCCTCCCTCTTTCTCTCTCCCTCAGAGCAGTTTGGTTTAACATTCACAGAACACCAGCTCTGTACCAGGTTGTGGGTGGATGATAAAGACAAAGGTAAAAAGCCATGCCTACCCTCAGGCCGCTCCTCACCAGTTGGGAGGGAGACTCTGATGTGGCAGCGAGGACTTGGTTTGTCTGAGGAGCTGGCATTTGTGTAGTTGATCTGTCTCCAGCATTAAGACAAGAAACTCACTGAGCAACTGAGCACCCAACATGTGCCAGATCTGCCCCGGGTTGGCTTTTACCTGCCCCAGTTCCATTAGTAGGAGCCTGTCATGTCCACAGAAGGGGTTATAGGCGCACCATTCTCTTCCCTCGTGACACTTGGATGCCTTCTGTGCCTCAGTTTCTTTGTCAGTAATTTGTGGGTGACAATTTCCTGCCCTGCCTGCATCATGGCTTCCTGGGAGGACAAATGCAGCAATAGACTCTGCAGGCAGAAAAAGACCTCAGCAGACCCCAGGAGCGTGTTATTACCCACCTCACATGCTGAGGAGGCCTGAGAGACTACAGGCCGGTGATTAGAATAATTTGCAGTAAAAGCAATATTGGAAAAGGACCGGGAGAGAAGGTGAGGGGAGTCAGCATGTGGCGTGGGGACAAGGGAGATAGTTTGTACAGTTTCCTTTGTTTTGATACCAAATTTCTGAGGCCTGTTTTTCCCATATGGACAGAGGTAGGGGGTGTCACAAAGGTGAGAGCAAGTTTTGAGGTTCATGAACACTGGTCTTGCCTATTGCTTCAGGCCTGGACATCAGTGGAGGTGATAAATTTCTCCAGGAGGTAAGATGCACTTGAAATCTCAGAATCTTTGACTGCCACACCACAAGAGGATGGGGGAGATTATTTAGCCCAGTTAGTTTCCTCTTTACATCTAAAAGACCCCTATGGCCCAGAGAGGTTGGGTATATATAGCAAAGTCCCTCAGGTTTGGTGGTAAAATGCAAGCAGGTGGCTCCCAATTTGCAGGTCTGGGCTAAAAGCAGCCATTCTCATTTGTGTGGGAATCTCTATAGGATGGTCACCCCTTGTCTTTTTGAAACCACTTCAATTCCAGAGCAGACTGTGTTCTCCTCTATCAGAGACCTTTACAGGGATAAGGTTTCCAGGGCCAATAAAAGGGGCATGGACTAGGAGCTTTATTTCTAGCCTTCCTGATTCTGTTCCTGCATTCAAGCCCCCTTAAGGGCTGAAGGCCAGGGTCAAAGTCATCTACACTAGTCCAATCTCTGTTTCCCCTCTTCCTTGATCCTCAATAGCCAACTCTAAAATGAGAGTTGGATTTCACTATGTGAACTTCAATAGTCCTTTAAGATCTGATATTATATGATTTTCTGACCCTTTCCTTTACCACAACACACACACATATTTGTTTCTTTTTATGTCTTTCCGTCTTGTTTTGCTGTTTTCTTTTTCCTTCTTCCTTTGCTTTCTTCTCTTACTTCCTGCTGAATAAAATACGCATTTTTACTTTTATTAAAACCACCATCTCTTCATGTACTTAGATCTTCATGGCTCAGCACAGATGCCCTTTTAACCACAAGTGAACTGTCCCTTGCACCTCTGTGAAAGAGATTTATTTTTTGAAATATATCTTTATTGATTTCAGAGAGAAAAGGAAAGGGAGAGAGATATAGAAATATCATGATGAGAGAGATCATGGATTGGCTGCCTCCACTGGGGATCAAGCCTGCAACCCAGGCATGTGCCCTTGACAGGATTCGAACCCAGGACCCTTCAGTCTGCAGGCCGACGTTCAATCCACTGAGCCAAATCGGCCAGGACTGTGAAAGAGCTTTTATGATCACCTCCACTCTACAGATGAAGACATGAAGGTCAGTTGACTCCATGTCACATGTTCTGAACAGGGGCATTGAGGCACTGACCTGTTTGCTCCTTCCTTTACCTACTGTGATGAGTGTGGGAACGCCCAGTGAAGAAGTTGCCATGATCCCTGCTCTCTGGTGAGGCTGAGCATGAGGTCAGCCATGAGGTCAGCCGTGGCTAATGGGTGGGGAGCATTGTGAAGGAGTGCAGTGGGTTCTGAAATCTTTATCCCTTGGTTCAAGTCTGTCCTGTATCACTTACTTGCTCCATCTCTGAACCCCTTTCCTCACCTTAGAGGGCCAAAATTATAACACAAATCAAGGAGTTATTTTTTTCCCATTAAATTAATTGGGGGCAACACTGGTTACTATGACTGTATCCTCTATTGTGTGCTTAGTACCTGAAGTCTAGTCTCCTTTACTCACCTTTTTTTGACCCTGTTTACTCTTTCAGTCCTCTCCGCACCCTCTGTCCCCTCTGCTAACCCTCCATTCTGTTGTCTATATCTACGATTTTGGTTTGTTTATTTGTTTTGTTTGTTCATTTATTGCTTTTATTAAATATCCCACATCTGAGTGGAATCAGTTTCCATCTGACTTATTTCACCTAGCGTAATACTTTCAAGACCCATCCATGTTGTCACAAATGTCAGTATTTCTTCTTTTTTTATGCTTCAGTATGTACTGCATCCTCTTTATCCAATCACCTGTCAAAGGCCCTTAAGTTATTTTTGTGTCTTGGCTACTATAAATAATGCTGCAATGAACATAGAGGTACATTTATCTTTCCAAACAAGTGTTTTTAAATTTTCCAAGTGCATACCCAGAAGAGGGAATTGCTGGATCATATGGTAGCTCCATTCTTAATTTTTAAATAAACCTCCATATTGTTGTCCATAGTAGCTGCACTAATTTACAGTTCCAAAGGGGGGCGGGGAGGGTTATTTTTGAAGCCTAAATGAGATACTGCTGTAGGGGAAACAATATTATTAGATTGACATCACTGCCCAAATTTTAATTCTGATTTTCATCATAATACAATTGCTTCTTTTTTAAAGTTTTATTTTATTGTTTAAAGTATTACATATGGTATCACATACTGTTTCTTATTCTCTGTCCACATTCCTTTGCTACATCTCTTCCCCACTCAGATTTTCACAAATACAAGGATGGGCAAAAGCAGCGTTTCCCACATGCATGACTGGAAACCTACTTTTGCCCACCCCTGTATTTGTTAAATGGCAGTCACTGTGCCCCAGGAGCTCTGCCGGCTGCTTTCATTTTTAATGCTGTTTGTTTAGTTAATCGGTCAGCCCGATAATCCTGTGATGTGTGACTAATATCCCACTTTTCAGGTGAGGAAGTTGAGGCCCAGAGGTAGTGTGCTCAAAGTCTGGCAGCCCAGGCGTCCTGCCCTGACTCTCTGCTCCTGCTTGTCTTTCACAGTCCAGCACATCCTTCAACCGGGACGCAGTGAAGGCAGGCACAGGCCGCCGCTTCCTCGGTGGGCTCCTGGACCACACTTCCTCCTGCTACACCCTGGAGGTCTCCTTCTACAGCTACATCAGCGGGGGCACCACAGCCGCGGTGCCCTACACCGAGGAAGCCTGTATCCTTGGCAGGTCCCCACGTTACCCTGGGCCAGCCCACAGCCAGGCCTGGCAGGATTTACTAGACAGGTCAGGAATGTGGTCTCCAGTGCAGGTGAGGACTGAGGCTCCGAGGTGAGGATGAAAATGGCTGGCTCTGCTGGTGGCATCTTTGCATTGTGCTGTTTCCCCCTTGCCCTCTAATGCATGCCTTCTCCCAGCTGCCTCTGCTATGCTTCAAGACTTAGTCAGGCACCTGGACCCACAGCCTCCCTCTATTTTATGCTCCCCTCATTCCCCGCTCAGCTCCCTCATGAAAGAGAGTCTTCTGCCATCTAAGGAGTGTGAGCACACAGGCTGGAGGACCATCCCCGGGGCTGCTGAGGAAGACTCTGATAGTCTTCCCTCCTCTTTCTAACCCTGAACATTTAAAACTATATTTTCTCTTTTATCTTCCATCTTTTTATTCTCTTGCTTCCTCATTTTCTTTTCTTTCTGCTCACTGTTTTTCCTTTTATGTATCCCCTCCCTTGTCCCCTCTCCTTCTATCCCTCCCTTCCCTCTGTTTTGTGTATTTCTTTCCCTAATTCTCATGACCCCTCCCTCTCTCCCTTCTCTCTGTATTCCCCCACATCCTCCTTTCCTCTCTTGCTCTTCACTTTGCCTCTCTTCTGCCTTCCCTTTCTTCCCTCTCATCCTCTGCACCTCTTGCTCTTTTCATTTCCTCTGCCAAATTGCCTTTCCTCAAACAATTTATCCGAAAACCACCAAGCATGTCATGATGAAATTAGAGGTTACTTTCTAGCTTGCTTAAAGTTTTAGGGGTTATTGAGTCAATCTGGTTTCCTGAGTATTGATTTTAATTTCAAGGTCACAGCATGAGGGTTGTGACAGATTGTGACAGTGTCTGTTTTCCTTTATCCTTTTGTTTTTTAGAGTGACCCATTTCCCCTTTCCTAAGTTCTCTTAGAGAAAGAATTATTTTTGAAGGAGGAGAAAGGAGAGGAAATAAATTAACTGTGTATATATTCAAATTCTATCCCCAAAGTGAAGGTGCTCCTTTTAGCCTTTATTCAACCCATGGTGTCTACAGAGTTTCTGCCATACTCTAGGCAGGAAAACATCCTTTATCTGTGTGATGTAACTTAGGACTAGTTGGTTATAGCCTAGTGGCTCTGACATGAGGGGGGGGGGCGTCCAATTCCCTAGCTGGGATTATGGGAGGCAGGGTGACAAACCCAGACAAAGGGGTGAGCAGCAGGTGAGCTGGGTGTTTGAGAAATGTTCCAGACCCTCAGAGCGCTGGAGAGATGGTGAGAGAACCAAGGCTCCCTCCCTATAGTCAACCAGACTGAGGCAGTCATCTTGAAGTCAACTTTCATAATCTTTAACCTCGGCCTGGCTAAGGAACTGGCAGAAGAACCTTGGTTTTCTAAAGTCCTGGACGTCTATCATGTGCCACACTGCCCACACCCCCACCTCAAAACACACGCCCTTGATCATGTATGGCTCATGCCCACTCTATGATCCCCTAACTCCTGTAACACATGCATAGGTCACAGTCCGCACTGTACCCACTGGCTTTGTTCTACCTGATATTGTGGCAAAGAAGGCAGAGAGAGTTGCCTGGTAGATTTTGAGCCTATGCACCAAAGGGGACCCACAACCCCTGTTCATAGTGAGGTGTGAGTTTGTGCACAGGAGCCTGCCCTCAGTTTCTGGTTGGTGTCTGAGGTCAAATTTGAGGCTTCTCATCCTTTCTCGGCACCTCTAACATGCTTTTGTGTTGAAAGCAAACGTATTTCTCAATAGAGTGCCTTCCCCCTTAGCACAGGCCATAGTTTCCTCCCCTCAGTGCTCAGTCCTTGTTCATCACATTAATACCACCAGGACATGCAAGAATCAGATCAGGGGCCCAAGCTAAAATGCTGACCAAGAAGACATAGTTCCTGACTCAGAGCTTTCACTCTCCTTGGGGAGACAGAAGAGGAAAGAGGCAACTATAACATACGTCTATGATGAGTTCTGTGGGGAAGGATTCCAGAGGGCCGTGGAAAACTTTTACTTAGTAAATTTGTGTTGAGAGTCCACCACAAGCAAGTTAAGTTATAGGCACATGGGATGTAACAATGAATATACTAAAAATAAAAATGTCTTTATATGACCTCCCAAACAGTTTTGGAAGGTCATGGAAGGCTTCCCAGTGCAAGTGACATCTAAGCTAAGTTTTTAAGACTGAGTAGAAATTACCCACATTTGGCTGGGGGTGGGTTTTTAGAGGGAGGACACTGCAGACAGAGAGGGGAAGAGGGTGTCTGCAGGAGCTGTGCATGGCTCAGTATGGCTGTAGGACTTCCGATGCAAGAGATAAGACTGAAGGAGAGGCTGTAAGGAATTGAACTTGAACATGAAGGTAATGGGAGCAATAGGAGGGTTTTAAATTGTGGTGGGAGCCACTCTGGCTACAGTGGGAAGGACAGACTGGAGGAGCCAAGCCTGTAGTTGGAGACACACATTAGGAGGTTGCTTCGAACATCAGGTGGGAGGTGATTCAGGCCTCAGTTCAGGTGGTGCTATGGAGTATTTAGAATGAGGGGACTTGGTATGTGATTAGAGAATGTCAGTGGGGAAGAAGTGCTTGCAGTCAAAGGGAGTTAAGGGTGAGTGGTGGGCCCGCCCAGGAGCTGAGCAGGCCATGATGGCGTGAGAGCCGCCGTCTTGTTCTGTTACACAGGGGATGAGAAGAAAAACCTAGAACTGCACTGGGGAAGCTCAGGCCAATTCAACACACACGCATGTGATCTAACCTTGCTCCCAATTGAAATGCACTTTTTAAAACCCTCCTCTCATGACAGACAGAGACTTCAGGCAGACAGTTTGTGGTCTGTGTTGGCTACTGGCTCCTCCTGCCAGTCAGAGAAAGAAATGATATGATGGTCTGATGGGAACAGCAATGTGGTCTGGGAGGAAGTGTCCTCTAGCCAGGGTGTCAGGGGCCTGGATTCTGATGGCAGCACCTCCCAGAGAATGCCCTTCAGCAAGTCCTCTAACCTTGCCAGGGTGAGCAACATCGCCTTCACAAAGGGACCGAGGGCCTTTCACTTTCCCACCCTTGCTACAGGAATTAAATAGAGATACTCATGAAAATGTGAGGAGATATTCCAAGAGAACAGACCTTGGATTCAGACAAATCTGGATTTGAATCCCGGCTCAGCCGCTTACTAGGTACATCACCTCAATGTCCTAATCTGTAATGGAACATAATAATACTTAACCTCACTGAGCTGCGATGAGGTTAAAAAAATAATGTGTATGGGTGTGCACTGTAAGTTAAGTGACTATTGGTTAAAACAGTGCAATGTAAATGAGGACCTATGTTTATGTTGAAGACATAGTCAGGGCTGTTAGAGCCAGAGGCCTGGCTGTGCTAGGAGGGCTCCCAGGGCAAAGGGCCTTGGAGGAATCACCACAGTTAAGGGCTTTGACCTCAGAATGCCATGCAGTGTGTGGGGGTACAGTTCCTATGGTTTGTTTTTCATGTCTGTCATCCAGAGTACCCTCTTCCCAGAATCAGTTGTGGGTTCCCCAGAGGGAGCCGGGCAAGTGTAAGATTAGAGAAGGCTGGAAGGGAGGGAATCCTGAGGGGTCTTGCACCCAGGCTCACAATAATGCTCACCTCCCCACTCATCAGTACACATGTGTCTGTCAGTCTAGTTTTTCTCCCTAAACATGACCAGGACCTTCCTCCCTAGTGCAATTATTTAACCGCTCTGTCTGCCTCTCCTTCACCTTGGAAATCTGAGCCCTGGTTCTCTTTCTACAGGAAGCCTTTCTTCCCTTTCCCTCCCCTCAGCTTCTTGATCTTTAAAGGGAGAAGAGAGATGTTTTATGTCGCAGGCTGCTTTGATGGTTACAAGGGAGAATGCAGATGAATCACTGGGCACACACTTGTGCGCCATTGAATATTTGTTCCCCTGCCCTTCCTCCCTGTTGCATGTTGTTTTTGTTGTTGTTAAATGATAAATTCCTGAGAACTTTAGATCATTCTCCAGCAAATGCTATTTACATTTTACTGTCCTGCAAGTAATAAATTGCTCTGTTCAAATGACTTGGGAGATGGTGGAAGGTGCGGGGGAGAGAGAGAGAGAGAGAGAGAGAGAGAGAGAGAGAGAGAGAGAGAGAGAGAGAGGGAGATGCTAAACTGGAATCATAAAATAACCCACAGCTTGTGTGTCCTTTGTTTATGGTCTGGTCACAGCCAAAGGAAATAGCTCTTTGACAAAACAGATGAGAAAAACATTGCAAAGAGAGATCTTTGGGCTTGAGCAAACTCGTTTCCACAGTCTTATAGCTGGGACACCTTAATTGGAGAGTGCTGGCTCTAGGTGAAGGAAATGATGGATGTGGCCAAGAGAAGATGCAGAGATCTAGGACTCAGGTTGTTGGCTTGGTCTCAATTCAAAGCCGACTATATGCTGTGCACTGTGTCCTCTGAAACACACACCAGACATTGATGATGTCATTTATTTCATTCATCCATCCAACAGAACTCAGTAGACACCACAAAGTTTCATCCTCAGTCCCTGGTGATTTGACAGTCATCTCTGTTGTGGCACTACACCCCTCCAGTGGCTCTCTTGTCTGAGCATGAGCTAAAGGTTGCATAACTGGTTCTCTGGTTTCCTTTTCCAAGTTCTGCATGGTGGTTTCATTTAAAATGTGGTATCTGGCCCTGGCCAAGTAACTCAGGAGATTAGAGAATCACCCCACTATGCCAAGGATCTGGGTTCGATCCCTGGTCAGGCACATATGAGAATTAACCAACGAATGCATAAATAGGTGGAAAAACAAATGGATGTCTCTCCCTTCCTCTGTCTCTCTCCCTTTCTCTCTTTCTCAAATCAATAAATAACAATTTAAAAATTAATAAATAAATAAAAACTTTGAAATGTGGTATCTATAGACTCAGGATCTCAGCTAAAACCAATATTAAGTCTCACTTTAATAATGTGTTCCAATATCTAACAGATAAGATTGAGCATTATTAGTGATTATTTAGGCATGGGATAAAGAAATCAAGGAAGATGCCAAGCTTTCTTGATTTGAAAAACACAGTGGAACCAATAACTTACATACAGACTGTTGTAGAAAGGGATTGATTTGAGGAGGGGGATATTTTGAGTTTCGTTTGGAATGTGTTGAGTGTAGGATGGTTATGTCAAGTACAAGTAGAGAAGTTTTGCAGGCAGGTAGCTTTATGGACGTGAAGTTCTGGAGAGAGCCTAGAATTTGGACAAGCTTATACTAGATTTTTCTAATGTGTACATTAGAGTCCTAACAAGGAAAGTGATTTGATATATACAATCCAGGTGGGTTTCCCTTGATGAGCTGGTGAAAAGAATGCCCCTTGTCCCCATCATAAAGCTGTGTGATCTTGGTTAAATAACTTCACCTCTCTGGTTAAAGCCTGATACTTGGTAGGTCTCAGTGAATACCAATGAATGAATGGAAGGAAGGAAGGAAGGAAGGAAGGAAGGAAGGAAGGAAGGAAGGAAGGAAGGAAGGAAAGGAGGGAGGAAGGGAGGGAGGAAGGGAGGGAGGAAGGAAGGCCTCACTAGTATCTGCTAGTTGGCCTACTAATAGGACAATGAGTAATGTGATCTGTGTTGCTCAGGGCAATTATCAGGATATATGTGTGTATTGGGCGGTTGGGAAGGTATAGGAGGTACTGCCTGGATTTTCTTTCTTGAGGAGGAGGCTTCACTTTTTAAGCAGAAGAGTAGGAAGTGTCTGGTCCGATCTGTTGATTGGCATGGAATGATATCCAGGTATTTCCCAGTTTGTCATGCCCATGGCCAAGCCTTTTGTTAAGATTAAAAGGCAAAAATGTTTCTATCCGTGGGCTTTGGGAACAGAAGACCAAACTGGACAGGGACCTGTTGGGGGTTTATTTCCCACTCCACCCCCACCCCATGTGACACAAGCTAGAATTTGATCTTTAAATGTGAATGCTTATGGAATGACAGGCTGAATGAGTGGATGGCTAATAGTAGAAGTGATGATAAAGATAAAAATATTGAGATGTGCTTCATGAGTCAGGCCAGGATCCCTGAATTGGAGGAATGGTCATGTGGGTTCCAATATTCCTATCTTTACATTAGAAGATAAAATGATATGATCCTTAAGTTCATTTCTAAATCATTAGATATATAGATGGATGGATAGGTAGACAAATATAGAAAGAATTATCTGATATTTGGCCTTTGAGATAAGTATCTCCATTTTACATGTGGGGAAAGTCAAATAACATGCCGAAGCCTACTCTCTCAGTTCTTGGCGGTTTTGCCTCATCTCCTCCTTGCTCTGCAGTGGGCCCAGGTCCCCTCCCTTTCCTATAGGACAAAAGCCCTTTCTTGAACCCCACAGAGGTTGGAACTCACCAGCCACTTCCTGCTCCTCCCCTAGCCATGTTCTCTATAAGCCCTAGCCCTGGCTGTGACCTATTTGTAATCCCTGGTCTTCCAGATGCCACCAGACCCATTCTCTGCATGCACGGAGTAAGCTGCCTTGCCTTTTGTGAGCCCTGTCTTGATCTTGCAGCTCCCACCTCCATATCACAGTGTGCCTCTTACCCAGGCCTGGAAAACCATTTCATTACCTTCCCTCATCCTGTCTCCTCCCCCCAAATGAGGTTTCTATGGGTTTTATCTGCTGTTGTCAACTTTATAGCCATAATTCAAAATGCTGGTAATATTACTGACAACAGAGAGCTACAAATTATGAAGTTGTAAAGTTACTTTATGGGGATAACTGTCAGCCTTCACAAACATCACTGCAAGGCTCCATGGAAACCAAGTGATTATAGAGAGAGTTGATGTTGCTCAGGGGTATGGCTGGGAGCTGCTGGTCAGGGGGTTCCTGGTGGTTCTTAAGTAACTTGGACCTATCTATAATAATCTATAATAATAAAAGGGTAATGTCCTAATTAGACTGGACATCCTTCCTGACAAAGATGGAGACAGGGAAACCAGCCCAAGTTCTGGGTGCCTGTGGGTGGCCCAAGGGAAGCCAGCCCTGATCCTTGGTGCCTGCCAGCAGCCAGGGGAGGGAAGGCTGGGTCCCTGGTGCCGGAGGGAAGCCAGTGCCAGCAGCTAGGGGAAGGAAGACCTACTCTTGCACAAATTTTCATGCATTGGGCCTCTACTTTATTTATAGTCATGTTTGATTGTACACACATGCATACAGGTTCTATGTTCCCATCTTCTTGTCATGTAAATGTGGGGAGAGCCCCCAAAGTGGAAGGACTTTACTCAAGGTCAGTTCTAACCAGGTGCTGATCTGGGCCTGACTTTGACCTGCCCAGGTGCCAATGACTGTCTGCCACACTGTAGGTGTTTACTAAGTAATTGTTGAGGAAATGAATACCTGAAACACTTGGAGGCATAGACAATAATAAGAACAAAGGTGTTAATGATTTCTACCTTTAAAGTAAGACAAATAAAGCAAAAGCAGCTTTGGAAACTCTAATTTGGGGGAATGAGGTTTCCTGTGTAGTAACATGGTTTAGGTGTCTTAATTGATACTATTAAGCTCAATATTGGACAGCAACACAAACGTATCCATCCCCAAATCTACCACACACCGTCTTCCTGCCTACACTGATGCTAAGTGGCTATATTTGCAGAAGCAGATATTGGGAACAAGGAGGCACTACCTTTCTTTGCCCTGCTGTGTCATCAACCCCTGGAGCCCTGTGTTCATCTCTGGTCCCCTTTAGAAGTAGGACATTGAGAAAATGGTACACAGTCCCTGAAGGATGGGGCTAGGAAGGGAGCACCTCTGGTTTACCAGCTGGCCCAGTCTGCCTGGGACTGAAGGGTTTCCTGGGAACTTCAGTGCTAAAACCACAGTAGGTTGACAGTCCCGGACAAACTGAGATGGTTGGTCACTCTACCCAAAGCTTTGACCTTGAGAAACTGGTTATTGAATTGAGGATATTTCCTTTGGAAAGAAGATATTTGGAGGCTACAGATTTGCTTTGGTCAAATTTCTAAAGAGCCATCATGGAGCAGAGGGAGACAATCCATCCTCCTGTTGTGTACATCGAGAGTCAGGATGAGATCTAGTGGGAGAGGGGGCAGCTCCACTGTGCACTCTGAAAGGGAGGTAATGACAGGGCTGCACTTACTGAGCACCTGCGACTCCCAGGACCTGGCCCAGTTCCTGGGGATGCAGAGAGGAGTGATGGCAGCCTCTGCCTGGAGATGTTCCCAGTGTGGTGAGGGAGACAGGCAGGAGAGTGACCTCATGACAATGTGTGACAGAGGAGCACAGTGGGTAGTGGAAATGAGCATCAAAGAAACCCAGCCCTAAGGATCCCAGGGGTGGGACCAGATACAGCAAAAAAGATGCCATGGGAGGGACTTACAGGCAGAGAGAGTGTCATATGCAGAGTCCAGAGCACTCAGAGAGCTATATCCCCTTTTTGGGAAAATCTGGACCTTGGGAAGTCAGTTGGGAAACAAGAGGGGATGAGGCTGGAAAGGGCTGTGGTAACCAGGGGATGAAGGACAACATTTCAGGGAGAGCCAATGGCAGCATGGGGAGGATGGCTCAGCGGGGTCAGCGAGAGATAAGCAAGTGCAGCACAGACATATGTCGAGCCACCTCGCCAAGTAACGCTCATCCGCCTTCTTCCTTCTCTTTTCATTTTCCTTGAAAGGACCTTGTAATACTGGCTCTGAAAGTAATTCAGAGGGTCCCCTCCTTCCTGGTTCAATTGGGGAACCAAGAGTTCCAGTATGTCAGATGATCCCACTTGGCCAGAGGTTTGGGGGTAGTTCCTACCTGTTGGGTAATGAACAGAACTCCAATGTAAGATTCATGAGCCCTCAATTTTGTTAATCTGCCTCTGCCACTCATTTACTGTGTGACCTTGAGCAAATCACTAGACTTCCCTGAATCTCACTTTTCCATCTTTGAAATGAAAGGTTTGGACTAAGAGTCTCCATCCTCCAGGCCTCATTCAATGAGCCTATTTAACTTAGATTGTCACACATTTATTGAACCTCCACTATGTATGGATACAGTCATGCCAAGGAATTTGCGCACCCCTGGAGGGCAGGCACTGCTCTCCACAGGACCACCAGCCCAACCTTTCTTCCAGAGGGACCTGGGACCAACACCTCAAGTCTCACTTCCCAAGCAGCAAGCTATACGCCCGATGAGACACGCTGCCTGTCTGGGATTTCTTAGATGTCAATATTTTCCTCAAGATGATAAATGTCCTGCCAATCACAGGAGGCAGCTGCCAACTCTGTCTGAGACAAGGGCCTCTGGCTGGGGCTGTGCCGTGCTTGGCATGTTGATGCATCTTGAGAGGCCGTAGGTGGGAGTCAGGCTGGAGGAGGAAAGGAGGGCGGGAGGTCAGGCCCACTTCTCTTAATCTATGCAGATTTTGCCATGAGTCAGCAGAGTGGAGGCAGGAGACAGGATATTCACAGAATGCCAAATCCTGAGGATTGGCGGAGGGGGGGTGGGGGGGATGGCATCAGGAAGTAAATAGCACTTATCAGTGTATAAAGTGCCTCACATTCAGAGCACGTTATCATCTTGTTTGACCCCATCACAATCTAGGGAGAGACTATTATTATCTGTATTTTACCAACAAGGCAGGTGCATTCGGTTCCCTAGGGCCCATCCAAAGGCACGGACAGTTCCCAGCTCTCAGTGCAGCTACAGAGTCAGGTGGGTGGCGACACAGTGTGTGGATGTTGGGACAGTACCTTCCCAGGAGCTCGAATTTCTTCCTTCTGATGTCAAGTCCAAATTTGATTGCCCTTCCCTCCCCTCAGATTGTCCTCCCCTCCCCTCAGAGGAC
The DNA here is from genome assembly GCA_027563665.1 of Antrozous pallidus. Lineage (NCBI taxonomy): Eukaryota > Metazoa > Chordata > Mammalia > Chiroptera > Vespertilionidae > Antrozous > Antrozous pallidus. The sequence goes on along the minus strand of CM050508.1, from coordinate 175,708,025 downwards.
ACTTTCTTTGAAAAAACAAAACAAAACAAAACAAAAAAAACAAGACAAAACAAAAAGCAGCCCTTGATGGAGGAGCAAATAACTGAGCTGTAGCTGACAGATGCATTGTCCATGAATTGGGTGAAAAGAGCAGGCAGGGCCTCTGGAGCCAGGCTGACTTGGGTTCAGGTGTTGGCTCTTCTACTTAGTGTTTGTGACCTTGTATAAGTGACCTAATCTCTCTGAGCTTCACTTTGCCCTTCTGAGACAATGATAATTCTGATACTTACTCATGGGATTGTTTTAAATAGATGGAAACATGAAATCTCAGGTGTAATAGCATACCTGGGACATAGTAGGTCCTCAATACAGGATACTGCCATTATTACTGTTACTAGTCACACTGTGAATTGGGTGAAGTCTGAGTAATATGTTTCTGGGCCTCAGGAAGGCATGGAGCCAGGGCAGGCTGAAGGTTTTGCAGAATCTTCCATGAAGGGTTCATTAGATTCTTAAGGAATGCCTAAGATTCTTACGTGGCAATCCTTTTCGAAGTGCGTTTGGGCTTCTCAGACTCAGTTATCTGTACTCGTGTATGTAATTCATAACTTCTTAGCAGGACAAAGTCATTAATGATCAGGCTCAGAGCTCAGTGGAAGGTCTAGATCTGTGACTGAGGTTGAGACTCAGTCTGCTACCAGGTTAAGTATGAGAGAGAGGCAGGGTGAGGAGAGAAAGAGAGAGAGATAAAACACTCCTTAATTCTGGTGTCAAGGAATGTCACAGCAAAGAGAAGAAATGTATGTGGTTTCTCACTGTGGAGTGTAAGAACCAGAAAGTGCACTAATTTTTATTTTTAATGTGATCTCAGGCACCTGACACTCCATTCTGTGCTTGTTTCTCATTCTCCCTCCTGTGCCTACTTGTGAATGGTTGTGCAGATCCAATGGCATAGTGTGTAAGAAGGAGTTTTGAAAATTAGTCTCCCTGCACTCAAGGAAAGAATGATCTTGGTGAAGGGGAGTAGGGAGAAGAGACCCCCAAGATTTGGAGGCATGCTGCCCTCAAGACAGAGGTCTGGAATAGGACAGGACCAGGGCCAGGGCTGGATGAGGACTCAAACCAGTCAGTTGCACATCCATGTATTCAGGGCGATGCTGGGAGCTGCCTCTACCCAGAGGTGCTGGGAACCCAGGAACCTGAGCCAGAGACTGGCTCCTCTGGCTTTGCCTCTCTGCCTGCCTGACAGGAGCAGCTGCTGCATTGCTGTTGCCTGAGGTTGAAGTGCCCTCTCCTGGCCCCCAGGGTGCATGGCTGCCTCTGAGAGTCTAGGTCCTCCTGGAAGAGGGCTGGGAGGCTGCCAAGTCCTTTGTCTCAGGGTCTCAGGGCTGGCATCTGTGGGGGAAGAAAGAGGGGGTGAGCCACCGGTAGGGGAAGAGGAAGGAGGGGCACATCTCCTACACCTCTTCCAGGTTTTTCTCCTGGATGGAATGTTTCCATCTCCTCTCTCTCTCTCTCTCTCTCTCATATATATATATATATATATATATATATATATATATGTATGTATATATATGTATATGTATATATATATGTATATGTATATGTATATATATGTATATGTGTGTATATATATATATATATATACATACACACACACACACACACACACACTTAGTATGTCCTTTCTCACCTTATCCACCTGCTATTTCTGCCTCATTCACCCCTCACCAAAAATTCCATCTCTCCTCCCCTCTTCACCACATTTCCTTTCTCTCTCTTTTTTCTGCCTCAGCTACCTTCCTCTCTTAAGGCAAATAGTGACAATGTTTTGCACCTATTTCTGCATCTATACAATCTTGAACAGGCACTGATGGCGGGGATTGAAGGTTAAGGAGCAGGTGGCTGGCTGCCAGGCAGCTGGCCCACCCTTTCCATTCCCCGCCTCCAGTCCTTCCTCCCTTCACTTCCTCTTCCTCCTTCTCCCTCCTCAGATTTCAGTTTAGATCAGATTCAAGTACCATTTACTGAGGTTTTCATTGGAGTGGGGACTTGCCCTTCACCTCGAAGGAACTGTCTCTCAGGCTCACTGTCACTCTCCCCGCTTCCCCAAGTGGGGACAGAGGCTTGTTGGCAAAGTGCATAATCCAGGCCTGTGAACTGAGCTGAAAGACAACCAGAGGGCGTAAGGATGTCAAGGACAATCTCTCTTCCCTTGTGTCCTTCAGGGAAGGCTTATGAGAGGAAGGAGTGGTCTCTTGAGGTTCCTCTTGACATCCTGGTGTATGTGTCCCTGGATCAGTTATTTTAAGTTGTTTGCCCATTCATTTACCATTTGTGCTAATTATAACAAAAGCACACATGCAATAAAGCAACACAAGCATCTCCCAGCACTGAGCTGTTAAGGAAACATCTCACCCTGGTCCCATGCTGGGAAGAGTGACCCCTGATGACAGCAATGTCACAATCCCAAACATTCTCCAAGCTCACAGCAGTCTAGCCGGCTGCTACACAAACACAGTCTGCATCTTCCCAGCATCCTTGGGGGATGTCAGCTCCAGCAACAGAGAAGCCAGGGCAGCCGACTGGTCCAGGCTCAGGCAAGGGCTAGGCAAGGGGTCTTTGAGCTGGTGTGTTTCAAAGGATTGGAGTCCAGGTTCTGCAAATCCTGGTTTCAAATCATAGCTTTGCCATTTCTAAGCCCTGTACAACTTTGGGCAAGTTGCTTTGCCTCTTAGACCTTAGAGTCAAATAGAGATAATGATATAGACTTCCCAGAGTTACTGTGAAACTTAATGAGAATGTATTAAGTATTTAACACCCTCACTGGCCCCTAGTTCTGTGTGATCACTTTGTGGAGATCCCAGTAGGTCAGGGATTTGCTGGGTAGATGGTCAGGAGGTCAGCTGGTTGGGAAATAGACTTCCTGCCAAGATGGAAAACCACCTGCACCACCTAAGAGATACGTGCATCTGGACAACAGTGACCAGCCTGGGGTCTACCCCACTCACGTGCACTAAGGGCAGTCTTGAGAATGCCGTGCTCACTTCCCTTCAGCTAAATACTTGAGCAATGACATGTCTGTGGATATCCCTGGGACACTACGAGTACATAGCAGTGAAAGCACAGGGATCAGATGAGTCCTGAAACATTGGGAAGCTCTTGAGAGAAGGAAACTGTTTACTGATTGCTCACCACATGCCAGGCACTGTGCTCAGGACTCTAGTAGCTTATCTAATTCTCACCGTAGCCGTATGAAGAAGACCCTAACTAGTTTTGTCTTGCAAGTGAGAAAATTTTGGCTCAAGATGTTAACATACCTGGGTCACACCACTTGTACGGGGCAGAGCCAGGCTCTCAGCCAGAGCCCTGGCTCCCATAGCTCCTGCCCTGCTCCCAGGTGTGCAGCCAGAAGTAGGTTTCCCCTCCTCTTCCCACCACTCCCTACCTCTTCGCAGAGGCCTCGACCACCAAGCCCTGGCAGAACAGACCCCTCTCTCCAAGCAGGCTTTTCATACTGTGGCTCCTCTCCCCTGGTGGTCTTCTGAGTGACTCATATTCTCTCCTGGCCTCAATGCCCCAGGCTGCCTCCCAGGAAGGTCATTGTTGAAGGAAAGTTACTGGCTTCTCTTCAAGTCAATTTTAGATTCCAGAGCAGGACAAGTAGGAATGGTGACTTCACAAGGGCATGACTAATTCAAAGCATTTTTAATCTTCAAAATGTCAGACTTTATGGTCAGTGGCTGTTCCACAGTGAGCAGTGGCACTGTGCATATTAAAACACAGAATGGCAGGGATGGAGGCTGGGAGTCTTTGTGAGGGTAAACCTCACAAAGCTGACAAGTGCTGCAGGCCAGCTCTGAAGTACCATCTGAAACACAATGTCATGATAGGTGATCGACCAACTACAATTAAGATGTTCTCTGTAAATGGCAAACATACCATGGATCTCTACTATAACCCTGAAAGACAGGCATATGGTCATCATTCAGAGTAGGAGTTCAGGGAAGACATGATGCTGAGGGTAACTAGGAGACATGCCCAAAGTCAAGGTCATGCAGTTAGGAAATGTTTCTTCCAGTTCTCAGGCTCAGGTCTGTCAGCCTCCAAAACCTGCTCTGTTGCTGCCTTTTTCCTTCATGGCTTTAAAGCAACATAGACTCATCCATTTTGGATCCATCAGTACTCTACGACAGATTTGGATCAAGTAATTAAAGTCCTCCAAATAAGCTCTCTGTATCCAGAAAGAAGGCCTCAGGATAAGTCCTTTGGTCCTGGCCTCCAAGAAGTCATAGGCTTCAGACCAGCAGAAACTTACTGTGTGGCACAGGGATTTCCTTTCCCTCCCTGGTCTTGCATTTTCCTGTCTATAACAGTGTTAGAGGGATTCATGCAACAACAAATATTTACCCAGCACCCACCCAGTTCTGGAATTTCTCCCATTTTTCAGTGAAGATACAGAATAAGGAAGAGACTCAGAAAAGTGGCAGGCATTGCCCTGGGTATTTTAGCTAATTTAATCTCTAAACAACCATGTGAAGAGGACAAGATAGAGATTATTGTTCTCATCTGACTAATGAGGACACTGACAATCAGAGATAAAGAAACTTTCCCACGGGCACAGAGCTGGTGGTTAGAGTCCCCACTAGCACTGTCCCATTCCACTGCCTGCACTGTTAACCACTAAATTGCAATAGAAGATGGAACCGGAGGGACCCTGGATGCTTGCATGTTGTAAAGAGAAAAGAGCAGTAAATGCAAAAACAAAACAAAACAAAACAAAAAAACAGAGTTGAGGTACCAAAGACCATTTTTTGAAGACTATGCTGCCTTCACTCAAGGGTAGATGGTTGAAACACAGACCCATTTCTATCTAATGAGGCAGAATGCCATGATAAATGGTGAGTGCTTGCTGGAACCTGTCTCCTTTTATTTTTTTTAATATATTTTATTGATTTTATACAGAGAGGAAGGGAGAAGGACAGAAAGTTAGAAACATCGATAAGAGAGAATCATCGACCAGCTGCCCCCTACATACTCCCTACTGGGGATGTGCCCACAACGAAGGTACATGCCCTTGACCAGAATTGAACCCAGGACCTTTCTGCAGGCCGACGCTCTATCTGTTGAGCCAAACCGGTTTCAGCAGGAACCTGCCTCCTTTTAGAAGTTTAGCTCCACTCACTGTCCAGGCTGTGTTTATGTTGGCTATGGGGAGCAGGGTCATGACTTACTGCTAGCAAGGCCTTCTGCTGGACTGTCATCACTCCTGCCACCCAGTCCTTCCCAAGCAAGCCCTCCCTTGTTACACTGGAACAGGGCCTGAGGAGAGGACAGTGATTTTCTGGCTTGCTCCCATCTGTAACCACTGCCTTACCTAGTGGGAGGCATCACCTGCTGTAATTAGGCTTCATTAAGATGCTGATTAACAACATCTTATCTAGGCCTGGTGTTTGATGGGATTGGACTTGTCACTATAAATGTTAGTGTTCTTTGCAGCTGTTTACACATAGTTAACACCCTTGCAGGACTCAAAGGGTAGGAGAGAGCAGAGGCTGTGAGAATGCCCCTGCATAGGGGAGCCAGATACAAGGAGATGGCAAGAGGGGTCTGAGTACTGAGGACCCTGTAGGCTGGGCTGAGCTCCAAGTCCAGATCACAGATGGAGCATCACCCACTGGTGGCTCCTGGCGGGCTCCTTCCTACAGATGGTGGCTTTGGCCAGGAGAATGTTTGCTGGCTGGTGAATTGGTTGGTTGATTAGTTTAACACTGAGTTTGAGGGTCTTTGAGCAAGGCATAACTGTCCAATTGGCTACTGCTCCTTCTATTGTTTCACACCTGTCAGTGCATACGTGTACAATATGAGCCACTTTTCTGAATACATTTGCGTTTGTGACCCTTGTATATCTCATGGGTAAGAGCTGAGGTGGTATAAAGAACAGATTAGTAAGCAGGGAAAGTGGGTGAACCAACACATAGACATAGAAAAACACAGAGCAAGAGCAGAGATCAGTTAGTATTGCAGGGGCCAGACAAGACATGGAGGAACTCAGACATATGGAGTTCCCAGGGCTCCCATGTCAAATTGTGTGTTGGAGTGTGAGTGTGGAGTGGGCAGTGGAAGTGATGGGTCAGGAGAAGGCTGCAGAGAAGACAGCAGGAGCCAGAGCCCAAAAGGAAGTCTGGAAATCATGTTTAATGGGCTTGGACTTGATCCAGAGAGAGTATGGAACCCACCAACAAGGGGTTTAAGTGAGGGAGGGACATAGTCATATCTGTATCCAGAAATGTCACTCTGGCAACTGTGATAAGCATTGGATTGGACAGCAGCAGGGCGAGACCAGCGGTGGTTGCAATAATATAAAGATGCAACTAGAAGGTCTGATGGATCAGAAGCAGTACAAAGGAAGGAGGGAAGACATGGAAGTGATTTCTGAGGTGGACTCAGGAGAAGACCCACTGGTGTTCATCCTGAGGGAGGCAGCAGTAGTCCTGGTTGATCACAGGACTGGCTGCTAAGCCTGTTGCATTTAAGGGAGAAAGTATGCAGATGGAGGAGTGTTGACCTCATACCTGGCCTCCTCAAGAGAAATCAAGGTTCAGTGTGAGAAGGAAGTAGAAAAGCTTGGTTTGGGTCTCCTGGTCTCTCCTCTTTGGGATCTCACCATAGCAGCCAAATTTTACTTTCTACTCCACAGCTAAGCCTGATTTTACAGATCAGAACTGTAGGTTTCCCAATGATCAGCTCCTTTCCCAAAGCCATTGGTGATCATAACTGTGTTGTCATATCTTTCTATATTTAAAAAAATTCTTTTTCTCAGTGTCTATATGATTGCTGTCTGTTTACCAGTCTCTCTCCCTCCCTCCCTCTCTCTCTGTCTCTGTCTCTGTCTCTCTCTCTCTCTTTCTCTCTCTCTCTCTCTTCTGTGTGTATGTGTGTCTCTGTGAGTTTCTGCCTTTATGTGTTATTTCTCTTTGTGTGTCTCCCTCTCTGCCTTTCCCTCTTTTTCTAATTCACTCTCCCCACTCCCATTCTGTCTCTTTATCTCCAGTTCTGATTAGACAAACGACTCCGGGATGAGGCCAGTCTCTGCCCGGTGGCAAGGCTAATTGATGACTGCTATAGAATTGCCTAAGTGCGGGACTCTGGTCATTAGCAAGAGATGGGCTGCCTTGGTCTACAACTAGGAAACCTTTGAAATCCTGCATCTAAATCACTATTCTTCTGACTGCTGCTGGTGATGCTAATTAGCCGTGTTAATTGGATGTTTTGATATTTGAAGAGCAAAGCATTCCAACTTCTTTCTCCAGAAGCCAAAATTATTAATGAACTTGGCATCAGCCTTGGCTCTCTTTCCACAGTGGGCACAGCCAAGGATTTGGGATAGGGGAAGGGGTTGTTCTGAGGTCTGTCTTGCCTGTGCCTGCAGGGAGGGAAGTCTTGGTAGCTGACTGTGGTGAAATCACATGGTGGACATGATGCCCCTTTTCATAATGTCTACTAGACTATGAGCCTATGAAATGAACTAATCATATCTGATTTATCTCTGTGTCTTGCAAAACTAAGCACAGTGCCAGGAACACAGTAGGTATTCATAATTATTGAATGACTAAAATTGAGGTGGCTAATCTAATACCAAGAAGGGGTAAATGGCTTGTTTAACATCACTGAGAAACCTGGTGGCAGAGATGATCTGACCCCAGGCCAGAGCTTCTGTAGGCATATTTGTAAGTCATATATCTCTGGGCACCAAATCGCAGCTGATTGAAGGGTTTTAGGTTTCAGTGCATTCTGTGTGATATAGCACAGGGGCAGGGCTACTTCCCGATCTCGCCTATAATACTATGCCCTTTCTCTCAGAAAGTCCAGGGGCGTCTGTGCTCAACCTCAAGAAGCTCACTGGCCTTCTGCAATCTCACAAGAGTCACCAATGTCCCAGCCCAGATGTCTTCTTTTAGGCAACCCATTGCTATTATCAAATATTGAAAGATAACCTATCGTGGCCTGAGGCCTGGAGTATAGAAAGGTGAGGCATATCAAATGCTGTGCTCAAGGAAAACAGATTGAGACACAGACCCAATCAGATGACTCTCAGTGTCCATGATGCCCAACATGCACTGGCTTGAGGAGTTGGTTGAATGATTGAGTGGAGGAACTTGGGGAAATAGAGGAGTAAAGATACTCATGCCCTGGCTAGTGTAGCTCAGCACTTGAGCATCAACCCAGGAACCAAGAGGCCACTGGTTCAATTCCTGGTCAGGGTATATGCCCAGGTTAAAGGCTTGATCCTCTGTGGGGGGCATGTGGAGGTAGCTGATCAATGATGTTTCTCTCTCATTGATGTTTCTATCTCTCTATCTCTCTCCCTTCCCCTCTCTCTCTCTAAAAATTCAATTTAATATATATATTTTAAAGATACCCATGCATCTTATATTATTACAAGGTAGAAGAAAGCTGCAGGTATCACAAAAGAGGAATGGAGTTCGGAAAAAAGAGGAGAGTAGTCGAGGAATAGGTTTCAAAAATATCCTAAAGGAGGTGGTGATGCCTAGGCTGAGCCTTGAAGGATGACCAGGACTGAGGCCAAGGTGGTGAGAGAGCACAGCGTGAGCAAAGAAAGGTACAGGCTCCATCAATAGTTATATAGCAAAGGTCCACTCAGCGTCCACTGGGTGCCAGTGCCAGGGACAGTGAGGGGCTGTGGGATACTGAGCTGCCCTCCCAGATAGGAAAGAGGCAGAAAGGAGTGTGTGTGTGTGTGTGTGTGTGTGTGCGTGTGTGTGTGTGTGCGTGTATTGGGGTAAATGAGGGAGGACAGCTATAGTATTAAGGGGAGGGGTCAGGAGGAGACTATCAAGTTGGTTAGGCCACATCCAGAATATTCAAGGATCTAAGCTCTTAGGTCACGTTAGGACTTTCTTCTCTCCCCGCTATAAAAGCTGTTTGATGTGGAAGGAAGGAGAACGAGCAGTGCTCTCCCATAATGTTCTTATTTAATCTTCTCAAACACTTTGAAGTAGGTCTGTGTATCCTGGTTTTACAAATAAGGAGGCCAAGTTTAAGCAACTTTAGTGGTGGATCGTTATGACTCCAAAGCCCTTGATTTTTTTAATGCAATACCATGCTGATCAGACAGTGTGCACCTTCTACACGCTATGTCCTGGTTTTGTGTGTGTTATTTTGTGTGTGTGTGTGTGTGTGTGTGTGTGTGTATGAGTATGTATGCACGCATACATGTGCCTGCTCACACTGGCCTGTATGCACCAACTGGGGACCAAATGAAATGCTGATTACTTTTGTCCAATTAATGCTCTGTTCATTTTTGCTGTCTCCTTGTGATTAGAATTAATTGCTGCTGATTACAGTGTGTGGAAGAGAAGGACGGTCATCAGCAGTTTCACTTGGTGGATAAAAACATTATAATGCAAAACAAAACTGGTTCCTGAGGACCTGAATTAAGAAATTCTCTCTGTTGCGGAAAGATTAGACATTCTGTGACCAAAATCAATATCCTATGACCCTGTCCAGGCAGAGGACAACCTGTCCCTGTTCTGTTCCTCAGTAAAGAGAAAGGAGTGAGGCAATATATTTATTCTGAAAGCTGATTGTGTATAGTTACTGTGTGCCTTTGCAAATCTCTCCCTCATCTGTAAAATTGGGATGTTTCAATTCCTCTGGTTGCAAGTGATAGAAAAACCAACTCAAACTGACTTAAAAGCAAAAGGGGGATTAACTAACTGACATAATTTTAAAGTCCAAATGAATACTGGTGAAAGGCATGCCCGGATCAAGAGAATCAAACTGTGTCATCAGGACTTGGTCTCTAGCTACCTCCTGAGTTTTGGCTCCTTTCATTGACAGGCTCTTCCCCCACCCCAATCCTAGGAAAGAAAAAAGGCCGCCAGAAGCCCCTGGTGGATGGATATCCCATCCTCTAGGCAAGTGTCAGCACTGAGTCTCATTGGGCTCTGGCCATGCCCTACAACTCCCTGTGGCAAGGAGAATTTAGTGATCTGATTGGCCAGGATAAGGTCCAACTCTATCATCACCCAGGCTCTGGGTGGGGTCAGCTCCTCCTGAACCACAGGGACTGGGATTGGGGTTCACTATGGGAAAAGTGAAGTGTTGGGAAAGGGGAATAGATTAAGAATGGAAAACAAAGCAAAACAGGTGTCCCCTGTTGGTCCTTTCCTGCTCAGATATTTTAGGACCTTCTAGGCCAGTGATTCTCAACCTTTCTAATGCTGCGACCCTTTAATACAGTTTCTCATGTTGTGGTGACCCCCAACCATAAAATTATTTTTGTTGCTACTTCATAACTGTAATTTTGCTACTGTTAATGAATCATAATGTAAATATCTGTGTTTTCCAATGGTTAGGCTCTACAGCAGCGGTTATCAACCTGTGGGTCATGTCCCAGGATGAGAACGGCTAGCAAGGTCACCTAAGACTAGTGCTGGGCAGGCACAATGGACTCTGAGAGCCAATTTCCAGAGCCCAGGCCGATCTGTGGGAAAAGGGAGGTGCTGCTGGGAAACTGCTGGCACCTGCAGTGGAAGAGGGGGAAGGGAGGAGCCACAAGAAGGTGGCAGTGTGGGAGTTGGAGGGAGAGGTGCACTTCCCTCTCCGGGAGGAATGAGTCTGAGGTAGACAGGTGGGTTACAGGTGCCAGCAGTCTGGGGCAGGTAGGGAAGAGAGAGAGATATCTGAGAGATGAAGGTTTAGAGGATAGACTAACGTCCTGTGAGGTCAGTGCAGCCCGTGAGGTCAGGATCCTTGTGCCCTTGACTGTCTCCAAGGATCCATTCAGGGATGACTTTTCCCAGGTAGGGAAGCTGAGACCCTCTCACTCAAGGTCTCAGCCACCTCTCTCATTTCACCTGCTCCCTCTCCACCAAATACTGAGTACCTGCTAGACACTGGTGCTCCCCCCACCCAGGGAATGTTTGGAAATGTCTATAGGCACTTTTGGTTGTCACACGAGGTGGGTAGTTCTGCTGGCATCTACTGGAAGACGCCAGGATGCTGCTAAACATCCTCCAATGTCAGCAGTGTCTGGACTATCAGACTCTTGAGGGCAGGGCTGGCCTGGGTTTTTTTTTTCCCAACTCTATATACCCAGTGTATATACTCTATATACCTATTACATGGCCTAACACGTAGGAAGTGCTTGCTATGTGTCTGTTGAATGACTAAGTGAGTAACAAATAATGAATGAATTACAACAACCTGCCTAATGTGGTCTGGAGTCTAAAACTCCAAGGTCAACCCATCCCGCTGCAGGCACGTTATACCTGAGGCCAGGTCTCTATCTGTTCTAGCCCAACCAGCCCCCAACCTGACTTCCCTTTCAAATACCCCACCAGAGTGGTAGGCACCACCTTCATGTCTGATAAAGCTGCCCATCATCAGCGTGGTTGGAAAAACTCTGCTCTGCTCCAGGGACACACTTCTGGGGAAGAGCAGAGTGAGAGCGAGTCAGAGCAGGAGAGAGGGAGGGTGGAAGGGAAGGAATTAAAACTAGAGATCACTTAGGTCAACCACAGCCAATTTTACAGGAGCAGAAACTGAGGCAGGCAGCATGCAAGGGATCTGCAAGGTCTTATCCCTGAGCATCCAGAAGATAGAATTTAAAAACAATTTCTTCATCTCCCCTCCATCTTTCTCTCTGTCCCTCTTTTTCTCCCTTCTTCCCTTATCTTGTCCTCCCCACCCCAACCTGCCTGGTTGATTTGTTTGTTCTCTCTGCGCCCTCTGTCCATAATCTTAACATGTGCTAAATGGTGCTGAAAATAAGTTTGAATAACTGACACACACTTGTCCTTGAAGAGGTCATGTTTTGTTGGAAATGACAGGTTCATAAATAATAATGATAAAAAGAGCTGCTGCTCACCAGCGTTGTGCTTTGGATACATAATTTCTGATCAACACAATTTCTGTGAGGTAGGCAACATTATCCATTTCAGAGATGAAAAAACTGAGGCTCAGAAAAGATAAGTAGCTCATCCAGAGTCACACAGCTAAATGTACAGGCCTTGCTCACGCTCACCACCATGAGTATGTACGCACTCATTTCTGGGCTCCTTTCTGAAAGCACCTCTCCTTTGACAAGCTACATGTCACTTGTCAAAGAGGAAGTCTCCCTCCCTGTCAGTCTGTCTCTCCTTTCCTATCTGTCTTCTCTGCCTCTCGCTGTTGTCTCTATTTTAGCTTGCTGCAGCTCATTTACTGTCTGTCCTCTGTCCCTGAGTCTCTGTGCTTTTTTTTCTTTTCCCTCTCTGTCTCATCCTCTGCCTTTCTCCCTTCTTCTCCTCCTCTATTTACCCCCTCCCCCTGCCTACATTTGTATCTTCCTCTCTCACTCCAGTTTGATGCTCTGTTATTCACTTCCTATGTTTATCTCTGCTCCCCACTCCATTTCTCTGCAGTTTTTGAGTCTAAGTTTCTCTCAGCCATTCTGATTATTTTTTTCTCCTTATCTTTCTACTGCATCCTGATCACTCTCTTTGTGACTTCCTGTCTGTTTGCATCTCTTTCTCTTTTGGTCTTTGCCTCAGCCTAGTTCACTTGGTCTCTCTCTCTCCCTCCCTCCCTCCCACCCTCTCTCCCTTTTCACCTCTAGGGCATCTCAGGACTTGTCTGCAACTGGAAAGGACTCCACAACTCCATCTGTAGCCTCCACACCACACTCGAGGGAAAGATTCATCTGTTTAATCATGCACCTGTCCGACACCGTGGGAGGATGAGTGAGGGAGGCAGAGACAAAAGATATTTCACTGTCGCATTGTTCTTCAGGCTAAAGGCTCCTACACAGGTGCCTCTTAATATTCCAGCAGTGCCATCAGCCTTACCAAAGAGAAATCACTTCTTCTCGGCCTACCCCTCTACAGAGCTAATCAATCTCCTTTAATAATGATCATCTGTTGCTGGCATGGAGAAGAATGTGAACAGAGAAAGAATTCTAGGTGAGGGTCTCCAAACAGGGAGCAGGTAGGAGTTAATTTTTTTTTTTATATGGAGGCAGGATAATGGCAAAGAAATACCTACATGAGGACAGAGACAGTCCATTTTTCTCTTCATGTATCCCAGCTCTTAGAACCTTGTGTGGTGTGTAGAAGACACTTAATAAATATATGAATGAATTAATGAATTGAGCAAATGAACGAATGAATGAATTGGCTTCAATTTTCCTTGTGCCAACACTTGATGTGTTTCAGTACACAAGTCAATTTTGATTTCTCACCTGCAAAATAGCCATAATAGCCAGGTCTGCCCACAACACCCACTGTGGGAGAGGGGACAGTTCCAACAGAGCCCTCCTGCTTCCCTGATTCAAGGGCCCTGATCCCACCTGACGTCCTTGCCTGCCATCTGCAAAAAGCAGGTCAGGAGCTACATGAGAATCTGAAGAGGCTGACATTTCCAGCTCACAGGCCATCCTAAGATTTTTGATGGCCATGAAGAGTTGGGAGTCTTCACCCCAATTTTTTTCTAGCTTAATTCAGCAGTATATTGAAAGGGTTCCAGCCAAGAGAGTCATTGCCTTCTCTTTGCCTGGATCTTAAATCTTTGTTGAAAGACAGCTCGCTTAAATTGAAAGTATTCAATCACTCTCTCCCTATCTCCCACTACATCCCATTTCTTGACTCAGACTGGCCATTGCAGTAAATAATCTGGAGTGAGGCCCTCAGGGGTTGAGAAATATGTAATGTGGCTGGAGAGGGAAGAGGGCTGTCCCAGGTAACGCCCACCTTCAAAACACTGTCTTTTAAACAGAGCTTGTCAAAAATGACCAGCGCCCCACAGTGGGACGTTTCACTGGAGCAGCTCAGCCCCTTTCCTTGTGGAGCTCAAATTACTGGTTTACACAGTGTTTTCCAGGGTGACTTCAGGACTTTCTGTCACTGTGGGCTGGGGAGGAAAGGTCAGGCTTCCCTTTTTTATTCCATCAACACCCATATGTTAGTCCCACACTTCATCACAACAGCCTTGTGAGGTAGGCATCACTGTTTCCCTTTACAGATGAGGAGACTGGGGCTCAGGAGATTGGCTCGCTTATGTAAGGTCCCACAGTGCTCTGGTTCCCCCAGACTTAGTGTTTAAAACAAAAGCTATTCTCTTGTGTTATCTGTGGCTCAGAAATTTTGGAAGGGTGCAGCTAAGTGGTTCCAGCTGGGAGCCTTTGGTGGAACTGCTGTTAGACAATGTTTGGAGCTGGTAGAGCAGAGTGCTGCTGGAGCTAGGGATATCTCTCTATCATAGACTCTCACATAGCTTCAGGGCCTCTCCCTGTAGCCCCCCTTGCGATTGGGCTTCCTCACAGCATGGCAGCCTCAGGACTGCTTGTATGGCGGTTCAGGACCCCAATCGAAAATATTCCCGTAAGCAAGGGATAAGCTACATCACCTTTGATGACCTTGCCTCAGAAGTCCCACAGTGTCTGCCATTTGTTTTGATTACAAATGAGTCACAAGCCCACCCAGATTCAAAGGGAGGGGACATAGACTATATCTCTCAGTGGAAGGAGTGTCAAGGTTATAGCATAGAATAGCATCTGACAGGGAGCTACTGTTGCAGGCGTCTTTGGGAAATACAATCTGCCATACATGGCACGTGGCAGAGCCAGGATTTGGATTAGATACATCTGATTCCAAAACTTTTGTTGCAACTCTTCTACCCAGTCCTCAGTCCTTGGGGACCTCTCCTCGCTGAGCCCCTGTAGCTTTTACTGTTGGCACACACAAGTATAATTTGCTCTCCTTAAACTGCCAGCTACCTCTGTGGACCCTGGCCCTGAGGCTGCCTTCAGGGTCTGCTGGTTAGAGAGGGCATGCCAGCTTGTGAACTTTTTAAAGAAGGGGACAGAGAAGGTCGGTCAGATCCAGAAGAGGAAAGCAGGTGGCAGCCCCAGAGCACAGCCGGCAGGCGGCAAAGCGCCTGTTATAAACAGCTCATCCTGTGTTTTTCCTTCTCCCACCAGGCACTGGCCTGGGATGACTCAGCCCTTGACAGGAAAGGTGCTTTCAAGTTGGGAAAGAGCCCAGCGTTGTGGAAAGCTCACAGTTCTGCAGTCAGACACTCCTGATTTTAGTCCTGACTCCAGCAGTGCTGGTTATGTGGCCTTGGGCACATTCCTTCCCCTCCCAGAAAATGCCTTCCTCACTGGTTTGCATTGATGATTAAAATGCATATGTAAACCAAGTACCCAGTGCAGTGCCAGGCACATGCCAGGTGCTCCAAAAAAAAAAAAAAATGCCAGTGTTCATGTTCTGGGTCCTGCCCAATCCCAACTAGGGGACTTTTTGAAGAAGGTGGAGCAAATTCATTTGACCTTTCTGCAAAGGCTAGTCTAGCTCAAAGACCCTGGATGACATGGTGGCCGAGAATTCTCCTAGAAATGACAACTACACTGAGCTGTCTGAAGGCTGAGAAGGAGTCGGCCCTGTAAGGCTCGCGGAGGGAGGGAGAGTAGTATAGGAAGACAGAATGGCGTAGGCAGCGACCTGGAGTGGGGGGGGGGGGGGGAGTTCAGTATTGCTGCAGTGTGAAAGGCAAGGAAGTGGGTAGATGTGGGGATGTAGCATGCGCAAGTCAAGAAAATAATCAGGGACCCAATTATGAAGGACCTTGTAAATGAAGTCCCAAAATTTGAAATTTAAAGGCAACTGGGAACCACTGAACAGTTTTACCAGTTGAGTGACATGGTCAAGTCTGTGTTTTAGAACAGTCCTTCCCTCTCTCCTCTCCCTTCCCTCCCCCCTCTACATTGTAGAAAATGGGTAGAGATTGGCAGTCAGGACAGGGTGACAATAAGTCAGGGGAAAGGCCATACTGGCCATGTCTAGGAGGATAGCAGGGGACTGGATACAAGGGACAAACTCAAGAGATAGGAGGTCTCATGGAAAAGAACTGGTGGCAATTTGGATGTTCTGAACTTAGGGGCATGATCAAAGTAATAAGTGCTTGGAGTGAAGTCAGTTCAGAAGCCATGGAAATATGGGGCAAGGGAAGAGAAGTGTCATGGAAAGTGTTGCTAAAGAGATATCACCCAATTGGAGACTTGGTAGGTATAAATCAGTGAAAGTAAGAGAAAGGAACTTCAAGCAGAGGAAATAGCTCATGTGAAGGTCCAGCACTGTGAGATATAATGCACAGAGCAGATAGTCTGTGTAGTTGAATAGATGATTACTGTACTCATTTATACTAAGGTGTTAATGGCCACTGTGCTCCCTAGGGAGTTTATATTTTAACATAACTCTCAAGATTTATTATTGGTAGCTTTCAAGGTGACATTGGGGACACTATGTAGGATGAGAGGGTTTTACCATTGTCACTGGGATTGCCAAAGAAGAAGACAGATCTCTGAGAGTCGGGTGGACCCTGCTCTATATACAACAGAGTATCTTGCTCTTGGATCTTATTATCAGCCTCCTGAGATACCTGAAGCCAGACTACAGAAGCCCAGTTATTCCCAAAGGGACTCAATACATTCTAAAAGCTGTGAACACAGTCTTTGGGGTAAGACTATCTAGACCGGTGGTCGGCAACTTCGTTAGTCAACAGAGCCAAATATCAACAGTACAATTATTGAAATTTCTTTTGAGAGCCAAATTTTTAAACGTAAGCTTCTTCTAATGCCACTTCTTCAAAATAGACTCATCCAGGCCGTGGTATTTTGTGGAAGAGCCACACTCAAAGGGCCAAAGAGCCACATGTGGCTTATAAACCACAGTTTGCCGACCACTGATCTAGACCCATAACCTGGGTCCTCTCCTTCCTAGTTCTGTGGCCCTGGGCAAATTATAACCTCTGTGCACTTGCTTCCTCATTTGTTAAGTGAGGAAAATATTAGTATCTACCATTTAAGGTTTTGTGCAGATTCAAAAGACAGTCCCAAAAAAGGGTTGAATAGTGAGTGATACAACTGTTTTTATTATTGTAATCCTTTATTATACTAGTCCTCTTCTCACTCTGTGTCAGTCTCTTTTCCAAGTTGCTCCTTAATGCACCCACTTGCAGATATGAAGCTGGGGCGGAATGTGGCCAGAACATTTTTGGATTATTATCGGCTGGACCCCATGGTTGAGAAAATGGCAATTCCCATGCCAAGGCTGCGGTAAGTGGCTGAGCAGAGCAGTGGTCTGGTGTCCTGCTTTGTGGGCTTCATGTCCAGGGGCAACTTCCCTTAGCCTCTTTCCACCCTCAGTTTTCCATCTGTGGCACAGGAAAGAAATCCCAGCCCTGCCACAGAGTGTGTATGGGAAAGAAGAGTTTAACAGAGAATCTCCTGAGTGTAAATTATCAATATGGGGTCAGTGAGGGGTGGTCACATTTCATGGGAGTCGGCAGGGATAGGGCTTACTGGGAGCTGAGTGAAGTCATAATTCTAACTTAGTCTGATGGTACCATTTGCTACTTCATCTGATTGCTCATTCTCAGAGACTCCTATGTCATCCAGGCTTCCTAAAGTGCCTTATCCTTCCATTTCCTCATCCATAAAGTTGGACAATAGCACTCATTTGGAAGATTATCATCCATATTTCTCTTCGGTGCATGGTAGTCCCCTTCCCTCAAGACACAAAGGTTCAGGGCTGAATGGGACAATCCCCTGAGAAGGTTCAGCTCGGGCACTCTTCTGGAGCAACTTCTTAAGCCAGTGAGGAGAGATGTCAGGAGACGAGTATTCTTTCTGAGGATGAGACATGAATGAAAGCGCTGGGCGTTACCATACCTGCTGGAAGTGAGCCCAGTGAGCATTTGGGCATCTGGATTGTGCAGCCCCTGCCCTGCCTCTTGGCTTCATTTCCTACTTCCCTTGTGGTCTAGCATCTTTGAAGGACATCAAGATGTATAACTTACTGCTTCTGCCAGACCAATCTTCCCACAGTCCTTGCCCAAGACCTTGACTATGTGATGGCTGCCTTGGGGCCTTTGCACCTTCCTCCCTTACTCCTTATCTAATTAACAACAACAACAACAACAATAACAAAAATTCCTATAGTAATCATTTTCATTTATTATGTGAAGTAATTGCTATCCCTGATCTTATTTACTTGTCCGCTGTAAATGTTATATACTCCATATTACAAATGAGGGAAAGAGAGCTCAGAAAAGTGAAATGAATTGCTTGAGGTCAGAGAATTTTTGTCAGAGCCAGGATCTGATCCTAGACTTTTATGATTCCAAAGCTAGACTGAGACTCAGCTAAGTTGCACCTGGAAAGTGAGGGTTCAAATTCTCTCAGGTTCATTCTAGCTGTGAGGCCTCATAAAAACTTTCTCTATTTATCTATAAAGTTGGGGTAATAACAACAACCTCTAAAGATGGTTTTAAAGGTTAGATACAAGCGTGGTACAGTGCCTGGCAGCCAATAGATAGTAAATAAATGCTTCCATCTCCTCTGGTTTCTAGTTTGCAGTCCCAGATTTCCAACAGGCAGTGGTTTGCAAACTCATTAGTCAACAGAGCCAAATATCAACAGTACAATGATTGAAACTTATTTTGAGAGCTAAATTCTTTAAACTTAAACTTCTAACACCACTTCTTCAAAATCGACTCACCCAAGCTGTGGTATTTTGTGGAAGAGCCACACTCAAGGGGCCAAAAAACCTCATGTGGCTCGAGAGCCACAGTTTGCCGACCACTGGTCTAGGGCAATACCCTGGCCTTCTCTGGTTGAGCTGGATGATTCCTCAGGGCCCCAGTTAAACCATGTTGTGAGTCACTAGCCCTGAGCCCCAGCTGCATGACAGTGTACTCTGACTCATAGTCAGTCTCAGATTATTCACCAGTCATGGGGCTCTTTGTGTCCCCATCCTCAGAGAAGATTACATTTATCTCTCCTCTGGCCTCCCACATTGTCTAGACTGTACTGAGCGTGCATTCCTGTATTCATTCAGGCAGTCAGTCAGTCATCCACTTAGGAAAACAACACTTTATGCAAGGACCTGGGGAAAGGATGAAGCTGAATGTATAAGTGATTAAGGTATGACCCTGTCTTGGAGGGGCTCACCTCCAGAGAAAAGTATTCAGTTCTTTTTTAGAAGTCATTCTTGATTGGTTAAAGTTCTTAAAATTTTAAAGCTTTATAAGACTCAAAAGAACTCTTAGAATCTCATTTGCAAGTTAATTTAAAGATTCTCTCTCTCAGGTTTTCTCTCAGCCTGAATGAAATTATTTTGATCCTTTACCACTTTCTTCTTGTGTGTTGCATTGTGTCAGATCCATGGAAAGGGGCTGACAGTCAGAGACTTTAGCAATCATCCAGGACCCCTCCTCAGGATATGGTGAGGAAGACAGGGCTAGTCAGATGCAGGACTAGAGCCTGGGCCCCAATACTCCCAGCTTGATATTTTCAGCATCAGTTAGTGAAGAATTATTTGACATGGCGGGGCAGTGGGGGTGGGGGTGGGGTGCGTTGAAACTTGGTCTAAAGGATGCAGGGACTTTCTCAACACCCTGATTTCACTGTTCATTGAAGCCCTTTTCTCTGAGCTTTGGAGCCCTCTTTAGAAAACAGTGGGAGAGTTCATTCCGCAGAGTTCACAGCCTTGAGGACTTAAAGTAAATGCACTCACTCTTAAATGAAGAAAAACAAAAATTAACTCCCTCTCCATCCCCGCACTGCTGACTCATCAAACCATGAATATCCCTTATCTCTCAGCTGGTCAAAAACTATTTAAAAATGAATTCACAGAAGGACACAAGACTCTGACTTAGGATTTGAATAGTTCCCATTTCTTGTATTGTTTCCCACCCAAGCATCAAATAGCATAAACAAAAGAGCAGTTCTGGTTCTAAAGGAAAATTACATGTTTTGAATCAAAATTAATCATTGTTCTCTCTCATCTCTATGGGTATTTATACTATGTCAGTTTTGACCCTTGTGCTGACAGAGCATGTCAACAACCCTGGGTACTGGGCCATCACTAAGAAAGGGTGCCTGAGGACGGCCAGCAAGGTAGGACTAAGAGCCCAGGCTCAGAGATGTGGTACTGATGACCAAAACAGATCCCACTGTTGGGACCACAGTGACAGTCACAGGGCTAAAGCTCAAAATGCACCATCAAGATGCATGAAATTAAGTAGGAAACATAACCAGGCCAGGTGAGCTTCAGCAAGGAGACAGCTCTGCCCTCAACCCTTATATGCTGGAGCTTATGAGGCAGGAAGGAGGTGGGCTCTTCTCATTATTTTAGAAATGAAGAAGGGAAGGCTCAAAGAAGGGAAATGCCTTCTTCAAGGTCACATTGCCTATGAGCAACATTGTAAGCATGTGCTCCAGGCTGTCAATGAAAACAAAGGTCAAGCTGTTCTTACCAGACTAGACAGTCTTGCCATGTTGGTAAAATCCTTCTGTGAACAATAGCTAGGCATTCTGGTTGGGGCACAGGGTGTTAAAACACGATGTTCCTTTTGTGTGCTGCCTCCTATTGTAGTTACCTTACTTCTGAGTCATCAACAATGACGGAAAATGGCTCTTCCAAGGTCAGAGCCTAGGGGACTACAAGAAGTCACTTCTTCAGTCCTAATTCAGATAGAACAAGAGATTGCCCTCCTCATGCTATTTACCACTTTCTGCCATGCATTATAGTTCTTTATTATTTTGTGTAGTTATTTTGTTCAGTTTTCTCCTCTACCAAACTTATGCAGCCTGAGAACAGCATCAATGGCTGACTCATTTCTGGACCATTACCTAGGACCTAGCACCCTGCCTTTATAAGTTACAATTGGCAAGGAATGACAGTAGGTGTGTTTACTCATGTTATTTTATTTAAAATCATGATGCCCCTACAGGGTTGGAATATTTTATCCCCATTTTACAAATGAAGCTCAGAGAAGTTACATAATTTTACAAGGTCATACCTCTCATATATAGCAGTCCTAGGAATTCAGTTGAGTTCTTTCTGGCTCGGAAGCCCATTCTTTCCCCTGAGAATCAATCTTAGTACAAAGCATGAATGAATGGCACACCAACTTATCAGTCACAGCATAAGGCTCTGCATGAGGAAAAATGAAGAAATGTAACTATTGATCCCTGCCAACAGGGAGCACATAGTCTAGTGTGTGAGTGAACCAGATAGTGGATGATTACTGAAAAGTGGTGTTATGGGTATTGCATTGGGTGCTGCCTGCTGGCTAATGTCTGCTGTGACACAGGGGTGAACCAGATATATCTCTGACTTCCAAGAGCCCCCGACCTATGGGGAGACAGACCCATTATTAAATCCCATAATTAGGCTGTACTGAGAAATACAAAGAGGGCTCTGGATCCCCAAGATGCTTGTGAAGGGAATGGGTCCTAAGCTCTCTCAAGCCATAGCCCTTCTATGTGTCCATCCTCATCTCATCATGAATGGATAGAATGAGGTAGAATCAAGGTGGAAACGTGGAAGAGTTGAGCTGTAGAAAGTTAGATTTCTTCCAGAACCAGAATTATATAATGTATCCATCCATCCATCTACCCATCCATCCAACCACTATTCATTGAACTACTATGTTTGCTTTGAACCAGGGCCAGGGGTGGGTTCCTAAGAGAAGACAAGGTCACTGTTCCCAGGAAGTCCCAGTCCAGTGGGGAAGATAGACATGCACACTAATGATTTCATACAGTGTGTATATGTGCTGTCCTTCTTCTTTCTTTCTGTCATCTCCCCCTTTGCAGGAAAGAAAGACCCCCTCCCTACAAGTACCCACTCCGGCGGGGCTCGGCCAGCAGCTATCCCATCAGCAAAGGGGACAAGAAGAGCTCAGTGAACCACAAAGACCCTTCAAATGCTTTTTAAGGACATGAAGTCCTGGGAGGTCTTGTGGAGCATGTATTTTCTGCTAACATTAATCACCTTCTAGTTTCCAAAAGAAGGGTTGTGGGATAAGGAATTAGCTAGTGAAAGAGAAGGGAGGGTGGTTTGAGAAATTTCATCATTGATTTTTCCTTTTACCAATGGAAAAATCAATTGCAAGGCTTCAGATTACAGCTCAGGAACAGCATAGGAGATGCAAACCAGGCGAGTAGAGGTACCCTTTCCCACCACATGGAGATGGTCACGGGAAGAGGAAAACCTGCATGTCCCTTTGAGAGGTTGGTCAGAAGTCCATGCTCTCCAGCCCTTTCCCTGTTGAAGTTGTACAGTTACTACAGATGGTTGCCTTTTAGAATAGGCTCTGGTTGTTTATCATTTTAGAAAAGCTGTGCCTGTATCTGCTGATCCAAAGCAACATCAACAACACATGCAACCCAAAGACATGTGCCCTCCTGGGAACAATGGGGCAGGATTTTCGAAATTAACAGCAGTCTCAGACATTCGGTCGCTTTCTCTATGACTTGTGTGCTCCCTGACTCCCCCAAATCCCAGCATGCAATGTCAGAAAACTGTTCCAAGAGCTATTTCCTAATGGCTTGAGTGTTTTAATTGAGAATTTAGCTCTAAAGACAAAAATGTATTGGTTTCTCAATCTTCAGATTCTGGTGTCACCGGTCCTATTTGGCCACCAAATAGGCAGATATTGATAGTCTGAAAGGGGGGAAGGCTGATGGCCAGGTAGGGGAGATACAAAAGACGAAAAGATGCGCTTCCAGGCAGGTGGGGATGATAAAATAAAACAACAGCACCAGCAATTCCCAAGGTGAGGCAAGCTTAATGTTGTGCATTTTTCTAAAGAGTCAAGTGCCTTTGTATGATGAATGGGTCCAGGAGAGTCTGCTCCCTCCCTGTCGGGGAAGCAGCAGGCTGAGTCACCTCGACAGCCTGCTAATTAAAGTGACCTCCCGGAAATGAGGATTAGGAGGTAGGGAGAGGAAGGGAGGCTCCAGGGAGATAGGACCTTTAGCACAAAGCTCCAGTTAAGCACTTTTTTGCTTTGGGTTGAAGATTTTCTAAGTCTGATGCAAAAATGAAGAGCAAAGTGTGTTCTTTCTTTGCTTATTGGTTTTCAGAAATTATAACAAACAGCCATATGTTTGCTGGCTACAAATGTTGTGTTGTGTATACAGCTTTTCCCCAGGGTGCTCGTTGCCCAGAGGAACACAAATAAATTAGTTGATGCAGCTCTTCTGTCTGTCCCTGTGAGTATTCTTGGCACCCTTTCCCTTTAGGTCTTCCACTCCTTTGAGATTCAACCAGCCAACCTCACTTTGTTGTCAGGGACTCTATAACCAAGATAAGGAAGAACGGTTGAAACTTAACTTTCCAGCAGTTGCCATGTCAGACCCCTGGGGATTTATTTGACTGCAACCAGCTCAACAGGAGGCAACAGAGTGGCAGGACTTTCAGAAAGGATCGTTTCTCTTGAGGCAGCATAATTAGAGGCAAATTGCATAATGTAAAGGAGGAGATAGTCCAGATCTATTTTCCCCTGGACAGACTGTTTCTATATGTTGTGACTAGATTTGGGCCCCACTTTAAAAAATCGCTTTGATTAATTGGATCAGAGGCCTCACAAGCAGTGAATATGTTCAAAATTTATAAGCAAAACACATGGAGCCAGGCAACTCTGGGTTTTAATTCTGCATCCTGACCCTGGTTCTATCTCTTAATATCTTGGGTATGTTATTGAACCTTTCTAAATATTAGTTTTCTCACCCATAGAATGGCAATACTAATGTCTATCTCGTTATAGTAGTTATGTAGGTTCAATGAATTTAAGAGGTGCTCAATAAATGATAGTTATGCTACTGATAGTACAACCAGGATGGTGAGTTGTCTGCGAATCATTTGCCATTAGAAATGGCAGAGGAGACTGAAGCTGTTTGTCCTTGAGACAAAACCTAAGAGGGAGAAAAAGCAGGAAGGCAAAATCACCATCTGTATTTTGGACATTCTTTTTGTCCAAAAGAAGCAAACATTCTCTGTGTTATAAAATATAAAGACTAAATCCAGGGAAGTAGTCTCAGTAAGACCGATTTCAGGTCCAAATGAGGAAAACTTTCTAGTCAAGAGAGCTGTCAATCATTGGATGGGCTCCCATGGAAACAGTGAGCTCCCCATCACCAGAGGTATGCAAGCAGAGTCTGAATAAACATTTGTCATGGAGGAAATGGGGGACTGTTCTCTAGGGGGATGCTGGATGTTCTGCAGCATTGCCTTTTAGTCTGTAACTCTGAAATAACCTGAGGCAGGAGGTTACATAACTGATGTCAGAGAATGGATTGTACAGTATGAAAAAATCTTTTAATGCTAAATGAGTGCCATTAAATGTCTCTAAATTACAGCATATGAATTCCATGAACATTTAGCATTCCTTTAGTCCAGCAATTTCCATCTGGTATGCCATGGCACAAGAATTTTTAAAACATGCAGTACCTGACCTCTTTCCCCTTAGATTGTTAAATAAAAGAATGACAACAGCCAACACAATAGCTGTCTAGTGTGAATGAATCAAAATCATACCTAATTTTGGGGGGTCAAATCAGCAAAAAGTACAATTTTGATGTGCACAGAATTTTATTAATTAGTTTATATGTACCATGGGATGAAAGGGTTGAAAACTGTTGCTTTAGAGAAAAACATACGTGGGTATAAGGCCAACTGTAGGTTGTTTTTGCAATAGTACTGTCTGCTTCTTTACATTGGAAAAGCAGAGTGAAAAAAGCCTGACCAAGAGAAGAGTGGTTTTGAATGAACTTCCTGAGACCTTGGCCTGCTCAGCAACCCCCTAGCTTTTCTGGATCAGGTTATACCCATTATCTCAAGTTAGAGGAGAAGGGTTTCAGCACTGAGATGAAGGACAGCACCAACTAAAGGGACTGTTGGGAACATCAAACAGATAATGGATGCAAAGGCCTCTAATGCAATGCCTGGCACACAGTAAATTAGGTCAGTACATATTTGGTAGATGTATGAATTGATGCTTAACCAACGATAATCACTCCAGATTTCTATGGTTGGCACTGAAAATAAGTTGGGGTCCACTTAGGCAAGCCTCAGGGGTACCATTGAAATTACTGTGAAAGGATACAGCCCATCTTGTGCCCCTCTCCTATTCAAAGGCAATAGGAAAAACTAGCTAATGACCCCCTGCTGCTGCTGCTGCTGCTGCTGCTACCAAGCTAACAATATCATTAGGGCTGGGACCCAACCTCTGCTGTGGCCTCAGCACAAGAATCCGGGAAGGGGGTTCCTGCTTGCCTATTGCAGTTTTTGAGGCTAAATAGATTTTCAGTTCTGTCTCTAATCCTCTGGACTGATGCAAAAAAAAAAAAAAAAAAAAACAAACAAACAAACAAAAAACCTTGGCATTGTTTATAAAGGGTTGTGTGAGAGCAAGGTAGAGGCCTAGCATGTCCTTCTTTGCTCCACCCTTCTTTTTTTGTATAGTTGTCTCCTTCTGTCCCCTCAGAACACTGATTGGTAGCAGATTCTACCCTTTGAGAAGGAACTGGGCAAGCAAGAAGAGAGACTAGAGCGCCCCCTGCTGGTCATTAGTGAGAAACACTGTCTGGCTTTGTGACATTAAGTAAATCTCACCCTGTCTGGAGTTACCCCAGAGCTTCAACTGCCTTTAGTTTCTTCCTCTTTGATATGGTGACATCCCCAGGCAACCTGCTCCCAAGAGTACTATGAAGCTATGATGAGAGGATGAAATGGGAAAGTACTTTATTTAAAAAAGCCTTTCCCAGTATTTTCTCCCCTTGTTCTGAGATCTCATAAAGGTCCCCACTTGGTCCACTCTTTGCCTTTGACCTGGATTGCCCTGTCATGATCATCCAACAAAATGCATTAAACATCTTGTGTTTGTTAAGTGCTTCCCATTCCTCTCTGCAGCCCTGATTTCTAGCTATACTTCAAGATCCCCCTTCAGAAAGTCTTCCCCTCCCAAGTCCTCACAAATAACCTTTCCTCTGAGCTTTTTTTTTTTAAATATATATATTTTTATTGATTTTTTTTACAGAGAGGAAGGGAGAGGGAAAGTCAGAAACATCGATGAGAGAGAAACATCGATCAGCTGCCTCCTGCACGCCCCCTACTGGGGATGTGCCCGCAGCCAAGGTACATGCCCTTGACCGGAATCGAACCCGGGACCCTTCAGTCCACAGTCCGACACTCTATCCACTGAGCCAAACCGGTTTTGGCTCCTCTGGGCTTTTAAGAGAACTCTTATCTAAACATTCATTTTTGGAACTTAGAAATGGCTTTGGTATTTCACTTTTCCTGGGTATAGACTTTGTTTTCCCAACTCAACTTTGCATTGTTTTGGGGTCATGATGATTAGAGATGGCAAAAATCAGTATTGCTCACTGTTCAGACCCCAGGGCCCTGCAAAGGCCAGGCAGAGAGTAACCATTCTGTGGGAGTCTTCATGTATTGCTGATGCTACCACTGATGGGAATGAGGTGGCTGCTCTGAGCAGAATATTTCTGTGAGAAGGCCATCCCCCCTCTTTCTGCCTTTGGATGTTTCTTAAACAAGGGTACCCCCCCCCCCCACACCCTCCACCAGGGCAAAGTGGAGCAAACCTAGCTTGCAGGCCTATATACAAAGTTGTCAAACTTTAAAGCTAAGAGCATCCATGGAAGAGAGACAAATAGGAGAGACAGATGAGGAGAGGCTGGGGGAGGGTGACGGATAATTGACTGTGGTGGATCTCAGTGTAAGTGTGCATGTGTGTGGGCACACTAGTCTAGTTTGTATGAGGCTTTTTGTAACTTTTTTATATTTGAGTGTAAAAATGCATGAGAGTTTGTACCAGAAGTAGTGAATGTTTTTTGTGTGCATCACTCAGTATTAGATGACAGATCATTGTTGATTCTAAGCATATTTTCACTTCAACTCCTAGTCAGAGGTCCTAGGTGACGTTTTCGTTTGAAATTCTATCTTCTCTGTTGACAACTCATCCATATTAATGGGTCACCCCTCTGCCCAGCCTCCCTGTACTGTGCCCAGTGGGATGTCAGGGCTACCTTTCCTGCCCAGTCCTGGTGGAGGCTGATGCTAATTCTGTCCAGCTGACCTTGGTGGACAGCTCACCCAGAGCCCCTTTCCTGACTGTTATCTGGTGACCTCATGTTCACATCTCTTTCTGGCATCTCTTTGTGTTCATCTTTCTCTCTCTCTCCTTCTTCACACCCTTCTGGACTACAAGTTAAACCAACAACTGTGGCATGATGTTATGAAGGGAGTGGCGGCTCTCTTTAACACCCCAATACCTTTCCATACTGCTCCTGAGAGATAGATGCCATGATTTCAGCATGTTTATTTCTGCTCAGTTTTAGAAGTGCTCACTGAAGGCCTGCTCTCCACTGGGCTGAGCACTGGGTGGTGGTCAGAGTGGTGGGTGTGCTTTGTGAATAAACACCTCATTGCTCTGGTCCATAGAACAGCTTCAGGAGGCTTGACACTTTGTGCTGAAATGCAAATACACAGGATATGAACTTTCAAAAGTTCATCCTGCTTGCCTTAATTTGTTCTTTAGTAAGTTCATTCATTTATGTATTCATTCTTTTTTCTTTTGTTCATCACCCTTAGGCAGGCTATGTGGTGCTAACCCAGAGGCATGAATGTAAGCCTGATTCAGCTGCTGTGATCTTCCCTCCTAGAACTTCAATTTCCTCACCTAAGGGTGGAATCAAGAATGATTATTTTCCTAACTCACAGGAAATGGGTGTAGTGGAAAGAAGTAACAAACATTCTCTGCAAGCATCCATCCTACAGCCACACAATAGGAGAGAGCTGAGGGCTAGGGACAGGGACTCCAATAATCCATTAGAAAGAGTTTGAACTGGGAGGGAAAATATCTGGAATTTAATCCCAGTCTACTAGCATTTATATAACTTTAGAAAGTCACTCTCCCTCTCTAAGCCTGCTTGTTCATCTATAAGATGAGCCAGTCTAAGTAGGTGATCACAAAGGGCTCCTATAGTTGTACCATTTGGGGGTTCTAGGACCCCTCCCAACCCAGTTGCCTACCCTACAGTATGGTCTCATATCTACCTTGAAAAGTATGTCAGGTTGCTATATCCTAATGCTGTGGGCAAGATGTCTAGTTAGTAACTTTTTATTCTCAGCTCAGCATCATTGGTGCCGGCTTCCCAAGGATTCTCTCTGTCCTCAGACCTGACGCTGAACCAGAGACCACTGGAGAGATGAGGCCAGCGGGTGACATGACATACAGAAGGTGGAGTGCTGTGGACATAATTAACATCACTGTGTAGTTGACACCAGGGAACACCCCTGAGCTGCCAGATAGAATAAATAAAGCAATGATTTATCTTAAGTGTTGGTTCACAGTAACACAAAGACTTATGAATTATTTATTATACTAGAGGCCAGGTGCATGAAATTCGTGCACTCAGTGGGGGCAGAGGGGCCCTCAGCCTGGCCTGCAACCTCTCGCAGTCCAGGAGCCCTCAGGAGGTGTCTGACTCTGAGGTGGGAGAGGCCATTGCGCTTGCCAGCCATGAGCCTGGCTTCTGGCTGAGCAGCACACTGACTACCAGGGGGCAGCACCAGTGTTGAGCATCTGCCCCCTGGTGGTCAGTGTGTGTCATAGCGACCAGTCATTCTGCCATTTGGTCAATTTACATATTAGCCTTTTATTATATAGGATTTCACTGCATAGATCCGCTATGGCTGCCCTAGACCCTGAGAGAAGAAGGCACACCCTGATTTCAAAGGTGCGCATTATAAGTTGCTTACCAAGCAGCTGGAGGATTAGGTTCCTGATGAGATGCCATAAAAGACTCGCATAGACAGATGGGCACAGGAGTATGGGCTCTGCTATCTGAAAGATCCAGCTCTCCTGCCACATGATCTTGAGTCACTGTATAAATCTCAGTTTTCTCACTGATAAAATAGGATTAATTTATTCCTGACTCATAGGAGGTTGGTGAAGAATAAATTACATAATATGAATGAAGTCCCTAACAAGTAGAAGTATCCCTTCAAGGGTAACTCTTATTACCCTTCCTTTCTTCCTTTCTTCATTCATTCAGAATGCATGCCATGGATTTTAGCTTGGGTTCTTCTAAAAGCAAAGAATAGAACAAGGAACAGAGAACAAGCAGCTTATTTGTCAGGTGATACCTAGAAGCAGAAGTAAAGGGAGAATAAAAAATGAGACAGAGCAGAGAGAAAATCCAGTAAAGGGTATGTTAATGATTCCTTACCTCTGAGAGGAAAGGGATCTCAATCCTTCTAGGGACTTTCTTAGAAATGGTGCAAAAATACTCCTTAAGAGTTGTTTCCCCAGGCAACAGGAAGACAGTTGAGGGTTACCTTTTGGATCTAAATTCCCCTTCACTTCCTGGTTGTTCCTCTGCAAGGCTGATCCCTGAGGCAGTGAAGATCCACCTGATAAGGGATGCTGGCCAAGTGCATGGAACTGTCCATTCTGGCTGTGCGAAAATCAAGTGAGCAGAGGAAATGTGAGGCAGACAGCCTGGGGTTAGCTACACATGGACACAGGATGGTCAGGTGAGGCATGAGTGCTTTGTCTTTGCTGTCTAATGCTGGGAAGTTTGGTAGGAACAGTGTCTGAGTCAACTCTGCATCCCAAGAATCTAGAACAGTACATGCACAGAGTTGCACAGCCACTGATTATTCGTTGAGTGAAAGGATGGATGGAGGATGGATGGATGGACAGTTAGGCATATGGATAGATAGATGGGCTTTTTCCCATCTAATTTCTGCCTAAAAATGTAGGATGGAGTATGGGGTAAGTTGGATGCAGGTAGATTTTGATGTATAGGGGTCATCAACATGGGGCAGGTAAGTCATGGAATCCTCCAAAGAAATGAACCTAGAGCTGGATCAAGTGAGCTGGGCCAACTGGGCCATCAGTGCCGGGCCTGTTGACAGTTGTCTTACATTGACTCTCCGTCATGGAATTAAGCACAGATAGCAGCCAGAGGTGCAGCTGAACTGAAGTTGTGAAGAAAGAGGTGAGTAGCCTGAAGCTTGGGATCTGAGGACCTCAAATTCAGACACCCAGGCCTTTGCAGATCTGTGCCATTGCTGACTCTCCGTTTTGACATTGTATGAAAACTGAGTTTCCTTCTCATAATCAGTGCATTTGACCAGAAAAGAAGGAAGAGAAGCACAAAGTGCTTGAGATTTTATACACTTCAGGCATCTTTTGTATTATAGTTGAAATCTTAAAGGTAGGATTAATTTCTCTTAAGTAATATTTCCTTTTTTCTCATTATGAACTGTTTAGAAATTTTTGAAATTTTAAAAATAGAAAAAAGTATAAAGATAACAACTCACACTATTAAGAGATGAATGACTTTTAATGTGTTTTTGGTACATTTTTAAGAAAAATTAAGGTAATTTATATTTAAAGTTTCAGATATTTCCTCCCACTGAGCTCCCCAGCTGGATTGTGTGGTATATAATTTCCATGTGTAATTTTCCATGTCACTGAATGTTCTTTGAAAGCATTAATTTTAATGATTATATAATATTCTACCATACAGAGAAAACCTAATTTATTTTCCCATTTCCCTCTTCAACATTTTGGCCATTTACCATTGTTTGCTATTATTAATTTCGCTGGTAAGAACAGAACTGCAAAACTCTTCCTATGAAATATGTCCTTTAAACTTTCCTACAAACCTCTGAGGTGAGTACTACACAGATTCTATTTTTGCAAATTAGGAAACTGAACATCAGAGAGGAGTTAAATGATTGGTCAAAGTTCACTGTCTTAGTTTAGGTCCCTAAGAAACAGACCGTGGGAGAAGGACCTAAGTACAAGGGCTTCACTTAAGAAGTGCTCTCAAGAAAAGAGTAGGAAGATGGGGGAATGAGCCAAGGAAGATGGGGCCGCCAATGAAATATTTGTTATTCAGCAAGTTGCTACCATGGACAACCTGAGCTTAGGCCTGTGCAGAAGCTGAGGAGCCAGTGGACTCATGTCTCAGAATCATCCTACACGAGGGATGTGGGAGCTGGTATTTTTCACCAATTCCAGTCAGTCTTGGATGAGACTGTGCCCAAGAATCCTAAGTCCCTATCACTTCTGGACTGCTGAGGGGATGGAGACAAGCAGGCTCTGGCGGCCACATAAATGCAAGTGCCAGCCAGCAGTCAGAAATTGGGCAGCATTCCCTGCATGGATGAAGGCAAGGGTATAAGAGTGGGCGATGACTGGGGCTTCTAGGGACAGTCACATAGCTAGTAACTGTCAGAACTGGGATCTGAATGCAGATGTGCCTAACTCCAGAGTCCTTACCTTGAATGACCTGACTTTGCAGAGAAACAAACCTTCCTGTGACCTTGGCAAGCCACCTCATCTCTCTGAGCTCCAGGATCAATGGAGATTATTCTGTCTGCCATATTTGACTAAAGCACTGTCATGAGATGACAGCATGGACATGTCAGCACTATGATGATCAGCAAGGCCATCGTTGGTTCAGCTTTACTGACCATTCCTGTCAGGTGGGTAGGAGCCACAGCAGGCAGACATTCAGAGCTTTCCTGATGATAACTAAAAGAAATTAGTAGAAGGTGGACTGGTTCCCTGAGTTTATTCGAAGTATAGTTTTCTAGATTAATTACATTATCATGCAATGTGCACATAGCTCATTGAAATACAGTTTAAGTTCTTGATGAACTCTGGAACATTCCATGTTTCTAGCAAGAGGGAAACAAATAGGCACAATTGCTCATCTCCATGCACTGACAGTCTCCAGGACTGGAGTCTCCCAGGAGGGAGCTTAACTGCTCCGTAAGCTTCAAACTCAAGGGCTCCTCAATGCTAAGCTCCTGACGAGCTGCATTAAAGTGAAAATGACAAAGATGCCAGTTGACATATGTATTAAATATGCAGATCCTGAAGGAGCTGATGTAGGTTGTTCATGCCAATGAGGTTGCACATGGGGAGTCAGTATTGCTGCAGCCCTCCTGCAGACTGAAGTTCAGACTTAAGGATAAGGTCAAGACAAACTAGCGATTTGAACCCTGGTCTGGCTGACTTCAAGCCATGACTTTAAAAGACTGAAGATGTTTTACAGCTTCATCAAATACTGGAAAACAAATGTGAATTAATAGCACAGAACCATTCTGTAGTGGAAACCTATACCAAGACTTCTTTACCTAGGTATTTTTTGTTTTTGTTTTTGTTTTGTTTGTTTGTTTTTGTTTTTGTTTTTATACAGGGATAATGAGATAAACAAAGAATTGGGTTAGCATGTTTACTCCTACATACTAAGGCTGTAAGTCAAGTGTCTTTCACCAGGTAAATGATAGGGCCAATGTCTCCAACACTTACTATTAGTAACACCAGGGGATTTACATATGTTATTAATTATCCCAGAATCCTGAAATAAAGTACTTTTGTCCCCATTTTATAAATGAGGAGTTGGATACACAAGGGTGATGTGCCAGAGCCCGCCATATCACTAGTAAGTGGTAGAGAGAGGATTCAAAGCTCAACCACTTTTACACCGAGACACTACCCCTGTCTCTCTAAATGTTCCCCAGACGCAAAATACTTAAAACGCACAAATTGTGCCAATAATTCCATATCCTCATCTCTAGCCTAACACCATCCCAGAAATTCAGATTCATATAGTCTGTTGATTACCAGGCATCTCAAACTGAAACAGAATTTTTGGTTTCCACATTTTTTTTATCCCTGCCCCAAATATCCTCCTCTTATCCATGCAAAATGTTTCTTAGACCAAACATTTTGTTGCTATTTCTGATGCCTCTTTTTTGATCTTTCATTTCTACTACATTAATAGACCTACAAAATACACCAAAAATCCATCCACCTTTCTCCATCTCCATTAGAATCAAGCCATCACCATTTCCAGTCTGTGTGAATGCAAAACCTTACTAAGAATCCTGCTTTCATCTCCATTCCACTGTAGTCCATTTTTCACAGAAACCAAAGTGCTTTTTTTTTTTTTTACAAAAACATAAATCATGTCATCTGCTACAGATTGAATGTTTGCCCCCGCCCTCCCCAATTCATATGTTGAAACCTAATGCCCAATGGGATGTTATTAGGAGGTGGGGCCTTTGGGAGGTGATTGAGTCATGAGAGTGGAGCCACCATGAACGGGATTAGTACTCATAAAAAAGACCCCACGGAGCTCCCTAGTCTCTATCCTCCATGTGAGGACACAGCTATCACTAGAAAGTGGTCACCAGACACCGAATGCTGATCTTTGACTTCCCTGACTCTAGAATTATGAGAAATGAATCTGTTTCTAAGCACCCAAATTTATGGAATTCTATTATAGCAAACTGACTAAGACCTCATTCCCCTGCAGAGAGCCTATTATTTTTTCCTGACCACGCTTAGACAAACAAACAAAAAAAGTTTCATATGGGTCAATTGAAATTTGCACATCTTAGCTTGGCATCCACAGCCTTACATAACGTGGCCTCTAAGCACCTCTCAGGCATCTACTCTCACCACAGTTCCCCTTCCTGTATTCTCCAGACACATTGGTCTTCTTCCCATTTCTCAAACATGGCACATTCATTTGGATTAGGATTATAGTACTAGCCATTCCCTCCCTGATTGCTGTTTATACAAATTCCTTTTAGAAAGCCTTTTCCTGAGCACCTAAACCAAGGGACTGACTGTGGCTTCCTGATGTCCTCCAGCATATGTGCATACTAGGATATTCAGACACTGGGCATTACTGCTCTTCTGGTTTCTTTACTGTGATGTCACAAATAGAGTGGACCAGTGTGGCATTCCATATGCTGGCCAAACAACCAAGGCCCCTCCAGACCTTATTCTTTTAGCCCTTTTTAATGTTTTGCCAAGGCAGTTCTAGCATCTTTCCTCATTTCCTGCAGGCCAGTGTGTGTGTGTGTGTGTGTGTGTGTGTATACTCAAGACTAAAGGAATAATAAGGTAGCATGTTAGGATTGGCTTCAGGTATCTCTTCAGAGTGCTAAGTCCTCAGTCACATGTTAATACCCCCATTTAATAAAATAACTCTTATTCAGTCTTATATCCAACTACCACTCACAACCCCCACTGCACTAGTTCCTAAGGATGCATTCCCAGGTGTGCACTCTTAGTCTGTGGTGATGCATAATAACCAGGTGAATAATCCTTTTGTCCCCTAATGCTAGTCCTTTGAAAAGAATCAATAAATCAGAAAACCCTATGCTATACTAATTAGTAAAAGAAAATGTGAGAAGATACAAGTTATCAATATCAGGAATGAAAAAGAGGATATGAGTACAGATCCCAGAAATAATAGAAAAGAAAGAAATGTTATGACTTACTTTCTGTCAATAAGTTTGACAAATTAGATGAAATCCAAAAATTTTATGGACACATATACTACCAAAGCTTATGCAAGATAAAAGGATCATACAAATAGTTTTATATCTATAAAGAAATTGAATTTAGCCCTAACCAGTTTTGCTCAGTGGTTAGTGTCGGCCTGCAGACTCAAGGGTCCCAGGTTCAATTCTGATCAAGGATATGTATCTTGGTTGTGAGCACATACCCAGTAGGGAGTGAGCAGGAGGCAGCTGATCGATGTTTCTCTCTCACCAATATTTCTAACTATCCCTCTCCCTTCCTCTCTGTAAAAAAAAATCAGCTATATATATATGAAATTGAATTTATAGTTAAAAACTCTACCAAAAGTACATTCTAGGCCAGCATGGTCCCACTGGTAAATTCAATCAAACATTGAAAAAAGAAATAATATAAAATGTCTACCAAGTCTTCCAAAAAATAAAAGTGGAGGCAACACTTCCCAATTCATTTTGTGTGGCTAATATTACCCTGATTAAACAAACACACTTAAGGAAAGAAAACTACAGATCAATCTCTCTCTCTCTTTTTAAATATTTTAATCTTTATTGTTCAGTTTATTAATTACATTGTTCCCCCCTTTTTTCCCCCCCTATAGTTCCCCACCACCTGGTACCCATCCCACCCTCCGCCATCCCCATCTCCCCACTGTCCTCTCCCATAGGTGCATGATTTTTGTCCAGTCTCTTGCTGCACCTCCCACACCTCTTTTCTCCTCAAGAATTGTCAGTTCATTCCCTCTCTATGCCCATGATTCTATTATATTCACCAGTTTATCCTGTTCATCAGATTATTAATTAACTTGATTTTTATATTCATTTGTTGATAGATGTATATTTGTTGTTCATAATTTTTATTTTTACCTTTTTCTTCTTCCTCTTCTTAAAGAATATCTTTCAGCATTTCATATAATATTGGTTTGGTGGTGATGAACTCCTTTAGCTTTTTCTTATCTGCGAAGCACTTTATCTGACCTTCAATTCTGAATTATAGCTTTGCTGGGTAGAGTAATCTTGGTTGTAGATTCTTACTATTCATCACTTTGAATATTTCTTGCCACTCCTGTCTGGCCAGCATAGTTTCTGTTGAGAAATCTGCTGACAATCGTATGGGTGCTCCCTTATAGGTAACTAACTGTTTTTCTCTTACTGCTTTTAATATTCTCTCTTTGTCTTTTGCTCTTGGCATTTTAATTATGATGTGCCTTGGTGTGGTACTCTTAGGGTTCGTATATATTGGGGTTTGGTGCGCTTCTTGGACTCCTAAGTCAGTTTCTTTCACCAGGTGTGGGAAGTTTTCAGTCACTATTTCTTCAAATAGGTTTTCATTGTCTTGCTCTCTTTCTCTTTCTGGCACCCCTATAATTCGGATGTTGGTATGCTTGAGGTTGTCCCAGAGGCCCCTTACACTATCTTCAATTTTTTGGTTTCTTTTGGTTTCTTGCTTTTTCACCTGAGTGGATTTCACCTCTTTGTATTTTAAATCTTTAACTTGCGGTCCTCTAGAGTACTTTCAAGTCTTTGTATAATATTTTTTATTTCAGTCAGTGTATGCTTAATTTCTAGTTGGTCCTTTCTCATATCCTTGAGAGTCTCCTTCATATCCTTGTAGGTATCGGCCTTTTCTAGGAGCCTCTTGCAAAGCCTTGTAACCGTGGTTTTGAATTCTATGTCCAGTCGTTTTTTTTCCTCCATTTCTTTCACATCTGATTTCTTTCCATGTCTCTGCATGGTGGCTGCTTTCCTAAGTTGGTCAATTAGCTTTGTGTGGTAGATGTCCTCTAAGGGACAGTGGCTCAGCCTCCCCAGTTACCTGAGGTGGATATGGGTTGCACAGTCTTGTTGAAGTTAAGCCTAGATTATTGTTGTTAGCACTAGGAGGGTTTGACCTCCAGGCCAATTGGCTATGAGGTTCAGCCGTGCTCAGGTTGGATGGGCGGAATCTCTGGGCCAAGCAGGCAGCGTCAGCTCCGCCCTATGCGGCCCCTGGGACTCTGTGCTGGGTGACAATGGCTGCTAGCACCTCTAAGAGAGAGCTGCTGCCGAGCTCCACCCGCTGCCAGACAATTCAGCCTCTTCCCAAATGAGTCTGCACACCCAACGTCTCACCCAGGGTCGTAAAACAATGCAGTCTGGTGGTTTCCCGTACGAGAGAGTAAGTCACGAGTCCTCTCTGCGCAGTCACACAGCTGTGCTGTTCCCAAGTTCACGCGTGCTCTGCACAAGCTCGCCCTCTCCACAAGCTTGCAGACCCTTGCAGCACCCGAATTTCGGCGTGCCTCCCCACTGTCCAGTTTTTATCCCGTATGATTGTGGGTTCCATGGACTTTTCCCGGAGCTGGGGAATCAGTGGAGTGGGACGTCTTTGTCTCCCCGATTCGAGAAAACCGGCTGGGTTTTCAGCCGCCCGCCCTATCCACTGGCGCGCGCACGGCTCCAAACCTCTCTCTACATGTATCTTCAACGCTGTCCTCCACCGCTCCTCTGACTCACAGTGTCCTATCTTCACTTTTATTTGTGGAATTTTCACTCAGCCACTTTCTGGTGATTCTGGATGATGTTTGTTCTTTCGTTAAGTTGTAGTTTTGAAATTGTTGTGTATGGCAGCAAGATAGGTGTTTACCTATGCCTCCATCTTGGTTCCTCTAGCAATTCAGACCAATCTCTCTTATGAGTACATATATAAATATCCTTAATAACAGTTTAGCAAACCAAATATACCACTTTATAAAAAAGATAAGACATTTGACCAAGTCTTGGGATGCCAGCTTGGTTTTAAACCATTCAAATAAGTATAATTCATTATTTTAGTAGATTAAAAAATAGCTAAAACCAAAAGATAAAAACCTCTTAGCATGTGTTCAGCAAATCTGATAAAAGGATCTATTTTGGGTTTTCGCACCAAATAGGCCCAGAACCAGTGATAGACCTTCTATGGACATGGGCAAAGCTGAACTACTGGGAGCTTTACTGTAGCATGTTCCATTGTGTTCACTGCTGAATCCCTTCAACAGTTTTTACCTGAAGTAGATGCTCAGTACATATCTGTTAAGTGAGTGAGTGAATGGATGGGTGAATGAATGTTTTCAGATGTCTTGTCTCGATAAAACTATCTGTATCTCACTTGTCAGAACATGGTACATAGGAGAAATCTGAGGGAATTTACAGATGTAGCTGAGGTCAGTTTGCTGATGCATGGGTCTCTGAGGTAGCCCAGGGGACTGTATGCACTTAAATCTTTCTATGCCTCAGACCCATATCCTCGATG
The DNA here is from genome assembly GCA_027563665.1 of Antrozous pallidus. NCBI lineage: Eukaryota > Metazoa > Chordata > Mammalia > Chiroptera > Vespertilionidae > Antrozous > Antrozous pallidus. Next base: position 175,670,543 of record CM050508.1, on the reverse strand, counting down.
CTAACCCTTTTGTCTGCTTTGCTTCTGCTTATACTTGTGTAAACTTTATCACTTGATTCCAAAGCCTTTTTTAGAGTAAGGATGCTCATACCCACTTAACAGATGAGGAATATGGTAGACATGGATTGTTTTCTTTCCATCCATTTCACTTTGCAGTTATTGTAGTGGTCAGGCTCATGGATGAAATAAACCCGACTTTCAGCTCAAGAGGTAGCCTTGATCGGTCTAGAGCAGGGGTTGGCAAACATTTCTTCAAGGAGAATCGATTAGTAAATATTTTAGGCTTTGCTGGTCATAAGATATCCATCCCAATTATACACAACTCTACCAACATAGCATGAAAGCAGCTATACACAGCTCACACACAAATGGACATGGCTGTGTCCTAAATCAGGTTGATCTGCAAAAATATGTGGTAGCTCAGATTTGGTTTGTTGACCTTTAGCCTAGAGCAGCTTTTCTTGCCCAGGTTCCTTATTTGAACTACCCAATACAGAAAATGATTTGAATAATATGCTCTCAATTCTCCCAAGCTTGGCAAAGAACTAAAGCAACAGCTCTCAAAGTGCAGTCCTTGGCCCTGCAGCATCAGCATCATCCAGGTACTACACAGACATCTAGTCCCAGGGCCCACCCCTGAATCAGAAACTCAGGGAGTGGGGCTCGGCAGTCTGTTGTCAAAGCCCTCCAAGTGATTCTGGGGCACACTCAAGTTCAAGAGTCTAGAGTCTAGATTAATCAAGAGAAATTCTTCCCATTGCCATGGTGTAAATTCAGGGATGTAGCTAATCAGTAAATGGAATTTTCCTAATCACAGGTATTGGTTTAGGAGTGATCTAATATAGGAAATTTTTTTCAAAATATTTAACAACTAGCATAGCAAGGGCACTGACAGATCAGAATAGTTGCCAGACATTCTGAAGGCCTCTCTTAGGTCAGGCACCAAGCCTTTCCTTGCTGAATTTTGAACTAGTCTGCAGGGTTCTGGGAGGCCCAGGTAGAGGAGAGGCATCCCAGGGGGGAGCAGCTATTGGGGGGAGCAGCTATCTACCAACTATATGCAAGTCCCATTATTTCACTGTAGCAGCACATACTGGCTGCAAAGTTATGCTGGTTCAATTGGCATGAGACTCAGCATTTCCCTTCAGTGATTGTAGCAACAATAGTCCCAGCCACATGTGATATGTATCCATGAAGATGTCAGCCTAAAGATGCAGCCAACATGGGAGGCATGCATGGCTGAAAGGACCTGAGAGAAATGGAGAAGCCACCCTAAAACCCATCCTACTTCTGGGTGTTCCATTAGCCTGATGCAGTATGAGTTGAATTTTCTAGCTTTTGTAACTCAAAGCCTTGTATCTGCTGAAACCACTGAAGAGAGGCCCAGATACATATCACAGGGAAACATGTTTCTGAGGGCCTGAAGGAACTGTCTTCTTTCTTCCCAAAAATTTGGGTAATGCAGCCCCTCCCTTCTTCTTCTGAGGGAACCGCTCAGGCACCCTTCACTCAGCCGCATGTTGGGGGCTACCATGCTTGTTTATTAGTGAAATGCATCTGATCAGAGAGGCCTGCCTGACAAGTTCATTACATATCAATTTAATTAGCTGATTTACATTTAATTTACATTTCAATTAATGTCTTAGCGACAAAACGCCGCCTTAATAGGGTAATTGCCTGTTAGGCAATATGTAAGAGAATAAATAGTCACATTCTGAGGAAGAATTCCTATTTTTAATTTTTTATTACCATAAATAACTGAAATAATTATTGCTCTTAAGGGCCACGTCCTCATTTCCTTCTGGGCCTAATTATAAAGACTTAGTACCTCATTAAGCAAAATGGTTTTGGAGCCACAGAAAAACATTACTTGAATCGTGACTCATTAGTTTCTGCAAAAGGGAAAACTGTGATAGTTGTTCTATTTGGGGGGCTGGGGGTGTCAGTTATTACAGGCAAGCCTGTCCTCTCTGAGCCACATGTCATGATGGTCGGGTTGCTCAAATAGCCTCTTTTAAGTATTTCTGGAGATGAGGAGCCCACTACCTCTTGAGGCAGACTTTATAGAGCTCTGGATTTTAAGTTCTTTCTTATATTAATCTAAACGTTGATCCTCTCCTTGAATCAATTGTGGTAGGTGCATGTCAGAGAAGGTATTTTTAATTATAAAGATAATAATTATGAGATAACCATTATTGTGTAATAAGAGATATTGACCACTCAGAATAAGCAGGCAAAGAAATGAGTTGGAAAGAAGGACAAGTGATCTGAGAAATGGGAAGAATAAGACTGTATTTTGAAAGTTCAAGAGGAAAAGCTGCTCTTCATTCAACATGACTAGTAGAGGAGGGTAAGGGACAGAGGTTTGGGTCTGAAGAGTCAGAAACCAGAGTCACAGTGCAAATATGGCTAGTTGTTCCTTGAAATGTGGCTGGGTGTTTAAGCTGAAAGACCAAGTACTAAGAATTGAAAACTTTAGGGTCAAAGTGTGGGGTTCCTTTAAGCTAGGTTATCCTTCCTCAAAGAACCATGGCAATCATTACTGGCAACTCCCCAGTTGGCCTGCAGTGTCTCTGTACTCTGCTGGGCTGTCTTCAACAGTGCCACCACGTGGGAACAAGATGCAGCAGCAGCAGTGGAATGCCCAGTGTTTAATTGTCTCTACTAGTATTTGACTGTGAAAGCCTAATAGACCCCAGTTTGGATATGATTCTTAAGACAATTGGAAGAATGAAGAAGGGACTTAAGAAAGATACATTGGACTTCCAGAAAATAACTGACCTAAGGGGTGAGAGAAGGGAGAATTTGATTGTTATTGGGGGAAAAGGTAACCTTATTTGCACCCTAAGATTTTAGATGTTTATTCCAGTTAGATTGCCACTGGTCTTAGCTTTCCATTCTCTCCAACTCACAACCAGTTTGCTCTGTGTAAGCCCTTCAGCAATTATATGATAGGAGTTAGCTCCCTCATTCCACCTTTGCTCACTCCAGAATCACACATCCAGGGTAAACACCTCTAATCAGCCAATCCCTCTTAACCGCTTTTTTTAGGGTAAGGTTTTCAGACACCTTAGCCACTCATGCATGGAAGTTACCAGATTTGTTGATAGCCTTGTAAAGCATATAACAAAATCTGAAGACAAACGACAGAATCAGTCAACACAATGCAGGGTAGAGAAGCTTTCAGGATGGCAGTCGCTGGTCCCCACCAGCATGGAAGTCTGGAGCTATTTTTATTCTTCCCAGTATGTTTGATAAGCATAGAGCAATGAGTCTCAGCTCTGGCACAGCTACATAAAAAGATATAATGAAGCAGTACATCCTTTCATCTCTTCAGAAAATTACCTGAAAAGAACTGCAAATGCAAGCTCACTCACGCAGTCAGGCATGCTGAATTGGTGATTCAAATACTGCAACTAGCTGAGAGCTATGTGTTTTTCTAAACTCTTATAGAGTCCTGAACAAAATAGGACTGTACTAAAATTAGGCAAAAGTGGCTTTGAGTTTCTATGCAAAATAAAGTTAGGCTGTAAATTCAGATATTTATAAATACATTTTTCACCTTAAAATATGTGGAGGGGTGGGGTTTGGGGATTCTGAACACTTCATTATGTATTTCTGAATATTTCCCACTAAGTGCCAGGACAGTCATTTTTAAAAGACCCAGATTTTTCTGAAACACCTATAAGGTGATAGCATTTGCATGGAGAACCTTTTATCTACAGCAATGCAGATCTATGCCTTAGTTTCCTCTCCTTTCAAACCCAGTTTCTTTTGGAACTAAGATTTATATCCGAAACCCCAGCTCCCAGCCTTCCTCTTGTCAGTGCCCAGCAGCCCAGGGATGTAGACCTGGTCCAGTTCCTACATCTCAGCTGTTCCTTGCTGGATAGATCACTCGGGGCTTCCATGCAGATTTTCACTACACTCTGAAGATCACACAAGCTACTTTTCCTTGGTTGTGGTCCTCTTTATGGATCATGAGAGGGTCCTGCTTATCTACCTTGGGAACAACAGCCTCCCATATCAGCGTCCACCCCTGTTTTCGCAGATGCACCGGTTGGTGCTCACTGACCACACTTCCCTCTACCAGCAGCCGTGATTCTCTGCTTTCTATAGCTGCTGCTGGAGCCCGCCCTGCCCACATGGCAGGTCAAGGAGGACTGGTGTTTAACACTCTCACCCAATGACTGATGGGAATACCTGGATAAAGATGCCAGATTTCTCGCCCTTTGGATGGAATGATTCTCAAGCATATTTTCTGCACTGGATCCCAGTAGAATTAGGCTACAGTTCTCCCACAGTGCTGATCTGCATGGCCTCCTTCCTTACCTTCCAATAAATTACTTGTACTCAAATAATTATCTGAGGGTCCTGGGGAAGCCAAACTAAGACAGGGAAAGCAAAGATTCCAGGAATCCTGTTTGCATAAGGTCTCCAGAGGAGAAATAGTGACAGGACTTGAACCTGATGTTTGAGCCCAGATTACAGGCATTTATTTGAATCCTCAAGTGCATTGGATCTCACAGGACGCACTCAGCAGGATGCACTGGTGTTCAAGGAGTTCATCCTACAGGCATGGCCTATAACTCCTGCCAGGGTTTTGTTGGTTTGTGGGTTAACAGCAAAGAATCATGTTTTGCACTTGATACTCGATGCTACCATTCAACTGTCTTCCAACTTGGGCCTGGATAGCATGATCCACATTTGTCAAGAATGAATATGAAAATCAGAAAGGGTGTTGACCTTTGGTAAGCTTTATAAATAACTGTTTTCAGTAGCTTACCCATCCTCTGAAGTCTGACTGAGGGGCATGTCTGCACTGCCTGGAGAAACTCCTCCTTCAAGGGCCCTGATAGGGAAAGCAGAGAAGCCAGGGTGGAAGTGAAGAAACAGCTAAAGAATGACAGTAACTCAGCAAAGGTTCAGGTCTCTATTCTTTTGTCATGGTAGTTACACCGATGGACAAAGCCACTAACAGGTGAAGTGGAGAATGACTGTGACACCATGGCTGGCCAGCTTCAATGGTTCCTGAGGACACCCTTCACCCCCATTCCATGGGGAAGAGAGGGATCTGGGGCTTTGCTGAGTGGGGGCTGGGTTAGATGCCTGTGCACTGCCAACTACACTATGTTCTTAGCAGGGCTGGGACACTCTAATCGGATAGAGCCAGGAGCACACTGTGCTTTGGTCAGCACATTCCAAAGCTGCTCTGTAACTTCAAACTAGACAGGGGCCTCTTTTTCGCTTTACAGTTATTGGCAAAGTATCAACTGTTTTATAGGGCAAATGCTGCCATCCACCCAGCTGTGCTCAGCAGTTCCTGCCAGTGAGGATGTTTCAGTGGGGACTCACACTAGGCTAACTTCAGGCTTAAAAGCCTGCATCTCAATGCAGCTCTTCATGCCCTTTAAATGTTGCAAATCAAAGAGGCACACAGGGAGGGTTGGTAATGGGCAAACTTTCTGCCACAGTGATGAGAATATAGCCCTTTGTATGGTAGAACAGCTGGGGTGAAGAGGAAGGAGAACACAGGCAGCTCACCCAGGAGGTCCGAAGCCCCAGTGGACAAGCAAAGGTAGTTTCCCTGGTTCAGGTCAGGCTGGGGAGCTGATGAGACCCCAGCTTTACTTGGCATCTCTTCCTCAGGCATCAGCACTATTGCTTCTGCTTTCTCCTATTCTTCCTCTTTTACCTCCCTTCCACATCTGTTCATTCTTTGAGTGTCCGCTATGTGACAGACAAACAAATTTATTGTATATTCAAGAGGTGTCAGGTTCTCTGACCTGCATTAGCTCCTTCCTCAGTTCCGTGTTTGTCTATCACATTTTTCTGTTCATTGCACTATGAATATTTTCATAGCAATCTTTTAAATTTTTAAAAAATAAATCTTTATTGTTCATATTACAGATGTTCCTCTTCCCCCCTTCCTGCCTATAGCTCCCCTTCACGTGATTCCCCACCCCACCCCATTCCCTTACATTCTGCCACTGTCTTCATCCATAGGTGTAAGACTTTTGTCCAATCTCTTCCTGCCTGCACCCCTTTCCCCCTGAGAACTGTCAGTCCACTCCCTTTCTATGCTCCTGATTCTATGTTATTCATCAGTTTATTCTGTTCATCAGATTTTTTATTCACTAGATTTTTAGATTCACTTGTTGATAGGTATGTATTTGTTGTCATTTTGTTGTTCATAATTTTTATCTTTACCTTTTTCTTCTTCTTACTCTTCTTAAAGAATATCTTTCAGTATTTCATATAATCCTGGTTTGGTGATGATGAACTCCTTTAGCTTTTTCTTATCTGTGAAGCTCTTTATCTTACCTTCAATTCTAAATGATAGCTTTGCTGGGTAGAGTAATCTTGGTTGTAGATTCTTGCTGTTCATCACTTTGAATATTTCTTGCCACTCCCTTCTGGCCTGCATAGTTTCTGTTTAGAAATCAGCTGACAGTCATATGGGTACTCCCTTGTAGGTAACTAACTGTTTTTCTCTTGCTGCTTTCAAGATTCTCTCTTTTGCCCTTGGCATTTTAATTATGATGTCTTGATGTGTTCCCCTTTGGATTCCTCTTGTTTGGGGTTCTCTGCGCTTTCTAGATTTGTAAGTCTATTTCTTTCACCACGTAGGAAAAGTTTTCTGTCATTATTTATTCTAATAGGTTTTCAATATTTTGCTGTCTTTCTCTTCTTCTGGCACCCCAGTAATTCAGATGTTGTTACGCTTAAAGTTGTCCCAGAGGCTCCTTATGCTATCTTCATATTTTTGGATTCTTTTCTCTTTTCAGGTTGGGTGTTTTTGTTCCCTCATATTTCATATCTTTGGTATGATTCTTGAGGTCCTTTGATCTACTGTTGAATTTTTGTATATTCTTTATTTCAGACAATGTATGCTTAATTTTGGACTGGTCCTTTTTCTTTTTCTTTTTCTTTTTTTTCTTTTTTGGTATTCTTATTAAGATCCTTAAAGATCTCGGTAAGTTCTTCAGAGGTTTTTAGAAGATTCTTGAGTAACCTTATAAATGTGGTTTTGAACTCTATGTACAGTAGTTTGCCTTTCTCTATTTCTTTCATTCGTGACATATTTCTTTGTCTCCACATTTTGATGCTTCCTTGTATTGATGGAATGGTTTTCTTTGGTTGGTGACATGTAGGGTCCAGTGTTTCAGCCTCCCTTATCACCTAAGGTGGACACTCTTGGTGCACCCCTTTGTGGGCTGGGTGCAAAGTCTTGTTGTAGTTAAGCCTTGATTGCTGTTGGTACACTGGGAGGAATGACCTTCAGGCCAATTGGCTGTGAGGACCCTGGAAGAACTGCTGTGCTGGAGACACCCTTATGGGGCAGGACTTATCTCAGTAGGGCTTTGGTGCTCACTGAGTATGCCTCTTGAATGTGTCACTTATGGATGTGAGGAGTTAAAATCTGGTGTTGTCTCACACTGACCACTAGGTACACTGGCTTCTGGATCTATAATGGGGTGTAGGTCACCTACTATCTGAGGCCATCCAGCAGGATCTACAGTATGATTTGCAGATTTCTCATCTTTGTTTGGAGGTTTTGGAGCTGTCTGACCAGAGCTGCAGTTTGTTTGGTTAAGCTGCAATAGGGCAGGCCATTTACATACAAAAGCCACTGCACAGAGCATGAGTGGGTTTTTAAATTGTGTGGGGCATGATCTCAGGGAATCACTAGGCTAGGGCATGGCAAACTGCGATGGCTGCCAGTCAGCCATCTCTGTGTCTCTGAGTTTTCATGTCCCAGTGCAGTGAACAATGATTCCTGCGCACAGCTCTGCAAGAAAGCCACCCTCACTTTCTGACCCGATGGCAGACAGTTCAGCCTCTCCCTGTAGGAGTTTGGGTCCCCAGAGTCTCACCAGAAACTGAGGTTCAGAGTAATCAGGAGCCTGTGTCTCCCTTCTGATTGAAAAAAACAGTGCACTCAGCTGCCAGCCCCATTCACGCGATTCGCCCGCCTCCAGTACCTCAGCTTTTCTGTGCTTGTACACGTCTCAATGTTCTTTTCTCTTTCCTTCTAGTTGTAGAATTTCTATTCAGCCAGCTTTCTCATGGTTCTGGGTGATAGACATTTTATCTTTTAGTTGTACTTTTGGTGTGGTTGTGAGAGGCAGTATGTACAGGTGTATACCTTATGCCGCCATCTTGGTTTTTTTTTGCAATCTTCTAATTTCTGTCACTGGAAGCATTCAACCAATGACTTGATGACCTCTTTGGATTCTGTAGGGGAATAATTCTTATAATTCTATAATGAATTAATCCTGGTTATAAGTATGTGCTAGAGACAGGGAGAGGGAGATGAAGAGAAAAAATGGAGTGTGAGGGGGAGAGATGGAAATAAAGGAAAATAGAGATAAAGAGAAATAAAAGGGGAGGGAGGTGGAGGAGAAAGGGAGAGAACAAAGAGATTGATCAATAATTTCAATCTTATATTCAAATATGCCCAAATCTAGTTGCATTGTTCTTGTTTTGTGAGCAAATAAATTCTGTGTCTGCCACAAGATATTAATCCCTATCCTACTGTTTTTCTCCCCTGCTTGCTGAGTCCCAGGTGTTGTTCCAGGTGGTGCCAATTGATGGCCTCTTTGGATTCTGTAGGGGAATAATTCTTATAAGTATATTTATAATGAATTAATCCTGGTTATAAGGATGTGCTAGAGATAGGGAGAGGAAGATGAAGAGAAAAAATGGAGTGTGAGGGGGAGAGATGGAAATAAAGGAAAATAGAGATAAAGAGAAATAAAGGGGGAGGGAGGTGGAGGAGAAAGGGAGAGAACAAAGAGATTGATCAATAATTTTAATCTTATATTCAAATATGCCCAAATCTAATTGCATTGTTCTTGTTTTGTGAGTAAAATCCTAACTGTGTCTGCCACAATATATTAATCCCTATCCTACTGTTTTTCTCCCCTGCTTGCTGAGTCCCAGGTGTTGTTCCAGGTGGTGCCATGGATGAACCATAATTGGTCCACACACCAGTGGTTTTCAACCTGGTTACATAATGGAATCACCTGTAGAGTTTACAATATATAATCTGCAACTGTGGGAATGAAGCCCAGGTAGCTATATTTTCTAATTTTCTCCAGGTAATTCAATTGAGGATTAAGACCCCTAGTTCTTGGTCATGAGTACCCTTTTCTCATTTGTGAGATATTCCACTTCTGGCCTCCTCAACAGCTGCAGGAGGTCCTGTGGCCTAGCAAAGGAGGTCTGTTGGGATGCTTCTAGAACACCTTTTATTTCCCTATGAAAAGGGACAGGCATGATTTTCTCGTTTGTTGGTACTTCCCGTGGTCCTAGTGTGAACTTGGACAACGAGCCTGAAGACAACCACCATGAAGATAAAAAATATATATATATATTTAAAGCAACAACATGCTGACCACAGTGAAATGGAAAGATTGAAAGACCTGGGCTTGCAAACCGGGTGAGCTCCAGCTGTATCCCCCTCCTGACCACCTCCAGACTTATTGTTATGAGAGATAATTGAATGTCTTTATTTCTTAGCCATTGGTAATTGAGTTTTCTGTAATTTGCAAGTGAAAGCAATTTACCTAAGTATTTGGTATTTTCCTATGGTGAAAGCTATTGTGATTGAAAAAAGAAAGCAAAGCCCACGCTAATGGTCAGAGCTCAGAAAATGAGTGTTCCTAAGATGAAATGTAAAATGGATTTGAGATCAGGTGTTTGTTTTGTTTTTAGTAGCTGTGTTAGATTGTTAGTGCTGCCATAACTAATGACAACAGTTTCTGGCTTAAACAACAGTAAATTATTTTCCCACAATTCTGGAGGCTCAAAGTTCAGGATCAAGGGGTTGGCAGGATTGGTTTCTTCTGTGCCCTCTCTCCTTAGCTTGTTGATGGCCATTTTCTCTCTATTTCTTTGCATGTGAGTCTGTGTCCTAATCTCCTCTTCTTATGAGAACACCATTAGATTTAGGGCCCACCGCAATAACCTCATTCAGCCTTAATTGCCCCTTTAAAGACCCTATTTCCAAATAGTGACATTTTGAGATAATGGAGGTCAAGACTTCAACTTAAAAATTTTAGGGAACACATTTCAGCTCATAATCCTTGGGATTAAAATTTGGCCAGGAATAGGATATTCATGATTGGTTTAGACTGATGGTTCCCAATCCTGAGTATAATTACTCCCCCAAATTTTAAAAATATAGATGCTCGAGTCTCTCTCCCAAAGGTACTGATTTCATTGATCTCGGTAGGACCAGATATCTGATTTCAGGTATTGTCAAGCATTATTTATCTGAGAGTCGTTTACACCCATCACAGAAAATCTCTTTACTTTATTAAGAGAGAGAAGAGAAAAAAAAAAAAAAACCCAGAACTTCCAGGGAGAGATGAGAAGCCAAATTTGTTATAATGAATAGAAGCTGACAGAGAAATGTGAAAGGGGATCTTTTCAGAGGAGGAGTCTGGCTGCATATCTATTTTAAAGTTGGAAGAGACCCAACTCATTACCACTCTTCTTTCCAAAGAACAAGGGGAAATGAAGACTCGCGATGGCATTGTTGACCATGTCCATTTGAGGGAGATTACCCAGATGGAACATGTGGGGGACACCCATGGAGGGCAGTCACTGGGTGCCAATGAGGTCTTATGGGATTTTGGTCACACCCTCAATTAGTAGGTCTGAGTTAGTTTCAGGGACTGTTATTATAATTTAATTTTGTTGAAACTGGCAGGTGGCACAGGAAAGATTGGCAGGAGCTGTTTATCACTTACTGTGCTAAGATACCAGCCCCTGCAGACACTGCAGAGATGCATGCGTTTCCCGACAGTGGGACTTAAAAAGTCCTCTGAGGTCACTGTTTGTGTCATGATTTTTAAATTTGCCATTTCTGTTCGGAAAGTTAATTCTGGACTAGCTTAAGAAATGTGCCATCAGCCTATTTAACTTCTAACCCACCTGCAGTTTTGACCAATCAAGTGCAGTAAGTTTCCTATGGCTGCTGTAACAAATTCCCACAAACGCAGTGGTTTACAACAACACAAATGTATTCTCTTACACTTCTGCAGGTCCGGAGTCTGACATGAATCTAACAGGCTAAAACCAAAGTGTTGACAAGGCTGGCTCCTCCGCAGTCTCTGGGGGAGAATCCATTCCTTGCCTTGTCCAGTTTCTAAAGGCTGCCCTTGTCTCTCACTCTCCTCACGGCCTGGATCACATCACCTCTGCTCCCTCTGCCTCCGGGATCACTACACTGTCTTTCTGACTCTGACTCCCTCTGGCCCCCTTGTGATTACAAAGACCCACCTGGATAAAGCAGGATACTTGCTCCATCTCAAGCTCATTAAGTTGATCACATCTGCAAAGCCCTTTTTGCCATAGAAAGTAATATTCACAGATTTTGGGGATTAGATGTACTTATCTTTTCAAGGCTATTTCTCAGTTTACCATAAATTCTCAGTGGCCCAGATGCTTACAGCTTGGTAGTTGTAGATGAAATAAGTGGTATTTACATCAGAATCCTCCTCCTTCCCCTAAAGCTGCCTAATTCCAATACCAGAGAATCCCTCTGCATTCTGAAATTCTTCCCTGAATGGGTGTGGCTTACAGTCAATGTAATGCTGTTGGCTGGTGCCCAGGCCCTTTCTTTCCTGAAATCAGGCAGTAGTGCAGAGTCTCAGGAGGCCACCCACTGGGATGGCAGTGATGCCCAATTCCCAGCAGATCCAGTTTATAACTAGGGTTCAGAACTTTTATACTCTTTTCCCGTGTTCACCTCTTGTTTTTTTCAGAAGCAAGCTCATCTATTATAAGTTTATTTTCCCTGAGGCTGTTATATGAGAAATTGGAAGTGATTCCTCATTGGCTTATTATTTCCTAAAACTCAGAGGAATGGCAATCTCATTAGCATTGATTGAACTAGCATATCTTGTATAAGAAGACAATATTAATAAAACAAAACATTCTCCTGCGTATTTATTATTATAGTTGCATAATACATTTTAAGCCAAACATTTTTTTTCCTCCAAGTGGTACAACTCATGTTGTTCTATATAAGAAAACTCTTACAATATCTTTTCATGGCAAACTATATCAGAAATTTTACAAGTCTTGCTCTTCCTGAACCTTTCACACCTGCCTACAGTCTAGTGTTAGAGGTTTAGAAATAGTTCTACTTTAGAATATGCAGAATCATTCTGAGAATCAAATTAAGTGTAGAAACATGCTTTCAAAGACAAATTTCTATTCAAATGCAGGATCAAAATGACACATATATATTATATCTGTTACTATAATAATTACTGGTGTCATCATGATTATTTGGTTGGATTGTAACTTAAATTCATTAGTATGTTTGTGAGTGATATTATTTAAAGCACAAGTAATGAAACAGCATTTATAGTGGAAAGAAGGCTGCCTTTGGAGTAGGGCAGACTTGGTTCACATTCCTGCTGTGCTAGGTGCTCTGAGAGCTGGGAAGTTCATTTACTCCAAGATCACTTCCTCACTTGTTAAATGGGGATGTAAATATTTACCTTGTAGAGATGTTTGAGATATATAATTATGTATATAAAGTACATTATATAACCCCTGATTTATAATGTACCATCACTGAATGAAATGGTTATTATTATGTAAATCATCTTATAACTAATAAATATACTCACTGTCAGAAGTCAATTCTTTCTTTCTTTATTTATTTTTTAATATATTTTATTGATTTTTTACAGAGCAGAAGGGAGAGGGATAGAAAGTCAGAAACATCGATGAGAGAGAGACATTGATCAGCTGCCTCTTGCACGCCCCCTGCTGGGGATGTGCCCGCAGCCAAGGTACATGCCCTTGCCGGAATCGAACCCGGGACCCTTCAGTCCGCAGTCCGACGCTCTATCCACTGAGCCAAACCGGTCCCGGCAGAAGTCAATTCTTTAATGGAGATTGAACATACATGAGAAAGAATAGAGGTCTTTAGAAAGGCCTCTGACCAGCTGACTGTTTGGCTAGAGTCTGAGTTCCCATCCTCACTTCATAAATGCAAAGTAGACTCTATAAAAGCAAAAAAATCTCTAATTTATTCCTTTAAAATATTCATCAAATGAAGTAGGATTTCTGGGAATGATTAAGAGCTTACATTTTTTATTAGACTTATGTCCTATAAAATTTTATAGAGGATAAAAGGAGGGGAAGTGCAGAAGCAGTACTATTTCTGTCTTACCTGCTACCTGTGATGATAAAGCTTCCTGAGATATCATTAATTATAGTGGTGCCATTCACAACGCTGCTACTCATGCATGTTAGAACTTTTACCAAAATTCTATTTCTGGGATTGAAAATCAGGAGCTGAATTTTTGTATGATGCTGAAACTTGAAGGCTATGCCAGAAGGAACATCTTCAAATTGTTTGCTATGAATCAAATGTGCTCCCTGAATTCATATGTTGAAATCCTAACCTCCAATGTGATGATATTTCTAGGTGGGGCCTTTGAGAGGTAATTAGGTCATTAGGACGGAGCCCTCACAAATGGGATTGTACTTTTGTAAAATAGACCCCAAGAGCTCCAGTGTCCACTTCTCCACCTGAAGACACAAAGGGAAAATGGCCATTCAAACTCAGAAGAGGGCACTCACCAGAACCCAACTTGCTGTCACCCTGATCCCGACTTCTAGCCTCTAGAATTGTGAGAAATTAATTTCTGTTGTTTATAAGCTACCTGGTGGATGCTATTCTGGCATGGTAGCTGCCCAAACTAACTAGGACAGGAGCTATGCAGAGAGAGTCCAGAAACCTATGAGGGGTTTCCTCAAAAGTTCAAGACTGAGGGATGAACTTTATGCACACAGGGTGAGACTACCTGAGACTTTGTAGTTAGCAGCTGCTACAGGATTGGGGACAGAACAGAATTTCTTGAGATCAAATACTGCTGGGGAACATTGAAGCTATGAACCTTCCATTGCAGAGATGTATTTTTTAACACTTTGTTAATACTCCAGAATTCCAAGTGGTATACCAGAAAGGCTGCATGAAAGAACCATGCCCTATACTAAGGTCTGCACTGGACTTGACTTAACAAAGTCTATAACCAAGCATAACAAAACCTATAGGGGAAACAGACTTTGGAAGTTGAGTCCTATCAAATTAAAGGGGCTTTAAAAACATCTTGGGTTGACCAGCCAGTGATAGGTAGCTCAGTGGTTGAACATCAACTTATGAACTAGGAGGTCATGGTTCCATTCTGAGTCAGAGCACGTGACCAGGTTGTGGGCTTGATCCCAATAGAGGGCATGCAGGAGGCAGCCAATCAATGATTCTCTCTCTCTTCCTCTCTGAAATCAATAAAAATATATATTTTGAAAAAGATCTTGGGTATTATACATATCTGCACAAGTTGAAGGTAATCATCCAGTAATTAAACTGCCTACTAAAACATTATTCAGTTATATTTACTATTAAATATAATATATTAACTAGTAAGTATAAAAAAGTAAGAAACTATTTTTCAGTAGTATAAAGAAAAACTAGCCCTAACCAGTTTGGCTCAGTGGATAGAGCATCAGCCTTCGGACTGAAGAGTCCCAGGTTCCATTCCGGTCAAGAGCATGTATCTTGGTTGCGGGCACATCCCCGGTAGGGGGTGTGCAGGAAACAGCTGATCGATGTTTCTCTCTCATCGATAGTTCTAACTCTCTATCCTTTTCCCTTCCTCTCTGTAAAAAAAATCAATAAAATATATTTTTTAAAATAAAAACTATTATTAAATACCTAGGAATTAAGAGGAATTAAGTAGGCTCTTTATGCAAGAAACTTGAAACTTCTAGTAAAGAGCATAGAATATGAGCTAATAGATGAGCAAACATTTTATGTTCCTGGATAGGATAATGTAATATTCCTAAGATGTCAATTTCCAAAATTACTCCATAAATTTAATGCATCATAATAAAAATCCCAGCTGGACTGTTTGAGGAACCTGATGAAAATACTCTAAAATAAAATGAAGCAATAAAGGATCACAAATAGCTAAATCAATCTCATTAAAAAGAGACTTCCAAACAGGATATTAAGAAGTCATAGTAATAAAGCAGTGTGATACTGTTGCAAGAATGACAGGCAGAAGAGTGGGACAGAATGGAAAACGTGAAGACAGAACTTTCAGTGATTCCTGTATGACACATGTGGTGCCACAAAGCAATAAGGGAAAATTTAGAAAGTTTAGGAGACATTGTTGGGAAATCTAGCTCACTCCGTAGAGTTAAAACAAATCAGAATCCCAGATGCTTATCTAACATCATGTACAAAGACTGAGCTTTGTACGGATTAAACATCAAATGTGAAAGGTAAAACTATGATTCTGCCTTTGACTTGGGCAAGTCTCTTCTAATCCTGTTTCCTCCAGATGTCTTCATAAACTGGATAGTGAAATTCAAATGAGAACTAATAGTCATCCTTCACACCCGGGAAAGTGATGCCCTAGGGGGAGGCCACTAGCCCACGGTGCTGCGCCACGTTAGAACTCGGGACTCGGGAGTCCAACTGTCTGCCTGTACGCTGTCCCACTACACACCTATTCTCTCCTTTGTCTGGTTTTGGCCTCCCAGTTTGATGTCACAGAAGGTGACCCGACCTCACCACGCCCCCTCGAGGCCCCGCCCCCTCGCGCGTCCCCGCCCCGTCCGGCTACGCCGAGCCCCGCCCCCAGCCGCCCGCCCTAGCGTGGAGGCTCCGGCGCGTCCCCGCCCCGCTGTCCCCGGCCACGCCCCTCCCGGATGCCATGACAACGAGTCTGCGCCCCGCGCGCTGCTGCTTCTCGGGCGGGACCCAGGCTGGACCGCGGGCCCCGGCCGGGGGGCCACAGCTGCCACCGCCGCCTTCGTCTCCTCCCCGTCCCCGTCCCGCCCTGCGTCTCCTCGCCTCACTCGGGCCCGCGGTCGGGGTCCCTCCCCGCCGCCCCTCCCCGCGCAGATGCCGAAGGTGAAGGCGCTGCAATGCGCCCTGGCGCTGGAGATCCGCTCTGTGAGTACCGGTGACCCCCCCAGCCCCCGCCGCCGCCTGGGTGCCAGTGAGCCCCCGGAACTTACACCGTTCAACTCCGAGAACCCCGAGTCACCCCAAACCTCCTTCACGATCCGAGCCATCCTTAGGTAGCCCAGACCCCCGGTCACCTCCGTCTTCCCACCTCAAACTGCTGAGCGCCCTCCCACTCCTGTCACGTAGAGGTCTGACCCCCCTCAGCACTCCTGCCTTCATCCCAGTTTCCACTTGCAGTTTCTTCCAGTCATTTCTAAGCCGCCTCAGAGATTGCTCCCTTCCCCCCCCCCCCCCCCCCCCCCCCGCATCTGAACTTTCCAGTGAGTTATTTGGGGGGCAGGCTTCTCTTTACGTTTCTCTTTTTCTGCTCCCGTTCTCTTAGAGAGTGTTATTGGCCCCGCTTCCCTCCTTTCTGGAGGTGGGGTGGGGGTAGAATAGTGAGCGTTTCTTTCCAAATCGCTTCAGGCGAACTTTTTCCAGTTCCCAACCTTCTGATTAGGGGCCTTTTACTCTCAGTAGTCAAAGTCGAACCCCTACACCCAACAACTGAAGTATGCCATCATTTCCCAAAGCACCTTGCCATAGCACCCTCTTCCCTCTGGGAGCCAGCCCCTCAGAAATCACTGCAGGCCCCTCCAATCCCCAAACCTTCCCGACATTAAGAGGCAGCCCCTACCCTTCCCGTTACCCCAAGAAAGACATCCTTCTGGAGGACCTGCAAGTCCACGCAGTTGCTCCAGACTTGCCAAAGGGGCTCCATCCCCTCAACCTGCTGGGCAAATCCAGCCCAGTCCTTCCTCTAGTGCGGGGCTTGGACCTCTCCATGCTATGAGAAAACTCCCTTCCCTGTTCTCTTTAGAGAAACCCCCCCCCCCCCCCATTCTCCTCTTCAGATGAGAGCTGCCCCTCTCCATACCCCAGTTTGGAACCAAAAATTCCTCCTTCGGTTTCTTTTCTCTCCTCCCACCTCTTTGCGTCTTCCTATCTCTCAAATCACTCTTTGATCTCATCGAAACTAGAATGGGTGGTGATGAGGGCATTTAAAGGTACAACATCCTTCCCTGGGGTGCTGCACACCACGCAGCCCCCTCTCTTCTTGCACACGCTGCATGCAAGGCTTCTCCTTCCACTTAATCCCACCCCTGCAGCATCCCCCTTTTCTGGCTGTCCCGCCGGAATCAGCTGCAGCACAGTCCCAGAAACCTCCAGAGAAGTCACGAGACTGTTTTAGGTCTTTTGTTAGGTCTTAAAGAAGAAAGAAGGAAGGCTGGGTGGGGCAGCATGTGAGGCAGGGGTGGAGGAGATCAGTTTCTGGCACTCTCCGTTTGCCTTAGAGCCAGCAGAGATTTTTCCCTCTGCTGCGTTGGAAACTCCATAGCCCTCGCTTCAGATGTTTTCTTTCCAGAGCTGCCAACATTTGGCAAATGTTTTGTAAAGTGAGATTGGTTCAGCGAAAGAATACACAAAGTTTCCTAATCCACACTCTTTCAGGGCAGTTAGCAAAACTCAACAGACTGTGACTGGCTGCTGCTTCCTCCCTGCTTGCTAACCAATGGGGTTTTGCAGCCGGATGAGAGCCCAGGCCTGACTGGCTGGCTGCCTCTGCTTCCCTTCCTTTGCTGATACTTATTTTCTAAGAGGAAGGCTTGGTTGTGCTGTCACTGATGACTCCTGAAGGAGTCTGAGAACCAAATGTCATTTCACTGATCTTCCGACTCAGTATTAGTTGCACTACACAAAGTGAGTGACTGAAAAATGAAACTTTGTTGTTCCTGGAGGCTTAAGAAATTATGCAGGTGGAAACATTCCTGTTAATTTGTTTTTTCACCAGACTTTTGAGTCACAGGACTTTACATTTCTAAGAAATCTTAGCTATCATTGGATTTATTTCTTTTTACAGGTTAGAAAATCAGTGAGGCATAGCATGACTGTTTTTCTAGGGTTGCACAACTTTTAAGGGGCACATTTGCAACAATATGTTAAGTTTTCTGACCAGTACAAGCCCTGTTAAGTGGCTCTGATGCTCAGAAGGAGCAAAAAAGGCCATTAATAACCATATAAACATAACACTTTTGACTAATTTGACTTTGATTGAATAAAGGAATTATGTGAGGAATTATTGCATCTTTTCTATTTAGATTTTTTTTTCAATTTAATTTTTTGCATTTATATGTAATCATCTATACAGAGAATAAATAAGCATATTATGATATGGGCATAAAAGTCAAAACTATATAAAATGATATATTCAGAGAAGTCTTGATGCCAGCCCTATTCAAACCTATTTCCCATCTTTACTCATCTGCTATTGGTAACCATTTTTATTTATTCTTCTAGTATTTCCTTTTGTAATATAGTCAAGTAGATACACATACCTGTACAATAACCCAACCCATGTTCTTTTTAGTTTCATTTTTTGAACAATAGGTAATATGACACGTAAGCTATCCTGCATTTCGTTTTTTTTTGTTTTGTTTTGTTTTGTTTTTACTTATTAAATCCTGAGGATCACTCTACAACTATAAAAGATGGCATCTTCCTTTTTTTCTCAACTTTTTATTGACATTTTAAATAAACATACAAGATAGTTGGAAGAATAGTGAATAACTATATCCCATGACATATGTGCATTAATTTATTTGCACATACTGTATATGTGTATATGTATAATAAATATGTTTTGCTGAAAATTTTCAAATAAATTATTGATATCATGACATTTCACTCCTAAATACTTAAGTATACATCTTCTAAAAATAAGGACATTTTTCTACATAACCACAAAACCATTATCACACACCTAAGAACTTAGTGATGATTTTTTTAATATGTAGGCCATACTCAAGTTTCCAGGTTGTCTCAAAAATGAATTATGTAGTTAATTTTTTCAAACCAGGGTCCAATCAAAGTTTACATGTTGCATTTCCTTGTTAGATATTTTTAATCCATTTTAATATAGAGCAGTTCTACTTTTTCATCACCTTGACATTTCCTTTTCCCCCTCTCCAGACTCCCTCCCTAAAGAATTTAAATTCATACACTCATGTAACCATTACTCACATCAAGATTTAAAACACTTCCATCACCCCAGAAAGTTCCCTAATGCCCCTTTAAACTCCTTGCAGAGAAAACTATTCTGATCTGTCGCTATAATTTACTAGTACTTGAACTTCATATTCAATGGGGCCATGTAGTGAGTCATATTTTGTGGCTTCTTTTGGTCAGCATATTCTTGAGATTTATCCATGTTTGTTGCTGTGTTTATCAGTGGTTTGTTTCTTTAAATTGTGGAGTAGTATTCTGTTGTATGCGCTTATCATAATATGCTTATCTGTTCTCTGTATTAATGATTATTTGGATTGTTAACAGGTTGTGGTTGCTTGGGTTAAAGCTTCTATAAACATTCAATCTTGTAAAAATCTTTTTGTGCACATTACCTTTTGAAGAGATGGGGTTCAGCTACAGAATACCCTATGTTGGGTTATTGTTTAAATTTTTTGTAGTGACATTTAATTTGCTCCCCAGTTTCTATAAACTAGATATTAGATGTTTTATCTCTCCTTGCCTATTGAATGTGTGGCACTCCATTCTTCTTTCCTCTCATCCCCTCCATGTTTATTTTTGCTGCAATTTTATATTAGTGGTAATCTCAACATTTTGCATTGCTCAAAAGGGTCATATGACTTGAGAGAAAATATATTGTTAGGAATCAAGTATGACTTTTCTCAATGAGTCTGGAGAATGATATATGCCAAATAACTTGTTTTTAAAGAGAAGCAAAATAATATTTCTCATCACTTACACTTTTAATATTTGAAACATCTGTGATATGAAAAGGTATTTTTTTCTGTTTCTCTCTATCTTATTATTCACTAGTTCAGTTTTCATGACATTATTTGGGAAAATGGAAGAAATTTGAGATATAAGAGTGAAGCCCAATGCCTGGGCAGTGAAACAGGATAATTTCCTTTACCTGAATAGTATTAGTTTGGGATTAGTTTATCTATATAATTCCAACTTTTTCTTTTCTATACTCACTTCACCCCATTACCTCACTCAAATTATTGATAGGATTGGGGCAAACAGATCTGGGTCCCTTTCAGTCACTACTCAGCTGAATGTGGTCCTTGTCCACATTTCTGTGGTGTGGTATCTCAGTTTCCTATAGTTGATGGTAAATTTACCTGCAATATGTAGACTTTAAAAAATATTTTATAAAATACTTCAAATTTACAGGAAAAAAAAACACACATGGATAATGTGATCTCCCCCCGCCCCCTCCCCCCCAACTGCTCCCAAGACACACACCAATTTAACTAATGGTAGTATGATTTACATGTTTGGTGCAGATCTTTGTTTTAAAGACATAAAATGTTACAGATCTATTTAAGGCCCCTTTGCACCTCTTCCAGATCTTTTTTCCCTAGATTTAAGGTAACCAGTATCCTGAAGTAGGAGTATATTCTTTTCATTCAGGTTTTTGTATTTTTACTACATATTTGTGTATGTCTAAGTATTACCTACACTATTGTTTTGTTTAAAATTTTACACAAATGGAATCATACAGTATGTATCCTCCTACAAACCTGTTTTTGCACTTCACTGTTTTTGAAATTTGTGTGTTGTTTCTTGCAGATCCAGCCCATTTCCGTAATTGCTGTGTAATGCTGTATGTTTATATGAGTGATTTAATTTCTATCCCTCTCTTGATGAACTTTTAGATGTCAGTGTTTTTGAATTTTTTAATATTACACTGTTGCAGTGCATATATTTGTATATCTCCTGGCTCCCATGTGAAACAGCTCAATAGTATTATAGCTCAATAATGATACAGCATAACTGTGGAACTGTATGGCTGAGAGGTGGTCTAGGGCGAGGTGAACTCAAGTATGGCCTGCTTGATAGCTTCTGCTAGATAGCTTCACCCTGCTTGGCTCTTTCTGCTCTGCTCTGGAGATATGGGAGAAATGAAATCTTCCATCTTTGGAGGAAAGGGAAAATATGCTTTCTAAGCCAGAGGTAAGGTGACATATACAGAGAAGTCCCCACCCCAATCCTGAGTAGTCATTCCTCATGCATATAAAGACTTTAAATCCTCACGTTTTGATTGCTCCAAAAAGTGCTGTCCTGATTGGTCAAAATGGACCTGCTCTGATTGATTGGTAAAGATGCTCTGATTGGATGCAGGGAGTGGGATAAGGGGTAATCTCAATCCTATTGGTTGCAATACAATTCCAGGAACTCCTTTGTAAGGGCTGGCTCATGCTGTAGGAACACATTGCCGGCGACAGTTCAATGCAGGCTTCTCTTCAAAGTGCCACTTGTGTGAGAGGCCTCTGTTTAGAAATGGCTATTGGGTTCCGTTCTTTATTTGATTTGATTTGATTTTCAATTTGAACCAGTTAGCTCATTCATGGTAGGTATTCCTCATCCCCTCTGGCCCCATAGCTGCAAATATTATACTTGAGCCTGAGCATTTATGTAGAAATATATGTTTTATTATAAATTATTTTTGTATTTTTTTCAGCCTGTACACTGCTCTGTACAAAGGGCACAAAGTCTTAGTTATTTATTAAATGCAATAGTCTATTAATATTCAGGTAATGCTTGTCAGTCTAATAATGGTAGCTATTACTGAATAAAAGCTATCAGGTACTGTGCTGAGCACTTTGAATGTATTGTGTTGGTTCATTTACTGTGTGACTTTAAGTAATTCACCCATTCTTTCTTAGGGCTTTGTTGTTTTCATGTATGTAAGAAATAAGGTGAACTCCCAAATTCAGGGGTCCTGGTAGAATACAAAACATACTCGGGAGCCAGGCAGCAAGGCAAATATCTTTACTTCTGCACAGAAGGGGGGCACACGCACCTGGTCTGGGAGCACACGCACACTGAACAGGCTTCTTGCTGGGCTTTTTAACTTGACCCACGTGACCTGTCTCTTACTCTTGATTGGACCTCAAGTGCATAGTCTTTCATGATTGGCTAATTCAAAAGAGGGATTGGCCTTTGCCATTTCAAGATGGCAGCCTCCAGGGGAGCTGCCAAGTCACACAGTCCAAAATGGCAGCTGTCTATACTTTTCTTTGACAGAAAAGATGACTTGTTCATTCTCACAATATATAAAACATCAAAAGCCATACTAAGTAATCTTTGAGCTTCTTCTTGATACTGAAGGTTTGTGTTTTTAGACACATTGATGAGCAAAATAAAATTTCTGTTTTCAGGGGATGTACAGTCAAATAAAAGAGGTGAGACGTACACATTTAATTAAAATACATGGTGACAATAATTAGAACCTGATGAGCACTACAAAATGCTAAATCTAAAATATATTTACTTGCATATAATAAATTCATAATTAATGTCTGAATTAGATTGAATGAATAATGTTAACTGGTGAATCAAGAGAAGTTTCTCTTTTTGTAAGAAGTGATAGTTGGTGTAAGCCTTGGAAGTTGGTGGGAGTAAATTAGGAGATGGTATGGAATGGTGAGGAGGAGTAATCCAGATAATGGAAGAAGACGAGGCAAGAAAGCAATGTGTGTGTTTAAAAAATATACTTTTATCATTTTATGGGGGGGGGGGTGTTGATAATAGTACTATGTGGGTAGGTTAGATTAGAATTTTAGAGACCCTTTAAGATCCTCAGAGCATGTGTGATCACTGACACTGCAACAGGGTAGGAACCACAGAGATTGCACTGTGGATTTGTTAGAAATCCCACATTTTGTGCCTATACTTTCTGTCAACCAAGGATAATTAAGTGCAATTTTATATTTAAAAACATGTTATTGGGCTATCAATGTACAATTCACTTGCTTCGATACTTGGTCATATTGCTTTTGATGAGGGTGTATATCAGCTGCTATTTAGGGTAAGACAAGTCAACTTTGTGCTTTTTATTGGTGTTTTGTGTATGTGTTTTCTAGTACAGAGCTTTATTTCTGCTGGTTCTTAATCCTTTGTGATTAAATGATGCTGAATAAGTTTATGTCAGCATTCAGCATAGAGTAGGCTCCTATGGCTGACTGTTTAGAATTATTAGTGTCTGTCCCAAGAATTAGCACATAGAACTTCAAATATGGCACAGATAACCAAATGGAAAAATCATAGTTTTCTCAGTGGGATGGGACTTATAAAGGGATTTTCTTTAACTCTGTCAATACTTAGAATATCTTTTTATTTGTGTATTTTTATTAGCAGGGTAGTATTTTTATGTAATGTTTTATAAGTCACTTAGGCAGGATAGATCAGGAAATTTATAAAGCAGTTATATGCATCTACCGAATTTCTTTCAGGTAACTTGTCCAGGAGTAGTGCTGAAAGACAAGGAGGACATCTATCTTAGCATCTGTGTGTTTGGCCAATATAAAAAGACACAATGTGTCCCAGCCACTTTTCCATTGGTCTTCAATGCCAGAATGGTGTTTGAAAAGGTGAGTTCAAATCTCAGATCAAAATGAACAAAAAGTGAAAGTAGTTCCACACTTTGAATAAAATCCCAGAACCCAAGTTATTGTTGCTGACATGTACTGTGATTTAATTCAAAGGAAGATTTGTCACATGAGTTTGGAGGCTTGAAAATAAATATGTATTATACATTGAATCAGTTACCTCTTTTTCATAATGGATCAGTTCATTTCTAAAATTATCATAGTGATAAATATAGCACCTTCAATTCTAAATAATCATTTTTAGAGAAAAGAGAGAGGAGATGGTAAGAACAGGTCATATTTTATTATGGCTATCTTGTGATACTTCCTTCTATGTCTCATTTCTTCCCCAAAACTGCTGCTTTTGGTTATTACCAATCATATTTCTCATTTTTAAAATTTATTTATTTTTCTGTTTCCCTCTTTCTATTCTTCCTTCCCTCCCACCATCCCTCCCCTCCTTTTTCCTCCCTTGTCCTCTCCTTCCCTCCCCTCCCTTTCCTTCCATTCCCTTTCTTTCTTTCCTTCTTCCTTTTCTCCACAAATAATTACCTAGTACCTGCTCTGTTGCATGCACTTTTTAAAGTGCTGGGTAGACAAACATCTTCCCCCTCTTGTTTTAGTTTAATAGGAGAAATAGACAAAATTAAGTAAGCACATGAATAATGTAATTTTAGATAGTGATAAGTGTCATGAAAAGAATAAAGGCTGAGGGATTAAGGGGATTATCTACTTTAAACGGTGGTCACAGAAGGCAATTACATTTAAGCTGAGCCTCAATTATGGGACAGGATCAGTTATTTGAAGGTCTAGGCAAGGAAAAGCATTCTAGGCAGGGGAATCCTATATAATAAAAGCCTAATATGTAAATCGACCAAACGGCAGAATGACTGGTAGAACAACTGGTTGCTATGATACATACTGATCACAGGGGGCAGACACTTAACGCAGGAGCTGCCCCCACCCTGTAGGCCCCAGGCAAGCCAAGGCAGGTGCGAGCGAGGGACCCCCTGATCCTCCCACTGGTCGCCCCTCAGAGGGAGGTAACTGGTGGTGGCAGCAGGGGTCGGGGCTGGTGAGCAGGCAGCGCCAGGCCAGCAAAGATGGGTGCCAGCAGGTCCTCCAATTGCCCCACCAATTGCTGCACAGATTGGCCCTGATTGCCAGCAAGCTAGGGACCTTACTTATGTACGACTCTTGTGCACTGGGCCTCTAGTAGCAAATATAAAGGCTTCCTGTTGGAAATAAGCTTGATAAGTTGGAGGAACACCAAGAAGGCCAATATGATCATGGCAACAAAATAAAGGGAAGAAAGCTAGAAGATGAAGTATGAGAGGAAGGCAGAGGCAGCTGTAATGTTTGTGAAATCTTCCACAGTGATCATGGAAGCAGAAAGGAAGTGATAGTTCTCTGTAATGTCAAAAGTCTTTTTTTTTTTTTTTTTTTTGGTTGGGAAAGGAATATGTTGGTCATGCGAGGGAATAAGTTATAAATATGTGCCTTTCACATCCTCTTCTCCATCCTGTTTCCTCTCCATTCTCTACTCTAGGTGTTCCCTGAAGCAGTAGACCCTGGAGATGTGGTTGCACAACTTGAATGTAAGTTTAATTTTTAAATCCTGGTTCTAAGACATTTTAGAATCATGCCCTTTAATTCTGAATTGGATAAAAGTTAAAAAGCATTTATTAAGAATTTTTAAAATCTTGAGTATTTGTTAAAAATTTCAGAATATACCTGGAAATAATGATAAAAAATACATGTGCTGCAGAGAGACTGGGAATTTTTTCTTTTTCTGTGGTTGATCTGTGGAAAACAAAAACACTTAGTGGGTGGGAAGAGATCAACCAAAGAACTTGTATGCATATATGCATAACCCTTGGACACAGATAATAGGGTGGTGAAGGCCTCAGTAGAGTGGTGGGGGCAGGCTAGAGAGGTCAATGGGGGAATAAAAGGGAAATATGTAATACTTTCAACACTAAAGACTGAAAAAACACTTCTTGAGAACTATTTATTAAGATAATGCAGATTTTTTATAATGTAAGAACAGAGATTCATTTTAGGTAGAGCTTTTCCCTGCAGACAAAAATATGTCCTTACTCTCAGTGTATTGCAAATCAAGAGAGTAAATAATAGAAAATTGATCTAATGATAGTTTAAAATACATATGTTTTGCTCTAGCAGGTTTGGCTCAGTGGATAGAGCATCAGCCTTCAGACTGAAGGGTTTCATATTTGATTCCAGCCAAGAGCACATGCCTGGGTTGTGAGCCCAATCCCTAATGGGGGCATGGAGAAGGCAGCCAATCGAGGATTCTCTGTCATCATTGATGTTTCTCTCGCTCTCTCTCTCTCTCTCTCTCTCTCTCCTTTTTCTCTCCTTCCTCTCTGAAATCAATAAAAAAAATATATATTTTGCATTTTGAATTACATTTAAACTTAAAAAATTATTTGAAAGAGGCATTTTCAAGGCTGTGGGTAACAGTAAATTCTTCAAAGTATCTGGTGTCAGTTATAAAATGGTATAGCTCTTTGTGAGAGCAGCAATGCAAAGGTATACATGTGGGAATGAGTTATTTGAGCTCTGGGTTTGAAATGAAAAGCTTTGTATTTTATTCCTATACTTAGAAAGGGATCAGGGATCACCAGATGGGTCTAATATGGAACTGTGGTCTAGTATGGAACTGTGGTCTAATATGGAACTGTGGTCTAGTATGGAACTGTGGTCTAATAGGGAACTGTGGTCTAGTATGGAACTGTAGTCTAATATGGAACTATGGGTTAGTATGGAACTGTGGTCTAATATGGAACTATGGGTTAGTATGGAACTGTGGTCTAATATGGAACTATGGGTTAGTATGGAACTGTGGTCTAATATGGAACTGTGGTCTAGTATGGAACTGTAGTCTAATATGGAACTGTGGGTTAGTATGGAACTGTGGTCTAATATGGAACTATGGGTTAGTATGGAACTGTGGTCTAATATGGAACTATGGGTTAGTATGGAACTGTGGTCTAATATGGAACTATGGGTTAGTATGGAACTGTGGTCTAATATGGAACTATGGGTTAGTATGGAACTGTGGTCTAATATGGAACTATGGTTAGTATGGAACTGTGGTCTAATATGGAACTGTGGGTTAGTATGGAACTGTGGTCTAATATGGAACTATGGGTTAGTATGGAACTGTGGTCTAATATGGAACTATGGGTTAGTATGGAACTGTGGTCTAATATGGAACTATGGGTTAGTATGGAACTGTGGTCTAATATGGAACTGTGGGTTAGTATGGAGCTGTGGTCTAATATGGAACTGTGGTCTAGTATGGAACTGTAGTCTAATATGGAACTATGGGTTAGTATGGAACTGTGGTCTAATATGGAACTATGGGTTAGTATGGAACTGTGGTCTAATATGGAACTGTGGTCTAGTATGGAATTGTAGTCTAATATGGAACTATGGGTTAGTATGGAACTGTGGTCTAATATGGAACTATGGGTTAGTATGGAACTGTGGTCTAATATGGAACTGTGGTCTAGTATGGAACTGTGGTCTAACATGGAACTGTGGTCTAGTATGGAACTGTAGTCTAATATGGAACTATGGGTTAGTATGGAACTGTGGTCTAATATGGAACTGTGGTCTAGTATGGAACTGTGGTCTAATATGGAACTATGGGTTAGTATGGAACTGTGGTCTAATATGGAACTGTGGTCTAGTATGGAACTGTGGTCTAATAGGGAATGGTCTAGTATGGAACTGTAGTCTAATATGGAACTATGGGTTAGTATGGAACTGTAGTCTAATATGGAACTATGGGTTAGTATGGAACTGTGGTCTAATATGGAACTATGGGTTAGTATGGAACTGTGGTCTAATATGGAACTATGGATTAGTATGGAACTGTGGTCTAGTATGGAACTGTGGTCTAATATGGAACTGTGGTCTAGTATGGAACTGTGGTCTAATAGGGAATGGTCTAGTATGGAACTGTAGTCTAATATGGAACTATGGGTTAGTATGGAACTGTGGTCTACAATGGAACTATGGGTTAGTATGGAACTGTGGTCTAATATGGAACTATGGGTTAATATGGAACTGTGGTCTAATATGGAACTGTGGTCTAATATGGAACTGTGGTCTAGTATGGAACTGTGGTCTAATAGGGAAGGGTCTAGTATGGAACTGTAGTCTAATATGGAACTATGGGTTAGTATGGAACTGTAGTCTAATATGGAACTATGGGTTAGTATGGAACTGTGGTCTAATATGGAACTATGGGTTAGTATGGAACTGTGGTCTAATATGGAACTATGGGTTAGTATGGAACTGTGGTCTAATATGGAACTATGGATTAGTATGGAACTGTGGTCTAGTATGGAACTGTGGTCTAATATGGAACTATGGTCTAGTATGGAACTGTGGTCTAATAGGGAATGGTCTAGTATGGAACTGTAGTCTAATATGGAACTATGGGTTAGTATGGAACTGTGGTCTAATATGGAACTATGGGTTAGTATGGAACTGTGGTCTAATATGGACCTGTGGATGAAAAGGTCAAAAATATTGGGTATCATCAGTGTCAGTCATCTCCTCACCTTCTCCCATCCATACCCCACTGGGACTCTGGCAATGCAGAAAGATGGAACTTAGAACCATGCTAGAATCTGGGCATGGACAGAGGAATCAGGCAGACTCATTGTCCTACATTCTGGGAATTTATAGTTTAGTGATTCTTCTCCAGAGAATTCACAACCTGGATTTTACTTTTCTATAGCTGTTCTATTAGTTGGTATTTTGTTTTTCACTGTGTCAGACTAGCTAGGTGGAAATTTGGTGCCATTGGGTATTTGATTTCTAATATATCCTGAACATTTTACTCAGTATCTTGGAAATTGTGTAGCTTAGAAAGTATGGAGATAATTATTTTGTCATTCTGATATTTTTCTGTTATTAAAATACTTATCTATCAATAATTGAATCTAAAAACTAAAACAAGCAAGCAGAACAGAAACAGAATTTCCACTTAATCTCTACAGGAATTGTGACTCACATGTATAATTTCCCATTATGTAACATACAAAACTAATGTGTGCTTGACTGTCTGAAATCCAAAATCCATTAATTAAGAATATGTCATCTGAAAGCAAGTTGAGTGTGGTCCAAATGCTCAAGGAGATTCTAGTGTCCTCTTAATTGTACATTTTGGTAAATAGTCTTTATCTGAGGTCTCAGATAAAGCAGTTACAACATTTCTTGGCACACAGTAAACACTTAAAAATGTACCTTATTATCGGAGGTGTGTTATCATTATTGCTATTATTGGAGAACTTACCAATTTCATTTAACCCCTATAAGAAAATTCCAGAGGCCCAGAATCACCTAAGATGCTGGGGAAGTATATGTTTATGATATAGAAAATGATATTAAGTGCTAATGCTATTAAATATATAAATATGTAATAGGGGTATTTTACATTCATACAGAGGCATTCTCTTTAAGGAGATGGTTTTAATCTTGGAATTTATCAGACTAAAATTAATTATAGCTAAAACTATATACTGGGAAGCATTTTTAGGCAAGAAAGCATAAACATTTTCTATTATTTGTTGAAACTGGATTTTCAGCATTTCTCACTGAAGGTTTAGATTCTGTTCTACACACACACACACACACACACACACACACACACACACACACACGGTATACTTCTACAAATACACTCCCTACAAAGCTGTTTATATGATAAACATAATGCTTGCTCCCTCACTTCTTTCCAGTCACTGCTCTAATTTATCATCAGAAAAGAAGCCTTTTCTCACTAGTATATCTAAAATAGCATCACCTTTTGGTCAATATCTCAGTCTCTATCTCATTCATTATCTTTAGGGTGTTCATATTTTCTACACCAGGATATTTTGAGAATAAAATAGCATGATTTTAATATTTCCACCAAAATAATAGGTGTAAAAGGGTACCGCTCAGGGCAAATAGTGAAGAGTGGTCCTCCTGTGTTTCTTCCTACTGCTATAGTATTTATTTTTTATTTTCTGTTTCTTTAGAATGACAGTTTTATAAGACCAGAAATGTTTCCTATTTTGTTTGCTATATCTCTAGTGTATACAGCAGTGAATGATATATGCTAGATATTTGATATCCAGGGAGTTAAATAACTGCCTCTCACTATTATATTTTTATGAGTTTGCAACTATCCTATTGAGTGATACCTGTTTGTAGTGTCATGAGTCTTTGGTTAGGAAACATATTTTGTATTTGAAAATTTATAATATACTAACTGTTCTGGCTTCATTTGGATGAAGAGGAGATATGATCTTTATTTATATTGCAGTAGATTACTAGGTCTCCCTAGTGCTTTTTCTTGCCTGTAGGGAATAATGGCAGTTTCATTAGAGCCCATGCTTTTCAGCTACTTACCTGGTGTTTGGGGCATTTAAAATGCTCTCAGGTGGAGATTTGAAGACTGAGAATAAATGCTTGTAGGAACTTGTAGGACTCAGGATGCATATTTTAAATTCACAATGGCAACTGCATTCCAACCAATTTATCTTCGCCTTTATAGTTAGAGCATGTAAATCGGTGTTTAGAAAAAATTATTATTATTCTTGAAGGGTTGACAGCCTTCCAGCATTCTCTCAAGGTATTTCCTGTAGCTTTTGGTTTGTTCCATGTGCCTAGGATTTCTGGATTATTGCATTGTATTTACTTTTAACTCACACTGAAAGTACATGAAAATTAAAGTTCTATAGAAGAAGGAGAAAAATTGTCTTTACTTAGTTATAAGATGAAGGGCAACTATAAGAGGAAGTTAATTACATTACATGTTCCAGTAGATGTAATTTACATTAACTTAGGATTGGTTTCTAGCAGCATTATTTTTTCTATAAATCTTTTCCTTCAATAATTTAATGTCTTTCTTCCTGAAGGATTTTTGCCAAAATATAGTTTTTAAATCAAAGGAATAGAATGTTTTTTATAGAAATTAGGAAATAGTTTTCCTCAGAAGTTAATCTATGTTCTTATGATAAAATGTAAACTGAACAAACTCAATTACTTTTCAGGCCTTTTCTTTACAGATGAGGTGTTTCAGTAACAATATAACCTACACTATTTATTTCATCACTTCACTTTGTTTGGCAGTTAATCATTGTGTTGCTGGTAGATTCAAAAGGTATAGAGTATTTTTGTTGTCAGTGGGAATGGGGTCCTTGTGATGTTGGGAGAAAAGCATTTCAGGGATCATGCATGGGAGGATATGGGGTACTAGTAAAGCTTATTAAAGCTGGAGCAAACACAAAGGATTGCCCCAGGTTCAGCTCCGTCCTGCTGTGGATGAAGTCCAGCCCTGTCTTCATTGAGCCCATAGGAAAGGTCAGGGTACAGAAGTTCTGTGCCATTGGTTCAGTTCAGTCCAGTCTCTGCCCTTATCCAGCTAGCTTAGCCTCTGCTCCTGGCTACTCTCCCACAGTGCTGTTACCATATCCAGCACTCCGGCTTGCACTTGGAGCCTGGTTGTAGTCCACATGGCTGTGAGGCCCTCCTGGCTGCTACATAGAGAGGGGAGAGAGAATGAGCAAATAGATAAATAGGTAGGTAGGTAGGTAGATAGATAGATAGATAGATAGATAGATAGATAGATAGATAGATACTGATTTCTTGTTTCACTTATTTATGCATTCATTAGTTGATTCCGGTGTATGCCTGGGGATTAAACCTGCATCCTTGGCATCCCAGGACATTGCCCTAACTAGTAGAGCTATCCAGCTAGGCCTGAAGAATATTCTTTCATAATTACTCTCTAATTTGTCTTTTGGTGGTAGATCATCCTGATTTTTATTTATTTTAACAGTGTATTTATTTCATCTCTTAAAAAAGGATATTTTTGCTAAATAATGAGATTATTCTCTTCCAGACTTTAGAAAATACCATTCCATTGTCTTTTTATTTCCTTAGTTTCTATTGTGAAATCATCTATCGATTTTATTATTGCTTCCTCAGAGGTATTCTGTCATTTTCCACTGGTTCCTTTTAATATCTCATGTCTTTGTTTTCCTATAGCTTTATTTTGATGTGCCCAACTGTGTGTGTGTGTGTGTGTGTGTGTGTGTGTGTGTGCTTTTAAAAATATATTCTGCTTGGTATTTATATCTTAATATCTTTCTTCAGATACGTTTTTGGACATTAACTTTTAAAATATTCCCTTGCCCCTTTCTCTGCTCTCCTTTGCAAATCCAGTTACAGTGTTAGGCCCACTTACTCCATCTCTTTTTTCTTCTTTCTCTGTTCTCTAACTTTTGGCTTTCGGTGCTTCTCTCAGGAAAAAAAAAAAATTTTTTTTGTCTCTCAATTCTAAAAATCTCTTTTGGGTCATTTGTAATTTGTTGATAAAACCCATCCATGGTGTTTAATTTTGGGTTATTTTATTTTTATGTTAAAATTTTTCCATTCAGTTGTTTACAAGGGTCTCTAGTTAGCTGTTAAACATTCTCAATCTTTTATTTTATTGAGCATATTAAGCATATTTTAAGTCTCAGTGTTATAAAAAATTTTTTTTTCTGAATCTCTTGTTTATATGTTTTTATTTTCTGTTATCTCTGTTTTTGATCCAAATGCTCATTTTTTTCTACTGACTTGGTCAGTTTTCATTGAATGTTAGACTTTGAATATAAAAATTATAGAAATAATTTGAAACTGAGGATATTTTTCTTCTGACCCGACTTCTGATTAAAAGTTTTAGCAGATTGCTAGGGAGCACGGGCATTTCTGGATTACCTTAATTCAGATAGGATTTTGTATGATTCAGATTTATGCCTCAGTTACTGTCTTAGTATGCTTGGCCTGCTACAACAAATCTCATAGACTGGTAAGCTTATTAACTAATAGAAATATATTTCTCCCAGATCTGGAGTTGGAAAGTCCCAGATCAGGGCATCAGTAGTTTTCATGTCTGGTGAGGGTACATTTTCTATTTATTGATGGCTATCTTCTCTCTGTGTTCTCACCTGGTGGAAGTAGCAGGGAAGCTTTCTAGGTTCTCTATTATAAGGACAAATTCCATTTATGACTTTACCCTAATTATCTCCAATGGTCCAAACTCCAAATATTACGTTGATGGGTTAGAATTTCAGCATATGAATTTTAGGGGCTACAGACATTCAGTAAACCTCTATTTTTAGTTTATTCTTTACTCTTGTGGTTTATCTTTCCAAGATCCAGTTCTATAGCCTAGCTAGTTAATCAGGCCATTGTCTCTACTCTCTTCCCAAGGCCTTGGTACTCCAATTTGTGTTCCTCTACTTCATGAGATTATTAAAAGCTATGAGATAATGGGGGATTATTAAGGTGATGAAAATACTATGAATATTATTTATAACTAGAGGCCCGGTGCACGAAATTCATGCACAGGGGGTGGGAGGTGTCCCTCAGCCCAGCCTGCACCCTCTCCAATCTGGGACCCCTCGAGGGTCTTTACTGGCAGTCAGACATCCCTTTAACAATCCAGGACTCCTGGCTCCCATCTGCTTGCCTGCCTGCCTTCCTGATTGCCCCTAACCGCTTCTGCCTGCCAGCCTGATCACTTCCTAACCACTCCCCTGCCAGCCTGACTGATGTTTAACTGCTCCCCTGCCAACCTGTTTGCCCCCAACTTCCCTCCTGTGCTGGCCTGGTCACCCCTAACTGTCCTTTCCTGCAGGTTTGATCACCCCCAATTGCCCTCCCTTGTAGGCCTGGTCCCCCGCAACTGCCTTTCTCTGCTGACCTGATTCCCCCCAATAGCCCTCCCTTGGAGACCTGGCCCCACCTAACTGCCCTTTCCCGCAGGCCTGGGTCCCCACGACTGCCCTCCTCTTCCGGCCTTGTCACCCCTAACTGCCCTCCCCTGCAGGCTTTATCACTCCCAATTGACCTCTCTACAGGCCTGGACCCTCTCAACTGCCCTTCCCTGCTGGCCTGATGGCCCCCAACTGCCCTTCCTTTCAGGCCTGGAACCTCCCAATGCCCTCCCCTGCTGGCCATCTTGTGGTGGCCATCTTGTGTCCACATGGGGGCAGGATCTTTCACCATATGGGGACAGCCATCTTGTGTGTTGGAGTGATGGTCAATCTGCATATTATTCTTTTATTAGATAGGATAGAGGCCTGGTTCAGGGATGGGGGCTGGCTGGTTTGCCCTGAAGGGTGTCCCGGATCAGGGTGGGGGTTCCCTTGGCTTGTGGGGCAGCCTGGGTGAGGGGTCTGTGGTGGTTTGCAGGCTGGCCACGCTCCCTGGCAATCCAAGTGGAGGCCCTGATATCAGGGACTTATTTATCTTCTACAATTGAAACTTTGTAGCCTGGAGTGGAGCCATGCCTTCTGCTCCCTTCTTGGAGGTAGCCATTTCTGTTGGGTTTTATTTATCTTCTATAATTGAAACTTTGTAGCCTTAAGCAGAGGCCTCGGCCAGCCAGGGCAGGTGGAAAGCTTGGCTTTCTCCATCTCTGGGGAAACCCAAGCCTCCCTCCTGCTCTCTCCAGCTCCATGGCTGCTGCCATTTCTGTTGGGATTTATTTACCTTCTATAATTGAAACTTTGTAGCATTGAGTGGAGGCCTGAGATGGCAAGGGCAGGCGGAAAGCTTGGCTTCTTCCATTGCCAGGGAAAACTAAGCCTCCCTCTTCTTCTCTGTGGCCACAGCCATTTTGGTTGGGGTTAATTTACATACTCGCTCCTGATTGGCTTGGTGGGCGTCGCTGGTGGGTATAGCAGAGTGATGACTAATTTGCATATTACTCTTTTATTAGATAGTATGATGGAAATATGCCATTATAAATTTGTCCAAACCCTACAGAATACGCCACAAGGAGTAAACAATATGGCAAACTGTTGACTTAAGGCAATTGTGATATGGCAATGTAGGTTCATCCTTGATAAAAAAAAAAAAATGTAACATTCCCATGAGTGGTGTTGATAATGGGGGAGGCAATGCATTTGTGGGGGCTGGGAATATGTGGGAAATCTCTGTACCTTCCTGTCAATTGTGTTGTAAAAGTTAGACTACACTAAAAAAAATAAAGTCTTAAAAACATCAGAAAGAAAATCCCACAGAGGGTGGAGGGTTAATCTATACTATAGATTAGTAAAGCCACAAGAAACACATCAACAATATACACTATGTCCTCGGTTACCTCGGAGATCCGTTCCTACGGCGCGACTAATGTGATTTGCACCGTAGTCAGAACTCACCTATGTAAGCACCATAAGGAGATGGCCACCTACCACATGGAGCGCATACACAGCAGTAATGAAGTGAAACAGTGAAAAAATTTAAAAGAAAGATAGCAGTTCCTGACCTTTACTTGTGGTAAATAAATAATAAAAAACATAAAGCACATATGTGCATACATTGAAATGATGGGACTTTATTTTATAAATAAGTGGGAGATGGCGACATAACCACGAAACAACATACGTCGAATACTGTGTAACCCGAGGACTGCGCGCGTGCCCACACACGTAGTCTACCCAACAATTGCTTTGACTTTTAGCTACTTCTCTAGTAAAGTAACTAACTTTTGTTTGTTATTAATTTGTTAAACTTTCAGATGATACAGCATTGTTTGAGTTGATTCAACTAGTTCCACCAGGTACTGTATTATATTTGATAAGGTAATTGACATGTGAACTCATTACAATGAAATGCTTTTTTAAATATCTTCTATTTCCCCCTTCTTCCCAAATTAAGAACAATGTTGAATTTCTAGTATTGGTTCACTATGTGTAAAATGTCAGTAGACCTAAATAATATATATAGAAAGATAAAAAATCGACTAAGTGGCATTTGAACGCACTGTTCTAAAATTGAATAAGTAGTAATGATTGAAAGCAACAACAACAAAAAAAGTATCCTGATATTATTCTAGGATATTTGTGACTTTCATAAAAATTGACTGTTAGTTAGGTTTTTGTGATTTTTTTCTAAAACTATATGCTTTTTTGATGGCCAGTTATCTGTTTTTGTTTACTGACTGCTATTAGGAATTGAGGGAAATAAAATGTTACCTATTTAGCAAACATTACAAATCCCTAGAATAGGTGGAGTTACAATATGGAGGATAGTTTTATTTCTATTATTGATATCTATGATTATAGAAGAAATCTGTCTTAATCAAGTACTTATTTATGTGAAAAATAGAAAACTATATTTTATTGAAAACTAGTTATTTAAAAAAAATTGTATATTAAATATATAACTAATTCAGATAATCACAAATTCCAGAAAATGTCTATATATTTTTTTCAATATGCAATCTAATAACTTATAGTGGCAGGTGGAAAAGAATGGAAGATAGAAAAATTTAGAGAGATTGTAATTAAATTTCAGATCTGTGAATGTCATAGCCACTTGATACATTTACAAAGCATTTTCTAAGGAACTCACAGGTACTCATTAAATTCAGATGAATATTCTCCCTTCTACAAAAGGAGGTAGAGATAATTAGTAATATGTGCTACATGTCTGAATAAGGAAATGTGTTAATCTATTGAATATAACTTTAATTTTCTTTTCATAGAAAAAAAACACACAAAAAACTATGACCCTGAAGCAGGTATTTCAGTAAGGCATCAGGCATTTGTATATTGTACCTGATAATCTGGTTTCTAAATAGAATATTTTGTTAAAATTTGAATCACAGGATATCTTTCTTGTAGTGGGTGAAACACTGTCTACATATGATGAAAATACACGAGATTTCATGTTCCCGGGTCCAAACCAACTTTCTGGACACCATGATTCAAACCGCCAAGTTACCATGAGGAGGATTTCTGGCCTTCGAGTAAGTGCCTACTATTTTCTGAGTTAATTTGTGATGCAGGATGTTAAAAACCACCACAGAGCCCTCAATACCTTAAATGTGAGGAACTAATTCAAAGTTTAATTTGGTTTAAATATAATGGTTTTCTGAAATTTTGGTGTTATTTTAAACATACTGAAATTAAATGAAAATAAGTCAACAAAACCCATGCATCTACCTTCCAAAATTAACAAGTGCTATTTTGCCTTATATTCTTCATACAGTGTATGAAATTCATACATGAGGGGGGGCGGTGTCCCTCAGCCCAGCCTGCACTCTCTCCAGTCTGGGACCCCATCCCTCATAATCCAGGACTGCTGGCTCCCAACCGCTTGCTTGCCTGCCTGATTGCCCCTAACCACTCGCCTGCCAGCCTGATTGATGCTTAATTGCTCCCTCTGTCAGCCTGTTCACCCCTAATTGCCCTCCCTGCCAGCCTTGTAGCCCCCCACTGCCCTCTCCTGATGGCCCAGTCACCCCTAACTGCCCTCCCTTGCCAGCCTGGTCGCCCTCAACTGCCCTCCCCTACAGGCCTGATCACCCCTAACTGTCCTCCCCTGCTGGTCTGGTTGCCTCCAACTGCCCTTCTTTGCAGGCCTAGTCCCTCCCAACTGCCCTCCCCTGCTGGCCTGGTTCCCCACAACTTCCCTGGCCTACAGGCCTGGTCCCCCCCAACTGCCCTCCCCTGCTGGCCTGGTTCCCCACAACTGCCCTCTCTTGCAGGCCTGGTTCCCCCCACAACTGCCCTCCCCTCAGGCCTGGTCAACCCCCACCTGCCCTCCCCTGCTGGCTATCTTGTGGTGGCCATCTTGTGTCCACTAGGGGGCAGCCATCTTTGACCACATGGGGGCAACCACCTTGTGTGTTGGAGTGATAATCAATCTGTATATTACCTCTTTATTATATAGGATTTCTCTCTTTTCTTTACCCCTTCCCCCACCATTCCTATCTGTCTCCTTGTCTCTCTTTCTTCTCTCTTTTGTCTCCTCAAAAGAATGACCAGTAAACATTTTTAGAAAGATGCTCAATCTCATTAACATTTAATGAAATCCTAATTAAAATAACCATGTGACTTTATTTGTATAGCCATAAAATGCTAAATTTTAATAAATCTCACAATATCAAAAGTGTGAAAAAAAGAAACTCTAATGCTGCTATGCCACATAAATGGGAACAATCACAATTCAGAATTATCTAGTAAAGGCAAAGATACTCATAGTCTATGATGTTCTAAATATGTATATTAGAGATACATATTTCACTGGTATACTGAGAGTTGTCTTAGGAATGTTCATAAATTTCCTAAAATTGAAATTCTCATTAGAAGGAATTTAAATAGATTAATTACTACTATGTTCACGTAATGGAAATATCTACACTAATAAAAGAGAAACATGCAATGTTTCAGTTAATCAGAGTGAGTATACAAATTAACCTGAAAACAAGGCGGCAGCCCTGCTCCCCCTGCCCCCCGCCGCTGCAGGCCTGTCGGGATCCGAGAAGTTGGGTGCCGGTGCCTGAGGCTGGCTGCAGCCCTGGAGACCAAGAAGCCGCCTGCCCCGTGATCCCGGGCCATAGCCAGATGGAGAAGTCACCCACACTGCATCCCAGGGAAGATGGAGAAGCCGCCAGCCTGTGGTCCAAGGCACCAGCACCTGTGGCTGGTTACAGCCTGGTAGACAGAAAAGGCACCCACCCCACAGTCCTGGCCACCAGTACCTGTGGTTGGCTGTGGCCCGGGAGATGGAGAAGCCACCCACCCCGCGGTCCCAGGCACCAGCACTTGCGGCTACAGCCCAGGCGAAGCCACCTGCCCACCATCCCCTGCGGCTGCAGCCAGCCTAGGCACCTATGGCTGACCAGAGAGAGGGAAGCCCGGATCCCAGTTGCCTGTGATCAGCTGGAGGAGGGAATCCTGGTCCTGGATGTGAGGTGAAGGCAGAGGTGGTTAGGGGCAATCAAGTCATCAGGGGAGCAGTTAGGGACAATCAGGCTGGCAGGCAGAAGAAGTTAGGGGCAATCAGGCAGGCAGGTAAACGGTTAGGAGACAGCAGTTTTGGATTGTGAGAGGGATGCCAGTTATCCCCCAAGGGGTCCCAGAGTGGAGAGGGTGCAGGCCAGGCTGATTGACATCCTTCCAACTCCCCCTCAGCTTCCCCCCATCCTGTACATGAATTTTATGCACTGGGCCACTAGTATATTTATATTTATAAGCTGCATTATGACAACAGACTCCCCATCCTTCTTCCAACTTCCTTCAGCTTTCGTTGGATGATTTAAAAATATTTTCATCTCTGAAAATGTCTTTCTTTTAGAGAAACTGAGAAGAGCCCCTCCTGTTTCAAAGGAGAAAAAAGCAAAAGTTAGCTAGCTTGAAATAATTTGTATTTTTTAACTAACTTTATAACATACTAGAGTAATCTGAGAAAGGAGAGTGAGGTAATATATGAGTCAATATGGTGAATTAAGTAATTTCTCCTATAGGGGTGAGTTTATGATAGCTCTAGCCTAAGAAATAGCAATGTCAGCTTGCTGAAAGTATAAATGTTGACTAACTAGAAAATATATGGAAATATACCTCCTTTGGGATATTTTCAGAATCCATTAGACCTTCTATACTAGGAAAATTTTCAAGAGTGTTTCAGCAACTGTCAAGAAACTTGCAATGAAAAAAGTACCTGATTTTAAATTATGATCTTTTAAAAATAATTTGAAGTGCTGTGTTAACACCAAACTGGCAATATAAACATAAGCGTGTGTACCATTAACAGTCATCTTACTTAATTTAATTTGAATTATTTTTACATATATTCAGAAAATATTGCATTGCTAAGGCAATATATAATGTAGGCCTTATGGTTAATGGTGGTATGAAGAGAGAGGTTGGCCAATTCCTCTTTCCACACAAAATAAATATAAAACTGGACAAAATTGTCACAAATAGCAGTTTAAGGACACTGCAAGCTGACTGGCAAGGTAATTAAGACAAAAAGATCAAGAGTGTTTATGCTCAGTGTGGTGTTGATTGTGGCAGGGGGCAGGGTGTGCAGAGAGAGAAGAGGGCATAGAGGGGATAAAAGGTGATGGAAAAAATAAAATAAGAATGTTTATAACTGCTAAAGCTTTGGGTTAAAATGGCAAGAGTATGTGCCCTTCTTGCCTGGGACTGCTCCCACACCTTATGTGGCCAGTGAGAATTGTGGCTTTACCAAACTGGGAGCTGGGCAGGAAAATCAGCTTTTTTTTTTTTTTTCCCTGCAGGGGTTACAATAAATTTGGGACATTGATATTGTGATTTATAATAAAATAGAGGCCTGGTGCATGAAATTCATGCACAGGAGGCTGGAGGTGTCCCTTAGCCCAGCCTGTACCCTCTCCAATCTGGGACCCCCTCCAGGGATCCCGATTGGGACTAAACAGGCAATTGGACATCTGTCTCACAATCCAGGCTGCTGACTCACCAGCCTGCCTTCCTGATTGCCCCTAATTGCTTCTGCTTGCCAGCCTGATTACCCCTAACCACTCTCCTGCCAGCCTAATTGATGACTGACTGCTCCCCTGGCAGCCTGTTTGCCCCCAACTTCCCTCCTCTGCAGGCCTGGTCACCCCTAACTGCCCTCCCCTGCAGGCTGGATTGTCCCTAACTGCCCTCCCTTGCAGGCCTGGTCCCTCCCAACTGCCCTCCCTTGCAGGCCTGGAACCTCCCAACAGCCCTCCCATGCTGGCCATCTTGTGGTGGCCATCTTGTGTCCATGTGGGGGCAGGATCTTTGACCAAATGGCCCAGCCGTCTTGTGTGTTGGAGTGATAGTCAATCTGCATGTTATTCTTTTATTAGATAGGATAGAGGCCTGGTGCATGGGTGGGGGCCAGCTGGTTTGCCCTGAAGGGTGTTCCAGATCAGGGTGGGGATTTCCTTGGGGTGTGGGGCAGCCTGGGCGAGAGGCCTGTGGTGGTTTGCAGGCCGGCCATGCCCCCCAGTGACCAAAGAGGAGGCCCTGGTATCTGGGATTTATTTATCTTCCACAATTGAAACTTTGTATCCTGGCACAAAGCCAAGCCTTCTGCTTGCTCAGTGGTGGCAGCCATTTCTGTTGGAATTTATTTACCTTCTATAATTGAAACTTTGTAGCCTTAAGCAGAGGCCTGGGTCGGCTAGGACTGCAGAAACTTGGCTTCCTCCATTGCCCAGGAATGGGCAACCCTAGCCTCTGCTCTCTCCAGGTTTGTGGCTGCCGCCATTTCTGTGGGTATTTATGTATCTTCTATAATTAAAACTTTGTAGCATTGAGTGAAGGCCTAGGCCAGCAAGGGCAGGTGGAAAGATTTGCTTCCTTCATTGCTGGGGAAACCCAAGCCTCCCTCCTGCTCTCAGTGGCCACAGCCATCTTTCTTGGTTTGGGTTTATCTGCATATTCACTCCTGACTGGCTGGTGGGTGTTGCTTGTGGGCATGGCTTGTGGTTGTAGTGGATGTATGGTCAATTTGCATAATACTCTTTTATTAGATAGGATAAATATTTAGTCTTCATCTCCTTTCTGGCACAGAGCTCCTAAAACCCTTAGAATTTCTAAGTCATTAGATCGTTGTTAATTAGGTGATTTTTTATTATTGGCTTCAGAGAGAGGAAGGGAGAGGATAGAGACAGAGGCATCAATTATGATGAGAGTCATTGATCAGCTGTCTCCTGCACACCCCCGCTGGGGATCGAGCCTGCAACCCTGGGCATGTGCCCTGACAGGGAATTGAACCTGGCAGGGAAGTGACCTTCTGCTTCATAGGTCAACACTCAACCACTGAGCCACAGTGGCTGGACTTAGATGGTTTCTAGAAAGCCCCTAGGTAACCTAAGGAAGAGGATTGGAACTTTCAGTCCCACCCCAGATTTCTAGAGTGGGTAGAGGGGCTGGAGATTAGGTTCAGTTACCAATGGCCAATGATTTAGTCAATTGTGTCTATGTAATGAGGCTCCATAAATTCCCAAAAGGCCTGGATTCAGACATCTTCCAGGTTGGTGAACATGTGGAGAGAGGAGCAGGAAGAGTGATTTGCCCAGCGATGGCATGGGAGATCTGTATCCCCACATACTGTGCCCTGCAAATATC
Organism: Antrozous pallidus; assembly: GCA_027563665.1. Classification (NCBI taxonomy): domain Eukaryota; kingdom Metazoa; phylum Chordata; class Mammalia; order Chiroptera; family Vespertilionidae; genus Antrozous; species Antrozous pallidus. The sequence continues at coordinate 175,629,144 of CM050508.1, read as the reverse complement.
TTCCATCGAGTTGTTCATCTGTATCCTTTATATGGTAACAGCAAACTGTTGTGCTGAGTTCTGTGAGCAACTCCTAGCACAATACTTTGCCTGGAGTAGGTACTTAAATGCTTCTTGATTGAATGAATGAATTGCATCTTATTTATAGACTTCATAAAGTGACATTTGAGATAGCGTGATAATTTTGTATACCAAATTGGTTAGGTTATGGCACCCTGTTGTTTGTTCAAACAGTAGTCTAAGTCTTACTGTGAGGATATTTGTAGATGTTATTAATATTTCCAATCAGTTTATTTTAAAACTTTGTGGATGGATCACAAGAATTTGCCAACTTTTAGTTCCACTTCATATTACAAAGTATCATATTTTAAAAAGATATTAGCTTGTAAGAACATGTAATAAATAACTTCAAAATACAATGGGTATTTAATTTTAAAATGTGCCTTTAACATTTATGTAAAAAGTTTTTTGTACTCAATAGAAACTTATCTGGCCACTGGGTAAAGCTAGCAATAAAACTGCTGGTCCTCAATGTGTTAAGTATAATATAGGAGATTGCTCTTGATAATGTAGGTGAACCTCATCCAATTAACTGAAGGCCTTAAGAGCAAAAACTGAGGTTTCCTGAAGAATATGGAATTCTGCCTCAAGATAGAAGTATAGAAACACTGCCTGTGCTCCCAGCCTGCTGGTTGGCTTGTGGTATCAATTTTAGCCTGAGTTTACAGCTTGCCAGCCTGTCCTATGGATTTGGGACTTGTTTCTCCCTCTTTCTCTCTCTCTCTCTCTCTCTCTCTCTCTCTCTCTCTCTCTCTCTCTCTCTCTCCCTCCCTCCCTCCCTCCCTCCCTCTCTCCTCCTCCCCCCCCCCCCTCTCTCTCTCTCTCCTGGATTTAGTTTACACATTAGAGGAATGCAAGTACTTTGTGGTAAGCGGGTAGACTATAGTAGTTTTAAAACATGTCCACATATTTTTGGTACTACTCTATGAAAAGTTACCCTAACTCCTTCATTTGTGTGCTGTACTTAATGAATCTAACAAATAGAATATGGCAGAAGCATGAGTGTTATACTCCTGAGACCACATCACAGAAGGATCGTGACTTCCTCCTTGCTTTGCTCTTGGATCACTGTCTTGGGAGAACTGACTGCCATGTCCCGAGGACACTCAGGCAGCCTGTGGAGAGGTTTATTTGATGTAGAGCTGAGTCCTTGCTAAAAGTTAGAGAAGAACTGAGGCTTTCAGCCAAAGCTGTGAATGAGCCTTCTCTAGATGCAAAGCCTTTAGTCCCAGTAAGGCCTTCAGATGACTGCAGCCCAAGTGACATCTTGGAAGCAGTCTCATGTGAGATTTTGAGCTAGAACCACTCAGTTCAGCATCTTACAGCTTCCTGTCCGTAGAAAATATGTGAGGCAGTAAGTGCTTACTGATGTTTTAAAGTGCTAAGCAATATGTTATCAGTGATAGATGACAAAGAATCAGAATGGATATTATTAATAGTAGATATGTTTGCAGAAAAACAGTCGTTCATTTAATTTTTAGGCAAGTCAGATTTGTTTTTCTGTAGCATATGTGATGTTTGAAACTTTAAATTTAGTAGGTCAAAGGCTGGCTTGTAGAGGACAAATATAGGCACCTTTGGTCATTTTCTGCCTTGTCTTTATTAGAGAGAAGCTGCACTGAGAACATATCTTTGAATGTTTTGATAAAGGCACAACTTGCAGGCTTCCAAATATTTTTTCAGGTTCTTTGTGACTGTTCCTCTGAATTTCACCATCTGTTTTCATTTATCTCAAAAAAGTGAATAGATCTGAATGTAAGCTACATTATGGGAAAAAATGTTGGAGGAATCAATACAGATTCCTCTTCTTATTTTTGACAAGTTCATATCCAGGAGCTATGATTTTTTTTTTTAACATGAAGAGACTATCCAAAGTATTTATTGATTATGTAGTTAGATATGTTTAGGTTATGTAGTTAGATATGTTTTTAGTTGTAAATATAAAAAGAGCTGAAATCCATTAAGTATTTTCATGTATCAATCAAAACTTTAACATTGCATCATAGTTTAGAAATCTTTAAAGAAATGAAAATTTCTTTAATTTTAATTAGATTAAATACTTAAAAATAAAATACTTAAAAATAAAAAGAGTATATCATTTATATCATAAAAGTAATATAATCAATTTGTAAATGAATCACAAACAATGAAACTGTTTCCAACAAACATTCAGCATCATTATGTTGTCTCTATCTTCAATAGGAAACCCTTAGCCATTTTGGCTGTGGGTAGAGTACTCACTCAATAGAAACTTATCCGGCCACTGGTTCAATTCCAGTCAAGGGCACTTATCTGGGTCGCAGGCTCCATCCCTGGCCCTGGTCCGAGGATATACAGGAGGCAACCAATGTGTCTCTCTGACATCAATGTTTCTTTCTTTCCCCCTCCCACTTTCTCTAACAATCATTGGAAAAATATCCTCAGGTCAGGATTAACAACAACAAAACAGTGAAATGTCTAAAAATGCCTCTTTCCCCCCTCAGGGAATTGCTCCAAAGCTGGAATTTTCTACAACCTCAGTGATTACTGAATGTCTGATAAGTTCAAGGAAGTGCCGCACTCAGGTTAGTCATTTAAAGTATTTAATGGTTTAATTTATTTGTTCATATTTATGGGTATTTGGCAAGTAGTATTATTATTAATTTACTGTAGCTGTTTTCACTTTTTTTGGTCCATCTTTAGTTTAGGTAAAGTAATTATCATAGGTTTTAGCAGTTTGGTTACATTTTTTTAAAAAACATTTTTAAACTTTATTTTTATAGTTGACATTATTATAGATGTCCCCATTTATCCTCTTCCACTTTGCCCAACTCCACCCAGCCCCTGTCACCCCTTCCCTCTCACCATCACCACATTGTCGTCTGTGTCCATGGGTTATGCATATATGTTACATGTGATCTTTGGCTAAATATTAATAAATGTGAGAGTGAAAGATCTGCTACCCATTATAGATGGTGCCAGGATGTTAATTAAAAAAAAAAAACTTTATGGGCATTTCTTTAATGCCAAGAAATAAGGCTGTCAGAAAGATTTTGAGATCAAGACATCTCCCAAGAACTAGATTGGAGGCTTCTATAAATCTTACAGAGACTACAGGTTACTGCAGAAAGTTCTAAGGACACCTTTTTAGCAAATATGGCTGAAGTCTCAGGCTGGGATATTGGTGTTTAGTGAGTTTTTTCTTCAATGTCTAATTCCTTAAGGGACTGTTCCTCAGTTTGGCGAGGTTACTGTTACTATCAGATCAAGTGAATCTTAGACTCTCCAGCCTAAGTACCTTCTACATTTTTGAAAACTGCCTTTAGTGAATTGAGACATCCGGCTCTAATATTCCATTCTGATCTGACTTCTTGAATCACCAGGGTCGTCTTGCTACCTTGTCCAGAAGTTATCTAATGCCTAGGCATCCCTCCTGTATGGATGCATTATGACCAGGTAACAATGACCACCCTGTGATGAAGAGCCGGTGGTATATAAAGCCCTGAGGGCCAAGCAGGGCAGAACGGGCCTACGATGGAAAGAGTGGAGTCTTAATTTATTGCATTATCAGTTTTAGAGTAAATTTGCTGGAGATGATAACTCTGACTTAAGCTAAGAAAGGTAAAACATAGTTATAAAATTATCAAAGGGATTGTATCTTATTTAACAAGATATTTACATCAGAATTTGGCTGTAGTTATTTGTCTTTTTTAAATGCAAGCTAAAACACAGTAGTTAGAGTTCTAGCAATTTATACTTACCGAATGTAGAGATAAGCTTCTGACTTGTTTTTGATATACACACTGCACACTTGTTAGAAGTCGTAAATTCTTACATGGATTACATGGATGTCTTACATGGATTCAGACAACATTTTTCTCTCCACATTAAGATGATATGCCATTTTAGAGGGTGGTTTAAAAAGTTTTTCTGTCTGGAGTATAGCATATACACAGAAAAGTACGTATGTTCTAAGAGTACAGCTTGGTGGGAGAGTACTTTCAAAATGTAAAACTATCTCTAGAGTGTCCCCATAAGTACTTCATTGGACTTCATTTTCCTCACAAACATTTGGGAAAACTTGTTTTAACATGCTATTTCAGTATTTGTCATTTGTTCTTTATTAACAGATGGAAGAGAATAGGTTTTGGTGTCAGATCTGGGTTCAGGTTTTTCATAAAGCTATTTTAAAGATTAAATTGGAGACTTTGCTGACATATAATATTTAATGAATGTGTGCCTGTTGCTGGGTTATTTTAAAAATAATTAGGAGAGATCAGAAGATAATAGATGAAATGTAAATTGGAAAACATTGTGTGTTAGGCCCAAAAAGTATATATATTTACATTAAAATTATGAATGTTAACAGCCAGAATTGTAATCTTATTTGAACTTATTTGAAAATGTAATAAATCTACTTTTTAAAAACGTGAATATTAGTTATAATTAAAATTTTAACTTTAAAGCATTATTTTTGGATTGACAAGAATAAGACAAACCACTTTTATTAGGGGAGGTGTCCATAAAATCATTAAAATTATTGAGATTGTTGAGGTTTACAATGCTTATAATGATCTTTATTTATTTTTTATTTTTGGCACATTTTCAAATTGGATGTTTTGTCACCAATTAGATTTACTGAAAAGAAAAAGTAAGCATATTATTGTGATTTTCTGCAATAAAACTAGTTTTCTACTTTTTCTTTTTACCTACTACAAAGTAGAATTTATTATTAGTTAAATATCAATAGAAGCTTTTAAATATGTTTGTTAATCTGCTATGTCAGGTAGCTTTTGCTGTGTAAAAAGCCACACTGACTTAGTGGCTTAAAACAAAATGTTTCTCACAGTTCTGTGGATTTGCTGGTGATTCTTTTGGTCTGGACTGCCTAGGCTAGGGCTGAATGATCCTGGAATGGCTTCATTCACATCTTTCTCAGTTGGCTGCCTTTTTGGTTCAGGAAGGGACTTGACATTTCTGACAATTGACTTTATTTCAGCTGGGGCAATGGCCACAGACTCATCATCTTGTAGGTTAACTCAGCTCAGTTTGGTTCTACCACATAGTGGCAGGAAGGTTCTTAGGAGTAAAAGACAGCAAATATTTTTCAAGTCTCTCTGTGTCTCATGTTCTATTGTGCTGTTAGCCAAAGGAGCAAGCCATTATGTCAGCAGTATAAACAGCACTTGCTTTGGCATTAATAGGATGCATTAAGGAGTGAGGAGAGTTAGACAGCAGGTATGTATAGTAGATATATTACTATTTATAACTTCTTATAGTAGTACTTAACATTTAAAAGAATGAAGATAAGGTGGGGTTAATTACTTTACCTTTGGTATAGTCAGAGGTAGATAAGTAGGAACTTTACAGTTTTGCTAAAGTGGATGATCGTGGGCTCATCTGGATCTGGAGGTAAAAGACACTAAAAATGTAGGAAGGTCTGGGTCTAGGGACTGAAGGGTTGAGAGAGCCAGAAAAAGATTCAGGGAGAATAAAAAAAAGTAGGTTGAGGAAAAAGTTTTGGTGAGCAAGGGATTTCAGAGTTTGGGATGCAATGGATCTGCATAATGATGAAATCTAAGACAAAGTACTAGAATATAATTAAAGCTGAGAAATAGAAAGCCTCAGTCCAAGATCTTAGAAAATTTCATTGCATGAATATTTTATTAAATCTTGAAGGTCCTTTCATGTGCTGCCATTGTGAGTCAGTGTGATGTCATAGAGGTAGATGAATTGGGATAAGGTTGAAAGATTCTGAATTACTTGTTGAAATCACTGAACAAGGTGGGAGAAGGGCAAGAGCCAAAGATGATGAAGAAATAATGTTGCTCTTGGTTTGTATGACACTCGTGGACTTATTTTTCCAAATCGGAAAATAGTTTTTTCTTGTTTATCTACTTTTAAAAAATATTTTATTTTTTCCCTTTTATTTCACATTTTTATTTTCTTAGAATGGATACTTTTAACAAATAGAAAAGGGGATTAAGAAAGTAGAAAGTGGGGTAGGATTGATGTTTTTCTAAAGTGATTAAAGTTAGGAGGACATTAAAGATTCTCAGCTGCCCATTTTTTCAAATATTAGAAAGCTCATAATTCTAGAAAATGAGTTAAGAAGTTTTATTTATTTATAACCCATTTTAATCCATTTATAAGGCAGAGACTAAATAAAATGTTATCTTAATAATGCAAAAAATTTAGAATCACATTTTTTAAAAATTTAGACTGATAACTATTTTTTAGAAGATAGAGTGCTAATCACTCAAGTTTATTATATGTCTTTTATACATTTCTACTTTTATAACAAACTAGAGGCCCAGTGCACAAAATTTGTGCATGGGGGTAGGGGTGGCCTGCAGCCCAGCCTGCACCTTTCCAATCTGGGACATCCTTCTCACAATCCAGGATTGCTTGCTTCCACCTGCTCTCCTGGGGGGGGGGGGGGGTAGGGAAGGCACACCTGCCTGATTTCCCCTAACCACTCACCTGCCAGCATGATTGCCCCTAACTGCCCTCCTCTAACAGCCTGGTTGCCCCTAACTGTCCTCCCCTGCTGGCCTGATCACCTCCATCTGCTCCCTCCTACTGGCCCAGTAACCCCTAACTGTTTTCCCTTGCCAGCCTGGTTTTCCTCCCCTGCAGGCCTGGTCTCCTCCTAACTGCCCTCCCATAAAGGACTGGTCCCCTACAACTGTCCTCCCCTGCAGGACTGGTTCCCCCCCAACTGCCCTCCCCTGTAGGCTTGATCACCCCCAACTGCCCTTCCTTGCAGGCCTGGTCCCTCCCAATTTCCCTCCCCTGCTGGGCTGATTGCCCACAACTTCCCTCCCCTGCTGGCCATCTTGTAGTGGTCATCTTGTGTCCACATGGGGGTGGCCATCTTGTGTGTTGGAGTGACAGTCAATTTGCATATTGCTCTTTTATTAGATAGGATGTGGAACCAGAATTAAGTTGTTACAGTTATCTGTCATCCTCCTATATAATAAAAAGGTAATATGCAGGATGACCTGTCACTATGATATGCACTAACCATCAGGGGAAAGACACTTACCACAGGAGCTGTCCCCTGGTGGTCAGTGTGCACCCACAGGGAGAGCGCCACTCAGCCACAAGCCAGGCTGATAGCTGGCAAGTGCAGCAGCGCTGTGCTAAGGATGTCCGACTGCTGAAGGACACAGGCCAGGCTGAGTGCTCCTCTCCCATTCTGGGATCCCCTACCATTTCTTCTCCTCCCCACCCCCAGTGCATGAATGTTGTGCACCAGGCCTCTAGTTGAATTATAAATTTATAGTTTGGTAAATATCTTAAAACCCTAATCACCTTATATAATTCAAGTAATACATTTCATGAAAACCTGTTCTTCAGATTTTCACATTTATACTCCTATATATTTATAATCATAGCACTATGAATAAAACTTATTTTAATAGTTTTCTCAGTAAAGATGTCATAATCAATTAGACATGTGTATTTGTGACATTAATGTAAACCCTCTTAAATTATATATCTAATTACTTGAATACTTAATTATAAACAACAAATCAATGTTAGCATATTAAATTTTTTAGTGTACTGAAAAAAATTTTTCTGACTTTGTTTCCTAGATTTTTCAAATGATTAAAAATTGGGTTTTCATTTTCATAAAGTATTTGTTAGATTTAAAAGGAAGATTCATATAATATACTTTATTGACTTCTAGGCAAAAGAATTTTCTAGGAGAATTTGGGTTTGACTTTCCTTAGGATATGCACAAATAGGAAAAACTGATCTAATTGGCTTTGACAGATTTTACTGCTATAAATTTATTTAAAAATAGATATCTATTTACACTTACCTATTTTTCTTCTGCCCAAGTTCATTTTTATTTTTTATGTTTAGGATAAATATATTTACCATACGGCTCCAGTTGAAAGACCACACGGCAGACTGCAAATCAGAACATCAAGATCTCAAAAGAAAAAATCTAAGTCACCTGAGAGAAGTAAATATTGTGTTAATGCAAAAAACTACGAACAGCCTACGATTTCTTCAAAATCACACTCTCCATCTCCCTACACAAAAAGACGCATGTGTGAGCTATCGGAAGACACCAGGCGGCGGCTGGCCCATTTAAATCTGGGACCCTATGAATTCAAAAAAGAAACAGACAAACCTCCATTTGTGATTAGACATGTATGTGTTCTCTTAAACATTTCCATTTGAAACTGAACTAATCTGCTCTTTCACAAAAATATTATTCTAAGACTTTTTTTCAACTTCTAGCCTATGTTAATAATTTTCTTTTCTGAATTGTTAGCCTAGCAATCTAAAATGGAAAATTAACTGGGAATAAAAGAACATTCTTTTGTCAGTTTTTAAACCTGACAAAGATCAAACTTCGCTATGAATGCCATATTAAATCCTCAAGTACCCATTTCCTTTCTTCTTATACTGGGTACAGCATAATAACTGTACTGACTGAACTTAGATGTAATTGATGTTAGTACTAAAATGGCAGAGCAGAGTTTTAAAAGGGTTCTTAGTTGTCTTTATGAAAAGGAAGACCACCCCCAATTTCCCCCAGCCTTTTAAAAATGATAATGGAAAGTAAGTTTTCTTAAAATCACGTTTCCTGAGTAAACCTTATATAATGAATGGATCTTTGAAGCAAATTGTTATTTGACAGCGATGGGAAGGCCTTTGAAAGTGAAGAGCATTAACTTAAGGGTAGCATAGTTCTAATCTTTCTATACAGAAACCTGCTTTTCATATGGTTTAAGTTTATATTACTGTAATTACATTAGTCTTATTTCTGTAGAATTTATAAGTTCTGATAAGATTTTTTTTTGTGGTGGTGTGTCAACAATATCCAGATAATGTTTACTTGCTTGTTTAATGGCAGTTTAGCATTCTTTTAATTTCATATCTGCCCTCAATTGTATTAAATTAAATTGGAAAGAAAGGACATACTAGGTAGCTGTGCACAAAGACAATGAGAAATATTTTGGGGAGTTAGCCACATAAAAGTTGTTTAGGGAAATAACTGCTCTTAAAATGTTTATTATATTGTTGCTTTTCACATCAGTGTTCAAAATAAAATATTCTAATATGGCTTGTATAAACTTTGACATTTTTATTAAATTGATTTTCCTCAGCTTTCTAATGAAGAGAAAGAAATGCATACAGTTAGAAAATCGCTTGCTTTGTATAGGAAATTGGATTCTTCCAGTTGTATTTATAAGTATAGACATGTCTCTCCCCACCATGCCCATAATCATTAATGATTTAAAAAACACTTAATAAATTGATAACCAAACCAAATTTTAATTTGATACATGCATATGAAAAATGTTAACACTTCTAGGAAAGATATTATAGTTTTACATATATTGTATGAAATACAGCCTAAAGAATATGGAGCAGTTTCAAGAAATCATTAGTATGCCCCCAAATAGACTGACACACCATTCTAAGAGAGTTAAACAGCATTTTTTTTCTTTTTCATTTATCAAGATAGGTTTTTATTTATGCAGAGTAAATTTGTTTTTCTATTATGGTAAAACACACGCAGATTTACCATTTCAGTCATTTTAAAGCATATAATTAAGTACGTTCATATTATTCTGCAGCTGTCACAACTGTCTAGTTCTAGAACTTCATTATCCTAAACCGAAACCCTGTACTCATTAAACATTTACTTCCCACTCCTCCCTTCCTCCACTCCCTTGTCACCACTAATCTGTCTTTTATCTGTCTGGCTTTTCCTATCCTGCCATTTCATATAAGTAGAATCATACAGTATTGTCATTTTGTGCCTGACTTCTTAATTTAGAACAATGTTACTGAGTTTTCATCCATGTTTTAGCATGTTTCAGTACTTGATTCTTTTTATGGCTGAATAATAACCCATTATATGAATACATGACAAATATTGTTTATCATCTGTTGATTGGCTTTTGGATGTTGTTTTTTTGCATTTTGGTTGTGTGAACAGTGATTTTATGAACATTTATTCAGATGCTTTTGTTTGAATGCCTGTTTTAATTCCTAATTGCTTTAATACCCAGATGTGAAATTGCTGGGCCATTAGGTAATTCTATGTTTAACTTGTTGAATAATTGTCAAATGTTTTCTACATTCAAAACAGTGGTTTTACATTCTCACCAGCAATGTATGAGAGTTCAAATTTAGCCACATTCTTAACAAAACTTGTTATTTTCCATTTTGTTTTCTTTTTATTAGAACTATCCTAGGGGTTTGGTATGTAATTATGGTTTAGATTTGCATTTTCCTAAAGACTAAATGATGTTAAGCATCTTTTCATGTGCTTGATAGCAAATTGTGTATTTTCTTTGGTGAACTTTCTATTCAGGTTTTTTACACATTTTCAAGTAAGTTGTTTGTCTTTTTGTTGTTCAGTTGTAAGTTTCCGTTATATATTTAAGATTCTAGAACCTTATTAGATGTGATTTGTAATTTTTTCTCATTCTGTGTCTTATCTTTCGATTCTCATTTAAGTTTTAAAAAATTGTGCTAAAATATAAAAAATAAATAATGTACTATTTTAACCATTTAAAAATACATTTTTATTGATTTGAGAAAGGAAGAGAGAGATTGAAACGTTAATTATGAGAGAGACATTTATTGATTGGCTGCCTCCCTGCACACCCCACACTGGGGATCAAGCCCACAACCCAGGCATATTCCCTGAACGGGAATAGAACCGTGACCTCCCCATTCATAGGTCGACTTTCAACTGCTGAGCTATGCTAGCAGGATATTTTAACCATTTTTAGGTGTACAGTGTAGTGGCATTAACTATATTTATATTATTAGATAACCATCACCACCATTTGTCTCCAGAATTTTTTTCATCTTGCTAAATTGAAACTCTACCCATTAAACAATGATTCCCCACTCCCATTTCCATTTAGCCTCTGGCAATTACCATTTCTGCTTTCAGTCTTGTATGAATTTTACTACTTTGGATGTCTCATGTAAGTGGCTATTGTGAATAATACTGCTGTGAACATAGCATAATGATGCCTGTTCAGTTCCATGCTTTCATATCGTTTGGGTAGATACTCAGAAGTGGAATTGTTGGATCATATTACAGCTTTATAATTTTTGAAGTACCTCCATACTATTTTCTATAGTAGTTGCACCAATTTATAGTCTCACCAAAAATGCAAATGGGTTTTAATTTCCCCTTATTATAATAAACCCTTATTATTTTCTGTGGGGTTTTTTTGTTGCTTTATTTGTGTGTGTGTATGTTTGTGTTTTTTCTAATAGTAATCCTAATGGGTATGAAGTATTACCTCATTGTGGTTTGACTTTGCATTCCCCTAATGATTAGTGCTGTTGAACATTTTTTTCATATGCTTATTGTTCATCTTTATATTTTTTGGAGAAATGTCTAAGTCCTTTGCCCACTTTTAATTGAGTTTTTAAATTAAGTTGTAGAAGTTTATATATTCTGCATATTAATGCCTACATATTATCAGATAATTTGCAAATATTTTCTCCTATGGGTTGTCTTCTCACATTCTTGGTATTGTTTTTTGAAAACTTTAATTCAAAGTTTTTAATACTCTTGAGTAGAGCTGTCTTTTTTTACACAGATTTATATCACTGACTTTTTTTAAATTTTGGTTAGAAAATTTGATTGACTGTTACTATCTCTAAGCTATAAAGCACTCAGCATGTTGGGCTCTGAACACAGCCAAGTTAAAACGCTGAATTCAAAATCTATATGCTAAGGAGATAAGTAGCAAATGACTAAACTTGTTTTATAAATGTGGCAAAGTAGATTCCTGTTTTTTAAACTTGGTAATGGAAAGCAAACTAGGCATGGAGTAATGAATATGTTTCAAATGTATATCTTCATTTATAAATAGGCTCAAATATATAATTAAAATTTCTGGAATTTAATATCAGTTTTGTTTACAAATAAACAACAAAATACTCAACCATGGTCTGACTTTGAAATATGCTGACCATACAGTCACTGCCACATTAAGCTGAAGATATATGGTCTATGTACTTTAGTTGATTTTCTGTTGTCATAGGACTGAAAGAAGAATTAAGCTGCTGTGGTTTTGTTTTTGTTTTTGTCTTTTTTTTTTTTTACATTGAATTTCTTCTTCTAGGTCGATCCCCCAAGTCCCAGGGCTGATACTTTATTTGGGTCTTCTAGCAGAGACTGTGAAAGGGATGGATGGTCTAGGATGCACAATGGTAAGCTACAGGTTCTCTCTCTTCATTGCTTTGATGTTTTGGCTATAATCAAGCCTTTCACTTGGTGTTAGTTAACAAAAAACAATCTTTGGTATATTGTTGAATAATATGGTATAGTGCTATTTTTTATAATTTATGGGACACCCATATAGGTACTCTCTAAAATTAATAGAATTTCTGTCTTGTTATAAACTATCTCCTTCTTTGAGATACAAAATATGTATTAACATATTAAAGACTGATCCTTTTAGTAAAAAACAATAATATGATTTTGTTTTGCTCAACAATTTCTAAATTTATTTGACTTATGGAAATCTTTTCTCACCTTAACATATATGACTAACCTTGGGAAATACTGTAGTAAAAGGAGTTCATTATAGGTTTTAGACAGACATTTACACATATATTTGAATATTTATTTGTTCTACCACTTATTTACAAAGTGGAAGTTTTTAATCTTTAACTACTTTGATAATCAGTGTAGTTATTAAAGAATGAAGATAACATGGTAAATGTTGCCATGTAAACTGCCCTAACACACTGGAATTAGTATACAGGCCTTATCTTACCTAATAATAGACAAACATGTAAATTGAATGTACCGCCACTACACCCATAGCCAATCAGGAGTGATATGCAAATTAACCCAACAGTTAATTTGGCAGTTAATTTGCATGCACAGGCGCTGAGTGATGGGGGCAGGTGTTCTGCCCCACCCCCAGTCTCTCAGGACCTCTGGGCAGCATGGTAAGGTGGGGCTGGAGTGGGAAGAGGTGGCTCCTGGAATGGAAAGAGGAAGCTCCAGGCTGGAGCAGAAAGGGGTTGGGCCGGAGTGGAAAGGTGGTGCTGGCAGCCAGGGAAAGGAAAGCCCATTCTAGCAAAAATCTTCATGCATAGAGCTTCTAGTTATCTACACTAATAAAAGAGAAACATGCAAATTAACCATCCCTCTGCAATGCCCACCAGCCAATCAGGAGTGAGTATGCAAATTAATCCAACAAAGATGGTGGCAGCCATGGAGCTGGAGTGAGCAGGAGGCTTGGTTTGCTCCTAGCAACAGAGGAAGACAAACTTCACACCCACCGTGGCCTCCACTCAAGGAGGGGCTGGACAAAAATAGGAGGGACTGGGAGCCTGGGTCACTGGGGGGCATGGCCAACCTGAAAATGGCCCTCAGCCCCTTACCTGGGATGGCCATGCCCTCATGGAGTAAGAGTCCCCGCTGGAGGGTGTGGCCAGCCTGCAAACAGCCATCAGCCCCTCACCCAGGCTAGCCACACCCCTCCCAGCAGGGACTTTCACCCCATGGGTGTGTGGCAAGCCTGTAAACCACCACAGGCCCCTTTCCCAGGCTGCCCCATGCCCCAAGGGAACTCCCACCTTGATCTGAGACACCTTTCAGGGCAAACCAGCCGACCCCCACCCGTGCACTAGGCCTGTATAGTAAAAGGATAATATACTAATTAGACTGGGGGACCTTCTTCTGGATAAAGCCATGGTGGTGGGGCAGAGGTAGACGTGGTTAGAGGTCAAGAGGGGAGGGAGTTGGCAGGCCAGCAAGGGACAGTTGGGGGGAGTGCAGGCCAGTGGGAAGGGAAGGTGGGGGCAAGCAGGGCAGCAGGGGGAGCAGTTGTGGGTGAGCAGGCTAGCAGGCAGAGTGGTTAAGGGCATTCAGGCAGGCAGGCAGGTGAGCAGTTAGAAGCCAGCAGTACCGAATTGCAAGAGGGATGTCTGACTGCCGGTTTAGGCCTGATCCCTGTAAACCGGGAGTAGGACACCCTTCGAGGGGTCCCAGATTGGAGAGGGTGCAGGCTGGGCTGAGGAACACCTCCCTACCCCTGGTGTATGAATTTTGTGCACTGGGCCACTAGTAATATATAATAATACTTATTATTTATGTTTGTGAAAAGATAAAATTCTTTAGGTTTAGTCCAGTGGTTGGCAAACTCATTAGTCAACAGAGCCAAATATCAACAGTACAACTATTGAAATTTCTTTTGAGAGCAATTTTTTTGAACTTCTTCTAATGCCACTTCTTCAAAATAGACTCGCCCAGGTTGTGGTATTCTGTGGAAGAGCCACACTCAAGGGGTCGAAGAGCCACATGTGGCTTGCAAGTCGCAGTTTGCCAACCACTGGTTTCGTCTATAAGAATATATCTTTAAACTTTAGTCCTAGTACAAATGGTTAGATAAGTATTTTCTTAAGTTTCGTATGAAGATGACTTTTATGAAGGTTAAATGGTATTTAATAATTAGGGATATGTAAATGTTAATATCTATAGACATTGTCTAGTCAGCTCAACAAGCATTCACCAGCAGCCCTTAAGTTAATTTACTACATATCGACAAAGGCATAGAGAGAGAAAAATGAGAGAGTGAACAAAAGATAATCATGACATGTATTAAGTTCTCTTTCTCTTTCTAAACTGTAGTGTATAATCTCTTTTTATTAAGTGGGAAAATGAAACATTCTTCTCTGAGAACATTCAGAGGTTGTGCTCATTTATTTTGCTTTATTTTTTAGCACTAACAGGGAAATATATGTGGTAATAAGTCTTTTATACCTATAATGTCAGATTATATGAAATTGGGAACAGATGTTATAAGCTGTTTCTCCTCTTAGAAGAAATTTATGGGCATGGAAAAATAAGCTTTAAGAACAAAAAATAAAAAATAATTTCACTATAGATGTTAATTTGGAAGATGTTTTCAGAAAGCACTTAGGTGTCTGATTTTTTTTGACAGTTATGTATTTGCCAAATTTCAGACTTAAAGAAAAGTTGGAGAACAAAGGCTTCTAATATACCATTCAGAATCCACACACATTAATATTTGCTTTTCTCTCTCCCTCTCTTATCTCTCTTTCTTTCTGCCTTTGTGTGTGTGTGTGTGTGTGTGTGTGTGTGTGTGTGTGTGCGCGCGCGCGCACGCAAGTGTGCGTGCATGCACATGTGCCTGTGTATAAAATTTTGACAAGGACATCGCTATGGAATGAATTGTGTCTCTTCAGAATTTATATATTGAAGCTCTAACCCCATTGTCAAGGTATTTGGACACAGAGCCTTTGGGAGGTAATGAGGTTTAGATGAGGTTATGAAGATGGGGCCCTCTTGTTAGCATTAGTGCCCTATAACAAGAGACACCAAAGATCTTGCTCTTCATCTCTGCCATGCGAAGACAAAGCTATAAGGCAGCCATCTTCAAGCCAGAACAACAAAACTTACCAGAGCCTGACTCTGCGATACCTGGATCTCAGACCTGCAGCCTCCAGAACTATGAGAAAGAAATATCTGTTGTATAAGCCACCCAGTCTATGATGTTTTGTTATGGCAGCCCGAGGAGTACAAAACAGATATTAAGTTCTGTGGTACAATTCTCAGAGCAGGGAATTAACAGTGATATAAGAACAACAACTAATCTATGAACCTAAATCAGATTTTGTTACTAGTCTCAATAATAGCCTTATAGCAATAGAAATGCCACATCCTATATAGTCCTCAGGTGCCATGTCTCTTTAGTTTTCTTTTACATAGATCAGTTCCTGAGACTTTCTTTGTATTTGACATTGATAATTTTGATAGGAACAATGAACTATTATAGAGTTTCTGAGTTTTAGATTAAAGCTTTAAGTCCTCCTGCTTAAAGCCAGGATTGGTCCTTTACGACTGAGTCACATCTACACCTGTTGGGTGAAGGTCAGCTATGGAGAGAGGATGGATGCAGAGGCTCTCACTTATCAGACTGCTCCCAGTATGAACAATGCCTTTATACAAAGTGGGTTTTCATTTCTATGTTAGATAGTTGCTAAGGAAATGTTTTGATGACTGCCACATGTTTATTTTAACCTGCACTGTTAGTCACTGCTTGATATTTGATAAAATTGATTATATATTACATCCATTTGGTTAATGAATCCACAATCTAATGTTATTTTTTAAACAAAGTCACCTTTATTCTGTGTGTTTCTGTTTCATAATAAAGAAATCTATTATTCTTATATTTGTGGAAGTAGCAACTGGACTAATCCAAGACCTCAGTTCCATTACTTTTAGCTACACAGGCAGTCAGCCTCCTGAAATGTAGAGTAGAAATAATAGTCATCGGTACTGTATTAGTCTGCTTAAACTGCCCTAACAAAATACCATTGACAGGGGCTTAACCAACAGACATTTATTTTATCACAGTTCTGGAGGCTGGAAAGTCTTAGGTTCAAAGTGCTGGCAAGATAGATTTCATTCTGAGACTTCTTCTCTAGACTTGTGGGAAGATGCCATCTCACTGTATACTCACATGACCACTCTTCCTGTGTGCATGGAGGAAGAAATGGAAAGATCACACATGAATATGTGCGAGAGCCAGCTCTCTGATGTCTTGTTTATAAGGCCATTCTTTCTATTATACAATGCCTTTATGCCTCATAATCATAGAAACAGAAGGATAGTAGCAAAAAGCAAAGATGACACCAACTTTTCTTATTTTTGATATGAAATATTTATAGTTCATTTGTACATCTTTTTCCAGATCATTTTCATCATGGCGGCTACCGACCCAAGGATTATAAGGTATGTGGTATAAATTACGGAATGATAATTACCCTTGCATTCAGGTAAAGTATAAGTCGGAGATTATCTTAGTCAAAAAATGCACTAACAATAATTGTCATATCATGAATGGCATACTGCAAGATACTTTACTAAACAAACTATGGAAAAATCAATAAATTAGCTATTATTAACCCTATTTTACATATGAGGCAATGCATCTGTGAAAGATTAGGTAGCTTTCTTAAAGGTCAAGATGACCTTCTTAAAGGTCAAATATTTAGTAAATAATACTGCTAGAATATAAGCTTTTGTTGTAGTCCCAACACTTAGTACAGTAACTAGAAGTTAACTGTGTTAATAAATGTAATTCCTCCTCTTCTTCACTTTTGAACTCAACTTTAGATTATCAATCACTTCTTCAAAACTGTGCTTGTTAATGTCACTGATGACCTTCCTGTTGCTAAAATCCGAAGGTTCATTCTCAGTCTTTTCTAACTTGGCATATCAGCAATATTTGACCCAGTTACTTCCCTTCCTTGAAATACATTCTTTAATTGACTTCCAGAACAATACATTCTCCTATTTCTCCCCCTTCTTTTCTAATCACTTTTTGTCTGTTTCCTTTTCATCTTCCCATCCTCTCACTAATAGAGTATTCCCAAAACTCGGTCTTCAGATGTTTTCTTCTATTTACTCTCACTTCCTTGGTGGTATCACCTAGTGTCATATCTTTAAATACTATTTATAACTTTATCTTGGACTCTTCTATAGATCCACTCTAATATGTTAGCTGGTTAATAGATTAATAGATATGTGAAAGTAAACATGTCCAAAACCAGTCTCCTAATATCTCACTCTTCTACCCTTCCAGTTGGAATGTTATAACTAATTCATACAAACTCAACTTTTCCAGGTGATTAGGCCAAAACCTTTGGTGTTACCTTTGACATCCAGTCCATTAGCAAATCCTGTTGGCTCTTTCTTCAAAATACTCTCCGCATTTGATCACTGTCCACCTCCATTGCTATCACTCTGGTCCAAGTCAGCATCCTTTCCTTTATTTTGTTGGGATAGTTTTCTAGCTGAATTCCCTGTCATTGCCTTTGGCCCCTCTATTTACTGTTCTTAACACAGTGGCCAAGGGGATCCTATTAAATTTTAAAAAAGGAAAAAATGGCATTTTCCCACTCAGAATAGAAGCCTAAATCCCTTAAAATCTACATTTCTGAACTCATCTTATACTGTTTTGTCCAGCCCTGCCGTCTCTCTTGCTATTTCTACTATATCAGGCATGTCCCTACCCACCAACCCTTAGGATCTTTGCACTTATTTTTCTTTCTGTCTTGAGTGTTCTTCACACAGACGTCCCAAGGACATCTTGTGGTCTTCACTAATGTCTTCAGGCCTTTACTCCTTTGGTCTTTACTAAGACATTCTCTTCTGTATACAGTCCCCATTTACTTTCCTACCTGAAACTAACAGCTCCTTCCTTAACTACCCGTCCCATACCACCTTTAAGAGTTCTTATCTCCTTTCCGGCTTTATTTTCTTTCCAAGGTATTTGTCATCCTTTGACATACTGTATATTTTATCTATTTGTCATCCTTTGACATACTGTATATTTTTATCTATTTGTTTTTATGTGTGTGTTTTTAAATCGAATGTAAATTTTACTACTTGGGCAAGAATTTATGAATTTGTCTATCCTGGTTTATTCATTTGTGTCTCCCAGAACAAATGAAGCAATGAATGAGTATTAGGGTTAGAATTCTGTTTGGTCTCATAGTTTGCCATATATATATATATATATATATGTGTGTGTGTGTGTGTGTGTGTGTGTGTGTGTGTGTGTGTGTGTATCCAACCTATCTAATAAAGAGGAAATATGCAAATTGACCATCACACTATCACAAAGATGGTGGCACCCAGTCCTCTCAGCCCTGCCAGAGTTCCACAGTCCTTTCAGCCCAGCCAGGGGGGTGGCAGGCACATGGTGTGGCCAGACCTGCCCTCCCAGCCGCTCAGAACCAGCCCGAGGCACAGGCAAGCCTCTGATGTTGGCTGCCCAGGTTGGACCCAAGTTGCAGGAAAGCCTCAGATGATGGCTGCACAGCCGCTCAGGGCCACTTGAGGCTCAGGTAACCAGGGCCAGCCAAGGCCTGTGCTGACAGCAATGGCAGCAGCAGAGGTGTGATGGGGGTGCCACTTTCCCCTGATCACCAGGTCACCTCCTATCTTTGAGGGCTCCCGGACTATGAGAAGGGGCAGGCTGGGCTGAGGGATGACCCCCCAGTGTATCAATTTTCATGACCCAGGCCTGTAGTACACGCGTGCGCGCGCACGCGCGCGTGTGTGTGTGTGTGTGTGTGTATCACTATCCCTACTTGTACCTCATCCTTCCTCAAAAATCCTTATAGTGATAACATTTTATCAATTTTAGACATATGGAATGAACAATCCAGATGCATTTAATGTTGGTTCTTATAATAAGAATGATTGTTATATTCTGAAATTTACCTTTTAATATAGCAGTGGCATTTTAACTTTTACAAAGGATGTGTGTGTGTATGTGTGTGTTTGTGTGTGTGTGTGTGTGTGTATTTGTATAATGTTACTGTATATATTCTGTGTGAACATAATATATTTTTTTAAAGCAGGTGATCAGGACACCCCATGGCATAGACTACGATGACTCTTTGGAAAGGTGTGATGAGTATTTGAGCCCAAGGTCATATAGCAAGCCCCGGCATTCAGCAAGGACATTACTTGTCCATTCAGCACCCTCAACAACGCTGAAGCATCCTCCAAGCCCTGTGTTAAATCGAGCTTCTCTCAGGGAAAGGTAATGCTTAGTCTATATTTATGGACTACTTTTTTGAATAATCATCATTAGAAAAGAGAAGGTAGCAATAATGTAGTGATTATTTGTAAAAGTATAATTTGATTTTCAGAGCCTTGAATTGTTTTTGTTTAGAACATATTATATATTGTAATAGTGTTAGATACGCCTCCCCAACCCAGTGCTCTTGAAGTGAGTTTATTATTAGTGAGTTTAGTAATTATGGTGACTTTAGTCCTAATTAAATACTATCCTGTCTAATAAAAGAGTAGTATAGAAATTGACTATCACTCCAACACACAAGATGGCTGCCCCCAGGTGGTCAAAGATGGCTGTCTCCATGTAGCTACACGATGACTGCCACAAGATGGCCAGCAGGGGATGGCAGTTGGGAGGGATCAGGCCTGCAAGTGAGGGCAGTTGTGGGTGATCATGCCAGCTGAGGAGGGCAGTTGGGAGGGACCAGGCCTGCAAGGGAGGGCAGTTGTGGGTGGGATCAGGCCAATAGGAGAGGGCAGTTGGGAGCAACCAGGCCTACAGGGGAGAGCAGTTGGGTGGACTAGACCTGAAGAAGAGGGCAGTTGGCGGGGGGGGGGGGGGTGGTCTGCAGGGGAGGACAATTAGGGGTGACCAGGTCTGCAGGGGAGGCAGTTAGGGGTGACCAGGCCTGCAGAAAAGGGCAACTAGGGATGACCAGGCCTTCAGAGGAAGGCAGTTAGGAGTGATCAGGCTGGCAGGAGAGCAGTTAGTCATCAATCAGGCTGGCAGGGGAGTGGTTAGGGGATAATCAGACTGCCTGGCAGAAGTGGTTAGGGGGAATCAGGAAGGCAGGCAGGCAGGCGAGCAGTTGGGAGCCAGCAGTCCTGGATTGTGAGAGGGATGTCTGACTGCCTGTTTAGGCTGGATCCTACTTGGATTGGGCCTAAACAGGCAGTTGGACATCCCTCGAGGGGTCCCAGATTGGAGAGGGCTGAGGGACACACCCCTCCATGCACCAATTTTATGCACCGGGCCTCTAGACCTATATAATAAGAGAGGAATATACTAATTATCTGTTATGCCCTGAGGTGTAATGACCTACCGCATAAAGATCGTATCACAAATCTGCAGTGATAAGTGAACAAGCAGAAAGCTATAGGATGGGGCAGGGCAGCAACCAAGTGGGATGTGGAGAGCTACAGAAGGGGACAGGGCAGCAAGCTCTGAGGGGCAGGAAGGGGGAGCTACAGGAGGGTGACAGCAACCTACTGGCACACGGATTTATGTCCAGGCCTACTAGTAGTTCATAAAAGTGAAACACAGAATATGTGATAGTTTGCTTTTAGTAGATTCATATGTATATAAATATGTATAAAAATAGCATAGATTATATTTTTCTTTTGGTGATGTATATATTGTATATATTGCTGGTATATGGTAACTACATAGTTTCCTCAAATAACCTCCCTCCAACTCCCCAAGAGAATTTTAATCATTTAAAAATTCTAGCTCATCCTTTAAAAAAAAACACCTCTGCAACCAAAGTTAACTGCTAGTTATAATTTGAATGTGAAAAAATAATTTCTCTTCATCTGTTTTTTATTATTATTGTTGGTGAATCCAAGTTGGAAATTGCTTGCCTCTCTCACAAATAGTAACATAGAAAACAATAGCTGTCACAAATTAAAAAACAACAACCCACCCAACTCTTAGTATAGTGGAACTTCAGTTCTCAAACTTAATTAGTTCCAGAAGGCTGTTTGAGAAGCTATTTGCTTGAAAATCAAATCATTTTTCCCATTAGGAATAATGTAAATTGAATTAATCTGTCCTAGACCCACGAATAATTCCCTTTTAACTTTTCTTAGATACAATACATTCCTAATGCACTGTTTAATCTATAAATAAATACCTCTTTTCTTAAATTTATCAAACCACCCTGTACTAGCCTTAAGCAAAGCACTTTCAGGACTTGTTCCAGGGCTGTCTTTCAGCTCAGCATGCAACAACTTTGCTTGTTCACTTATCACTGCTTCTAAAATGCTGTCACTGGATAGATGTGGATAAGTTCTAGAAGGAAATGAGTGATTCTAATATTAAACATTACTTAACTATGACTTGAGGAAGGTTGATGTTAGTTTTGAATTTATCTAAAACAATAAAATTTGGGGGTATGGACTTTCACTGAGGTGATACACCTGTGCTTTGAGTGCATTTTCTAAAAAGTATGTAGATTTAGTCTATAAAGGAGAATAAAATAACTTTATGGCATATTACTAGGTACAAAATCATTTTATTCTTTAATGCACTCAGTACCACATCTTTAAATATGAGACATTTCTGATCTGGTTTTTCAGGTCACTCAGCAGTATATTTATGGATGTTTACACAATCCATTGAAATAATAAGGAATTTAAACTGCTATAAATGTAGGTTATATATCGCATGGGGGAAAAAATAGGGAATATGACAAAACATACAGCTATAGGAATTTGTCTGGGTAAATATTCATTAAAATTAAGGTTTCTCTAAAATTGCTGTAAAATGAGGAACACCAAGATGGCGGCATAGGCAAACACCTATTGTTCTGCCCCGCGCAACGATTTAAGAACTACAACATAACAGCAGAACAGACAGCACCCAGAATCTCCAGAAAGCTGGCTGAATGAAAACTCCACTAATAGGAGTAGAGGTGGGACACTGAGACTCAGGAGTGGCGGGAGCGCAGCCTTTCAGACGGAAAAAGGTTTGGAGCCATCCTGGTCGCGCGCGCGTGCTGGGGCTGGAGCAGCAACACCTGCCGGATTTCTCCAACGGGGAAGGGCAGAGACGTCCCACTGCCCGGATTCCCCAGTGCCAGGCGAGGTCCGAGATCCGGGGTACGTGGAGATGTCCCCCTGCACAGATTAACCAGAGCCAGGCGAGGTCCGAGGTCCGAGGTCCGGGGGACGCATCCTGGAAGTGGGGCGCGGCAGAGGCTCCTAGTCTGCGAGTTTCCGCGCAAGGGTCGCGCAAACCCGCGACTTGCCCCCTGGAAACTTGTCTCTTGGTTCCGGAAACCATCTACTTTACAATCCTGGGCTAGACTTTTGGTGTGCAGGCACATTTGGGGAAAGGCAGAGTTGTCTGGCAAGGGGAAGAGACTAGCGGCTTTCTCTTGGAGGTGTCTGCAGCCATCCCCATCCAACAGAGACCCGCGCGCGCGTGAGCGCTGCATAGGACGCAGCTGACGCTGACACAGCCTGCGCAGCTCAGAGACTCCGCCCATCCAACCTGAATACAGTCTCCCTTCACAGCCAATTGGCCTGAAGGTCAAATCCTCCTAGGGCTAACAACAACAAGCTGGGTTTAAATTCAAAAATACTGAATACAACCCATAAAGGATTGCAGTAAGAGTACCCACCTCAGGTAACTGGGGACGCTGAGCCACTGTCCCTTTGAGGATATCCATCACATAAAGCAGCCACCATGCAGAGACATGGAAAGAAATCAGGTGTGAAAGAAATGGAGGAGAAAAGATGACAAGACATAGAGTTCAAAACCACGGTTATAAGGCTTTTCAAGAGGCTCCTACAAAAGGCCAATCAACTTAATGAGAATTACCAGGAAATAAACAAGACCAACCAGGAAATGAATGAGAATTACAAGGAAATGAATGAGAACCTCAAGGAAATGAGTGAGACCCTCAAGGAAATGAACAAGACCTCTGAGGATACGAACCAGACCCTCACGGATAAAAAAAAGGACCAACTAGAAATCAAGCATACACAGACTGAAATAAAAAATATTACACAAAGTCCTAAAAGCAGTCCAGAGGGCCACAAGAACCAAGTCAAAGATTTGAAATACAAAGAAGCAAAATCCACTCAGCTGGAAAAGCAAGAAACAAAAAGAATTCAGATAATTGAAGATAGCGTAAGGGGCCTCTGGGACAACCTCAAGCATGCCAACATCCAAATTATTGGGGTGCCAGAAAAAGAGAGAGCAAGTTAATGAAAACCTACTTGAAGAAATAGTGACTGAAAACTTCCCCCACCTGGTGAAAGAAACTGACTTAAAAGCCCAAGAAGTACACAGAACCCCAAAATATAGGAATCTAAAGAGGACCACACCAAGACATATCATAATTAAAATGCCAAGAGCAAAAGATAAAGAGAGAATATTAAAAGCAGCAAGAGAAAAACAGTTGGTTACCTACAGGGGAGCACCCATACGATTGTCAGTGGATTTCTCAACAGAAACGATGCAGGCCAGACGGGAGTGGCAAGAAATATTCAAAATAATGAAGAACAAGAATCTACAACCAAGATTACTCTATCCAGCAAAGCTATCATTCAGAATTGAGGATCAGATAAAGTGCTTCGTAGATAAGAAAAAGCTAAAGGAGTTCATCACCACCAAACCAGTATTATATGAAATGCTGAAAGATACTCTTTAAGAAGAGGAAGAAGAAAAAGGTAAAAATATAAATTATGAACAACAAATACACATCTATCAACAAATGAACATAAAAATCAAGTGAATTGATAGGCTGATGAACAAGATAAACTGGTGACTATAACAGAAACATGGACATAGAGAGGGAATGGATTGGCAATTCTTGGGGAGAAAAGGGTTGTGGGAAGTACAGCAAGAGACTGGACAAAAATCTTGCAACAATGGGAGAGGACATTGGGGAGGGGGAGGTGAGGGTGGAGGGTGGGATGGGTACAGGGTGGAGGGGAGATATAGGGGGATAAAAAAGGGGAAACAATGTAATTAATAAACTGAACAATAAAGAAAAAAAAAGACTTAGTGAGGAACTATCAAGATTGATAGGCAACAGTTTTGCTGATCTCATTTGTTTTTCTGAGAGAGGATAAATCATTTATTAAACAGCAAATGTAAAAGGATTTAAAAAAATTAAAAAATAAATAAAATTGCTGTAAAATGCTGCCTCCTTAATCATGTATAAGAATAAACATGTTTAAAACATTTATCAATGACTCTAAGCAAATTAATTTTTTATTTATTGTGAAAGTTCATTTTGCTTTAAGCGCATTTTATTTTTTTATTTTTATTTTTTTTAAATATATTTTATTGATTTTTTACAGAGCAGAAGGGAGAGGATAGAAAATCAGAAACATCGATGAGAGAGAAACATCAATTAGTTGCCTCTTGCACACCCCCTGCTGAGGATGTGCCCG
The DNA here is from genome assembly GCA_027563665.1 of Antrozous pallidus. Classification (NCBI taxonomy): domain Eukaryota; kingdom Metazoa; phylum Chordata; class Mammalia; order Chiroptera; family Vespertilionidae; genus Antrozous; species Antrozous pallidus. The sequence continues at coordinate 175,604,339 of CM050508.1, read as the reverse complement.
CAGCCACGGTACATGCCCTTGACTGGAATCGAACCCGGGACCCTTCAGTCCGCAGTCCGACGCTCTATCCACTGAGCCAAACCAGTCTCGGCGCTTTAAGCGCATTTTAAAAACACCTCCAATAGAGTTTCACACGATAAAATGATTTTAATTTGATGTGTTACAGTTCAGAAGTAGTATAAATGTTTATATTATAGCAGCTTTTGTATTAGGATGTATAATTATTACTAAAATCAGACTTAGAAATACTAGCTAATCTAATTTAAAAGGAACTTATTTTCTTTTAAATCATGCTTAAGGTTTTGATTTTTGTAAGTGGAGTAAAATATTGTTAGACAATCATTTCTTATACCACAGCACAGACTAGTGGACCCTCTCATGGTACATGGGTCCTGTTGGAGCTGCATATGGATCTCAGATTTTCAAGATGCGTACATATGTAGCAAGTACGGTCTGCCAGGATATTTGCAGAGATTCAGTAATATTTCCTTTTTAAAATCCAGGAGGTTAAAATTTAGGTATAGTTGATCATCCATTGTTAATTACATTCTTTACCACAGGTTATGTAAATCATTTATCCTGCTTAATAGTCTATACTCTGAGTAAACATACAAAATTGTAACTTTAAAAACAAACTGGGAGATAAAAAGGCAAAGTTTCAATCAACCAATTAACATTTTAGTACTCTTTTCTTTATAAAGGAATTAGCGATGGCATTTTAAGCACATGCACTATAATCAGATCTAGAAATTTTCATTGTTACTTATACAACTTAATTATACTAATGCCAGTTTTGAGTTTGGTCAGGAATATAAGAAAAGATGAATGGTTACTTTATTCTTCAACATTTTTAATTCCAACATTCAGACTCTTATAAAAGGCATATTTTTCTTCCTTATTTTTCAATACTTACTTTTTCAAAAATACGCTTATGTCATAGTGGAGACTAGACAGATGATACATCTGTACTAGGATGGGATCATTCAATTTTTATGTTCCCCTGTATTTTTTATTTATTTGATTATTGAGATATAACTGAAACAACATTATATTGATTTCAGATGTATAACATGATGATTCGATATTTGTATTGTTCCCCTGTGTTCTGAAGGAGTAAGAACATGATTGGATTATAAACAACATTTTAATATATTATAAATATTTTGTTTCATTTCATAAAATGTTTTATTCTGTATGAAGAAAGGAATTTCTTCCACCTAGTTTGAGTATGATTCAATTACTAGAAAATAAGAACCAATTTTAAATGTACTCTACATTGAATTATTGTTCTAATATGAAAATGTATATTCTTTATGTAGAGACAAAGCCCTAAAGAATTAAGTATGGAAATTGTTAGAATGGTCAGATATATGGGTATGTTACTCCAAAAGCATGTCAAAGTTTATTATTAAGTCTATTGAACATATTGTGAGTGCTTAATACTATAGCTGAGAATTAACCTGAGTTTATATCTGTCTCTTATTCTTGGTTGAAAGAAGAAAAATGTTACTTAACCTTTATATATTATCACATAGGGATAAGAAAAAAATTATTTCCTCTGTCTGACATTTGCAAAGATTTCTTTTTCTCACCCTCTGGCTACAAGTCACCTTTGTTTTTTATGCCTACAGATTCCATTCTGATTGGTGCTCACCTTCAAACTGCGATGAGATCCATGACCGGGTAAAAAATGTCTTGAAATCACATCAGGCTCATCAAAGACATTTTTATGTTAGTTTCTAAAATACTCCCTTGAAGGCTTTTTATATCTGGGCATATAAATCACAACAGAATGCTAAAGTTTACAATATTTAATCATTGGGAAGGAAAATATACAATCTCCCTATCTCACTTCCTGCCTGACCTAAATGATGCAAAATGTTTGACACAGATAACCTGAACTATAAACAAAAACTCATAAAGAGTCAGTAAATATTCACTTTATGATGATTTTTTTCACATCCTTCAAAATGCGGGAACTCTTGTTTTTTGGGCCAGTACAAAACAATTCCATGTCCTACCAATAGATTTGATTCTACATGGTAGAATAAAGGAGAGGGTAAGAAAATATATATTTTGAGGAAGCCACCCATTGAATTTTTATTCTAATTAAATGTTTAAAAAAGAAAAAGAGCAGAGCTGATCTACCAGGTTTAATATTAGGAAACATCAATATGAGAATATTTTTTTGAGATAAGGCAAAAAATGTATACATGAATGACAGTATGGAAATAATATATATATGTATATATATACATATATATATATATATGTATATATATATGCTTTTTGTGTTCGATTCATTTTTCATTTATTAGTTTTAAAAACTATTATCATGAGTGTCATGTATGGCACTAAACTCAGTCCTAGAGACATAACTAGTTTATGTGACATTTTCAATATTTTGAAGCTATGTCATTGGTTGGATATAGATTTTAGACTGTGATGAGAACATTCTATTGTGCAACGTCCCTCTAGAATTATTTTTTGTTTCATAGTGTGTTTTATCTGATGTTAGAGACCTTCATTTTTGGCTAATATATGCAAAGTCTATATTTTTCCATCCTTTGCTTTTTACCATTATACTTAAAGTACATCCTGTAAAATAAAGAGATAATATTCAAATTGACCATCACACCCTTACACAAGATGGCTGCCCAGATATGGTCACAAGATGGCCAGGCCCATGTGGTCACAAGATGGCGCCTCAAAATGGCCAGCAGAGGAGGGCAGTTGTCGGTGATCAGGCCAGAAGGAGGGCACTTAGGGGCAACCAGGCCAACAGAGGAGGGAGGGTATTGGGGCGTGGGGGGAATAGACCTGCAGGGGAAGGCAGTTAGGGGCAACCAGGCCAGCAGGGGAGCAATTAGGCATCCATCAGGCTGGCAGAAGAGTGGTTAGGAGGTGATCAGACTGGCAGGCAGAAGTGGTTAGGGGCAATCAGGCAGGCAGGCAGGCAAGCTGTTGGGAGCCAGCAGTCCTGCATTATGAGAGCAATTGTGCCTAAACCTGCAGTCAGACATCCCCTGAAGGGTCCCAGATTGGAGAAGGTGCAGGCTGGACTAAGGGACAACCCTCCCTCCCCCATGCATGGATTTCATGCACTGGGCCTCTAGTATCTTATAAAAACACATGAAATCTTTTTCAAGAATGAAAATCCAGAATTTTTATGTCAATTGATGGGGCTTTCATTTGGATTAATGTGTTTTTTGCCATTCATTTCCTTTTTTACTAACTTGTTATTTATTTTTTTACTATTTTGTCATTGGTTGCCTTAAAGATTTCAACATGCATACTGACAAATTATTTCTTTGTTGACTTTCCCAATCATAGTAGGATCTAAAAACATTAACTCTTTTTAATCCACTTTCTTTTTGTATATCTATTATCATGCCTTTTAAATTCTATATATATGAAAGAGACAAATTTAAGCTCATATTTACCCTTTCTATTATTCTTCATTCTTGTCAGTAATTTCATGTTCCCATCTAGATTCTGAATCATTTCCCTTTTGCTTGAAGAATTCCCTATGACACTTATTTTTATGTCATTTTTCTGGCTGTGAGTTCTGTTTTTGTTTGTTTGAAAACATCTTGGTTTTTATTTTATGTAACATGGTTTAATTTAATATAAAATTCTAGGTTAATAGTTTTCTTTGGAATGTTAAAGAAGCCATTCCATTATCTTCTGGCTTCTATCTCTGTTGAAAACTCAGCTATTATTTCTTTGAAATAACATGGGGTTTTCCCACTCTGCTGCTTTTAAGATTTGGCCTTCAACTTTGTGTTTAGTAAGCTTATCATTATATACCTAGATGTGGTTTTGTTGGATTAATTCTGTGTTAAGATTTTAGATCTTCTCAAACTTGCAGGTTACCTGTCATCAGTTTAAGGTATAAGAACAAAACTAGCACGAATCTCTTCATTCTTCTTCACAATTTCACAGATTAAATATTGGTTCTTACTATAGATCTTAGCAACCTCAGCATATGATTTTTCTTCTTTCCTTGATAAGTCGAGAGTTACACCTTTTCACTTAAAGGAAGCACTTTATAGCTTCTCTATAATGTATCCACATTGCCAGCATCACAGGATTACTTGAACACAAGTTCTGTGATACTGCCCTGCCATCTGATAACGTAGACAGCTCCTAGGCTACTAGCGGGCTAGTAACATAGACAGTTTAGATGCACTGGACAAAGGGGTGATTCACATTCTGAATGAAATGGAGTAGATGGCACAGGATTTTAACATGCTACTCAGAATGGTATGCAATTTAAAACTCATGAATAATTTTTTCTGGAATCTTCCATTTCGCATTTTGTACTGCTGTTGCCCAAGGATAAAGTGAAACTGTGGAAATTCTGGACTATACTCTTTCAGCATACCTTCATAAGAAAACTAACTAGATATAAACTTGAAAGAATTTGAGTCTAATTTTCGTATAGGAGAATGATCTAACGACATGGGATAGAGGTTTTGATTTCATAGTCCAGTTTATTTGCATTCTAGGAGGCAGTATAATGTAGATCAAGTTAGATATGGATTTGATTTAAGTTCCAGCTTGGCCTCTTAGTTTGTATCTTTGGCAAATTTTAAGTTTTTCTGAGTTTCAATATATTTGGTGTAGTTATTGAAGGCTTAAATAATATCCATATAAGAAGTATCTCAGTCATAGATACCTTGTAGGTGTGCAACAAATATTGCTGCTGTCCATCTTTTTCTGTATTTGCAAAGGGGCATGTAGATGAGGAATAAGGGGTGAATCACCTCTCTGTCCTGGGAATGTGTTTTCTGACACTGATAAGAATGATGCATTTCTTTAAATGTTTGCTTGATCCATAGTCAATAGGTTATAATAAGATGTGATGTTTTGCCTCTTTGTTTTTATATAACCTTTAAAAAAAAGACTATAGGAGGATTCTCATAAGAGATGTGTATGTGTTGAATATATACATATATCCTATCTAAGAAAGAGGGACTATGTTAATTGACCCTCATGTGTCACAAAGATGGTGGCATCCACAGCCAATAAGGAGGTAATATGCTAATTGACTGTCCCACCATCAAAGATGGCAGCACCCACAACCACAAATGGCAGCGCCCAGTCCCCTCAGCTCCACTGGGCCCCAGGGGCCCAGCTGCTCCTGCCTCCAGAGTCACCCAGTCCCCTCAGGCCCCTAGCCGTCTAGGACTGGCCCAAGGCATAGGCAAGCCTCAGATGGCAACTTGCCCAGGGTCCACCGAGGTGCAGGCAAGCCTAGGATGGTGGCTGCCCAGTCACCCAGAGCCACCCCAAGGCTCAGGTAACCAGGGCCAGCCGAGGCTTGCACTGCTGGCAGTGGCAGCAGCAGAGGTATCACCGGGTTGCCTCCCACCCTTGAAGGCTCCCAGACTGTGAGAGGGGGCAGGCCAGGCTGAGGGACCCCTTCCTCCAGAGCATGAATTTTCATTGAATTTTCATGCACCAGGCCGTGTGTGTGTGTGTGTGTGTGTGTGTGTGTGTGTGTGTGTGTGTGTGTTGAGTAGCCAGATTATTATGACCACCTGATGTTTGTAGGCAAATTAGCTATAATTTCGCGCTGAAGTTGCTAAAGGGCCAGACCATTATAAATAGGGAAGCATGTTGTTTATCATGACAGAAGAAGTGATCCTATCATGTTGATGGCGTATCCCAATGGAGATGGCTTCTTCCAATAAGACAATGCACCATGCCACAATGCTTGTATTATACAGGAGTGGTTTCAAGAACATGAGGGAGACTTTACCTTGCTTATGGCCCCCACAATCACCAAAGCTCAATCCAATTGAGCATTTGTGGGATGAAGTTAAAAGAGCTATCAGGCAGCTGGTTCCACAACCATCAATCTCACAGAACTGAACAGTGCTATTCATCAGGCATGGTGTCAGATTCCTCACATCACTTTTCAACATCTTGTGGCATCAACGCCAAAAATAATCACTGCAGGATTGAAGGCAAAATGTGGCCCAACGAAGTACTGATGGGGTGGTCATAATAATCTAGCCACTCAGTGTGTGTGTGTGTGTGTGTGTGTGTGTGTGTGTGTGTGTGTGTATAGTCTTAAACTTGATGGGAATAACTGTGGAGGTCATCTAGTTCTTTTTGTTTCTCAGGGCAGAATTCCCCTCCATGAAATCCTTGCTCTAAATGAGTGTCAGTCCTCTGCAGTGATCTTACTGCCTCTTAAGACAGTAATTCTGTTCTTAGGATGCTTCATTAATTAGAAAGTTTTTCCTTATTTTATTTATTTTGTCCTTTATTATGTTTCCTAATAATTCTACCCGTTTGTTCTTTCTATCCATAGAGTTTCATGGAATAGCAAGCCTTGTTTCACACATGTGCAGGAACTCTTTCTTAGTCATCTTTCTGTCCTCAGAGTCTAGAATAGTAACTACCCAGCTCAAAATATGAGTTTTGTTTAATAAATAATCTAGGCTCAGGTTTTTTAAAAGGTACTTTTTGTATGTTTTTTTCATATGTAAGCATTTATCATTTAGTCAACATTTTTATTACAATGTTGCCAAAACTAATTTTTCAACTGTACTGGATTTACAAAATTAAAGGGTATTGTCATTCATTAGAATTTTTAAATTTAATATTTACATTTTGTTTTATTTAGTTCCTGCAACATATTTCTTGAGATTGAAAACATTATTTTTTAAAATTTCTTTAAAAACTACAAAAACTACAAAAACTTTTTGTAGTGTCTTTTGTATTCATGATAGCCAATTACACTTTCTGTGATAATAGAGTGAATGCTTCACTTTGCTGATTTATCAGACTGGGTGAAAAATAAGTAACATGTAGTAGCTATATGCTGTCTAAGAAAAAAGATCTAAAAACTAATAAAAAGGTAAGGTTGGAAATAAAAGGACAAATATATACCATCCAAGCACTAACTAAAAGAAAGCCGTTGTAGCTATATAAATAGTAAACCAAACATAAGGGGGGGGGGGGAGGGGCATTAATAGAATTAAATAGAGTTACTTCACAAGGATAAAAGGTTTTAATTCATCTAGAAGCTTTAATAACTCTAAATATACATTCACATTTTCTTTTATTATTTTTACTTATTCTTTACATTTTTAGAAGAATGCTTTCTTCACAATTTCCTGCTATCAGCAAAATTTAAAAATTATTTTCTTCATAACCTATTTTCAGCTGATTTCTTATATAAAGTGAATTCCTTATTAACACTACTCTTTATAGCAGTCTATTTATGCTTACGAGTTCCTTTTGTTATCAGTTTACTCTATTTTTATTCTCGTTTGAGTAGGTAATAAGGCTATTGGAAAGTCAATTAGAAAGATATTTGATACTAAATTACATAAATGCCATACACTAAGATGATAATTACTATAAAGGATATAGTTTACAAAGCTATCTCTTTATGATCCTACTAGAGGCCTGGTGCATTTGTGCACCATTGGCCTGGCCTGTGCCCTTTCACAATCTAGGACCCCTCGGAGGATGTCAGGCTGCCAGTTTTGGCCCAATCCCTACAGTCCAGGCTGAGGGTCTCTACCAGTGCACAAATCCATGCATTGGGCCTCTAATATCCATATAAGATCTTTGGTTAATCTCTTTCCGCCCTCCCCCTTCCTCCTGAGATTCATCAGTCTGTTCCATGTTTCCATGCCTGTGTGTTGAGTGTCTGCCCCTGGTGGTCAGTGTGCACCATAGCTACCAGTCGAACAGTAGAATGGTTGCATAGGCTTTTATCCTATCTAATAAAAGAGTAATGTGCAAATTGACCATACCTCCACTATATCCACAAGCCACAATCGTATCTAATAAAAGAGTAATATGCAAATTGACCATACTTCCACCCACCAGCCATTCAGGAGCGAGTATACAAATTAACCCAACCAAGATGATTGTGGCCATGGAGCGAGCAGGAGGCTTGGATTTCCCTGGCAATGGAGGGAAGCCAAGCTTCCTGCACACCTTAGATTTCACTCAAGGCTACAAAGTTTCCATTATTGAAGGTAAATAAATCCCAGATACCAGGGCCTTCACTTGGGTCAGTGGGAGGTGTGGCCTGCCTGAAAACCACCACAGCCCCCTCCCCCAGGCCACCCTATTCCCCAAGGGACCCCTCACCCTGATCTGGGAAACCCTTCAGGGCAAACCATCCTGCCTCCACCTGTGTACCAGTCCTCTATCCTATCTAATAAAGAGGGAATATGCTAATTAACCATATCTCTGTCACAAATATGGCTGCACCCACAGCTGAAACCAAGATCCCATAAGAAGCTTTAATGATAAATCAGCAGAGACCTGAGGCTAGCCTTCTGCTGCCCCCATAGGGCTTCACAGGAAACCTCAGGCCATGCCTCCCACCCAGCAGGGCTTGACAGGGGACCTGAGGGCACACCACCTGCCCTGACGTCAGGCTGGGGGACCTCAGGCCATGCACCTTGCCTGGCGGGGCTTGATGGGAGACCTTAAGGTGTGCTTTCTGTCCTGGTGCTGGACTAGGGGACTTCAGGCTGCTCCCCCTTGTCCCAGCACCAGACCGGAGGACCTCAGACAGCACTCCCCACCCAGTGGGGCTTGACAGGGGACTTCTCCCTCAGCATCAGGCCAGGGAACCTGAGGCTGCATACCTCTGCCTGGCTGGGCTTGACAGGGGACCTCAGGTTGTGCCCCCCCCCCAGCAGGGCTTGATAGGAAACCTCAAAGTGCACCCCCAGTGTTGGGTCGGGGGAACTCAGGCCATGCCCACACCCCAGCACCAGGCTGGGGGACCTCAGGGCATGCCCTTCAACTGGTGGGGCTTGACAGGAACCTCAGGTCTCGCTCCCTGCCCCGGCGCCAGGCCAGGGGACCTCAGGCCAGACCCCCTCCCACCCACCCAGCGGGACTTGATGGGGAACCTCAAGGTGTGCTTCCCATCTTGGTGATGGGCTAGGGGACCTCAGGCTGCTCCCCCACCCCAGGGCCAGGCTGGGGGACCTCAGGCCGTGCCCCCCACCAGATGGGGCTTGACAGGGGACTTCAAGCAACACCCTTCTCTCTGGCATCAGGCCGGGGGACCTCAGGCCACACCCCCTTCCCCAGCACCAGGCCAGGGGACCTGCGGCTGCACCCCTCTGCCTGGTGGGGCTTGACAGGGTACCTGAGGCTGCACCCCCCTGCCTAGTGGGGCTTGACGGGGGACCTCAGGCCAGATCTGGGTCTCACACGATTTTGAGGTGCATGTGGATGGGTGGGGACTTGACTCTGGGTCCTCCTACCCCAGGCTCTGATAGGAGGAAGGTTTTCATATACATTTTACTAATTTTCTTTCATCTCTGACACTTCTATTATAAAGAAAGGGCAAATAGCAATATTAAATTATTTCCTCTAATTAATTCCCTTTTAATGTGCACGAATTTTGTGCACTGGGCCACCAGTGTTTGTGTGTGTGTGTGTATATTTCTTGCGCTCTGAATGTGTGTGAACAAGCTACTTATACAACGAAGAGTAGCCACGTATCTTGATTCTACATAACAATGTGTAAGATATTACTACACATCTTATTGCATATCTTAATACACAGTATCCATTCCCTTTCATTTGTTGATTCAAGAAACATCTACTAGGTCTCCAGTCTTTAATAAACAGTATTAGCAAAAATATAATAAAACTATGTTAGTCTTATTGAACAGGATAATAAATTCTGACTTACCCTTTTGTTTCTTTCCTAAGATGTCCAAACGTTTAATTAAATTTTTTAGAATGGGGGAGGAGAAGAGCATTTCCCAAAGAGGCATATACATTTTAATTATAAAATGAATTAATGAAAATCTTTATACTTTTCAGGATGAGAGAGACCCAGAGAAGGAAGATGAACTGGAAATGAAAAGAGGTCTTTTCTACAGAGACTATGCCTATGACAGTGATCCTGAGTACAGGTATGAACTTGGTTAATTCTCTACAGAGAGGTCTTTCTCTTAATTGGTACAAAAATAGGCTGTTCCCTAATCTGCTAGATTTGTGGGAAATTTAGACTCAAATTAGCAATTATTAATTAATTATTTTTATATATTTAAAATATTTAACTATGGAAATCCTATTAAAATATTTTAATGTTTGCACTAAAGAAACTTTTTAATAAAACAAATAAGGTCAATGAATGGTGATACTTTCATCCTACTTAAGATTTTTAGTTTATTTGACTTCTCTGCAAATCTACATATCCAGGGCTTAATTTAGGCTTTATTATATATCCATGCTAGCTGTATGGCTTCCATCACCTTTGAGTATGAAATTAATTAGGAAGAAATATTTTACTTCCAATACTTTGGGATTTGGGGACTAGGATGGGGAAAGAATCTACAACCCATATAGACTTCCATAATTTCATATTGCCTCTCTTTTACAAAGTTTTAGATAGCTGTGGGTAGCCTTGCCCATTCCCAGGGGCCTGGGAGACTCTTTCCTCCTTATAGCACTTCCTATGTCTGTCTCGGTTCTCTTTGGACCTTCTGGCAGCACCAGCCTGTTTGAGCATGGTCCTAATTAAAGACCAGACATAAGGTGATGCTTCATATAATGGGGGTTGGCCATAAAACGAGAAGGATAAAAGTAATTTGAACTTCATGTTTAGAATATAACTTGGCCTTTTATACCTATTAATTAAAATTTTAGCTATGTTGTTCTTTTAAGGAATTAGCTATTGATTTAAACTGTTTTCTGTTTGCATATGCATATTTTTCAATTTACTAACAGTAGGAATAAGCTCAATATAAATGCTTTAAGTATGAAATTATTTATAACAGAATCTCAATCTGAGTAATTTAAATTTTACAAATATATTTTTAAGTAACGCAAGATTGAGTATAGTTTTTACTTTTTTCTCCATTGGTCACTATCTGATTAATAAGATGTAACAAACAGCCAGAAAGCTACCTTGAGTATTAACAAATGGAAGAGAAAAAAATCTAAATAATACATAGATTTAAAATGTCCTGCATAACTAAGAATAAAGATAAAGAATGCTATTATGAACATTTTGTACATGGCCCACTTGTGCAAGAATTTGGCTGGGGCATCTAGCAGTTGAATTACTGGGTTTAAGTTGCATATTTAAGCTTATTGGGATCATGCCAAACTATTTTCCAAAGTGAGTGTATAAATGTTTTCACTACATCATCACTGACACTGCCAATCTCTGACACGGTAATACAGCCACTCATGCCTTTTTCATGGTCAGGTGGTCAGACTGACTTCAGGCAAAATAGCAAATACATCTCTAGACAACGCCAAGAGTTCCTATTTCACAATTGACAGTGGAGGCAACATCATGACTTTGATAAGTTAGAGAAGATATTGTGTGAAATGTTATTCTAGATACATATATGAAGAAAATATTTATAGAATTTAATAGTCAGGACATAGAGTTTTATATACTATAAACTTCATGATCTCTAGTATGCCTAAAAGGTCTTACCTATAACAAGTACTTAATTTATTGAAGTAGGTCAATGATTTATTTTAAAAAATAAACTCAGCCTTTGAAAAAGCCAGCATTTTATTTCTAGCAGATAATGTGGTGAGTCCAAAACTTATATTTTTGTGATTTTATGTTTTTTAAAAGGTATTATTGAGCCTTCAGAAAAACGTGCCTTTTTTCCCTTTTCCCTACAACCATTTTATAGTTTCCTATCTGTTATTTTTTTCCCCTTCAAAACTCTTAAAATGACAGTAAATCCCTATCACTTCAAATATACCCTCTTCTGCCTTTTTTCCTGTTTCCAAAGGTGATTTATGTTCCATGTAATTTTCTGCTCCCCGCTGAGGACAGCAGCGGCCTGGCACAGTAGAAAGGGTTCAGAGCCACAGAGATCCCACCCTTTCCATTCCACCACTTGCTAGCTGAGTGGTCATGGGAAGTCACTGGACTTCACTGAGTCTCAGTTTCTAGTTACTAACTTCAGAGGATGTAAGTTAATATGTAATATATATGTAAATACATATAAAATACTTAGTAGTTCTATGCCGCATAATTAATAACTTCTGTGGGCCAGGTAAGAACTACACTATGCACCTTACATACACTCTCTTTAAATTTTAAGACAATAATTGCAGAAATACAGTCAAGGAAGCTGAGACTCTGGATGATTAAATAAGTGGTCCAAGGTCCCCAGCCTCTAATGGATTAAATGTGAGTCAGTGCCAGGTCTGTCTGACTCTCCTAACTGGCCCACATGCACCCTCTGTGCTCTGTTTCACCACACCTCACTTACCTCTCTTCTCCAAATTCCTTTTAAACTCTGTCTCTCACACACTATTTTCATTTAGTGTTCTGTAATTTGTTTTCATGCAAATAATGTCACTCTTTAAAGGCACAGGTCATATTGTGTTTTTTATTTATCACTAGAGGCCCAGTGCATGAAATTTGTACATGGGGGGCAGAGGGTGCCCCTCAGCCCAGCCTGCACCCTTTCCAATCTGGGACCCCTCGAGGGATGTCTGACTGCCCGTTTAGGCCCGATCCTACCTAAAAGGGCAGTCAGACATCCTGCTCACAATTCAGGACTGTGACTCCTAACTGCTTGCCTGCCTGCCTCCCTTATTGCCCCTAACTGATTCTGCCTGCCAGCCTGATCACCCCCTAACCACTACCCTGCCAGCCTAATTGATGTCTAACTGCTCCTCTGCCAACCTGTTTGCCCCCAACTTCCCTCCTGTGTTGGCCTGGTCACCTCTAACTGCCCTCCCCTGCAGGCTTGATGGCCCCCAACTGCCCTCCCTTGCAGTCCTGGCCCCTCCCAACTGCCCTCCCCTGCTGGCCTGATCGCCCACAACTGCTCTCCCTTGCAGGCCTGTAACCTCCCAACGGTCTCCTCTGCTGGCCATCTTGTGGTGGCCATCTTGTGTCCACATGGGGGGAGGATCTTTGACCACATGGGGCAACCCTCTTGTGTGTCGGAGTGATGGTCAATCTGCATATTACTCTTTTATTAGATAGGATAGAGGCCTGGTGCATGGGCAGGAGCCAGCTGGTTTGCCCTGAAGAATGTCCCAGATCAGGGTGGGGGTTCCCTTGGGACGTGGGATGGCCTGGGCGAGGGGCCTATGGTGGTTTGCAGGTTGGCCATGCCCCCCAGTGACCCAAGGAGAGGCCCTGGGATCTGGGATTAATTTATGTTCTACAATTGAAACTTTGTAGCCTGGTGCGGAGACAGCCATTTCTGTTTGGGTTTATTTTAATTCTATAATTGAAACTTTGTAGCCTAGAGTGGAGGCCTAGGCACTAAGGCTACTTGGCTTCCTCCATTGCCCAGGCAACCCTAGCCTCTGCTGTCTTCAGCTCTGTGGCTGCCGCCGTTTCTGTTGAGATATATCTTCTATAGTTGAAATTTTGTAGCATTGAATGAAGGCTTAGGTCAGCAAGGGAAGGCAGAAAGCTTGGCTTCCTCCATTGCCGGGGAAACCCAAGCCTCCCTCCTGCTCTCAGTGGCCACAACCATCTTGGTTGGGGTTTATTTGCATAATTTGCTCCTGATTTGCTGATGGGCGTACCTGTGGGCATGGCTTGATTGGAGGTATGGTCAATTTGCATATTACTCTTTTATTAGTTAGAATAGTCCAAACAGAGTATACACACCTGTGACATACATCATCAATATCTGATTTAGATAATTGTGCCTCCGGTCTAGTCTCACCATTGTAATCCCGTGTATTCTCTTTTATAGCTCATTTCAGCGGCCACATGGCACTCTCCAAATGGATGACAGTGAATACTGGTCCAACAGGGCAGCCTCTTACAAAGGAAAGTCCCACCGACCCATCTTAGAGAACAGCATGGACAAGATATACAGGAACTTATACAAAAAGGCCTGTAGTTCTGTTTCTCATACACAGGAAAGCTTCTGAGATCATCCATGATGAACTGTATGAGTGTCCATGTCAACTTCAATGAAAGCGTTTGATGTGATCAATATCTGTATTCCTTTTTTTAAACAGGTGGCTCTCATTGAGTGCAGTAGTTAGACTTGAATACATCCATTCCTCCAAACGGTACATTATCATAGGAAAGCCTTTTTTTTTTCAAATCAGAGAAAAGAGTCTTATGTTCCAAAAGATAAAGCTCTGCAACTCAATCACAAAGTCTAGTGTGACTGTGCGAAGAATATTGTCATGTTATCTCATGTCACCTTCTGAAAATCCAAGACTGGATTCACTCTAAAAATGGTTTGCCTTAATCACCTTGTAATTTTCATGTACTTAACTGGTTATCTTATTTGAACAAGATTTAATTAATATTAACTCCCTTTTCTTACTAATGAGCAAAAAGATATCCAGTGTAGAAATGAATTTCCCAAGAGTTTTAACCAGCATTTTCTACTTTTTCTCCTTAGAAAAGTCTATTTATATTTCTTAACTCAGAAGAAATCTCTTTCTTTTTAAAGTGTTTATAATCATTCACTCTCTCTTCTCAAAAAGAACTTTCTAAGTTGCCTAAAATGCACAACAGATATCTAGGATAGCAAAGCCCATGTGTGACCCAAAATCTGATAGCTTATTTTTAAAGATATAATTCTTTGCTGATTTTCATCTAGAGCCATGTCTTTGGTATAAACAGAATCAGAAAATAGCCTCTGTTAGTAAATATGTAGAGACTCATGGATTATATTGTACACTAACTTATTTTAAAGTTTTCATAGTTACTAAATGGCCCAAGAAAGTAGTATCCTTACTTTAAAGGGCAATTGGAACCAAAATGAAAGTAAAATATTATAGCAGAACTCTTTGTGGTGGGCACTGGAAAGTCTGTTGGTTGATACATGAGCTCCTTCCCCAACCCCCAAGCACACACTTGTGAGGCCAAGCACACTCTGAGGACAGGAAGAAATCAGTTACTTCACCTTCACAAGAGTGAACAGAGGGAAAGCAGAGAGAGGTAGAGTTGGCTTACAAGCTTGAAGTTCACTTCAGGGAAGTATTTTCTCATTGACTCTGTCTCTTGTTAATTCTACAGCTATGATTTAAAAAGAAAAAAATTGACTTGAACTTCATTTAAATTGAAATTAATTTGTAAAAGTGGGTGACTTAGTTTTGTATTAGGAGAAAATATAATATTGGCAATCTAATAATAGGACTTTTTAATTTAATATTAAGAATGTTAATTGCTTGTTAAGAATGTTTTACTAGTAGTACAACAGTCTGTGATATGTCAGAAAATGCATGAGATAGGAGCCAGGAGTCCTCGGTTCTCATCCTCTCTGCCATTTTCTAGCGGAGTCTCTTTAATTCCCTGGTCCTTAGTTTCCATCAGCTATCCAGTGAAGAGAATGGAATAGAACAGCATTTTCTGAACCAGGTCCTATGGACCACTGTTTTAGGAAATGATTGTAGAAATGTAAATACCAGGATTGCATTGATCATATTAGTTTAGGAAAATTTGTGCATCATAGTTACCCTCCCAACAACATACAGAGTCACAGGTAGAATGACAGGAGTGAAAGGGGAGGCAGTTAATGCTGAATCAGCAGTTGCAGGCTGACACTGTCCTGCCAAAACTTGGGCATGTGGTCATCATAGTCATAGGAAACACGAGTCTATTAGAGGTGCTAAGAATGCTGGCATAAACCTGTTTTGCTCTAACATCAAGTAGAGAATCTGGCACTTAATGGTGTTCACTTAACTATTTATTTCAGTAACTCAGAATTTTCTCAACAAAATTAAGCATGTAATAATATCTGTTGTCATGGCCATCTTTCCCCTCGTATTCTGTCTTCCTAAACCTCCCTCCCTCCCTCTCATCGTCACCCTCAGGTGCATGTGGACACCAGTGGGGGAAATACTGGACTAGGTACCCCTGGTATCAGGTTATATATGACATTTTATACAATAACCTTTTTGACGGTTAACATTTAATAGTGCTTTTCAAAAATTATATCCTCAGTGAAATTTAGGTGTTTTTTTTTCCTTTTTTTTGTGCGTGTGTGGAAACAAATGAAAAACTTCCCCATTTAAAAATTACTGCTTGTTAAAAAGAACAAATATTAACTTCAAAGAAAATGTTTTGCTATCCTGGGATATCTCTCAAGTGAATAAGTACCACAGAAATTACTTATTGTACCTATATCTGCCACTGACTTTGACAAAAGCCACAAAAAGTGGGTCTTGGGGAACCTTCGGGAAGGGATGTTCTGAAAGCCACAAGTGCAAATCTTTAGATACCTGGCATCTATGCTAAGTGTCTAATTACTTCTGTTCTCCTGGGGGAGGAGTGGTCTTTATTACTATCCTAGCTTACTGTGCATTGTTAGGTTTATTGTCTTTAAAGGGCAAAAGCTTTAGAATAGTTATCTTTTCTCACTGATAAAAAGGAAAAGGTGCAGTTGTTTATTATCTTAGCCTTTTTTCTATATTTTTCACAGTCTTACAGTAATTACTGTACTTAATATGAGAGATAAATGGGCCTTCTTTCTTTCAATGTATTTTTACCCTTAAATAAAAAGGGGGGATTTTATAAAAAAAAATGTCAATTCAACTAAAAAAACAAACACGCATCATTAAACTGAGTCCTCCCTGGTTCCACTACTTTTTATATAACCTTGTTAAGTCATTTGTCCTTCTTGGAGTTCAGTTTCCTTAACTATAAGTTGCTGAAGGAGTTATTTAGAATGATCTTTAAATGTTCCAACATTTCTATAATTGTGTAATTGATTAATGTGGAAGATAAGGAAGTACTAGGAAACAGAGTAGTGTTAAATATTTGTGTGCAAGTTTTGGGGAGGAGACAGATATTCAAGAAAGTGCATTTCGCTGTATTTCTATGGATCACCTCCACAGAAGTACTGCACATGAATTAGCAAGACAAGTCAGGGTTCTTGGACTCTAGGAGCTTACCTTGACTATTCACAGAAGGTCAGGCAAATAAACAGTTGTGGTATAATGTCTTGGATTTTCTCATTTTTACTCTATCAAATACCTTGTAGGTTTTTGTAGACATTATATATTTTTTTCATTTTTGTATCATCTTTGTAGCCCTACCATCACAATCTGGACATATCTTTATTATAGCAACTGATAAACAAAAACTGAATTATCAATGACTTTCTCATGTGTCCTTTTCTATTGTTCTAGGTTTGCCTCTGCATTTGTGTCACACAGTGTTTGTTGAATAACCGCATGAAAAAGTACAAGAAAGGCCACTAAAAACAATATAAAGCCTAACTCTATCTGGATATGAAAAATAAGATGCCCCACCCTGGCCAGGTGGCTCAGTTGGTTGCGGCATCATCCCATACACCAAAAGGTTGCAGGTTCAATTCTTGGTCAGGGCACATAACTAGGTTATAGGTTCAATCCCCAGTCGGGGTGCATATGGGAGGCAGCCCACTGATGTTTCTGTCTCACATTGACATTTATCTATGTCTGTCTCTCTTTCTCATTAATAAAAACATATCTTCAGGTGAGAAGGAAGGAAGGAAAGAAGGAAAGAAGGAAGGGACTGTTGCTAGCAGCTAGTTTATACTTGTAGCCAAAGAGATAAAAATGCCAAAGGTAATACAAAAATCTTAGTTGTTCCTTGGTCCTCAAGTTCCTCAGATAAGAGACTTAGTGTTTCTGTGTAAAATCTATTTGTTAAAAGAGTACTCTTAAAAAAAAAAGAAGTCGATATGACAACCTGCCTTTTTGTTTGTCTGTTACTTGGCTAACCCGCTGTTACTTGGCTAAACCACTAAGGTATAAGGCATCCAGGTGACCAGAGCCAGCTCCTAAACTGCTGCTCAGAGGGTGATAAGTACAGGGAGGGTTAGGCAATGAATCAAGAAAGCAATTGCCTGCAATTGTTCCTAGAATCTTGTGTTCCAATGGAGTCTAAATCCCTTCTATGAAATGCAAATGTCTTGGTTCCCAAATAAGCCTTAAACACTTTTTTCCCAGCATCTTATCTGTCACTCACGAAGCCATACATCTTTGACTGAGGGAGTGAATCCTCTATCTTCCAGCAGTCAGATGTAAACAACCTATTTAATCTAGAAACTGTTGCTCTCGGTTAATTAAGAATTGGTATAATAAATAAGGTATTTTTGTGAATATGTAAGCAAAACTGTCTCAATGAAATGCAGGGTTTGTTTGTTTTTTTTCACTTTTACTAATATCTTAATCTCAGTAGGTTGCATTCAAGCTGTGAAAAATGACATAAATGAGCCTGGTGTAAGAAAGTATCCTGCTCTCATTTGTATAGAATATGAGGAGACATTTTTTGAGGAGACATTTTTTTTTCACTTCCCATCCCCACCTTAGTGTCATCTTTAGTTTTTAAAACAAGAGAATTAAAGTAATATTTACTAAATATCACCATTCGTGATTGGTGATTTACATACATTATCTTATTGATCTTCACAAGCACTCAGTAATCTCAGTGTTATAGACTCAGTAACTAAGGATCAAACTGCTGTGGTTGGCCAGTCAATGATAAACTTGGATTTCAATCTCATTCCAGGTGTGCCTCGCAACCAGATAAGTGGTTTAAAAACTTATCTTGTTATAGTTCATAGGTTTTTAAATGATGGAGCTAGTATCTCTTCAGAGAGAACCTCAGATTACAATGCAAACTGAAATCACATTAATGCTGTAAAACCTGGGGCAGATTTCCAACAGTCTGACACTAAAAATGAATAAATATATCATTTCATGAACTAGGTTGGAAATTGGTGGAAGGGTATGAAAGAAATATCACTGAAAATGTATCTGACTCGCGATTTTATGCTAACTAGGGTGGATTTATGGAATAGTGGCATCTGAAGGATTCACCATGCTCTTTCTGAGGAGCCCTAGTTACTCTCTTTGAGTAAGTGCACATTCCTGTAGAACAAAGTTTTTAAAAAATATATATGTCTTTAATCCTCACCTGAGGATATGCTTTCACTGGTAAGAGAGAAAAAGAGAGAGAGAGATCAGCATCTCAAACTCACCCCCACAGGGCATCTACAGGGGATGAAGCCTGAAACTTAGGTTTGCCCTGATCAGGAATCAAACCCATAACCTTTTGGTGGTTGGAATTATGCTCCAACCAACTGAGCCACGTGGCTGGAGCAGCACTACATTTTTTAACAGCTTTATGGGAGTGTAATTGATATACAAATAATTGTACAAATTTAATATGTATATTTTGATGAATTTGGACACTTGCAAACTCCTGTGATATAATCACCACAATTAAGGTAATTCAGTGCCTCCCAGAGTTTCCTTCTGCCCCATTTTTGTTTGTGAATTATAAGCACCATGCTGTAAAGTATTCTATAGGATTTATTCATCTTATGTAACTGAAACTATGTTATATTAACAAAATAGAGGCTCAGTGCCTGAAATCATGCACTGGGGAGGTGGGGGTCCTCACCCAGCCTGCCCCCTTTTGCAGTCCAGGAGCCCTTGGGGGATGTCCAATTGATAGCTTAGGCTGGCAGGGAGTGGGCGTAAGTTGTCAATCAGACATCCTTAACATGATGTGGAGGCAGGAGAGGCTCCTGCCACTCCCGCTGTGCTCACCAGCTTTGAGCCTGGCTTCTGGCTGAGTGGTGCTCCCCCTGTGAAAGTGCACTGACCACCAGGGGGCAGCTCCTGCATTGAGTGTCTGCCCCCAGTGGTCAGTGAGCATCATAGCAACTGGTTGTTCCACTGTTCAGTTTATTTGCATATTAGCTTTTGATTATATAAGATAAAAGTGATTTTAAACCCTTATCAGATAAATGGTTTGCAAATATTTCTACCATGCCATAGATGACTTTGAATTCTGTTGATTGTTTCCTTTGCTGTGCACACCAGCTTTTTAACTTGATTTCCCTGGTATATCTTTGCTTTTGTTTCTAGTGCCCTTTGGTGTCATCCCCAATAAATCATTGCCTAGACTAGTGTCAAGAAACCTTTTCCTAAGTTTTCTTTTAGGAGTTTTATAGTTTCAGATATTACATTAATCTTCAATTTCTTAGAGTTGATTTTTGTGTATGGTGTAAGTAGGGGTCCAATTTCTTTTTCTTTTTTTAATGTGGCTATTCAGTTTTCCTTATACCATTTTTTGAAGAGACTATCCTTTCTTGGCATCCTTGTCAAAGATCATTTGATTGTATATATGCTGCTTTTTCCCCTTGAGTTCTCTATTCTGTTTCATTGCTCTATGTCAATCTTTTTGTTTTATTACTATGGCTTTGTAATTTAGTTTGAAGTCAGGAAGTGTAATACCTCCAACAGTATTCCTCTTTCTTAAGATCACTTTGACTTTTGTAGTTATATATGAACTTTATGATTTTTTCTATTTCTATAAAAATTGTCATTGGGATTGTGATAGGCATAGCAATGAAGTGATGGGGATAGTGATCTATAGATCACTTTGAGTAGTATGTACATTTTAACAAGCCACATGGTAGCTACAAAAGAAAACATATAGAAGATATACAAAAGAAAATGAATCAATAAATATCACTACAAAATAAAAAATCAACTAAACACAAAGAAAAGAGAACAATAGAAGATTAGAGGAACAAAGAATTAAAAAACCAGAAAAACAAAATGGCTAAAGTAAGCCCTCTTCTATCAATAATTACCTTAAGTATGAATAGATTAAACTGCTCAATCAAAAGACATAGAATGGCTGAAGGGATAATAAACCAAGACCCAAATATATGTTATCTGTAAGACTAACTTTATATATAAGGACACACAGACTCAAAGTGAGTAAATGGCAAAACGGTTTTCCATGCAAATAGTAAACAAGAGAGCATATGTGGCTATAGTAATCTCATAAAAACTAGACTTGAGGTAAAAAAAAAATTGCCTCAGTATCACTACATTTCTGTTGCAGTAAAACTGGAAAGTTTAGCTTTCTGATTTTATGATCTAGTTCAGAAATAAGATGAGAGAAAACCTTTAATGTCTTTGAACATACGTAATAGAATTGAGAATAAACATATTCTGTCAGAGGCTCCCCGTTATCAGTGAAACTCATTCTTCACCTGAGCTTTAGTTTGTCTAATTGATTTTTTAAAAAATATATTTTATTGATTCTTTACAGAACGGAAGGGAGAGGGATAGAAAGCCAGAAACATCGATCAGCTGCCTCTTGCACGCCCCCTACTGGGGATGTGCCCGTAGCCAAGGTACATGCCCTTGCCAGAATCAAACCCGGGACCCTTCAGTCCGCAGTCCGATGCTCTATCCACTGAGCCAAACCGGTCTTGGCTGTAATTGATTTTTAATAAAATTAGTGATATATGCAAATAAAATAGTGAGAAAGTATGCCGTGCCAGCACAGCCAAGGGTTCATGGAGCCTGAGGGAGGGCCAGCGAAGGATGAAGAAAAGACAGACAAAGAGAATAAGCTGGGTCTAGGTGGATCTTCTGTGTCTGGCTGAGACCACAGAACAGATCCAGAATGCAAGCTGATGCTTTATTTTATAGTCAGAGGTAAACAAGGTAGTGGTCACCATAGTTACAATGTTCTTGTAAGATTCACTTGTTTTGGCAGCACTTGCTGGACCACCCCCAGGCCATTAGCTACTCAGGAAGGATCTAGGGAGTGTCATAAGGTCAAGCTTAATTATGCAAAAAGGGCTGTGCCCTCTAAGCTGGGACTTGTTTGCCAGCAGGTCGCAGGTCGGTCCCAGGCTTAACCCCATAACCGCTCCCTATGGAAGAATATATATATATATATATATATAGTTTTTAGAAAGTTCTATTTCTCACAGCATTGTGCAGTAGAAAAAGCACCTCTTCACAACTTTTCTGAACCTCATTTTTTACTTACTACCTGTGAAATAGGGTGTTAATAAACATCGCCCTCCATTCCTCAGAGAAGTATTAGAATTGAATAGGAAAATAAGTATGGACACTTTGACATACATTAGTTACTATCATAATTGCTTTTTGGAACTGATCTGGGAAAATGAATTTACAATTTGAAAGATATTCCATCTGGTTCTAGAATTGGTCAGACTTCAGAATTATTTCTTTATATTTGTTATCTCTGTTATTTAACCTTTCTGAACTTATTTTTTCACTTGAAAAATGAAAGTTATTTTCATAGTGTTGTGATCATTTAGAGTTAAGGCATGTGGAACACCTCATACATTGCATGGCATTCAATAAAGAGTGAGTAAAACTAAAATTCTAAGTCAATATAGAGGGAGTATTCTGAAAGATCAGAGGATCTGATTGGGGGGAATGGAAGATGAGCTGTGAATAAATTTTAAAAAATTCAAAATTATTTTAAGCCATGAGACCAAGTTAGTTAGATTTTTGGTATGGCTTTTAAATTTGCTAGTTATTTAATGTATGTAGGTTACATAGAATTATGAAAAGAGCCAGATATACCAGTGTTTGAATTTTGTACTTTGGTGGTATCTGGAGGTATGGAACCTTAATTTTATCATTCATGAAATGGGAATGATACCTACCTAGGATTGTTACTATGAAACATATAGTAGGTAAATGAACCAAGTGACTAGCATTTTACCTGACAAGAAGTATATGCTTAAAAATGATTTAATACCCTTACCCTGCCATTAATTGTTTTTTGCCCAAACCTACCCAGGCAGAGATACTGCTCAGCCCTTACCCTGGGATCCCTGTGCCTCTGGAAGAGGTTTCTGTAGAGTTTACTACTGACACTTAGTCATGATTTCAGTCTCTGAGAATGTTATCCTTTCAAATCTTACATGTGATATCTCTCACTGGTGAAGGTATTATATTAAAAATAAAACTAAATTTAGTTTGAGGGCATATCCTGTCAAGCCAGTTTTGACATAGGAAGTTTATTTTGTTTTTATTTTGAACTCTGTACCATTATATTTTACAAATGAAACATATTCTTTTGATTTGAGGGAAGTTAGTAGATCATTCTAAGTCAAGGGAGGTAATCCTAGACTATGTCGGCCAGAGGAACAGCCCCATAGCTCTTAAGAATTTGGCATGACTGTGACTGAGCAATCACCTTTTTCAGGAGAGTATACTGTTTGACACCAGTCACAGAGGTCTGCATACAGCTGTGCTGTTAACAATGGGGATATGTTTGGAGGAATTCATCTTTAGGCACTTTCATTCTTGTGTGACCATAGAATGCATTCACACAAACCTAGGTGGTCCAGCCCAAGGCACACCTAGGTTATATGATACAAGCCTGTACAGCATTTGCAAAACAACATTAGATTAAATTGAACACAAGCCCAAATGATGCCATTGAGAGGTGTGGTAAATATGAGATGTGCAAGGCTGCTGCTGTAGCAAACTTTATTGTGAGTAAAAAGAGTCCAGTCTAAAATAATGATAAATAGTATAATATAGTAAATACATTTACCAGTAACATAGTCGTTTACTGTCATTACTATTATTTATTGTCCATCACTGCATGGACTTTATTTGAGCACAGTGTAGTAGTTTTGTTTACACCAGCATCACCACAAACACACAGTACGCTTCATAAAGATGGCTACGACAACACTAGGCAATAGGGATTTTTCAACTCCATTATAATCTCATGAGACTGCTATTGTAGATTTGGTCCTTTATTGACCAAAACATCATTTATGGGGCATGACTATATACATTGAGTGGCCAGATTATTATGATCTCTGAATGCATAATAATCTGGCCACTCAGTGTATATCCTATATAATAAAAGGCTAATATGCAAATTGTCCCCTCAACCAGGAGTTCAACCAGCAGGCAGGCCTGCCAACCACCCATGTCCCCTTTCCCTGGCCAGGCTGTCCAGACCCCACCATACACAAATTCATGTACTGGGCCTTATCCTATCTAATAAAAGAGTAACATGCAAATGTGACCGTACCTTAGCTCCTGATTGGCTAACCTACCAGCCAATCAGGAGCAGGGGGCATGGCCAGCAGGACAGGAGGCGAGGCCAGCGAGGCATGCATAAGCATGGCCGTGGTACAGCATGCTTGTGGAGGTGGGACTGGGCAGGCTCCGCAGGGTATCAGGAGCAGCAGGAATTCTGGGAAATGTAGTTTTGAGCTCTGTGGTGAACATGTTGGGGCTGTGACCTGGGTTTAGGCGAAACTTCAATTAAAGTTGTGAATACTCTGTAGGGGAGAGTTTGAAGTACTGAGCGTGGAACGTGGAAGCGGCGTTGAGTACAGAAGTGGGTGGGGGTGGGGGGGGTGGGGAGGGGTGGTGGCAGCGGTGGCTCTTTTTTTTTCAGTTCACAGCTTTAATTGACTTTTCGCCTAAACCCAGGTCACAGCCCCAACACGTTCACCACAGAGCTCAGATTATTGGTAAATTCAGTGAAAATGGGACAGAAAAACTCACCAAGGAACAACAGCTTCCTGAATCTGTTCACTCATATCCTATCTGACCCAGAAATGCAGAAAATTACCATCAGACACATCACAGGATCAAAGCCTTTGCGTCCAGGAGAAGCTTAAAAGGACACAGACTTTTCCATTTGCTCTGTTCTTCCCTCCACAGGATTATCTTCTGACACAGCGAGTTCAGAGTTCTCTGGTGATTGCAAGGACGTAGGTCCTCATTGCCTCCTCCCCCACCCTCTGCTGCTCCTTGAAGTAATTGATCATCTCTCTTTTGGGGGAAAGGAAGGGACACATTAAAGAAGTCTTCTCTAAAAGGATGCTTATGAAAAAAAATGTAGAAAGGACTACAAGGAAAGAGTGTTTTCTTTAGTAGACAAAGCAGCTCTATTAGGCAACAGGTTTGGGAGCCCTGACAGCTCCAGCTCACACTGGCTACCTACAGGGGCACTTGCACTTCCACCAAGCTTCTCTGCTTTACATTGCAACATGGTCTTCTTGGTGAACCCAATCTATAATGAAAAACTCCTTTGAATTACACTGTGTTTTACAGATGGTTTTTTAAAATTGAGGCTTTAGGCCTTGGGCAGGCTGGGGGTGAGCCATCAGTTGGACATCCCATAGGGTTCCCAGTATGTGAGAGGGGGCAGGTTGGGCTGAGGGACCACCCCTCCCCCATGCGCGAATTTCGTGCACCGGGCTGTGTGTGTGTGTGTGTGTGTGTGTGTGTGTGTGTGATATATGCCTTTTTTAAAAGTAGACCCATCTCATGTTTACCAGGTGATTCTTTAGAAGTTTTAAATGAAAGATTTTTAAATTACAAATTTTTTCTCTAGAGATCTCAACCTAAGAGATAAATTAAGTAAAATAAATAAATAAATAAAATGAAATTTAAAATATATTTATATATATATTTTTGGAAACTGGTAGCTAATCCTATATAATAAAAGCCTAATATACTAAGTGTCTGGTCATCTGGTTAGCCGTTCAACCAATCAAAGTGTAATATGCTAATGATAGGCTAAGGCCATTCAACCGATTGCTATGATGTACACTGACCACCAAGGGGCAGACAGTCAACTGGTCAACCAGTCGCTATAACGTGCAATGACCACCAGGGGGAAGACACTCTGACTGGTAAGTTAGCTTGATGCTGGGGTCTGGCCAATCAATACTGAGCTAGATGAACCAGACATGCCCTGGAGCCCTCTCACTGTTCCTCGTCCTTCCCTGGCCCCAGTCATGTACTGGTGGGGTCCCTCAGCCTTGTCTATGCCCTCTCACAATCCGGGACCCCTTGGGGGATGCCTGTTTTGCTCTAATGGCAGAATGACTGGTCACTGTGATGCACACTGACCGCCAGGGGACAGATGCTCAATGCAGGAGCTGTCTCCTGGTAGTCATTGTGCTCCCACAGGGGAAGCACCGCTCAGCCAGAAGCCAGGCTCATGGCTGGTGAGTGCAGCGACGGTGGCAGGAGCCTCTCCTTCCTCCACAACAGTGCTAAGGATGTCCAACTCACAACTTAGGTCTGCTGCCCACAGGCCTAAGCCATCAGTTGGACATCCCCCAAGGGCTCCCAAATTGTGAGAGGGTGCAGGCTGGGCTGAGATATTTTATCTATTGCATCTTACTGTACATAACTTATTCATTGCCCAGAAAATAGCCCACTGGTTAAATATACTGCTTCTGAAGTCACAGGCTAGATTCAAATCCCACTTTAATCACTTAGCAACTATGTGACCTTTTCTCACCTGTAAAATGGAAATAATGGTGCCAATCCTCTGGGATCAATATTAAATTACTTACCAAACACAAAGTGCCTAAAACAATGCTCAGCACATGATAAGGGCTCCATGAATGATATTATTTACGATGATGATGATGAGGTATCTGACTCATTATCTATTGGACTCATCTGAAATGTACGTTTTCTGAGACAATTGTTGTACGTGCCTTTGTACCCCATTTTTAATAATATTCTGTTGTTAATAAGATTGTTTTAATAATATTCTGAGAGACATCTACCACTCTACTTAACAAGAACATGTTAAAAACATTTTGCATTTTCCTAAAGGATAGAAGCAATATGCTCTCCTGCTTCTCCTTTGTGGCCCAGCAGTTGTTCGCATATGATATTTCTGCAACTGTGCTGCATAAAGAATGTGTTTTGGCATAGAAACTGCATAATTTGGAGAGCTTTTTGTTGATAATCTTAAACAAAAACAGTCAAACTCATTTCGGTTCCACTGGAAACCCAAGGAGGGGAATTGTTTTTGCCAAATGAGAGAAAAGATGCCAGTTTTTGAATTAGGAAGTGTTTTCAAGTGTTTATGTTGATAAAATGGAAGGAAAAGAACATTTGACTTCAGTGAATTTTTGTCTAGTAAACATTTAAAGCCTTGGACACAATTTCTACTAATTTTTATGATAACTGGTAGTTTGTATTTTGCATAGGCCTTAACATTTCCAAGCATTTTTACATAAGTTATTGTCTCCTTAGCATGTTTGTAAATTATTTAGGGCAGGAAAATGTAATCTACATTTTTACAAATGAAAAAACTAAAGTTTTGAGTGTCTCTTGCAGGTGCCATAGTGGATGTATAAGTGGCTGAACTAGGACTTAAACATAGATATTAGTATTTTCTCATATATATTCTAGAACTTCTTCCTTCTATTGTTTGATTTTCTTTAGATATTAGGTTTTAAGAGGTGATACTTGATTCTCAGTGGTCAATCATTTCTGTATTTGGAGATAGCTTGTCTTCTATGATTCACAATTTTCATATGTTTATAAATACCTCCAACCATTTGCTTTCCTGCTCCCTGCTCTGTCCTTCCTGTTGACCGGTTCACCTACTTATTACACACACATCCCTGCTCCACTGAGCAGCAAAGGAAATTACGCTTACCATCCTGTGACTTGTCTGCAGCTCTCCCAGCAAGGCTTAGTCGTGAACTTCCATGGGATTGAAAAAACTCAGGGATCTGGTTACCACAAATGATTGGACTCAGGTGGAAAATTGCTGGTGAAGCTTTGTACTCCAGTTCAGTGGTTCCGAATCCTGACTGGTCAGTCACTCGTGTGAAAAATGGCTTCCTCACTCAACCTATGGAGATCCAGTCTGAGGCAGACCATTTGCCTGTGTTTTAAGAGTCTCTCCAGATGATTGTGATGCTGGTCCAGGTTGGAGAAACCAGGGTCTGCTCCTATATGGCATCCTCTGTAGTAAGGAGCATAAAGAGCATGGAGGGTTTTTTGTGTTTTTCTGATTTAAATTTCTCCTTTTAAAACATTTTTACCTTGTTGCCCAAACCGGTTTGGCTCAGTGGATAGAGCATCGGCCTGTGGAATGAAGGGTACCAGATTCGATTCTGGTCAAGGGCATGTACCTTGGTTGCGGGCACATCCCCAGTGAAAGGTGTGCAGGAAGCAGCTGATCGACATTTCTTTCTCATCAATGTTTCTGGCTTTCTATCCCTCTCCCTTCATCTCTGTAAAAAAAATCAATAAAAAAATGTATTTTAAAAAAATAAAACATTTTTTCCTTGTTAACTTCTTTATCTGATTTTTTAAATTGTATTTTAAGTGCAAAATATCTTGATCTCCAAGGAGGAGGATGACTGGTTCTTGATTTCCATTTGAATTATATATATTTTTGGTTATTCATTGTTAACCTTTAAGTACCAGGGTTTTTTATTTTTCTCTTTTCATCTCAACAGTTTTCAGGTCATTTATCTATTCATTAAACAAACATGCTATGAAATAAATATGGGGAGTGGCATTGGGCAAATATAAAATAAAACAAAATCTGGACCTCATACTTTATAATGCAGTGTGCTGTAAAGCATGGAGTGTATTGTGGATATATACAACATAGTACATATACAGAGATGTTTGGTGAGTGCATAGAGAGCATGAAAGAGGAAGCAATTCACCTAGTGAGGGAAGGAAGACTTCACAAAGGAATCAGACTTTCATCCTAAGGGATGGTTTTCCCAGGAGAAGAGAGTTGGGCATCATCAGAGCTTGCTCGTGCAAGCAGCCCCATGGACCCAAGGAACCGCAGAAAGTCTGGGATGGTTCCAGTAGGAAGGTGTGTGGTGAAGTTGGGGGCCTAAGATGAGGGTGAAATGTATGTTGAAATCACATTTCAACAGAAGGTCCTCCTTCAGATGCCTTAACTATAGGATTGAATTGCATCCTCATGTCAAAAGAACTACATGCTCAATAATGCCACTTCGTTTGCATAGTATAGCTGATGTTCCCAAGGTTGTATTAAGACCAAGGATAAGGGTTTTGTATTCTGTTTCTCATCTTTGAGCATATTTCTTTGAGCACTTGTGTGTCCAACACTGTAGATGACATAAAAAATGATTCTTAAATGTTCTCACTGACTTTTCAGTTCAGTTTAGCATGTGACATAAATGCTTGAAAAGACCACAGCAGAGACACCACATAAGCATTGCTAAGTGCTGGAGTCCATGAGTAATAAGATTTCAAAAATTGGGGGAGAACCAAAACCATTTATAAGAAAGGATTTCCTGAATACAGAGGAGAGATGAGGTCAATCTGAAGAATGGATTGGATTGGAATAGGTGGGGAAGGAGAAAAGTACTTTAATTGTGGAAAATTGAGCAATGGCCTGCAGGTGTGAAATGACAGGCTGACATGTGCTTAAGGACACCACTGCCTGGAGCTAAGGTAGGAGAATATCAGTGAGTATTGTCAATAAATATAGCTCCTAAATTAAATGAAACCTTTGAAAAGCCTAGTAAGAAAGGCTGTTCCTGAATTTACTTTTGATCCACCTTAAAGATCTCACATAAAACACAAAGCTCAACTGAACTT
This sequence comes from Antrozous pallidus, assembly GCA_027563665.1. Classification (NCBI taxonomy): domain Eukaryota; kingdom Metazoa; phylum Chordata; class Mammalia; order Chiroptera; family Vespertilionidae; genus Antrozous; species Antrozous pallidus. The sequence continues at coordinate 175,575,197 of CM050508.1, read as the reverse complement.
TAAAAAGTAAATATTTTGTGCTAGAAGAGTATTTCCTGGCATTAAGATACTTTCAAACACTAAAATCGCCAGAGATTTTCCAGCTTAAACTCAACGCTGTTTAAATGCATTGGAAAAAGCTTCAGATAGCTTGGACATTTTTACCCCAAGGAAAAGAGAAAAGTATAGCCTTTGGTCCTGTGTGCACAGAGCACAATTGTCTCATTTCATCTGCTGGATGCAGTGTTTCCTTGATTGTCTGCCCACTCAAGGAACATTAGGGAGAATTCCTTCTGGCTTCAGATTGAGAATAAAGTTGCATACATAGGGCCACTATAACTCAGACATCAAAGACTTAATATAAAAACATTTTCTGATAAACTTAAAATCACTTATTTTATATCAGCTTCTCTAGATAAATATTTAACTGGACTTTTCAAGTGTTAATTTTCCTATTTTAAAAAGCAATTGTGCAGCCGAAATTGGTTTGGCTCTGTGGATAGAGCATTGGCCTGTGGACCGAGGGGTCCCAGGTTCAATTCCGGTCAAGGGGCAAGTACTTTGGCTGTGGGCACATCCTCAGTAGGGGGAGTGCAAGAGGCAGCTGACCGATGTTTCTCTCTCATCGATATTTCTGACTTTCTATCCTTCTCCCTTTCTCTCTGTAACAAATCAATAAAATATATTTTTAAAAAAGCAATTGTGCAAAAAGATAAAAAGACAAAGAAAAGCAATAGTGCACCACAACATTGGAAGATTTATACGTAGAAGTAGTCATATAAAAGTAAAAACTGGGTAATATGCGTGTATATTTTATTGTGATATTCTATTCATTTCTACAACATTAGTTTTTTACAAATTGGTTATCTTACTACCTTAATGTTAATATGAACACATTTTCTTTTCTAAAATGATGCTTAAATGTATTTTTTAAGGGTTATCTAATGTTGCATGGATATCCTGTGGAGTAATTAAACCATTCCTCTGTGGCTGGGCAATTAGGTTGTTTCCTAATTGTGTGTGTCTATTACATACTTAAACTGAGGAGAGCGTGTTCACACTGAAGGTAGGTTCTGTGATCTGCTTATGTAGCATGCAAGCAGAAAATGGGGGCAGAGGGTGCCTCTCCCTCCCTATTTGTTTGTACCCGAACTCTCCATTGTTTACATACATTTTAGCCTCTATGCCATTTTCAGAAGCTTTATTTGTCTCACTCACTTTTTGGTTTGGATAAGGTTTAAATATAAAATCCATCTGTGGAGCATATTGTATATTCACATTGAAGGCTAAAAACCACTTTCAATTAAAACTTTGTTCAGCACCCATAGTTCACTTTGTCCTGTTTTTATTATGAAACACTTCTGTCTTCTTCCAAAAATCCATATGTCTTGTACGTTTCAAGATGTTCCTTGTTGCTCATGAGAACGAGTTTTTTCCTACCATCGGCTTGCGGCCATATGCTCCGGCTGTTCATCTTGCCTCCCTGCCTGGCATTGGTGTAGGCAACATCTTGTACGCAACACAAGTCAGTTTATCCCCTTCTCCTTAATAGGACTTGTCAGAAGTAGAATAGCAAACTGGACACACTGAACGGTTCTCGGGCTGGTTAGGTTACATGTGACTCTAAAGGAGGTGGCCTGTCGAAGTTCCTAATGTTCCTAAGGCACAGAGAGACAATGTGTCCAGGGAGACCTGAAGTTTTGCCAGATGTGAGTACAATGAAGGTACTATTGGTGCTGCTTGGCAATAGCACATGCTGTCATTTGCAGTTCTTCTGTATTGACTATAAACCGGATGTGAAGATGGGGGAGGGAAAGGAGGTGTAAAAATCAGATTCTCTTCATTTTAGCAACACACCGCCGTGCTGGTATCTGAAAGCATTCTGCAGGATTGCCCACCCATGTGAGTGACTTGTGAGATAGTGTGTGTCGTACTTCAAGTCATAGATTAACTAATTGAAAAATAATGATGTTTAAGTTGTATCTGAATTAGAAGAAGCAGTGCTCTCTGACAGCATTAGAAAGTTTCTGCCTTTCCAAGATTAATAAATATTGTCGGTCACAACAGGCTCGACATTCTCACAGTATAAAGTCCCTAAAGAGTAAAAGTGTCACCATCCTGACCCTGAGTTCTGAATCCCTGAATTCTTCAAATAATTGTTATACTTTGAATTCTTGTTCTTTTAACTATTGACTGGAGCTCTAAATGTCTCACATATTTCCTAACCGCCTCAGAACCGAGGACACTGAGTGTATCCTAATGCCTGTTGGTGGCTCTGGTGCCTGTATAGATGCCACTCATTGCTTCTGCCAGTGTGACTAGGGCTGCTGAGGGGAGTGTGTGCCAGCCTGGCTGCCTTTACACCAATCTGGCTCTGTTTTGTTTTTTTCTGTTTTTTATCTCTATCTATCTATCTATCTATCTATCTATCTATCTATCTATCTATCATCTATTTTTAGCATTTATGCTACTTTGATGTTTGTTCTTCCCTTGCTGACAATGGACACATCTCATTATTTCAGAATTCCTTTTTCCTCTTAAAATTTTTGGATTATGGTTTAGAGTAGGTTTGATCTAAAAACCTGTCGGGGGCCTTGTAGGTATTGCTGTGACGCCGTCAACTGTGACTGTTAGGAGTTTTGTTTGCTGCTTCTTCCAGCTGGGTGGATGAACTCCCCATGTCCGCAGAGTATTAGTAAGGATAAATGTGGCTGTTTCTTCAGGTTCAGTTGTCAAATATTTAAGGGTAAAATGACTTGGGCCTATTCTAATTTCATGTACGCTTTAATAAGAGAGAAGCATAAGTCATTGGGACTGCATCAAGGTTCCTTTATGGGAAAATTTGCTGTATCATATACCTTCCACTCCAGATTGATTAGAATGGGGTCTTGAATATGGCATTGCTGGGAGCCAGCTCCAGCAAGTCATAATTGCAAGAGTTTCATGGAAAGGTTGATGGAACTTAGGGACTCAACAAAGGCTGAGTCACATATGTTAACACCTGTTGGGAATGGCTGAAGGCATTTCCCCAAACCTGAAAAGGATGCGTTAAATTGATTGTTTGCTGCCAGACAGCTCAGTACATCTTAATTTACATGTTATTGCCTCCTGTTGGCCAAACACCTGAACAGTCAAAGGCAGTTCCCCAATCTGACAGTGCTTCTGTACCCTACCCTTTGAAGTGTATGTCTCCACCTTGCCTTAGGACAATTAGTGTTAATGAAAAGCAAGAGGTCCTGAGATAAGGAAAATTTGGTTTCTTCAGCCAGGCTCCTCTGCCTCCCCCGATATGCCTTTCAAAATTATGTTTCATCTCTGGACTCTTATTTAATCTACGCACAGCCCCCTCTCCAGATTGCTGAACCCTTCTAGAAGCTGGATCAAGCCCACCAGCGCTCAATGACGGCCAACCTCCGGCATGGCGTCACATAACCTACAATGCAGGACATACTATTATGCCAACACTGACATTAAGATTCATCTTATTTACACACAGTGTTTTCTCTCTAAAATGGAAACCTTTCTTCTACCACAACACAAATGAAAGATCTGAAATACAGGGATTGTATTCTGTGCAATCATTTTAAAATAGGCTACTACTGGTTTCTTATTTCTTTCTAACACTTCACCCTAATTTCAAAAAATACAGGGAAGTTCCTACAAACATTTGAGCTGGGCTTTACAGGATGCAGGGGATTTCAGCAGGCAGAGATGTATTGGATGGTGCAAGCAGCAAGCAGACAGAACAAAGGTAGAGGAAGTCCTGGAAGTAGAGACTACCTCTCCTACCATAATTAAGTCATATAACAGCAGAGGAGTGGCACAGTGCAGGGTAGTAAGAAGCTGCTGAGTCCAATCAGCCTGTTGGGGGAGCTGTGCACCACTGTGTGAAATCATGGCAAGGTGCTGAATCAGTCTATGCTTCCATCTCCTCTTCTGAGAAAGGGAAAATAACATCCAGCCCCTGGACATCATTCTCATGGTGCACAGGGTCCTGCCTGTCTCGGGTGGTTGGGGAGGGTTAATCAAAGTAATACATAGAAACAGCACAGTGGCGGGCACAGTGCTCAGTGAACATCAGCTACTGTTATTCCTGCAGCTACATTTTAAAGACTGAATCCATTTGAAATCCCTCGGATTTGTAAAGCTGTATGCATCTCCACCCTTATTAAGCAATCTGTGATCTGAGAGTAATTTGAGTACAATGCAAGATGTGCTTTGCCTAATTTACTGGGCTTCAATTTTGTTGTAAAAGAAGTATACAGTGACAGAAACAAATAAGCCAAAGCAAAAGAAAGCAAGCAAAAAATTAAATTCCTTCTAAAGGTTTTGAATGAGCAATTTTTTTTTTGGTTCCTGGTTTTGGTTCATTCAATCCATGCCAATGCACAGATGTCTCAAATATATTTATTTTTATTAGTAAAACCTGTCTTCTGTGGCCATCCAGTGTTTCCATGGAGAACTTTTTCTAGCACAGTTTTTGTGACCTTGAAGTTTACAGAGGTTTATTTTTCTTACCCCTTTATATCCAGAAGCTGGGAAGTTGAGAATGGATTGGCTGATTAGAACACAGGACCTCAACATGGGACAGCCATGAATTTGCCTGAAGAGTGAGAAACATGGCTAGGGGACAATGATTATTACCAGACTCCCAGTGTCGGTGAACACTTCAAGGGTGCGGCAGAGAGAGAATAAGACGCACAAGACTTAATGGTTTCTGCTATGAGAGTCTTTGGACAGCTGGGATGGAATTATTTACTAAACACACCGTCTTTTTTGTTACTTGTCCAACTGGATTGAATGGAGCCTGTTAACACTCTATTTTGTAAAACAGAAAATAGCCTTCAGCCACTCACCAGTCCACAGGAGAAGGCAAAGGCTTGTAGTTTGGTTAGGAGCTGTCTGTGGAGATCAAGGCAGCAGACTGAATGCTAATGACTAGCCAAGGTCAGAGGAGCATGGCTGGCCACTTAGACCCCTCACAGGTGGGATGTGAACCCTGAGATGGAGTGTAGTGTGCACGCTGTTTATCCATCCCAGTGGGAGGAAGAACACAGGATTGGGTGGAGGGAGAAGGTGAGCTGTGACATAGGCCTGAGGGCAGCCTGGGCCAGCCCCTCGGGGCCTCGAGCTAAAATGGCCCACCAATCTCGTCTCACACCAACATCGTCTCACATTAGATGAAAGAGCCTCATCTTTACACTTACTAGTCATTGGCTATGGGCTGTCCTTGGAGGAGTGAGACCTAGGGAAGGTGATGGTGCAGCCTGGGAATCCCTGACAGGCTGAAGGCTGCTTCTCCACAGAACTGTCTGAAGCTGAGACAGTTCTCACTTCTCCCCCTGCAAGTTCTGTTATAACATGGGATCCAAGCCAGTTCCCAGAAGCCTGCCCGGACAAAGAGCCTCTCCCTCTCCCTTGCCCTTTCCCTGTTCCCCACAAAATAAAGTCTCAGGTAACTCACTGTCCCAAAATTACTTACCCTCTGGGCAACACTATCACCTCTAACAAAAACATAGATCTAATGCTAGTTCTGTGAGGTGAGGCCGGCTGTTGCTTTAAGCAGGGATTATAAGGCTGTGTTACAGCCCTGACCTCTTCACCAAACAGAGGACGGAAGCCTTGCCTGTCAGGGAGGCTGTTCAGAGAAATCCTGACCTGGACCAGGAGGAAAAGGGGACAAACTAGCTGATTTCTGAGACTCCTTCCCATTTTGGATGCATAGAGTTCTAAAATGTATGTGCAAACCATATTGAGAGGTGGGTCAGGGAGGGCGTTTATATTCCAGTCAGGGGATGGAGAATACTGGTAGGTTTTTTCTTTTTCAAGTGAGGCTTGTAGATTTTATGTAAGATCAAACACAGTAAAAATCTGACATTTCTACTTTGTGAGTCCGGGCTAAAGCTGAGATTTGATTTTGAAATATGAAAGTAAACTGTAACTAGCTCCATTTAAGTATCTAGGATTTTTATTTATATAGAACCTTTAAAGTGCTCCCAGCTTCTCACTCTGGAGAAAAGAAGAAATTACAGCAATCCTACATAGGGCTGGATGTCTAGAGAGGCAGCACTTCTAGGTTAATGAGAAACTGACACTCTCACCTGAGCTTCTGAGTGGTGTCCACCCCCTTCCAACCAATGTGAACTCTCACACCCAGGGACACAGTCACGGGCCTCACAGATTAAACCGAGTGCTCTGGGCCCCAGCTCAACTGCAAATCACTTTCCAAAATATTTCTTCATAGTATTTTTAAGAGCATTATTTGTTTTTAAACATTGCCCTTTCACAGTCCAAAGCTACTTCTTAATGTTATTATTGCTCCTGGCAAACCCATTTCAATTCTCTGAAAACATCTTTGCAGTTTTTTTTCTATTTGCACTGTTTCCACTCAAGTGGGGTGGCATGTGGCTGGCTTTCCCTGAGCCCCTCCACTCCCACCCATCCCCAGTTCTAAGGGGACAAATGTAGAAATGAATCAGCACACAATGCCAGCATTGGAAGGCTTCTTGGATTTTGTCTAATATAATTTAAACCTTGCACACTCTTATTAAGGATGCTGAAACTAAGTTATGAATGGAAGGATGGGGGAAGGGTGTCACAGAGCAACTTACGGCAGAATTAAGCTAGGACACCAGCACCCTCAACTTGTAAAAGACTCTCTCTCTTATTTGGTTTCCTCGGAAGCAGTACATGAAACCAGAGGCTAGTTTGTGGTTTATTTGGAAGGGGATCCCAGGAGAAAAGGCAGAAGAGGGGCATGAGACAGGGAAGGGAAGGCCACTATTCAGATGTGGTCATGAGCAGGTTAACTGAGCGGCTAAGGCTCAGTCCCCTGAGAACCTCTGGAGATGGTTTAGATCAAACCTCTGTGTTGTCCCTTTTGATGGGCCACAACTGGCCATGCTCATCCACTGACTCCCTCCCGTTTGCTGCTGTTTGAGGGCTGCTCCAAGCCTCTGAAATCCCAGCATTTCCAGACTGTTCTCTGCAAGCAGCCAGGATTTGTCTCCAGCCAGAGAAAGCCCTCAGGGGAGAATTGCAAGGGCTTCAGCAGGAAGTTGCCAACACAGGATTGGTGAGTGCTCAGAGACATAACTGGGGCGGCCATAGCCACTGCTAGAGTGGTCAAACCCCCATTCTTACCTGTCCCTGGGCGGTAAAGCTCACTGCCTTAGAGATGAGAGGCATGATGTGTGAGGGGACAGTGAATGGATAGGGTCGGTATTTGGAAATGAGTAAATATCTCTATTTTGTGGGAACCCTGCATGCACTTTGACACGCCTTGTCCTTCTACCTTGTATGACTCCTCCTAGAAAACTCCTATTCATCCTCCAAAGTCCAGTTCCAATCTGACCTTTCCTGATTTCTCAGGAAAAATCAGTGCCCCTCCCCTTTGCTCTGACAGCATGCTGTGCTCACTCTAAAATATCATGACTAGGCGTGTCAGGTCTCCTGTGTGCCCCTCACCTGCTACTTATTAATGCTAATGATAATGGCTGCTGTTCATTGAGCACTTTAATTATGTGCCAGGTGCTTTTTAAGAATTTTAAGTGAATTAAGTAATTTGATTCTCTCAACTCTATGAAGTAACTGCAATGGCCATCCCCATTCTGTAGAAGGAAACTGAGAGGCTACACTACTTTGTCAATATGATATAGTTAGCAAGTGGCAGAGCTAAGATTTAGGTCCAGAAGTCCAGGTTTCCAAGTCCCTGCTCTTAACCATGGAAGAGAACAGGTTAACTTTGACTGGGGTAAAGCAGGAAGCCCAAGAACTAAACCCTGGGCATTTTGCTAACAAGGCCTCATGCCTAGCTAGGAAACATCACTCATGGGGAATCTGGAACAGGAACATGGCACAAGCTGTGTTTTTACAAAGATCACTCGCTATAGGGCATCCGGTGAGTTGGAAGAGGAGAGACTGAGAACAGAGATAACAGTTAAGAGACTAGTGTGGCAATCTAGGAAAGAGGCGAGGAAATCCCAAGTTTAGCAGGGAACCTTGTCCCCGAGTGAGCCCCTGCTGATCTGCCAGCCACAGCCATGCAGGGATGCCACTCATGGGTATGCAGGTGGTGCCCTGAACAGGTGCACCTGTTGAAAGAGCATGGAGGGGCAGACATCCAGCCCAAGCTCTGGGTGCCGCCTGTGAACCCCTGGTGAAGAGTCATGTGTACCCAGAAGGAAAGGTGCCATTGCTCTCACACAAGGGGACAGATGGACCAGCCATGGCCCAGTCCATGTGACCCTCCAATCCAGACATTTTCCACTACTTTTTGCTTCCTGTCTGTGGCATGATTTTCCCTCAGTTCAAGGACGTGGAGATGTGCACATGTTTGAAGGTGAAATCAGGAAGAGGCAGATTGGAGTAGTGCCAAGGTGAGTTCCTTACCCCAGGCATACTGCCCCGAGCACCACCTGTCACCATGCACTTGTGGGTGTGGCAGGCAGTGAAATGAAGGCCCAGAGAGAGCCTGCCCTGGTCTCCGGGCATGAGGCCTTGTTAGCAAGATGCTCAGGGTTTAGTCCTTGGGCTCCCTGCTTTACCCCAGTCAAAGGTAACCTGTTTTCTTCCATGGTTAAGAGCAGGGACTTAGAAACCTGGACTTCTGGACCTAATGCCACCACATGGAGCCCCGGTGGAAGTGGAAGGTCCTTCTGGGTGCGTGCCCGCCAGAAATAGTTTTCAGGGATTGGGAACCAGTGATGTAAGGGAAGGAGAAGAGGAGAAGGAAGGGATATGGGTGAGCAAAGATGCACGTGGATTTCTGCAACTTGCTTGCTATTCCTTTTCTCGTATCCTCCACTTTCTCACCTCAAGACACATGTTGAGTAAATGCCTTTGAGAAGATTCACCAAGAAGGCGACACAGCATTTTTGAGGTAAGACTTTAAGGCAATGCAATTGTCAGAGAGCTGGAGCCCGGAAACCAGGAGGATCCTGCTGTGTGGCCCAGGGCAGGCTCTCTCTGGGCCTCCATTTCACCGCCGGCCACACCCACACGTGCAGGCTGGGTCAGAGGCTCTCCAGGAGTCCTGAAGTCTCAGCCTGGGTGGTCTGCAGTTCGGACAGCAAGGTGGGAGGTGGGCTTATCTGTGACCAGCCAGGCTGGGCTGTGTTTCATGTCTCCGGTGAAGCCAGGTCCGTGAAGTCAGGCAAAGTAACCCCAGAGGAAGACGTTGATGGCCAGCAGGAGGACAGCATTGATGTTGCAGACACGTCTCCAGAGCGGCTCCTCCTCAATGCTGGTCAGCTTCAGCTCCAGCGCAGCCTTCTCTGTAGGGCTCAGGGTCGGCTCCCGGGCCCCAGAGAGGCCACAGAACCAGCCCCAGAACAGCTTTGCCCAGGACCTACAAGGGGCTGAGGGACAAAGGCCAGAGAGGAGGAGCGAAGCAGGAGGGAGCAGCCAGGCAAGGTGGAAAAGGAGAGTGATGAGAGAGCAGGGGAGGGAGAGACAGGGGAGAAACCAAAGAAAAGGATGAGGTGCACAGAAAGAGGGGGGCTGTGGAACAATCACCTTAGTCCTTCCTACTAGCCACAGCCTGGGTGCTGAGCAGGGCCACGCACCCAGCCATAGGTAGAAGCATCTCCATGGTGGTGTGTTAAGGGGTGAGGATAATGCTGTCCATTCCAATTCAGATCACACATCCACATGAGAATGCAATGGGGAAGGAGGCAGCAGTGGAGCCAGACAGACTGATGCAATGCTGTGGACAGGGCACTGGCTGGAAGCCACCTTACAGAGCCCCTGCCATCACCTGACTGAGGCCACATGCAGACTGCTCAGCTTCTCTGAGCCCAGGATCTTTCCCTCCCAAGTAGGTCAGTGGCGTGTGCCCCGTTCTGCAGGTGGTTCTGTTCATGCAATGAGAATGCAGATTTGACAGCACCTTAAAGAGTCACAATGCTGAGCAGTGGGGCAGGCTCTGGGGAAAGCAATGCTCTGAATGTGCCTGAGACTGTGCCACCCGCACACAGCATCACCAGCCTGGAGAAGGGGCTCGCTCTGCGGTTAAAAGGGAGCACATTTCATTAAAAGCTAAGTTTAGCCCTGACTGGTTTAGTTCAGTGGATAGAGTGTCGGCCTGTGGACTGAAGGGTCCCAAGTTCGATTCTGGTCAAGGGCATGTACCTTGGTTGCAGGTACATCCCCCATAGGGCATGTGTGGGAGGCAGCTGATAAATGTTTCTCTCTTATCGATGTTTCTCTCTATCCCTCTCCATTCCTCTCTGTAAAAAAAAATAAAAAAAAAATCAATAAAATATATTTTAAAAATTTGAAAAGCTAAGTTTAAAAGAGTGAATAAATAAAATAAATGTTATCCAAGTTCTTTTGGATTAACAGTATATTAAAATAAAATTCAAATAAAAAGCCTTCCACGGAGGCTGAATCCAGCCCATTGGAAATGTTTTATTATCTTCATGGCTTTGGAATTGGCACTTGGTGAGTTCCATGTGACTATGGAGTCTCAGGGATACGAAGACCCTGGATACCATGCAGTCTTGTTCCTTCACTGTACAGAGGAGGGAAAAGGCTTGGAAGAAGGAAGCCACCTGCTTAAGGTCACGTAGCCAAGCTCTATCAATTTACAAGCTGGTCCCAGCACTCTCTTTTGAGTCACTTAATAAAGCTAAATTTATCTACAACCTTGGATGTGTATCCTTCTTTCGGATCTGCTCTGCTGTTCTTAAATTTGTATTTAAATTCTTTTTTTAGGACTCAGAAGTGTACTGCCATTTCACTTTTTAACCTGAGTATGGATCTCCGCCTGCAGCCTTCAACAGGTATGGTGTTTCCTCCCCACCCTAACTCCCTTGGCAGGGGGAGGAGTCTTGCTTCTCCCTGTCCTTTCCCTCCTCCTGGTGGGTGGGAGGCATTTCTCTCATTGAACTTGCCTGACTCAGTGCCTCTTCTGTCCCTTTTGGGAGCAAGCCACCAACAGGGAGCAGTCATTTCTCTGCTTCTCCAGAGAGAGGCTCTGCCCTGGACCCGGGGGCCACCAGGCAGGGCTGCCTGTGGCTGTGCAAGTCTGTCTAGTCATGGTGCCGAGCTGGGAAGAGTACAAGCCAAACCCTCCTTTCTTCTCGGCTTCTTCCTTTCCTCGTTCCTCCTTTAGGTAGCTGCCTGCCTGCAAAGAGCTGCGCCCTCAGACTCTTCATTCACATCAGACATTTTATGGGACCATAAAATGGTGGTGAAGGGATGAGAAGCAGTTCTGAGACCCTAACATCTGGCAGATGGACCATAGAGCTCAAAAGGAGTTGAGGAGTTACATTTTGCAAAGCAAAATTGGGGCTCCAGATTAGACTAAGGCACTGGTGACTTTGAGCTTTATTGGTGCTTATAAAAGTGACCCTATAAAAGATTGCATTCCCCAATTTGAAGTTTGTTTTTTTTTTTTAATAGTGGATAGATTGGTCAAGAAGCTTGAGTCTTGAAAATACAGAGCAGCTTGGATCTTAGGAGTCAGGAGAGCTTATATTCTGGAGCTTATGATGTCATAACCTCTAGGCAAGTGACTGTTTCTGTAGGAGGCTTATCAGGCCTCAGGAAAGCTCAGGACTCCTAGAATCCAGCAAAGACCTGGGAGTCAAGTGGCATAACTGCCAGCTGTGTGGGGCCAACCATTGGGGCTTGGGTAATATTATCTATGCTTTAAACTTGCTGGAATTATTAAAAGTTTGTCACATCAGTGGCTGGGGATGGAATGAAGATGCTTTTTGAAGCCCTGATGAAGCTCTTGCCTACCCTGATGGGAGAAGGCAGCCTCTGAAGATACCCCAGCCCCAGGCAGCATTGGGCTCCTCTATCTGAGGCAGGAAGTACATTTAGGACTTAAATTTCATTAAAATTTTAACTCAGCAGGGCAAGAGAAATTGACTTGGGGCTTTAAATTGCAAACAAATTTGCCACTTCTGACATTAGTTTTTCCTTGGGAATTTTACACTTTGGGAAATCTCTGTGGTGTCACTAAGTCAGAATACCTTAACATTGGTATTCAAGTGCACTGCAGGGAGGTCATAGACTCATTCCTTCAAAACCAGCTACAGTATGTCTTATGTCAATTTCTTATTTAGACACTGTGTGGACTTGGAGTACATTGAATTCATGTATATTCTAACACATTTAGGAACAGACTATCGAACCTCAGAGGAAAGGAAGGCAGGGGAGGGTGGGTGGTAAGAGATCAACCAATGAATTTGTATGCATAATCCATGTACAAAGACAATGGGGTGATGAGGTCCTGGGGTGAGGGTTAGGGGTGGGCTGGAAGAGTTCAATGGAGGGCAGAGGGGAACTTTTGTAATACTTCAACAATATTTAAAAAAATTAAAATTAAAAATCAAATAAAAATAGAATCTCCAGGAGGCAGTATTTGCATGGCCCACCAGCAGCTCAGGAGGACATTGCATGGGCACATCTGCTCTCTTTCTGTGAAGATGACCATGCTTTTGTGTGATTTTAGGCAGATTATTAAGCCCAATAGGAAATAAATAATAAAATGGGTGTATGGGGGAAGAACAGGGGGCTGTTTCTTTGCCATCCCTGAGGCTTCCTTCCATGTGGCTGGAACTCAATTAATGCCACACCCTTTGATTTAAATTTCTGCCCTTAGATTCATTCAACCCGGGAGAGAAGAAGGGACCTCCCTATTGGCAGGCTTGGGAAGGATAAGAAGGGCTCACTTGGTTCCCTCCTACCCTCCTACTGGGCAGTGCAATGCTCATGGGTAGGTGATGGATGGGTCCCTCTGTCTAATGCTGGGGCTTAGTGTCAGGAAGTGTACCTTCCCATGGATATAAACCAGATCTTTCCACCTGCACTTTATCAGTAATGAGGGTAATACTTTGGCTCCCACCTGCCTTATTTGTCTTATACCCATTGTTTCATAGCCATGTGGGAAGGGAGGAAAGATAGTGTATGGCATCTTAGGGGACCTGTGACCTAGTATCTGTCCCCATCACTCCTCTGTGTTAGCACCCAGCACATTCTCAGCCTACCTCTGTGCTGCTCCGGGCCCTGGCTGGGGTTCTGGGTCCCTCCACCTCCTGCAGGGTGCACACCAGGGGGCATCTCCATCTCCAATATCCCTGGTGTGTCCTCGTGGGCTTCCTTCTCCAGCTGAGAGCTAGGGTGGTTCCGTGTCCACCACGTCAGGCGAGCAAGCTGGAGGGAAGGGAAACACTGTCTTGACTCAGTTCCCTCTGAAGGGAAGTCACGCTGTAAAATTAGAGGGGGCCCTCATGGGGGAGCCTCAGAGCAGTAAGTGGTGCCAGGAGCCAGTGCGGAGCTGGGAGGCGAGGCTTGTCTGTTAGCTTGGCCTCCACTTCCTTTGGAAACCTGCTCTGCCTGAGCCACACCATGTGCTGAAAACACACCAAATCAGGTGCAGGGAGGCAGGCACCCCAAGGTCAGGCTAGGAGTTGATTTCTCTTAAAAACACAATGCAATGGAGAGTCACTGCAGACACAGGGAATAGGGAAGAGACTCTGAGTTCTGGGATTCAGGAAAAATGGAAGAGATCCAGCCTGGAGCCTGTTGCAAAAGTGAAGCAAGAATAAAGCGGCTGCCTCCCCTGGCTCACCTGTGAACGATCCACTTTGTAGGAATGAGGGCCACCAGGGTAAAAAGTTGTAACCTCTAAGGCACCGCACAGATAAGGGGTGTTAATTCTGATTTCCACTCCATGTTTCAGGGCCCAGCTTCTGGCATGGGCTCTGTTATGGGCTAAATTGTGTTCCCCTGCCCAAAGGCATGTGTTTAAGTCCTAACTCTGAGTACTTTAGAATGAGAGGTCCTTGGAGATAGGGTCTTTAAAGAGGTAATTAAGGTTAAATGAGGTGTTTAGAGTGGCCCTAATCCAACATGATTGGTATCATTATGAGAAGAGATTAGGACACAGACGGGCACAGGGAAAGCCAAGGAGAGGGCCTCAGAGGAAACGACCCTCTAACACCTCCATCTCAGGCTTCTGGCCTCCAGAACTGTGATAAAAGAAATTCCTGTTCTGTAACCCACCCAGGCTTGTGTGGAGGCTGGAGCTAATGAATACTCTTTTGCTCTAAAGAAAAAAAAAAGTTTTCAGAACTGAAGACTGGGCCTCATGTCCAAGGACAGGTAAATAGTCAGCATGGGAGAGGGGAGAACTCTCAGTTAAGCTCTTACTCTGGTAGACTCTGTTTCTTTTCCCATATATTGTTTCTTGACTCTTCAACCAATCCCTACCCATTGTTCGAGATCCAACTCAAAGTAGCCTTGTCAGGAACTCTCCCAGGGGTGACTGCCTCTCCTCTGTGCTCAGCCTTGAGACCAGTCCTTCTGCTTTTCTTCGTGGTAGAGCAACTGTTTATGTGGGTGTCTGTGTACCCCCATACACCCCTCTGTGGACAGATGCCAAGGGAGACCATTCATTGTTGTAACTCCAACACAGGTCTGGCACACAGTAGATGGTCACTGAGTAATTTTTCAACTGAACGAAATTACTTTTCAGTTGGGAATTAATAACCCAATGAGCTCCCTGTCCCTGGGACATCGGTATGGCAACAGGTAAGATCATCACCCAATGGAGTAAAACTCGGTGGTGGGCATGGGGAGGCATTTGAGGAAAAGAGCGTTATCATGAGCACACCACTTGCCTCTTCCTCAGGGATGGGGGTTGTACAGAGGCTGACGGTGACCATGACGATGGCAGTGAGGCCACAGAGGACGAGGGCAAAGTAGAGGTAGTGGAAGTCCTTGAGCACAGCCGGCCTCTGGTCCACCTCCCCACAGGCTGGGGCTGGGTAGGAGAACTCCAGGATCATGCGCAGGCACCCTACCACCAGGCCAAACATGAGGCCCCAGAAGGCTCCCTGTGAAGAGAGGGCGGACCAGGGAAGGGTGAGATCCAGATGGGAGGCTCTAGGAAGATTAAAGCCACTCTGTCCCCAAATCTCTCCCCGACAGGTTGTTACTGTGTGTGCAGGTCCATAGGAGTGATTTAATGCTAAGGCTTTGTCCTAATATTAAGGCAGACAGAGTGGGGTATAGGAAATAACAGGGGTTCCTGAGTCAGACAGACCAGGATTTGGGCCCTGACTCCATTCCATAATAACGGATGCAGTGATTCAGCCTCTCTGACTCAGTTTTCTCATGTGCAGAGAAATAGGAGAAATGAATAAGTACTAAATGTAGATGCCTAATCTTCAAGCAGAATGGAATATGATTTTGTAATAAGCAAGAAATACCTTTCTGTTATGATAAATTCGAAATCAGTGTTGTTTCTATTTTTTCACTTTCACTTTTGCCATATATATATATATATATATATATATATATATATATATATATATAATTTTTTAACAAAAGAAAGCTCTGGTACCTCCCATGTCTTCTTTATAACACTATTCAACCCTAACCTCTGTTTCCTTATGTACGAGTTGTATTTTTAAAATGAGATGCCAATCTGGATTTCAAAAATTCTGCAACAAGCAGAAGTATCCATAGTCCAGTTGAGTTTGCTGTGCACCATGACTATCAGTAGGGAGATCGGACCTCTGCCAACAGAAGGCATCAGTGGACACCTTCCTTCTTGCTCCATTGGGAGAGGCATTCCTATGATCTCCTTGGCCATGACCTTAGGCTCTCACGTGGCTTCTGTGGAGTCCTGTCCATGGCGTCCTTTTCTTCCCGACCCCAGATCAGGGCTGTATAGCCAGCAGATCTGGGGTTTTTCTAAACTGTTTTGGGGAGTAGTCAGAGTTATAGTCCTCCTACCTCAAGCTCCTCCCAGGCTTCTGTTAGATTTCAGTGCAGTTTCATGAATAACACATGTGTAACACCCCTGCAAGTTCACACTTCATTTTATCATCATCATTGCTACCTTTTTGCCTGCATATAAACCTTATAATGTTAGGGATGAAACAGAGCCTAGAAATCTTCTAGTCTGTCTTGAGCTCCTCACACACTATTTCTCATGTCTGAAATACTCTTCCCCTTCCCATTCATCCCTCATGTCTCAGCTCAGATGTTGCTTCCTCCAGGAAGGCTTCCCTGACCCCCTCCAAGGCATCTTATAGGTTAGGTGTTCCTGTTCTTTACTATCTTAGCAGGCACTATTATTTCTTCTTATTGTTTATTGAATTATATTTCCTCCTGTCTGGCCTAGTGATGGCATACCTATTTGAACCTTGTAAATACAGCATCCCAGACTGACACATCCCCCCCCCCCGCCCCCTTCTACTAGGGTGCTGTTCTAGGATGTCCACAAGAGAGCATTATTGCAACTAATCCTTCCTAGGGTGCATTTCTCAGAATATCCACAAGAAGGCACCATTGCAACTAATCCCTCACTACTCACTAGGGTGCTATTCTCAGAATGTCCACAACAGGGTACTGGGATTAAAAATGGCAGCAGAGTAAGTAGATGCTACACAGACATGCTCCCAGGACCAAATTGGAATTGCAACTAAAATGCAAAAATAAATTCTGAATAATCAACTGAAGACTAGCTGGAGAGAGCCAAGGATGGAGAGTGGAGACCAAATAGAGACTTATAGAAAGGGCAGAGGCGTGAAAGGGCTGGACTGGCTCCCACAGACAGCAGCTAAAGTTCCAGAGAGATATCTCAGTGGAGGTTGCTACTGAGAATTCTGGGGTCTAATCCACAAACTGGGTCCCCCATCAGAGAGCACCAGAACTGAGAAAGGTACCCACAAAACACCTGGCTGTGAAAAAACAGCAGGGTTGCTGACTGCCAGGGAGTGACAGCTGGATATGCAGGCATTCTCTTAAAGGGCCAGGGCATAAGATTTGACATGAAGCCACTCTCTTTGTGCTCCAGCAGAGGAAGGGCAGAGTGGACTGATGCTCTGTAAGCAGAAGCCACGGTTGGGGGCTCTAGGGTTAGAGCTCAGAAGGTAGACACCTCGGTTTCTTATGCCAAATCATTCCCTCATGCTGAGGAGGTCATCTTTCTCGGGCAGACCTTTGCCTAGGGGGAAGGCAGTTGACTCATTCTATTGAAAACCTCTCGCCCCACAGTGTGGAGTTTCTTGGGCCCATTAAGAGATTGAGAATAATAATTAGCCTCCAGCCAGAAGCAATTGTCCCACACTGTTGAAAAACCTCTTTCCACACCTGTGGATGATTGCCTGAGGGCTACTCAAGATAAAATGCAATCAGTCTGCAGACAGAGGTGGGTCTCTGGAGGCATTGAGTCTTTGCCTGATCTAAGTAGTCAGAAACAGTGTTTGATGTTATCCTGCACTAGAGATTGAAAGCAGATCTCCCAACACACAGCCACAACCCAAACAGGCAGCCAAAATGGAGAGACAAAAAAACAAGCCTCAAATGAAAAAAAATGAGAATTCTCCAGAAGAGGGAATAAATGAAATGGAGATAATAAATTCATCTTATATAGAGTTCAGAATAATGATGATAAAGATGCTCAATACCATGAGTAAAGATATAGTAATTATGAAAAAAGAACAGTTGGAAATAAAGAATGATATAGAACTAATAAAGAATACATTAGAAAGACTACACAGAAGATTAGAGGAAGCTGAGGATCAGATCAGTAGATTAGAAGAAAGGGTAGAAAAAAATCACTCAGTCATAGAACCAAAAAGAAAAAATAATGAAAAACCAGGAGAACAGCTTAAGGAAGCTATGGGACAACATGAAATGTAACAATATTCGCATAATAGGTGTGCCAGAAAGTGATAAAAGGGAGCAAGGGATAGAAAACTTCCTTAACCTGGTGAAGGAAAAGGCACACAAGTTCAGGAGAAACTCAGAGTCCCAAGTAAGAAGAACCCAAATAGTCCAACACCCAGATACATCATAATAAAAATGCCAAAAATGAAAGACAAAGAGAAAATCTCAAAGGCAGCAAGAGAAACACAAATTTTTATCTACAAAGGAGCTCCCATAAGGCTGTCAGCTGATTTCTGATTAGAAACTCTACAGGCCAGAAGGGAATGGCATGAAGTGCTCAAGGTAATGGAAAGCAATGATCTGAAATCAAGATTACTCTATCCAGCAAGGCAATCATTCAAAATAGAAGATGAAATAAAGAGCTTCCCAGACAAAAAAAAAGAAGGTGTGGGAATACAGGAGTTCATCACCACCAAGCCAGCATTACAAGAAATGCTAAAGGGGCTGCTGTAATGAGAACAAATAGAGAAACCTCAAGATTGATCAGTTTTTTGAGTGAATGAAAGAATCTAGATAAGATGATATAAATGGGAAGGGCACAGTTGGTTTGTGCAAGGTCACAGAGAGGCCAGATTATGGCTAGACCAGCTCTCCTAACTTGTAGTGAACTGCTGTACTCACAGGCTCTGTGACCCTCTTGCAGAAGATGGCCAACAGGAAGAGGGCAGTAACGGGTGGGGCCAGGTAGCTGGTGACAGACTGGATGTAGTCGAAGAGCTGGCCACTGTTGGAGCTTTGGATGATGGGGATCCAGAAGATGCTGATGACGACCAGGAACACCACAAACACTCTGCCAGGAGGGCACAGGGTGCTGTGAGGAGCCCTCGGGGTGGCAGAGCGTGGGATGGGGTGAAGGTGATGCTTGGGCACCAGGAGGAGAGATGGGGGTGGGTGGGATGCATGCTTGTTGAATAAGATAATGTTAGGAGACTAGAATCCCAAAGACTGAGAGTCCAGAAATTTAGACTCTTAAAATCCCAGAATATTGGAATTCTAGAACCTAAGAGATCAAGGCTTTTTAAATAGGCCTGCTCTTCAGAGAGGATTCCATACCTTTCACCCGACCACCCACCTCAGTAAATGACCTCTGGATCTTTGCTGGGGATGCCTTTCTCTTCTCTTTTTCACCCAAATCCTGTGCATAGCAGCCCCCTTCTCCAGGATTGCTCCAGACTCCAGTGATTTCTTTCTTCTCTAAGCTTCTCCAACTCTAAATGTCTCCTTACATTGCCAGTTAGTTCAGAAAAGAGACTCCACGTTCATATCCTGACTCCCCCAAAACTGATCCAGGCTCAGGCCCAGGTCCTCAACATACACTCCATGTATGATTTTGCAGGTGTGTGACCAGGTTGACAAAAAACTTTTGGTTGTGCTGAGTGCAATAATGCATATGGCCAGCAGATGGTACCAGAACCCCATTGGTTGATGGGATAAGTGTCTAAAACCTGTCAGTTTAGTGTGCAAATATCAAAGGACACTCTTTTAGAAGTCTCTCAGCACACCAGTCCTTTCCTCTTCTTTCTTCTCATTTTCTCTTTCTCAGGCCCCCATTAAAGCAGCAAGTTACTCAATGACCTCCCTCGCTCATCCTCGCCTCTGCAGTATCGGTCCTGCATTCAGAACCTATGAGCAAGCAGGCAGTGGGACTCTATTGGGCAGCTGTGGGCAGAAGGCACAGTGGTGGAAGAAATAATGCATATAAAGGCAGGGAGGAAAAACAGCAAGGGATCTAATCTCAAAGACCATCTACCCAAAGCGGAGAATTAACACATTCATCCAGAAACTAAAACTGAGTTATTTATGGAGCCTTAAGTTACGAAGCAAAGATTTCAGAAAGGGCCCCTTACCTCTATGTAAACTAATAATTCCCAGCCTGGGGTGGAAAAGAAAAAGTAGCCACCATGGTACTCTGAAAAGCATGAAACGGATCCCGACAAGGTAAATGCAAACTCTTTAGCTTGGTGTTTGAGGCTCGGCCTTTTTTGGAGACAAACTTTGTACAAATGTCGTCACGGATGCAGGTCCCTCATTGCATTGCCCGTGTTTGGGCCTTTCTCGGTAAACTTCCACCCTGAGGGCAGAGCCATACAAGTCCTCCCTGTGTCCCCTGCACAAAGGCATGACCCAAGGGGGACGCTCTGGGTGAGATGGATGGAGTAAGGGAAAGCCTTTCTGATATCCTGGGATAGCAGCTGGTCCGAAAGATCTGGAGGGTGAGCCGCTTGCTAGCTTCCTCCCATTTATACAGTTCACCTTTCACTGTTTAACTCTTTGTCAGTAACTCTCATTGACCCCCCTTGACCAGTTGCAAGAAAAAGCTGAACAGGCAAGGAAGAGAGTTTTTCCTCCTTGTTCTGGACAGGGAGGAGGGGCTCAGAGCCAGGAGGGACTTACCTGAGATCACGGAGGAAGCTGGCGCTAGAACTAGGCCCTCTGACTGCCAGTCCAGGGCCCAACCAAGCCACACCTCCCAGGGCAACCCAGGCAGGGAGCAGAGGGGAGAGGGTCTGCCTGCCACAACGGGCCAGCGCACCTGCCCACAACCATCAGCTCCTGCTCCGTTGCCTTCTTGCGGAAGCGCTGCCACACGTCAATGGCGAACAGTGTGCTGCTGCTGTTGAAGATGGAGGTGAGCGAGCTCATGAGGGCGGCCATGATCACGGCGATCATCAGGCCCCGCAAACCTGAGGAGAGATGAGGTCTCTGTGGACCACAGGCCATCGCCATGAAGGCCCTGCCGGCCACCGTGGAGGCTGCAGCGCCTGCAGAGCCAGGAGTCGGGGGTGGAAATGGGATGGGGAAGGTGCAGGCTGAAGTTCCCACCCAGCAGATAAGGGATCCAGGGCTGGGCACTGGGCTCTGGCCATGCCCTGCCACTGCCTGCTCTGTGGCCTTGGGGGAGCCCTGGCCTGGGAAGCAGAAGCCCAGGCTTGTTTCCTGGTGCTGCAGGCAACCATCTGTGTGCCCTTTGAACTAAGTGAGTCCTTCATGTTAGGGCCAGTTTTTCCTCCCGCAGCAAGAGGTTGGCTCCACTGTTCCCCGAAGTCTCTGGCTCTCGTGACCAAGCCTTCAGAAAAATGACTGCTCACCCCAGGGAGAGACCCCCCACCCGGCCCCACCTCTAGCCCTTCCTGCCCTTAGTTCCCACGCCCTGCAGGTGTCCCTGGAAGACTCAAGGTGTCTCACACTGAGACCAGCATCTGCCTCTGGGGCTGCTGATTCTTGCTTTTATTAATAATGTCTTTCTAGTATCCACACCAGACTCCTCTGAGGTATCCCAGACCCCTCCAGACTCCCCTCCCGCCACCTCCCTCTGCAGCTGCTCTGTCATCACTGGGCCTCCCCACTCTTTTTTCTACTATTTCTTTGATTCATTTCGTATTCTACTGGTGGTGAGGAGAGGGGGTAACTCAACTCACCTACTTCCCTTCATAAACCTGCCTTTCTCCCACGTCCCCTTTTGGGTCCCTCAAATACAGTCAGTCGTCAATTCCTGCCAGTTCTGCCTCATATATAT
Organism: Antrozous pallidus; assembly: GCA_027563665.1. Taxonomy (NCBI): domain Eukaryota; kingdom Metazoa; phylum Chordata; class Mammalia; order Chiroptera; family Vespertilionidae; genus Antrozous; species Antrozous pallidus. The sequence continues at coordinate 175,554,004 of CM050508.1, read as the reverse complement.
CTTTTAAAACCCTTTTCTCCATCTCTAAAGACAACAACCTGGTCCTAGCCACCATCGCCCCTTACCAGAACCACTGAAGGCCCCTTGTGAATCATCCCCCCGCCGCCCTAAGCTGGACCCCAGACAGAGTGGTCCCCCAAAGCACAAATGCGATCGTGGATGCTGGCCTAACCCCCCGTCCCAACCTCCTTTGCTCTAGGTGCGGCCGCCATCTCTTCTCCACGATGCTTATCTCCAGTCCTTCTGCATCTGAGCCCATAAGTGGCCACCTTCAGCCCAGACTTCACGCTCTCTCCCAGCCTCGGGCCTTTGCATGTGCAGCCTCTCCTTCTGGGTGATGTCTCCCTCGCCCTGCAGCTTTGTCTGCCTGAGGTGCTCCTCAGGCCTCAGTTCCACGTTCTCTCCTCTGAGAAACATGCCCCTACATTCCCCCAAAGTGAGCCAGGTGCTCCTGAGGGCTGCCTCAGCCCCACCGTGTCCCCACATTGCTCACACTGTATTGTGGCCTCTGACACCCTGCGTACACTGGAGACTGCGTGAAGCCAGAGAACAGGGACCTTCCTTTTATCCCTGCATTTCAGGGACCAGGGCACAGAGCAGTGCCTCATGGATGCCTCTGTGTGTGTGTGTGTGTGTGTGTGTGTGTGTGTGTGTGTACTAGGAGGGGATGGGATGTGAATGTTTTTATTCCTCTCTCTGCCCATGTCCATCCTTAATGCAACCCCTCCTGGGCAGTGGGGATTGGAGGTGGCTAAAGGAGGGAGTAACTGGTGGCTGGAGGAAACAGGACTCACCAATGGGCATGAGAGCTATGACCAGCTTGGGGTAGGCGATGTTGGAGCATCCCACTCGGGCCCCGCAGACTCTTTGGCAGATGTCCGGGTCCACGCAGCCCACCTCATCTGCAGAAGAGGTGATGGCAGGGCAGTTAGAGACAAATGATCTAGGGCTTTCTCGGGACAGCCCCGTATTTGCTTTCTGACCCCACCAGGGAGGGTACACCGGGGACTGTGCTGGGCCTGAGGTGGCTGACTGGGTACAGAATTTACTATGGTACATTTCTCTGCCATATACTACCCACAAAGCTGGTAGACTCATTAGCTTTAGGCCTTCTGTCCTGATAAAAGGCAAATATCCTTGGAAGGCACCAAGAACGCTTTACTGGTCTTTCCCTTAGAAAAGCCAGGCAGGATTTAAAATAATATTCAGATGCAAATTTTTCTACTTAGTAGTTTGGACTACAAAGATTAACATTCTACTATATGTTCTTTTTTGTTTGTTTTAATTCATCAGTCAGTTGCCTTCTGTATGTGGCCCAATATGGGCTCAAACCCACAATCCAGGGATATGTCCTGCCTGGGAATCCAATTGGCAACCTTTTGGTGCATAGGACGATGCTCAACCAACTGAGCCACACCGGCCATGCACGACTCCATGTTCTTATTAAGGACTGGGCAGCCCCTGCCTGCACCAGCTCTCACCTGGGTACAGGGCCCGGCTGATCATGCCGGGCATGACGATGAAGAACATGGGCAGGATCTTCAGGTAGCCGCCCAGCACGGAGCCTCCCTTGGCGTGGGACAGACTCTTGGCGGAGAGAGACCTTTGCACAATGACCTGGAAGGCACCAGCGGAGGCCATAGGTGGGCTCTGACGTGGTCACTGCCTGTGCCCCTGCGGTGGTCCCAGAACAAGTCCCAACCATCTGCATCCAGGTGCCCCGTTTCCCGCAGGGAGCCACCCCAGTTCCAGTGGGCGGGGCCTGTCTGGCTGGGGCATCACCTGGTCCGTGCACCAGCACCAGGTGGCCAGCACCGTGAGCCCGAAAATGAGGCCTGGCCAAGGGATGTCCCCGCTCACAGGGTCCCGAAGCATGTGGAAGGCGTCAGGCCGGGGGAGGTGGCAGGTGGTGTTGGGGACTGTGACATTGGGGATGGCCTGCCTGTACTGCTGCTCCAGGCCCGGGTACCAGCCCACCTCCTTAAAACCTGTGGAGGGAGACCTCAGTGAGTGAAGCAGCCCTGAGCCCCACTGAGCCTGTCACATGACCCCGGGCTCCCAGTCCCACATGGAGTCCCTGGGCTTGGAACTGGCACAAAACGTGGAAATGTGGGAGGGCTGTGGGGCTCCACTGGTTTGGCATAGAGAGCATGTTTCCAGCTCTGAGGGGGGTATAGCTCTGTGCCCAGGAAGTCCTGATTAAACCACGGAGGTGACAGAACCCACTCTGGCTGAGAGAGGGATTTAGGAGCAAGGTGGGGTGTATTCAGTTCTCCTTCTTACCCAGAAACATGAGGACCAGGGCTCCCCCCACCATGATGACTGTCTGCAGGGCGTCCGTGTAGATCACAGCTGTGAGGCCCCCTGGGGATCCAAGGAGAGGGCTCATCAGTCAGCATCAAGGTGTCCTCTCTGTGCCTGTCCTGCGAGTGCCACCCAGGGGGAGACCGGAGAGGACACGGCGCACTCCCAGCAGATGGGCTCTGCCTGCCTCTCCCTGAATTGCATGCTCCCCTCCACCCCACCTGCACAGTGGAGGCCGGTCAGTCATGGGTGCTACGACCCAGCTCTTCTTACCATTAGCCTCTGCCTCGGCTGCCTAGCCAGAGTCTGTTTAATATCCCGAGTCTATCCCTCTGTGAGCTGGTAGCTCTGCCAGGATTCCCCTCCCCAACCTGGATGCCCATTTAAATTCCCATCCACCCAGGCCACTTGTGTCCCTCCACCCCCCCTGTATCCCAGGAGCCAGGCCAGTGGTCTGCATGAGGGACTTTGTGACTTCAGTCTGAAGCAGCCTAAGGTCTGGTCCAGGTGACAGTCCCCTCATCACTGCCCTGCTCCTGAGTATGGCAGGTCTCTCAGGATCTCTCAGGATCTCTCCTTCCCTGCCTCTCAGGCTGGCTATTGCCTCATGTCCCTGTCCTTGTGTGTCCCCTTTCTCTGGTCACTGTGCCTCCCATTATTTCCTCTGTGTTTTCCTTCATCTTACCTCTCTGTCTGTCTCTGCATTGGCTCTTCCTGTTTCTCATCCTCTGGCCCTCCCTCTGACATGTCTCTCCTCCAGCCCTTCCCACTGTGTCTCAGTGGCCTGGGCTTCCCTCTCTGCTTCTCCCCACCTCTATATCTCCATTCCAGCCCTGCACCCCGAGGTGACCTTCCCCTGCCCTACCTGCGATGGTGTAGATGGCCGTCACTACCAGCAAGACCACCGTGGAGAGGTACAGGTTCCAGCCCAAGGCCATCTGGATGAAGAGGGCTCCAGAGAAGATGTCAGTCTGCAGAGACACGACAGGGAGGTCACCAGGCCCCAGGGTGTCCCCTTCCCGCTCAGCAGTACCAGCTGCTGTCAGCCCTCCTCACACCATGAGGACAAGCCTTCAGCACCATGCTGAGTCGGTGGGGTGGTTATGCAGATGCTGAGCGGCCATGGAAATGTCAGAGCTGAGGCAGTCCCAGTCCATGACTTTTATGAACCTGTTACAGGACTACAACATGGTGGAGGGCAGGACACATGGATGGGTCACAGGACCCCAGCCTCAATTCCAGTCCCAGAGCTGGTCCTCTGGCAAATCATGTGACACAGTTTTGTTTTCTAAGGTTAGGTCGATGGAGAAAGAATAAGTACCTTTATTCTAAACTGTAACATTCTTGGCAATTAATGCTGGTACTGAATGAAGAGTCAGGGATAGCAAGATGAAAGAATGAATGGTGAACTCTAGATTGTGAGGTCTTTGAATGGAGGGACTGTCATTCACTCAACAAACATCATCCATCTCTGACTACCTACCGCTGAGGGAGAGCATGCACTGAAGGTATATGGATTCATTCTTCCTTTCTTCCATCCTCACTTCCATCCATTCATCCAACCATCCATCAACAAGCCACGCCCTGTACTCAGCATTTTTGAAGACAGGGTGGCCACACTGCAGTGTACTCACTGAAATCTTGGTGAAGATGTAGAGAATGAGAGATAGCACAGACATGTACACCTGGATCCTCTGGCCCCCAAATCGCTTCTTCAGGTACTGCGGCATCGTGACCACGCCGGCTGCGATGTACACAGGGACGAAGACCCAGCCAAGGGCCAGCAGCAGCCAGGTTGCCTGGGAGAGTAGAAGGAAATTGGTGTTCATGTCCAGGATGCAAATGGATGAGTGTCCCCTACAGAGAGGCGGGGCCATGCGAAGGCAAGCCCTGAGCAGGAGGTAAGGGACCCGGGACCTGATCTCAGTCCTGTGTGACTGCCAATGGTCCCTCTATCTCCTCCGGGTCTTGGTTTCTTCATCCATAAAATGGGTTCTGCCCAAGCACATCTGAGGGTCCTCTCAAGACTAAGGCCAAGGGGTCGGGGGGAAGGGGGTTTCAGACCCTCAGTATCCATGAGAAGCCTCCATGCCAGCTTCCTTACGTTCCATTCGAAGCCACCCACAGCAAGGCCTCCGGCAGCACCGGTCCCAGCCAAGCCAATGAACAGGCCGCTGCCTACATTGCTGGACATCAGAGATGCTCCGATCTGCAAGGCACAAGTGGGTCAAGAATCAGGGGTCAGTTTTTATCTGACTCAACCTGGAGTCTGCCTTGAGCTTCAGGAGCTGGGATGTGTCAGGGAGAGAGGACCTGGACTCCAGGAATCTGAGATCAGGGGGAGGAGAGAAAATGGGGGAGCAAAGAGAAAGAGAAATGGAACTGACAACTAGTGGATGCCTGCTGTATGCTAGGCACTGTATATATCTGTGTGCTAGTACATTTGATTCCACAAATATTTGGAGGGACGAGTATTAATCTTTCCAACTTACAAAGAAAGGAAATAATGTTAGGAAAAATGGACAGTGGCTCCAGGCCACCCAGTGAGAGTAACTAAGTGGAAAAGAAGGAAGCCACGGGGTGCAGGTCCACACAAGGAAGATGAAGTGGTGACTCAGGCCATGGATCTAAGGGCCCCCAGAGAGGAGAAAGGGGAAACGAAGAAGAGAGAACAAGCGATCAGCTGATGGGGAGCCTGGGTCAGAAGAATCTCTGGATCAGCTCCTGGAGGCTGCTGGGGGATTTGCGTCTATGATTTCCCTCATTTAACTGCTTTTTAGTAATAAGCTGATATGTCACCTTCTCAGGAAAATCTTTGCTGGTCCCACTCCCACTGTCTGGAGGTCAGAGGCTTCCCGTGAACCCTCTTGAGCCCCCTGCACTGACCCCAATCCCTCCAGCTCAGCAGTCATGCTGCCTGGGAGTCTGTCTGCCCAGTGCTACCCAGCTTTCTAGGACAACATGATGGACCATCTCCCCGTTGGTCCAGTCTGCGGCCATGAGAGGGCACCAGTGGATGCTTGTTAGAGGTGTCCAGAACAAGATGGCTCAGGTGGCAGGTGCATGTGTACTGAAGAGAAGGAGCCCAGAACCAGGAAACCCACATGAGGCTGTTTCCTGGGTCCGGGTGGGAGATGCAAAAGGGACTTGGATGTGGGAAAAGGGGAGGGAAGAAGGTCAACTCACTGGCCACCAGGTCATGGACCTCCCCGCCAGGAAGTAGCCGCCAATGGTGCCTCGGCTTGCTCGGATGGACGACTGGAAAGGAAGTGGTCAGAGGTGAGGGTTTCCCAAGATTTTTCAGCCTCTGCCCTCACCCAAATTCCCCGCCCTCAGCCCAGGCTCTGTGGATGCAGAGGGGAGAACTGAGGCAGCATTTTCATCATCTTTATTCTATGCGCCCTTGGGGTGGTCTGAGCCTCTCTCTGAGCCTCTGTGCATGTCTCCCAGAACCAGAACCAGTGTGAAGAACAAGGAGCTAGTGGGGTTCGTAGCTCCCGCCATGGCTCAGAGCTGCATGAGCATACAGATGATTGCTATCATGCACTGTGGTCCCCTCCCTCCCCTCCTTCTGAGCTGTGTTTCAGAAATTGAGCTGGTGTCTCAGTCTCAGGCATCCATAGCTGCAGGGAGACCAACCTGTGGGACTCCTCACCAGGGAGGATAAGTGCAAAGCTATTATTAAGATGCTGTCAGGCCTCTGACTGGGTCTGGAGGGAGAAGCACTGAAGGAGAGGCAGGAAAAGGGAGGAAACGTAATTGATGGGTCACAGGACAGTGATCGGCTGTGCAGGGCTGGTGATTGTTCCCACCCTTCTTTACACATTCCAGTGTCACCTCTGGTCCTCGGGGAGGCCAGATGAGCAGACAAATTAATTTCACACATTAATCATGAGGCCCAAGTCAGAGAGCGATCTGCCCAGCCTCCAAGGAGTGGTGCTTCTCCCCGCGGGCCCCTCCCAGAGCCAGGGGTCATCTGTGTGGCCTGTTCTTCCTCCCACCAGCCCTGGGAGACAGGGACTGTTCACCACTTTACAGATGAGGAAACCAAGGTCCAGAGAGGGATCCTGCCCTTGCCACAGCCTTGTCAGTGACTACTGGGACTCCAGTCACTGTCGGCCTCACAGCAGAGTCTAAAGGTGCAGGCATTTCTCTTGAATGCTTCTGTGATGACAGCAGCCCTTTATGGCTGCCCTGTGTGCCGGGCACTGAGCCAGATGTCACAGAAGGGTGGTGCCTGCTCTGCTGTGGTTCTTATTCTCCTTGTCCAGATGAGAAACTGAGGCTCAGAGAAGCTCCGGATATTCCCAGGACACTCGGGGATGCTGGAGTTGGGATGTGAGCTCAGGGCTCGCTGACCTCAGAGCCTGCCTTTCTATGGCACTGAGGCTTAGGGGAACAATGGACCACAGAAAGACCTTGGGGTCCGCCTGGCTCCCTACCGGTGGACTCAGGAGCCCGGGTCCTTTAGAAAGCTCTGCTCCTTGCCAAAGCACTAACTAGTGGAGGGTGGGGCAGGCCAGGAGTCGAGCTACTGGGGTGTTTGAAATCTCAGCACGGCGAAGAGGGAAGGAACGGGGATCAGGGTGGCCAGGGGAGGGTGGGGCAAAGGCAGCAGGTGCATAGATAGAGGTGGTCAGGAGAGGGGCTCAGGCTTGGCCTGCCTCTGGCTCGCTGTGTGACCTCAAGCAAGTCACCCCTTTTCTGGCTTTAGTCTGCTTGCCTCTGAAAAGGGGCTTGATGAAATCCTTCCACGGCAACCCTGTGCTTCCCGGGCCCTCCTTCCTCTGTCCACTGCTGCCCTCAGCTCACGGGCAGTTGGAGATGAGAGTGTGGCTCTGCCTCCCTTGCTGGCTCCCAACTTCCACAACTACTTACCCAAACCCCCACGCCCACGACGAAGAGGAAGTAGACAACCAGGACTCCAATGTCGTAGGCATGCAGGCTGGCCGCAGGGCCTGGCGCCGAGCTTGAAGCTGCCGCAATCCTGGCCCCATTTCCTGAAGCTCTGGGCCCTGGCACTGCCAGCTCCATGCTCCTCCTTGAGAACCACTCACCACCCAGCTGGACTTTGAGGCGCTCCTGGCTTCATTCCTTTCCTTTAATGATTAAACAGCCCAGTGCCATCTGCTGCTGAGAAAGCTCAGTCCCACTGGCAGGTAAGTCCTGGCAATTCTTTCCCCTAACAGCCTCCCTTGTCCTCTGTGGGCTCTCTCCCTTTACATCTCCCCCTCCCTCTCCTTCTCCCCTCCCCTTCCTTTTACCCCTCCCCCCTTCTTCCTTCTCCCATTCCTTTTCCCTCTCCCTTTCCCCCTCCTTCTTCCTCTCTCCCTCCCTCTCCCTCTCTCTCTCCCTCTTCCTACCCCAGCACACACACACACACACACACACACACACACACACACACACACACGCATAGTCAGGCACACACATGCACACAGAGACACATGCAACAAGGCACACACATTCTCTCTCACCATCCCCCACCCCCCAATGTGGAGAAGAGGAAGAAAAAGAGGAGGAGAAGGAGGGGAGGAAGAAAAAGACAAAGAAGAGGAGAGGAGCAGAGTCTTGGAATCCTGCAGCTGGGATAACCTTCAGAAGTCAAGTGTTCTACCTCTTGCTTGTGTGAAGGAGAAACTGAGGCCCAGGAAGGAGCGAGTCACTCAGGGACAGAAAGGCAGACAGAGCTGGACCTTGACCCATGTTTCTTGGTCACCTATATGCAACTTTCCTTCTGCCCAATGGGAGGAGACCAGAGAGGAAGGAGCCTGCTGTTAGTTACCCTTGCAAAGCATCCCCCTCACCTGCTCCTGCCTCCGGCCCAGCCAGGGGTCACCTTCCCTTCTGTCACCGTGCAAGACCCTGAAGCCAGAGAAGGGGTGACTTGCTTGAGGTCACACCTCGGCCCATGCTCCTGCCTGCGCTGGGACAAAGGGGCACTCTCAGAAAGAACACAGAGCACTCTGCACCCGGGGGAGACCATCTGCCTGAGACCCAGGCAGCTGCTTTCCAGTCCCAGCTGCAGTGCTCAGTGGCCTTCAGGGTGATAGAGGGCCAGTTGCTAAGGAACTCTGAGCTTGTGTCCTTGGCCAACATGGGCTGCGCCCTCCCCACCACTCAGTGCCAGTGAGTGACTTCCTCCTATGCAGGCCCCCCCCTCCACACACACACACACCAAGGAAGGGCCACCCTGGCCCTCAGGGTTCCACTGCCTACATACAATGTCCCCCAACACCATACTCAGATGCCTGAGACTGAGCCCCACACCCTGCACTTTCCTCCCCTAGGCCAGCAGGCTTGGGCCCACAGCAGCCACAAATCTGCTAGCTAACCAGGTGGTTAGTATCTAGAGCCCAGGGAGTGCCAGGAGTCAGCAGAAAGGCATTGACATAGTAAGACTAGATATTGTGATGCCTATGCCCAGAGCCCAAGGCCTTGCTATATCAGTGAGCCCGGAGCCCCCACTCATGGCCTCTCTATTGTAGCAAGCTAGCAACAGTCAGCAGCAGAAAGGGGCTACCAGAGGTGGACAAGACTGGAGGGACAGCGAGAGAGTGGCTGTGATGGCTGATGGTGTGCAAAAGCATCATTAAAACCAGGAACACAGGAAGAATGATGCAAAAGACGGGCCAAATGGGGCAGGCAGACGTATAAATTAGGCTCTATCAAGTCTCAGCAAAGGGCATTCATGGAAAGCAGTTGAGGATTCAAATGCATTGGCCCAGAGTCAACGAAGAAACAGTAGTACGGCCATCAGAAAGTTCTATTTCACTTTATTCCAAATGATCTAACATTTTAGGCAGGTGTTGGCAGTCAGCAATGAGGCCTCATATATCCAGGAGCCCCTCTCAGAGAGCTCCTGAGATGGAAGGGTTGATCACGTCATTCCTACCTTGGGTGAGCCCCTGTGAGCCCCTGCTCTGTGAGGCAGAGACTCCGACATGAGCAAGGCCCAACCCAGTGGGGAGCCAGATGGCACATGGACAGGCACCTTCAGCATATTCACCCACCCCTGTCTTAGCTGGGAGCTCAGAGAAGAAGAAAGTAACAGTTTGAGTGAGGAAGTTAGGCAAGGGTTAGAGGGAAGGGGGTCCTTTGAGCCAGGCCTTAGAAAAGAGTACAACAGATTTGGAAACAGCCCAAGTGCCCATCAGTAGGTGAGTGGCTAAGAAAGCCGTGGTACGTTTACACCAGGGAATACTGTAAAAAGGAGCGGTCTCTCACCCTTTGGGACAGCATGCAGGGACCTGAAAGGGCATCATGCTAAGTGAAATAAGTCAGTCAGAGAGAGACAAATATCACATGATCTCACTCATTTGTGGAATCTAATGAACAAAATGAATTGACAAACAAAATAAGACCCGAAGCATGTAGGTATGGAACAGATGTGGGGTTGGGGGCGGCGGGGGGGGGGGGGAGATGAGAAGAGATAAACCAAAGAACTTATATACAGTAATAGCAGTGTAACAGGTCAGTAAATGGAAGTTTCTGCCAAGATATAATAACATAAAAATTGAAGAGTGAGCAGCAGATCTACCCAGGAAGTGCTAAGAGCTAGACTAACAATTGTAGAGGCTCTATAAGGAGGATGCCGAAGGCTTTTTGCAAACATTTATTTGGATAAAATCCTTGTGTTTTTCCCAACAGAAAAGGCAGAGAGTGTGAGGGCTGTTTGCCCAAGATAGTTTTGGGCAGAGGGGCTCTGGAGAGCTTGGTGAGCATTTTGCTGAGTTGGGGGTCACTGAGGACGGGGGTGACTCAGCCTGGAGTACATAGTGGGACTGACTCGTTGCTTCCAACTGGAGTTGGTGCTTTGGGATTGGGCTGCACCTGGGTTAGGCAAAGAATGTGTGGATGTTTTTTTGGGGGGAGGTGTGTGGACTAGATGTGAGCCACATGCATGGAAAAGATGGGGTAGGGTTCTTCTTAGATCCTGTCCAATGGGCTATTCAGAGGGGGCTTGGGCCTCAGCTGGCAGAACCTGGCCCTGAGCTGCTGGCTTCCTGGGGGACGTGGAAGAATGGACAGGTCTGCAGTGCTGGGGCATGGCTGTGCTGTGCTAGGCTGGGGGCGGGCTTCCCCTGGCTGAGGGAGTCATGACTGCCCCACCAGAGAGCCCACAGGGAAGGTCAGTCCGAGGGTGGGAGACCCACGCGCCAGAGCATCTCAGGAGCAGCCTCATCTAGCTGGCACATTCCTGCCCTTGACTTCTCCTTGCTCAGCACCATAGTGCCCACCAGGTCAGCCTGACCAGGTGAGAGAGAAAGGAAACAAGCTGACAGCGTCCCCCCCTCCCACAGCAGCCAGCGCACCTGCGGGTGGGAACTACGGGAGGAGAAGTCTTAACCATAAATGACGATAGAAGAGTTGAATAAGGTATGGCACTGGGCTTTATACATTTGGGATCATATCTGAGTCGACTGTTTTCAGACAGAATAAAGCCCTAAGGGTGAGACTTTGCTCAGGAGGTATGAAATGCTGATGATGGAGTGGGCTTCAGCCCCCGAGCCCATGAATCCTCACGGTGGATCTGAGTTTTCCACATGGACGGAAACCCCCTCCAACGAGGCACCTGGGCATTCGGCGGCCTCCTCCGGCCGCGTGGGCCCAGGAAGAATCCTGGGCAGGCTCAGCTGTACCTGTGGCTACTTGCAAGTTCTTCCTGAAAAACCACTTTACCAACTGCCTCTGAATACCTCTTCTTCCAGAACAGTGAAGGGCGGGGCTAACATTCACTGCTGAGTGCCAGGAGTAGCAGGTAGGTCAGACCCCACATGTAATCACAATTACACTGAGTGCATGATTGGCCTCATTATTCCTATTCTGTAGGTGAGGAAGCTCAGGCTCATTGGGGATGTCCCATAACTATGGGCCTCTGGGTGTGGCATTCAGGCCTGATTCACACTAACAGCTATGCTATATCACCCGACCCCTCCTCCTTAGCCTGATGTCTACAGGAGACAGTGCGCACAGTGCATCCTTCTGGAGGTTAGGGTAGAAATGGGCTGTTTTGCTCCTTCCAGTGGGGGCTCTGAGCAGGGTACAGAGCTGACCAGGCTGTGGTAGGGACCTCACTAGGGTCTGGGCTCAGAGATCTTGTGAGCCCTCTCTGCTGCTGCCCCAGCCCCCAGCCACGGCTCCTTTGCTGGTCCTGACTCTAGTTCTCAGCCTCAGCCTGCATGGCCAGGTGACACTGTTTCTGGTTGTTTCCCCTTCCCTCCCTACCTGCCTACCTATGCTCCTCTCAGTTTAAAATGAATGCTCCCATGGATGGATCACACAGTGGGGAGGGGCAGAGGATCCATAGGGACAGGCTGGATGCTCAATGCCAGAGGAAAAGATTATTCCCCAACAGAAGGAGGCTGAGAGAGATGGCAGCAGAGACCTAAGGATGGAGAAAAGAGGGGAAGAAAAAGGAAGAGAGTTGTAGGCTCTTATAACTAAAGCTACCCCTGCCAGACCCATGACCCCTACCTGTGCAGCCTGGTGCCCAGCCTGGGCAAACCTCCTGGGCCCAGTGCTCAGCAGCTGGCCCGGCAGTAGCTCCCAGACTGGTGTGGCACAGGCCTGGCCTCTGTGGGCTCAAGTGGAGGCTGAGCCCAGCCCTGGCCCCTCCTCCAGGGGAGCTGGAGAGAGAGGCCCTGAGCTCCCACTCCAACCCTTGGGCCTTGGATCCTATGGGACAGCCTTGTCCTTCCATGGGTCCCGTCCTGGGGAAAAGAGAACTCGCTCTGGACTCAGCGTTCTCGGGACCCCTGTGGGGGTCGGATGACGACCAAGCTCAGAGTGGGCTGTGGTGGCAGCCTTTGTCCGCAAGGATCTGGGCAAACAGGTTTCTCAAGACAGAGGGGCAGGACTAACTCCAGAAACTTGGCCAATGTCTGCAGCTTAGAAGAAGCCTTGGCATCAGGCCACAGCTCATGCATAGTGTGACTGGCACCCGTGTGCACACACACGCTCACACATATGACTAGAAGCTAGTCTAGGAAAAGCTGTGGGTAGTGGTGAACACATAGAATTTCGAATCCAATCAGGCTCATGTAGGCGCCTCTGCTCACAGCATCTGAGGGCCTGGCAGTTGCCGTCTTCCCCGGGGACATCACTTCATGCAGAAGCAGAGCCGAGTCCAAGAGGGAACAGCGAGCCCTCGGCAGCTGTAGGTCCTGCGGACGAGTCAGGAAAGCTGTGCGCCTCCAGCACCTCTGTGATCCCCGACCGGGGGTCCATGTGTCTCCCTGTCACTGTGGGCCGGTTTTCTCCTCTGGGAATTGGATGTCTGGAATTGTTCCTACAGTGCTGGGAACTAAACCAGCAGCAGGTCCCTCCAGCCTTTGGTCCTCAGGGTCGGGTAGAAGTGGGATCCAGCTGGAGCTGTGATTGAAAAGCAGAAGAAAGCGGGGGCTCAGAGTCCACAGGCCTTACCTGTCAGGCCCACCTGGGCCCACACCTGCCAAAACCCATCAGCCCCAGAGGGTAGCCTGCTTATGACACCCCAGCCCACAGCCTCAGTTCCCTTGCATATGAAATGGGGAGAACTAAGTTCACTTTGCAGGGTCCTCTCGATGTCCCAGGTGAGTGTGTGCAGCGCGGGCGCCTGGCCTGGCACGGTGGTACTGTCACTCGGCAGCACTGGGCTCTTATCCAGGTGGGAGAGCAGGCCCTGTGTGGCTCTGCCACCTGTTTTCACCCTTAAGACAGTCGAGTCACTTGGAGACATCCTTGGTTCTGACAAGTCCCAAAACCCAGAGACGCCCCACGTGGGGTTGGCAGTGGGGGAGGGAATGTGGGCTTCATGCCTGAGTCAGTACCAACCCGTTGATGTGTCCTTTTCAGAAAGTAGAGCTGGTGGCCACCTTGGCCAGGCTCTCCCACAAGCATGGGACCCTCCCTGGGAAGAAGAGAAACAGGCCCTGTTCTCTGTTGCCATTCACACACAATCGGCTGGGAGGCTCAGGGCACCTGGGGTCAGCGACAGGAGTCAGTCTGGGCTGGGCTCATGGTCCCGTCCCCACCCCGTCTATCCTGTGTCAGTCCTTCCCTCGATTCTGGGCTACGTGGCTCCCACGTGTGCTGTGCTTCCCCATTATAACTCCTATGTCTGTGTGAGGATGGCTCGTCTGTTCCCCCTGCTAGTGGTGGGTCCTGGAAGGCAGGGGTGTCGTTGAGTGCATTTCTGTCCATGGCACGTGGCTCACACCCAGCACATTGCAGACCCCTACACTGTCATCAAACAAACGAATGATGCAGCTTACGTTGGTTTCCTCCTTTCCTCTGAAAATCATTCAAATGAATCCAAATTGTCATCGGCAGAGCCGCATCCTTAGCTGAGATGATGATACACACCTAAGTTAAAAGTAGCTTAAATAAGATAGCTTTTGTTCAAATCAAAGTCTGAAGTTGAACAGAACAAGACCAGCCTGGTAGATCACAATATTTCAAGGGACCTCAAGTCCTTTGCCTCACTGCTCCACCATCTTCCCCCTCAGTGTTTAAAAAGGCATCTCAGACTCCAGCCATTGCCTCTGTATTCCTGTGTACGTGTCCTAGAAATTGAACTTAGTCACATGGTCACTTCTAGCTGCAAGGAAGGATGGGAAATACTGTCATTATTTTGGGTGGTCTCTACTCTGTCAAGAATCTGAATTTTGTTTTTGTTGATTAATGGAAAAAATGGATGATGGGGAATGCCAGCTATACTACACTTTATAGTCCAAATGCCAAACTGTTTCCTTACTATCATTGCCCATTAACCCTGATTTAAAATTTATACCCCAAGCTAAAATATGGACACTCTGAATGATTGGCTTTTTATTTTTAACTAGAGGCCTGGTGCACAAAATCCATGCACTCGGGGTGGGGGCGAGGCTCACGCTGGCCTGTGTCCTCTCACTGTCTGGGAGCTCCAATATGAACTGACCTGTAGAGGGAGACCCTGCCCACCCGGAGGGGCTCCACCATGGATCGCCCCATAGAGGTAGGCTCTGCTCACCAGCTATAGCCCACTGATTGGTGGCCTGGAGCTCCTCTATTGATTGCCCCACTGGCTGGTGGCCTGAGCCTCCCTCTGTGAGGAGATGGCCTGGCCCTCAACCAATCACATCGCCCCTGCCTTGACTGGCCTGTGGGTGTCATAGAATGGTAGTCCAATGGTCGTTCCGTTGTTCAGCCATTTAGTCTATTTGCATATTACGCTTTTATTATCTTAGATTTCCCACATTTTTCATTTTCTAATTTGTACATAATATACAAAGAACTAAAGATAATATTTTTTCAGGTGAACCACAGAGAGCCAGGACTTAGACAAAAGAAACTTTTCCACATCAAAAGGAGATGGGCCGAAACCGGTTTGGCTCAGTGGATAGAGCGTCGGACTGCGGACTGAGGGGTCCCCGGTTCGATTCCGGTCAAGGGCATGTACCTTGGCTGCGGGCACATCCCCAGTAGGGGGCGTGCAGGAGGCAGCTGATTGATGTTTCTGACTTTTTATCTCCCTTCCGCTCTGTAAAAAATCAATAAAAAAAATATATATATTTTTTTTAAAAAGGAGATGGGGTAAAGCTAAGTGATTCTGAAATGTCATTTTATTCTGAAATGTCACTTTTAGATTTTACCAGAACTCTATGCTTACCATGAAAAGGCCTTTAGGAGCCAAGGCCATTATCCCCCACTTCACAGTTGAAGGAGCTGAGATCCTGAGATGCCAGCAAGTTTCCCACGGCCTCACAGTTAGTGTCTACCGGCCTGAGACGGAGCCCGAGACTCCCAGCTACAAGGCTAATGCTGTTCTTTCCCCTTGTCCTCCTGTCCCAGAGCGGCCTGGGATCATGGAGGTGGGCTCCTTCCTCACAATTCCCTCAAGGACACCAGCTGTGTGTGCACTTGGTGCTGGGGACTCAGAGAAACCAGACCCAGTCCCTCTCAAGGACCCCCATGTGATTTGGGAGGTCTAGTCCTTAAGTATAGTCTTAGCATACAGTGTGCTAAGTGATGTGAAAGTTTTGAACAAGGCAGGAGACAGGCATCTAACCCTTTGAGGTGCTTGATATAAAATAATTTAGGCCCCTTCCAAACTCTACTAATTGGTCTGGGAGAGGAATTGGGGTTAGGGAATTTGGGTTGAGTTCACGCCATAAACAAAGGACAGTCATGTTTACAACTGGTGTGGAGTGCAGCAGCTGAGATTACGGGCTTTGAGATCCGGACACATTAGTTCTCTTCTCATGGAAGGCAAGTTCTCATCTCATTTTCATGTGAGTAAAGGGAGGCTCGTAGACAGGTCACTTGTTCGAGGTCAGAAGGCCACCAGGTGGCGGTGCAGACCGTGAGCATAGGTCTCCCATATCCAGGCAGGACCTCCCCAGCCCCAGCCCAGTGCTTTGTTTGTTTGGCTCTCCAAGCCCTGGCCAGTGCTCACTGTCTGCCAGGCCAGCCCTGACTTGCCACCTGGGCTTCATTCCGCAGCTGGGAGCTGGCAGGAAAATGCCCCACCAACTGGAAAGGGGCGATCTGACTGAGGGAACCATCTGTCCCTTGCCAGATTGTAATGCCGGCTCTATTAGACTCTGACACCCAGACTCTGAACTCTGGTTAGACTGAGACACCACCTGTCCTTTCCCTCCCTTAAAGGATTCTCTCTGGAAGTCCACTCACTTCTGTAGGACTCCTGGCTCCTTTGCATTCTGATGTGGCAAATGTGATTTGAAAAAGAAAATTGCCTTTGTCACCTGCAGCAAGTAGAGGTGTGTTCTACCTCATTGGCCTCAGAGAGCCTATTAGGTTTAAGGAAAATCATCTGACTTTCTAGCCAGCCACTGACTTCAACTTGGCCCTGATCAATAATGATCAATACATAACCAATCAATAAGTGACTAACCAATCATCAACTTTTAATTGCTATCATTTAAAATCTTAGACTGTGTATCCAACCTTGTGCTGGCCCTGTGGCTGAGGGAAATTAAGTGGAGACTGGGCCCTGTCCTTTAAAGAAATTAGCTGGAGAACTCAAAGTTGGAGCAGAGAAGAGAATGATGGATTTTAAGTAAAACATAAGATATAGCTTTGAATGATAACACTTCATCTTATTAACCATGTGACCTTAGGCAAGGCCCCTCACCTCTTTTGAGCTCAGTGTCTCCAGACACCTGGCTTGATAGTTGTGAATATGAAAGGAGAGAATATAAAACCTTTTGCTCACTACTGGGCCTATGGGAAGCACTCTCTCCGTGGTAACTGTCAAATGCAGGATAAATGCACACAATTATTCAAAGTGACATAGGAATTCAGAGAACAGAGTGATTTGTGCACGAATTCTCTTATAAAGGCTTGGCTTAGTAAGCAGGTGATTCACACCCTTGGGTGTTCCAGGACATGGAAAGATTGTGTTTTTCAGAACCTGCAGTACAAGAGATGGCCACAAGGGGGAGAACAAAAACAAAATTTAGGATCTTTCATCCCACTGTCTCTTTGGGCAAGAGTCCACCAGGGGTCTATACTTTCTCCCCTTCCTCCCTCCCTTGTCATGTTGTATTCGAGCTAAACTTCCACATACAATATCTGAAGATAAATGAGGGACTTACTGGGCTTTTTAATGTGAAGCAGAATGTCAAAAATTCCCAGTCATGGCATGCAGGAGCCAGTATCAAATATCTCTGACTCCATTTCTCTCCTCTCTAACTTGAATTGTTTTTCAGGTTCTCTGTGTAACTTTCCCAACATCTTTCTGGAAATATGCAAATGTATACAGTTTTCTATATCTCTTTGAAACTTTTGGAAACTGTGACTGTCTCTCAAATGTTCTGAAACTCCTTCAAATGCTCTAAGCTTCTGTAAATCTCTGAAATTCTAAGTCTATGTGGCTGGCTTTTTCTGAATTTACCTACTTTTTGAAGCCACACATTTTTTCTGAATCTCGGTGACTCAGGCACGTATCCACCACAGGTCATTATCATTTCACTGATGGGTGCTGGGCAAAGACAGGTGCTGTTCATGACCAAAGATCTCCCCCTACTCACCAGCTCAGGCTTTCACCCACCACCGAGGACTGCGCTACCCCTTCCCTTGCTTCAGAGGAAAGTGGATCAGATCCCTCCACACGGGAGGGTTCAGGGAGAATTGGAGGAAGAGGAGAGAGCCAGGCCTTCGGACACAGTCAAACCCACGTTTGATTGTTCTATCCCTCACCTTACTTTTTGTGCAACGTTGAGTTAAATTGCTTCTCCCCTTGCAAGCCTCTCATCCCAAACTAGTTACAATAATAGTGAGACTGAGGTCAGAGGATGGAGACTTCAGTGGGGACCACAAAAACTAGTGCCTTACAGTGTGAAGAGGGACCCTTGGCTGCAAGTAAACCCACTGGTACCCTGGCTTTACTGGTGGAAAAGAGAATATGATTAGAATGTTTCAGTTAAAAAACATTAAGAACTAAGGAAGAGGGGAAGAGGGTGGTTTTTGTGTTACTCCCCCCACAAAAAAAATGCAGATCCTGCTATTTCTATATCTTTGGTTATTTGGCTAGGAATACTTGCCAGAAGTGTAAAATTACTAGGCAAGTAATTTAAGAGGACTATGAAAGCCAGGATTTTAAAAATACATATATATATATTTTTATTGATTTCAGAGAGGAAAGGAGAGGGAGAGAGACATAGAAACATCAATGATGAAAGAGAATCATTGATCGGCTGCCCCATCCTGGGGATTGAGCCTGCAGCCCAGCATGTGCCCTGACCTGGAATCGAACTGAGACCTCCTGGTTCCTAGGTCAACACTCAACCACTGAGCCACGCTGGTGGAGCAAACCCAGGATTTATTGATCAGGCTTCAGGTTATGCAGAGAGGAGAGAAGGGTCCTCCCCAAAGCAGCACTGGGCAGGGATCAAACGTGGACAGAGGAAAAGACAGGGAGCTACTCTAGATTGGGGGTGAAGGATTCACCCCTGCTCTGTCCAGGGCAGGGCAAGGCATGTCCTCTCCTCCCTCCATCCATCCAGCCTCCACCCTAAAGCCAGAGAGAACTTTCCAAATGTTACTCTGAGCATGTCACTCCCACATACCACATTCTGCTTAAAACCAGGAAGGTGAATAAAGCTTACTACTCCCTTTGTGCTCTTCCTGAAGCTTCATTTTGCCTCAAAACTCCTCTCCACTCTCTGTACTCTCTTCACTGTGGTCGTCCATTTCCTCGCAGAGCTGTCCTCCCTGCCACTGCACAGCTTTTAGCATATGCTTTTGCTGCTGATTTGTCCAGGGACCCCCTTCCCCCACCCCTTGCTTTGTGGTCTCAAATATTCATGTTCTTCCCATTGAGCTCCAGAGAGCAGGGATTGGCCTGATTTTGCTCATCATAACATCATCTGTGTTGACATAAAACACATCCAAACCTGCAAAGTTCCTAAAAACCAACAAAAGAAAGATCAACTGTGCAAAGGAGACCTGGAGGAAGGACACATTCAGAGAAAACCGAAATACAATTTGGGGGGGAAGATACTCAATTTCACTCAATAAAAAGGCAAAATATAAAGCACTATGAGAATTACTTTTCACCTGTAACTATGGAAAAGATAAAGAATTCTGGTACCTGTAGTGTCTGTAACCCCTATAATGTCTGACATAGTGACCGACCTGGCAAGTTCACGTGCACTATGGTGGAAATGTATTTTGGTAACTAACTACTTACGAAAATTTTCAAGAAAATAAAATAGCACATAACCTTGATCAGCAGTTTAGGAATATTTCCTGCCTGTGTGCTCACAGGTTTGCTCAAAAATATGTGCAAGATGTTTGTAGCAGCGTTACTTTCATCACTCAAATATAGGATGCCAAAAAAAGTGCATTAGTAAGATTTCTGCTATTTTACAGGTAACACTGGTGAGGAAATTTTATCTTTTATGTCATTTGTTGTCTCAACGTTTATTTGTCTCTACATAAGCTATATTTATTTCTGCTTTGCATAGACCCCCACCCCCAACATAGGCAAATTTTATTGCCTATCGGTTCCCACTAGCTTATTCCTTCCTTCTTCATTGGAATCCCCACTCCCTTGATAACTCACATGGATTCCAACATGGATCCATATCCTGGGCACTTTCTCACTGTGTGAGAGACACATACACTGAGTCTCCTCAATATGAATATTGGGTTCATCAAGGCAAATATTAAGTCTTCTTCATTTGCTTCTCCCAGGAATTTGACACAAATCCAGGTACATGATAAAGAAGACTTACTGATTAGAAATAATTAGCTTTACCCAACCCTAAGCTGGATCCTATAGTACATGTACTCATTACATAATTATGTATTAAACCTGAGAAGCCATGGCTGTGTTTTTGAATATTTGATGTGGCATTAGCTCAGACAGGTAGGAGAGTCAAGCCTGAACTTGGTGCTGCTGTCCGGGGGAGGAGCATGGGAACAAAATATCTGGAGAGAGACAGTCCTGTAGTTTCCATTACACCTGTGATACCGAGTGAGGAGGGTTCAGAAACAGCAATAACAGGAGTGTCTGCAGCCCTGAACTCTCCAGTACTGTTGCTAGATAAAATGTAAGAATCCCAATTCAATTTAAGTATCAAGTAAGCAGGTATCAATGTAAGAACATCTAAACCTGTCGAGAATTTTTAGAAGAGTTTACTTGAGCCAAACGAGGACATATGCTGGGAGCAAGGTCTCAAATGCTCTGGAGTAACAGCCGATCACAGCTTCTCTTCTGCATTTGAAATTAAGGAGGGGGCATAGGGAGAACTAAGATGGCGGCAAAGGCAAAACACCTATCTTGCCGTCATAATCAGCAATTTTAATACTACAACTTAACGAAAGAACAAACACCTTCCAGAATCACCAGAAAGCTCGCCGATTGAAAATTCCACAAATAAAAGTGAAGATAAGACACTGTGACTCGGAGGAGCGGCAGCGAACAGCGTTGAAAGATTCGCACGGAGAGAGGTTTGGAGTGCGAGCCGCGGAGAGGGTGGGCGGCTGAAAACCGGCCAGTTTTCTCGAACGGGGAGACAAAGGCGTCCCACTGGACTGATTCTCCAGCTCTGGGCGAAGTCCAGAAAACCCACTATCACTCGGGGTGAAAACTGGACAGTGGGAGGGCATGCTGAAGCTCGGATGCTGCCAGGTCTCCCGGCTTGTGGAGAAGGCAGCTTGAGCGAACAGCTCGGCTGCGTGACGGCAAAGAGAGCGCACCGCGACTTGCCTCTCATTCGGAAAACCGTCAGACTGCTTTGTTTTACGACCCTGGGTGAGACATTGAGCATGCAGACTCATTTTGGGAAAGTCTGAATTCCCCGGCAACCGGCAGCCGGTGGAGCTCCGCAGCGGCTCTCTCAGAGGTGCTGGCGGCCATTGCCCCCGGAACAGAGTCCCTGGGGCCGCATAGGGTGGAGCTAACGCTGTCTGCTTGGCCTGGAGACTCCGCCCACCCAACCTGAGCACAGCTGAGCTTCACAGACAATTGGCCTGGAGGTCAACCCTCCAAGTGCTAGCAACAATTAACTGAGCTTAACTTCAGAAAGGCTGTGCAGCCCATATCCAACTCAAGTAACCGGGGAGGCTGAGCCACTATCCCTAGTAGGAAGTCTACCACACAAAGCTAATTGACCAACTCAGGGAAGCAGCCACCATGCAGCAACATGGAAAGAAATCAGATGTGAAAGAAATGGAGGAAAAAAAACGACTGGACATGGAATTCAGAACCATGGTTATAGGGTTTTTTAAGAGGCTCCAACAAAAGATCGAGGCCTATAAGGAAATAAGCAAGACCACAAAGGAAATGAATGAGTCCTACAAGAAAATGAACAACACCCTCCAGGATATAAACGAGACCTGCAAAGAAATGATCAAGACCAACGTGGAAATGAAAGAAACCCTCAAGGATATAATGCAGACTCTCAAGGATATGAAAAAGGACCAACCAGAAATTAAGCATACACTGACTGAAACAAAAAATAGTATACGAAGACCTGAAAGTGCCCTGGAGCACCCCAAGAACCAAGTTAAAGATTTGAAATACAAAGAGGTAAAATCCACTCAGCTGAAAAAACAAGAAACCAAAAGAATCCAAAAAATTAAAGATAGTGTAAGGGGCCTCTGGGACAACCTCAAGCATACCAACATCCGAATTATAGGGGTGCCAGAAAAAGCGAGAGGCCAAGACAATGAAAACCTATTTGAAGAAATAGTGACTGAAAACTTCCCCCACCTGGTGAAAGAAATTGACTTAGGAGTCCAAGAAGTGCACCGAACCCCAATATATAGGAACCCTAAGAGGACCACACCGAGGCACATCATAATTAAAATGCCAAGAGCAAAAGACAAAGAGAGAATATTAAAAGCAGCAAGAGGGAAACAGTTAGTTACCTATAAGGGAGCACCCATACGATTGTCAGCGGATTTCTCAACAGAAACGATGCAGGCCAGACGGGAGTGGCAAGAAATATTCAAAGTGATGAACAGCAAGAATCTACAACCAAGATTACTCTATCCAGCAAAGCTATCATTCAGAATTGAAGGTCAGATGAAGTGCTTCGCACATAAGAAAAAGCTAAAGGAGTTCATCACCACCAAACCAACATTATATGAAATGCTGAAAGATATTCTTTAAGAAGAGGAAGAAGAAAAAGGTAAAGATGAAAATTATGAACAACAAATACACATCTATCAACAAATGAACATAAAAATCAAGTGAATTGATAGACTGTTGAACAGGATAGACTGGTGAATATAACAGAGACATGGACATAGAGAGGGAATGGACTGACAATTCTTGGGGAGAAAAAGGTTGTGGGAAGTGCAGCAAGAGACTGGACAAAAATCTAGCAACAATGGGAGAGGACAGTGGGGAGGGGGAGGTGAGAGTGGAGGGTGGGATAGGTACAGGGTGGAGGGAAGCTATAGGGGGATAAAAAGGGGAAACAATGTAATTAATAAACTGAACAATAAAGATAAAAAAAGGAGGGGGCATAGGAAGACTGTATGAAGGTGTGAGAAAACAAGGCAGGATTCAATAACAGGGTAGTTATGTGCTCTTTTGTGGGTGTTCACAGTTTATTTTAAAGGTGTGTTAACCTAGATGCACAGAAACAATGGACATTGTTTGATTGAGCCAAAGATAAACCTTTTTTTGTTCATCTTCACCCTAGTATATCTTTTCCATTGATTTTTTTTTAGAGAGAGTGGAGGGGAGGAAGGAGGAGAGACAGACAGAGTGAGAAACATCCATGTAAGAAGGTTGCCTCCTGCATGCACCCCAGTTGGGGCCTGGGGATCAAGCCTGCAAAGGAGGTAAATGCCCTTGACCAGGAATTGAACCTGTGACCTTTTAGTCCTGTGGCCGATGCTCTAACCACTGAGAGAAGCTGGCCAGGGCAAAGATAGACTTTTTAACACAAAAGTTATATGCCAGGGATGTGGTTACCCACTGTAACCAGCCCAGTTAGGAATTTATAATATGACCCTGTGAGGTTACTTTTCATAGAACACACCCCCTATTTTTTAATCTACATCAGCATAATTATAGACACATAGTCAATGCATCCTTCCTTCCTTCCTTCCTTCCTTTCTCTCTCTCTCTCTCTCTCTCTCTCTCTCTCTCTCTCTCTCTCTCTCTCTCTCTCTCTCTCTCCTCTTCCTCACCCAAGGGTATTTTCCCATTTGATTGGAAGACAGGGATGAAAGACAGAAAGAATATTGCATATATGTGAGAGAAGCACATTGATTGGTTGCCTCCTGCATGAGCCCGGACCAGGGCCCAAGCTGAAGAGAAGCCTACAACCAAGGTATATACCCTTCACTGGAATCAAATCAGGCACCCTTTGGTCCACAGGTTGATACTCTATCCACGGAGTCAAACCAGTTGGGGCTGAATTTTCTTATTAGCATGAAAGATCTTCATGCTATCAGATTTTACTTCTAGAAAAGTACATGATATTTATCTTTCATTGCTCTTCCCTTTTCATTTCTGGGGAAGGTGGGGGTGAAATCTTGAATCATGACTGTCAGGACTTTGGCATTGGCAAAGGGCCAATCAGGGGGTGGGAGAGGTGTGATGGTTTCTGTGATGCATCTGGGGGAGGAAGGAAGTTTCAGGCAGTTCCCAGGAGCCATCTGTTTTGCCAATGTAGATGCTCTCCCACCTTGGTTAATGAATGGATGATAAATAGATACACAGACACCTCCCTAAAGCCTTAAAGGAGCTGGCACTCTTCACCAGTAGGATTCTCTTACTTCTATATGGTTCCCAGCCATGATGTTTTCTCTGTAAATCTCTTTTCAAACCAATTGTGGCTTAAAACATGATTGGTTGAGTCAGACAAACCTAAATTTCAGTGTCCACTCAGCTACTTACTGGCTGTGGACTTTAAAAAAGTATCTTAACCTCTTTAATCAGCACCTTGTGATTGGTATAGGAACCACTGCAATGACATTCTTACAGTGGGAGAGACTGAGCTCAACTCCAAAGAAAGCATGGACAAGTAGGTATTTACAGCCACAGAGCAGATGGAAATCAGTCCATGGAAAATTCCTAAGAAGAAACATCAGGAGTTAGGGGGTTTCTGGCTAAACCAGCCTGACAGGATTCTTTACTGAAGACATATCTGGGTGATGTGACAGCATGTGGGGATGATGGAGGAAGTCACTGGTCAGACATGGAGGGTTGTTAGATATTACATGTCGGGGATTCCAGTTAAACTGAAGCAGAGTTCTTGCTGAAACTGTATTTTTATAAGGAAGTGCACCAATGGGCATAGGAGAAGTTTCAAGACCCTGATTAAATTTTGATCAAGCAAAGAATCTTTGTCAGTACCAATAGGCAACATTTCTCTCAATAACCTTGGGGAACAAGCACTTGTTATTTAACTACTAACTTTTTAAGAAGAACTTTATTGAAATATAATTGATACACAAAGAGCTGCACATATTTAATGTGTACAATCTGATGAATTTTGGCAAATGAAAAGGCTGTGATACTATAATGACAATCAAGGTAACATGGCCCATACTCACCAGAGTTTCGTTCTGACCCTTTGCTTTGTTTAGTGTGTGTGTGTGTGTGTGTGTGTGTATTTTGGGGTAAAAACACTTAACATGAGACCTACCCTTTTAACAAATGTTGAGGTGCATGATTCTACATTGTTAACTATAGGCACTAGTTTGTACCGTGGAGCTTTAGAATTTATTTATGTAGCATAACTTAAAACACATTGAATAAACTCCTTATTTCTCCCACCTCTTTCCAAGTAGTCCCTGGCAACCACTATGCATTCTCTGCTTCTGTCATTAAATTTTAGACCTTTCCTATAAGAGGAGTCACAAAGTATTTGTACTCCCATGACTAACTTCATTCACTTAGTATAATGTCCTCCAGACTCATCCATGTTATTACAAATGGCAGCGTTTCCAGAAAGGTTGTAGAGAAATTTAAACCTTTGTACACTATTGGCTTTACTGTCAAATGTTGCAGCAACTATGAAAAACAATATGGATATTCCTCAAAACATTAAAAATAGAACAATCTACGATCAACTAATCCAATTTCTGGGTCTATATCTAAAAGAATTGAAGTGAGGACATTAAAGAGATGTCTGCAGTCCTTTGTTCATTGCGGCATTATTCACAACAACCAAGATATGTAAAAAACCCAAGTATTGAAAAAAAAATGGCGGCGGAACGGAGGGATTCGATCTGAATCTGCTCAGAGGGCAGAGGGAGGGAGCAGCTGAAAGTCGCGCAGGGAGCATTTGTTGGCGACTAGGGGGACAGCTGTGCTCCAGGAGAAGATAGAGGACTGCTGGGCTGGCCTCCCCAGCCTGAGCAGCCCCAGTACTGCTGGGTTCTCTCCCTGAGCCAACTGCGCAAGGAGGCGTGCGGAGGCGGACCAAGACATCTTGAAGGAGAGGAGCCGGAAAACATACAGCTGCCGTACGCGGTACCGGCTGCACCGCTGGGGCTCCCGGAGCACCGGCGCCCAGGTGGCCCGGAGGCGCGCAGAGCCCAGGGAGCTCTAAACTCCAGCAAGGAAAGGTCAGATTTCCCTGGGGGTACTTTGGGCGCGAAACTGAGGGGACTGGCAGTCTGGGAGATCTGCACCTTGGAACTCAAAACCTGGAGATCTGCACCTGAAATAGAATCTGTGGCTGTTGAAGCTGGTGAACGTGGGAGAGGGCCCTTGGAGCTGGTGGCAGAGTTGATCCCTGGAGCGCAATCGGTTTGGACCTGACAGAGGGGGGAAGCCCGGAAGATTGTGGGAGGGTTCTAGCTGCTAAAACAGCAGTCACCATTAGAGAGGCAGTATTGTTTAGTTCAGGATAAAGAGGACCAATAGACCCAGAAGTCAATCTAGAAACACTGCCACCCAGAGGCCAAATCACAAATTGACTCTTATGTGACAGGGAATTGATTATATTTTCTCTTCGACCTTGGGAATACAGTCTATTTTCATCGACACTTTAGTATCTTTTACTCTACCTCAACTTCACCTTTATACCACCACTCTCTGGCTAACCTTTCCCTATTTAGTGCCTTGTTTCCCTTACACTTTTCCCGCTTTAGATTTACCTAATTCTTTCCCCTTAGCCCCTGTTAAAATTTCACCCCACTGATATATCTAATCTCTAACCACCTAATCCAAGTGCATATATACCTCTAGCTTCTCTGACTTCACTATCTTAAAGTGTTTTTAGCCCTGTCCTGTTGTTGTTGTTTACTTGACTGTTGATTATATTGATTTTTTAAGCAGGTTTATGAGATTGATTTGCTTATTCTGTTATTTTGGTTTGTCTTGTAGGGGGGTTATTTTTATTTTTGGTGTTGTTTCTTGCTTTGTTGTCCTCATCTGCATTGTTTTTGAGATAGATTTTTGCTTCTGTGTTCCCTCACCTCTCTTGATATTAGTAGTTGTATGTAATTTGTATCAATCTCCAAGTACTTGTTGCAGGTTTTGGTTCGGATTAGGGGCTGTCCTATAGGAGTTTTCACCCCACATTTATAATTTACTCCTTTTATTTCTTTTTTTTCTTCTCCCCCTTTTCCCATT
Source organism: Antrozous pallidus (assembly GCA_027563665.1). NCBI lineage: Eukaryota > Metazoa > Chordata > Mammalia > Chiroptera > Vespertilionidae > Antrozous > Antrozous pallidus. The sequence continues at coordinate 175,527,663 of CM050508.1, read as the reverse complement.
ATCATTTTGGCATTCCTGTCTTTCTTTTTTGTGAGTGTATGTGTGTGTGGGGGTCTCTTTCTTTTTTGTGTGAGTGTGGGTGTGTGAGTGTCTGTGTGGGTCTGGGAGAGGTTCTCTTTCTTTTTTCCCACGTATCACCGAATTTGCCTTTCTCTGGCGGTCACCTTTATTTGGAATTACAATTACTTTGACTACACTCCGGTTCAGTGCCTGGTGCATTGCACCTGGTTGTGTTATATTTTGTGCCTTTAAATCAATGCAGGAGAGTGAGAACTACATAACCAGATACACAGAGAAGAGAGACCATGGGAAGACAAAGAAATAGCCCACATATGAAAGAAAAGCAAGGCTCGCCAGAAAAGGAGGTAAACGAAATGGAAGTTAACAACCTGTCAGAGAAAGAATTCAGAGAAATAGTCATAAGGTGGCTGAAAAGAATGGAAGACAAATTTGATAATATGAGTAAGAACCAAGAGGAAATGAGGAAGACCCAGGAAGAAATGATGAAGAGCCATGAAGAAATGAAGAGGAGCCACGAAGAAATGAAGAGGAGCCAAGAAGAAATGAAAAGTGACATTGCTGAAGTAAAGAACTCAATAGAAAGTATTAAGAGTAGACTAAAAGAAGCAGAGGATCACATCAGTGAGCTAGAAGACCAGGTAGGAAAAAATAACCAAGTAGAGCAGCTACTAGAAAAAAAAATTAAAAAGCAGGAGGAGAGCCTAAGAGAACTTTGGGACAACATGAAACAAAACAACATCCGTATAATTGGGCTTCCAGAAGGACAGGAAACTGAGCAAGGAATAGAAAACCTGTTGGAAGAAATAATGACAGAAAACTTTCCTGGTATAGGAAAGGAAAAACCCACACAAATCCAAGAAGCTCACAGAGTCCCAAGCAAAATAAACCCCAAAAGACCTACGCCAAGGCACATTATAATTAAATTGGCAAACACCAATGACAAAGTAAGAATCTTAAAAGCTGCCAGAGAGAGACAGAAAGTCACCTACAAAGTAATACCCATCAGACTAACAAGTGATCTCTCAACAGAAACCTATCAGGCCAGAAGGCAGTGGAATGAAATCTACAAAGTCATGCAAAGGAAGGGTCTGAATCCTAGAATACTGTACCCAGCAAGGCTCTCAATCAAAATTGAAGGTCAAATCAGGAGCTTCACAGATAAAAAGGGACTAAGGGAATTCGTCACCACCAAACCAGCAATGCAAGAAATGCTAAAGGATCTGCTGTAAAAAGAAATAGGAAACGAAGAAGGAACACAGGGGCAAAGAACAAAAATGGCAACATATAAGCACCTATCAATAATAACTTTAAATGTAAACGGTTTAAATGCTCCAATAAAAAGACATAGGGTAATAGACTGGATAAGAAAACACAACCCATGTATCTGCTGTCTACAAGAAACCCACCTCCGAAAAAAAGACGCACACAAACTGAGGATGAAAGGTTGGAAAAAAGTTATTCAGGAGAATGGAAATGAAAAAAAAGCTGGGGTAGCCATACTTATATCTGAAAAATTAGATCTCAAAGTGAAGGACATAACAAGAGATAAAGAAGGCCACTTCATAATACTAAAGGGAGCAATTCAACAAGAAGAAATAACTCTTGTAAACATATACGCACCCAATACAGGAGCACCCAAATATATACAAAAACTCCTAGAGGACGTCAAGGGAGAGATAGACAGCAATACAATCATAGTAGGAGACTTTAATACCCCATTATCACCATTGGACAGATCCTCTAAACAAAAAATCAGTAAAGAAACATCAATTCTCAATGACTCACTGGACCAGATGGAATTAATTGACATCTTCAGATCATTTCACCCCAAAGCCACAGAATATACATTCTTTTCAAGTGCCCATGGGTCATTCTCAAAGATAGACCATGTATTGGGTCATAGGCAAAGTCTCTCCAAATTCAAGAAGATAGAAATTATATCAAGTATATTCTCAGATCACAGTGGCATAAAGCTGGAAATCAACTACAATAGAAACAATCCAAAGAAATTGAACACATGGAGACTAAACAGCATGCTATTAAACTATGACTGGGTTACTAGAGAGATTAAGGAAGAGATAGAAAACATCATGGAAACAAATGACAATGATAGCACAACAATCCAAAATCTATGGGACACAGTGAAAGCAGTTCTGAGAGGGAAGTTCATAGCTCTACAATCCTACTGCAAAAAACTAGGAACAGCGGCAATAAATTATCTAACCCAACAACTCAAAGAGTTAGAAAGAAAGCAACAAGAAAAGCCCAGTGTAAGCAGAAGGAAGGAAATAGTAAAGATCAGAGCAGAAATAAATGACATAGAGACCAAAGAAACAATACAGAAGATCAACGAAACCAAGAGCTGGTTCTTTGAAAGGATAAACAAGATTGATGAACCTCTAGCCAGACTCACCAAGAAGCAAAGAGAGAGGACCCTAATAAATAAAATCAGAAATGAAAGAGGTGAAATAACAACAGACCCCATTGAAATACAAAGGATTGTTAAAAAATACTATGAACAACTCTACTCCAACAAACTGGACAACCTGGAGGAAATGGATATGTTTCTAGAAAAATATAACCTCCCAAAACTCAATCAAGAAGAATCTAAACAACTCAATAGACCAATAACTGTGGAAGAAATTGAAGCAGTCATCATAAAGCTTCCAGCAAACAAAAGCCCAGGGCCAGACGGCTTCACAGGGGAGTTTTACCGAACATTCAAGGAAGAACTAAAACCTATACTCCTTAGACTATTCCAGAAAATTCAAGAGGATGGAACACTTCCAAACTCCTTCTATGAAGCTAGCATCACCCTAATACCAAAACCAGATAAAGACGACACAATGAAAGAGAATTACAGGCCAATATCCCTCATGAATATAGATGCCAAAATCCTCAATAAAATTCTAGCAAATCGGATCCAGCAGTACATCAGAAAGATCATACACCACGACCAAGTAGGATTTATCCCAGGAATGCAAGGATGGTACAATATCCGCAAATCAATAAATGTGATACATCACATAAACAAATTGAGAGATAAAAATCACATAGTCATATCAATTGATGCAGAAAAAGCATTTGACAAAATCCAACATCCTTTCTTAATAAAAACTCTCAATAAGGTAGGAATAGAAGGATCATACCTCAACATAATAAAAGCCATATATGATAAACCCACAGCATACATCATACTCAATGGGCAAAAACTACAACCATTTCCCCTAAGAACAGCAACAAGACAGGGTTGCCCACTTTCACCACTCATGTTCAACATAGTAGTGGAAGTATTAGCCATTGCAATTAGACAAGAAGAAGAAATAAAAGGCATCCAAATTGGAAAAGAAGAAGTTAAGCTATCCTTATTTGCAGATGACATGATATTGTACATAAAAAACCCGAAAGACTCCATAAAAAAGTTAGTAGACTTAATAAATGAGTTCAGCAATGTAGCAGGCTACAAAATTAATGCCAAGAAATCTATGGCATTTCTATACACTAATAGTGAACTTACAGAAAGAGAGACTAAAAAAGCAATCCCATTTACCATCACACCAAAAAAATTAAGATACCTAGGAATAAACTTAACTAAGGAGGTAAAAGATCTATTTGTGGAAAACTACAGGACACTGAAAAAAGAGACAGAGGAAGATGTAAACAGGTGGAAGAACATTCCATGTTCGTGGATTGGGAGAATCAACATAATTAAAATGTCCATACTACCCAAAGCAATCTATAAATTTAATGCACTCCCCATTAAAATACCAATGGCATTTTTCACAGACCTAGGAAGAACTCTCCAAAAATTCATCTGGAACAAAAAAAGGCCCCGAATAGCCACAGCAATCCTGAGAAAGAAGCACAAAGTCGGTGGGATTTCCATACCAGATTTCAAGCTGTATTACAAGGCTACTGTTCTTAAAACAGCCTGGTACTGGCACAAGAACAGACATATAGATCAATGGAATAGAATAGAGAATCCGGATATCAACCCAAACCACTATGCTCAATTAATATTTGACAAAGGAGGCAGGAACATAAAATGGAGTCAAGACAGTCTCTTCAATAAATGGTGTTGGGAAAATTGGACAGATACATGCAAAAAAATGAAACTAGAGCACCAACTTACACCATACACAAAAATAAACTCAAAATGGATACAGGACTTAAACGTAAGACAGGAAACCATAAAAATATTAGAGGAATCTACAGGAAGAAAAATCTCAGACATATGCCAAAAGAACTTCTTTGATGATACTGCTCCGAGGGCAATGGAAGCTAAAGAGAAAATAAACAAATGGGACTACATCAAAATCAAAAGCTTTTGCACAGCTAAAGAAACCATCAACAAAACAACAAGAAAACCCACTGTATGGGAGAACATATTTGCAAATGTTATTAGTGATAAAGGTTTAATCTCAAGCATCTACAGGCAACTCACCCAACTCAATAAAAGGAGGACAAATGATCCAATAAAAAAATGGGCAATAGACCTAAATAGAATCTTCACAAAAGAAGACATAAGGAAAGCCCAGAGACATATGAAAACTTGCTCAAAGTCACTAATTATCCGAGAGATGCAAATCAAAACGACTATGCGGTACCATCTCACACCTATCAGAATGGCTTACATCAACAAATCAACAAACGACAAGTGCTGGCGAGGATGCGGAGAAAAAGGAACTCTCGTGCACTGCTGGTGGGATTGTAGACTAGTACAGCCACTGTGGAGAACAGTATGGAGATTCCTCAAAAAACTAAAAATGGAGCTCCCATTCGACCCAGTGATCCCACTTCTAGGAATATACCCCGGGAAATTAGAAAGGCGAATTAGAAAGGATATATGTACCCCTATGTTCATAGCAGCACAATTTACCATAGCTAAGATTTGGAAACAGCCGAAGTGCCCATCAGCAGATGAGTGGATTAAAAAACTATGGTACATTTACACAATGGAATACTACGTCGCGGAAAAAAAGAAGGAGCTCCTACCATTTGTAACAACATGGATGGATTTGGAGAGCATTATGCTAAGTGAAATTAGCCAGGCAGAGAAAGACAAATATCACATGATTTCACTCATTTGAGGAATACAATCAGTGACATAGACTGATGAACAAGAATGGAACCAGAGACTGAGAAAAGTCCTTCAGAATGTCAAACCTCAGGGTAAGTGGCAGGTGGTGAGAGTAAGTGGAAAAGTCAATATACTTGAACTCTTGAACTGAGGTAAGTGATTTGTGTTTTTACATCCCTGACAAAGTTTATATAAAATTATAAAAAAATGGCAGCTAGTCTGACATTGAATTGACATGGCCTAGAGCTTGTCGTATCCTATGGAGACCAGTCCTTAGGCTAGGCCCTGCTTATCCTCCCATGACACCATAATACCCTTACATGATATTATTCTACAATGTCATTATAATATTTGATATTTGACAACAGCATATTATACAATTATCCCAAATAAACTTACAAACTAATTCTTTGAATGTTGGGCAGCAACTTAAAAAAGGATAGGAAAGAAATTAATCCCTTTCAGAAGGAATTAAGGCACTGGGAAGGCATCCGAGCATTCTATATTGGCCCTTCTTGCCCTTTCTGCCAAGAGGGACCTTCTTGTTACTATCCAAATACACACAGCTGATGCCAGAGTTTTCAGTTCGAGCTGTGGCTGAAGCCTTTGGGCAGCTGGCACCATGGATCTGTATCTCGACCAATGGTGTGAGCTGGGTCCTCTCTGGAGAAGAAACCTGGGTCCCCCGAGATATGTGATCAGTACCGGGACCCCGCCAGCAGGCGAGGGGACCCCAAGGCAGGTACTGGACATGGAGGCCACAGGGGGACATAGACTACAAAGGAGACAGAACTGAACCTCACATCACCCTGTTTGGCCCCGGAGGATGGCTGGTTAGGTTGTTCCTTCCCTGAGGAAGGAACAACCTAAGACAGGCACAGTCACAGAGGGGCCAACAGGAGAGAACTAAAAGGTCAACAGAGGTGGGGCACAGACCCTCATCCACAAACCTTGCAGGGGTTTGAATTCTCAACCCTCCTAAGGGAGGTCTCCTACCCCCACGGCTGCTTCGCCTCCCACACACAACTCATACGGGGACCCAGGTGGCAGACAGAGACTCGGCCAGCAATAGCTGCTCTATATCTAAATTCTGTCTATTACCAGGAATGCTCGGGACCTACTCAAAATTGCAAATATTCCTTTCCACTAGTATTCACAGGGTAAACTAAGATTTCTGCTTGAGTATTAAAATTGACAGGAAAATAGTAATCAAGTTTTCAGATTAATTTAAATTGGCCAAGTGAAATATGAGAATACTCAAGAAAATTATAGTGTACTGGACAAAAGCTTTTCCTAAAACATTAACTAAAAAATCTATTAGTAGTTCATCTCACTGTAAAATTGCCTAACATCCAAAGAACCTAAAGCAGTCACTTTGTGTGCAAAAATTAAAATTTAAAATTATCAAGACTGCAATATAAAATTTCCAAAAGTCCCCATTAATCAAAAAAGGGGAGGGGACAGCGGGGTAATATCATGTAAGGGGAAAAAAATATATATCGAGTAAGTAAAATACATCTAGAAAATTCTTACTCCAGTAAAGTAAATTCCATTTGTAAAAACAATTGCAGGACACCCATGAAAAAACACACATGGTGTCAAAATAAGCCAAAGGAAAATAATTTAGGCAAAAATTAAAAAGAATCCCAAGTCTATTTTGCATAGAGGATCCCTTTGTTAACTTTTGGTCGAGAATGTGTTTGTGTGTTTTCAGAGAACAACTCCAAGACCATGTGGGTTCCTGTGACGGTGAGGAACTGACGGATCTGTTCCAGTCAAGAGGATGGTCCAGAGATGGGGGACACTGACGACACCTTGCCATGCTAGCAGTCAGCAGCTGTGCATGTCTGCAGGCAGCCCAGGACCAAACCAGAGAGGATGGATCTTGCATTGACACGACATGTCCACCATCTGGATACCATTGCTGACTTATACACATAATGAATTATTTGACACTGAAACTGGGACTCAGAAAAGTTGGACATTGAAACCGAGACTGAAACACTTTTTGTTCTTATACATTCATTTCTAGTATGCAGAGGCAAGATATTTTTGAAGAAAAGAAACAGGGGGGAGTGATTGATATAGAGGCAGGATGGCCTTGAACAGGCTGTCAAGCTACAGGGGGTGGTTTGGGTGGATGGGAGGCAGATGCGGGGGGAGATCAACTGAAGGACTTGTATGCATGCATATGAACATAATCAATGAATGAAAGACACTGGGGCGGGGAGGGGGGGAAGCTGGGGATATGTGCTGGGGGGTGGGGGAGGCTGGGGGGAGGATAAGGGGGAGGGGGAAAGGAAAACATGTACTACTATTATACTGCAAAAAATCAATAAAAAATAATTTTTAAAAAAACCAAGTATTTATTAACAGAAAAATGAATAAAGACAGAGTGATATATACGTACAATGGAATATTAGTAACTCTTTAACTGTATTATGTGGGTGGTACTTTGGGCAATCATCTTCTTGTATTGCCATATTTTTCTATTTTCAGAAATTGTGCATCTTTATCCATTGCCCTAGAGAAGTGGTTCTCACCCTTCCTAATGCTGTGACCCTTTAATACAGTTCCTCATGTTGTGGTGACCCACAATCACAAAATTATTTTCATTGCTACTTCATAACTGTAATTTTGCTACTGTTATGAATCAATGTAAATACCTGTGTTTTCTGATGGTCTTAGGCTCTACAGCAGCGGTTCTCAACCTGTGAGTCGCAACCCCTTTCACAGGGGTTGCCTAAGACCATGGGAAAACACAGATATTTACATGATAATTCATAACAGTAGTAAAATTACAGTTATGAAGTAGCAGAGAAAATAATTTTATGGTTGGGGGTCACCACAACACGAGGAACTGCATTAAAGGGTCACAGCATTAAGTAGGTTGGGAACCACTGCCCTAGAGTATCTAGTTTCTTAAGAAAAATATTTCACTTTTATGCACATAGAGGCTTGGCTGAATAGCTGTTATCTATATCTCTACTCTAAAGACAATGAAACAGACTTAAAGATGTTATGTTTTGTTCTTGATCACATGGTGGGTTTCCAAAAGCAGATCCTCAGTCTCTAAGCGCTGTACTCTTTCTCTTGTTCTTTATGTACCTTTGATTCGCCCTTACACCTATTTGTTATGCTCTTCATTGTGAATGACACTGTGCATACTTTTGTGCCAATAGGTTTTTGTTGTAATTCTTTATTGTTTAAAGTATTACATAAGTCTCCATTTTTCCCCCATTGACCTGTCCCTGGCCACCAGCACCCCCACCACATGTCCTCACCCCACCCCCATCTGCATCCATTAGTTACACTCATATGTATGCATATCATCAGGTCTTCGGTTGATCTCTTAGCCCATACCCCCCATTATAGGTTGGATTGTCTGTTTGATGCTTCTATGACTCTGGTTCTGTTTTGTTCATCAGTTTATGTTGCTTATTATATTCTACAAATGAGTGAGATCATTGATATATATCTTTCTCTGACTGGCTTATTTCACTTAGCATAATGCTCTCCAGTTCCATCTATGCTGTTGCAAATAGTAATAATTCCTTCTTTTTACAGGAGTGTAGTTTTCCATTGTGTAGATTTATCACTGTTTTCTAATTCACTCATCTGCTAATGGGCACTTAGTCTGTTCCCAAATCTTAGCTATTGCATATTGGGCTGCTATGAACATAAGGGTGCATATATCCTTTCTGGTTCGTATTTCTGTTTTCTTGGAATATAGTCCTAGAAGTGGAATTACTGGGTCAAATGGAAGTTCCATTTTTAATTTTTTTAGAAAACACCATAATGTTCTCCACAGTGGCTGTACCAGTCTGCATTCCCACCAGCAGTGAGGGAGGGTTCCTTTTTCTTTGCATCCTCTCCAACACTTGTTTGTTGATTTGTTGATAATAACCATTCTGACAGGTGTGAGATGGTAACTCATTGTTGTTTTGATTTGCATGTCTCAGATGATTGTGACTTTGAGCACATATATATAATATATAATATATAATATATATATATCCCTTTCACTCTCTTTAAAAATCAATGTGGGAAAAAATATCCTCAGGTGAGGATGAACCAAATAAAAATAAATAAATAAATAAATAAATAAATAAATAAATAAATAAATATTTTAAAGGGGGCCTGGACATAGGCGACTAGTACCACAAAGTACAGGTGTAAAATGAGGCTATAGAGGACATAACTTACAAGTTGATATGCATTGTCTGCAGATGTCACACCACCACCAGTGTTTTGCGAAGCACCTCAGTACCAGAAGAAGCCCTAAAATTTCCTATGGTAGGGGTCTCATGTCTTCTTTCAAAAAATGTCTATTTAGGTCCTTTGCCCATTTTTTTATTGTATTGCTTATCTTCCTTTTGTGAAATTGTATGAGTTTTTTATTCCCACCACAATGCACAAGAGTTTCAATTTCTCCACATCATTGCCACACTTATTTTCTGCTTTTTGATAGTAGTTATCCTATGGGTATGAGGTGGTGTTTTTTTATTTGTATTTCTCTACTGATTAATGATGTTGAATACCCTTGTGTGTACTTACTAGCTGTTTGTATATCTTCCTTAAAGAAATGTCTATTCAACTTTTTTGCCCATTTTTTAATAGTTTGCTGCTATTGATTTGGGAATCTTTTAGATACTTTTGATATTAATCTTTATCAGTATGTGATTTACAAATACTTTTTTTTCGTTCCATGAGTTGCCTTTCACTCAGTTAATTTTGTCTTTTTACGCACAGTTTAATTTTGATGAGGTCAAACATATCAATTTTTTCTTTTGTTGTCTATGTTTTTTGCATCATAACCAATAAATCATTTTTCAAGTAAATATCATGAAATTTCTCCTGTTTTCATCTGAGAGTCATATAATTTTAGCTTTCATAGGTCTTTAATCCATTTTGTTGATTTTTGTATATGTAAAGCAAAAGTTCAACATCATTCTTTTACATGTGGATATCCATTTTTTTCCCAGCACAAATAGTTCAAAAGACTTTCTCTCATCACTGAATGATCTTAGCACTCTTTTCCATTATTGTTTGATCATATATATCAGGGATTGTTTCTAGGCTTTCTATTCTCTTCCATTGGTGCTCACATTAAGGCAATGTTGATCATTCTTTACCTAGTTTCCATATGTGCTATTCAATAGTCAGAAATTTTTCAAAGGACTTTATTTAAAAAGGTCTAGTACTATTTTTATTCATAGTTCTCTTCTTTCTGAAAGTCAGCTTTACATCTTCCTGCCACCTTAGCTTCCCTGAGACATAGTATGTCTTCTCAAGTCAGTCATGTCTATTGGGGTTTTATTTCTGTTCTCTGTTCCTTTGCCCACAATAAAAAATTGCCTCCAGAAAGCTGAGAAAATTTTAGGACTTGACTCACTGATTTTCTTGTGTTTCTTTTCTAAAATTTAAAAATAGATTATTTTGCAAAATTTTCTTGCTTTATCATTAGTTGAGGACATTAACTCCCACCTTTGTTACTTCATCAGAGCTATAATAAAAAGTTCTACACAGTGTTTGGGTTTCTGATGTTAAGAGAAAAGCAATTAAGGAAAGTTGATAGTTACCCCACTCTCTTGGTGGGGGTAATTTATGCTCATCATCAGAAAGAGGTAGTTAATGTTACAGAAAGAAGGTAGGAAATAATGTTTATTTATAGCATTTGTGTTAATTTCAGTTGGTCTGGGTCAACTGAATACTTATCTTCAGACTTATTACCCTTGGTAAGTGGTGCAGAATCTATTAATTAAAGATATCTGATGTTATAAAACCATGGTTCTGTGAGTTGTCACAGACAAGAACTATCAGCCTATCTTCATTGTTTGTTACCTAAGAGTAACATCAGATTTTGGTGGAGACTAGGAGTAGGAAATTTTAGGTTCAAAGGTTAAGTCTAGTTACATAGATAGAATAGATTTATATGGACAATTCTACATGAGACCCCTACCATAGGAAATTTTAGGGCTTCTTCTGGTACTGAAGTGCTTCACAAAACACTGGTGGTGGTGTGACATCTGCAGACAATGCATATCAACTTGTAAGTTATGTCCTCTATAGCCTCATTTTACACCTGTACTTTGTGGTACTAGTAGCCTACGTCCAGGCCCCCTTTAAAATTTTTTTTTATTTATTTATTTATTTATTTATTTATTTATTTTTATTTGGTTCATCCTCACCTGAGGATATTTTTTCCCACATTGATTTTTAAAGAGAGTGAAAGGGATATATATATATATATATCCCTTTATCTATCTATCTATCTATCTATTTATCTATCTATTTTTTTCCCACATTGATTTTTAAAGAGAGTGAAAGGGATATATATATATATATATATATATATATATAGAGAGAGAGAGAGAGAGAGAGAGAGAGAGAGAGAGAGACTGATTGGTGAGAGAGACACACTGATTGGTTGTTTCCTGCACACACCCCAATCTGGCCTGGGGATTGAAACTGCAACCCAGGTACTTACCCTTAACTGGATTCAAACCTATACCCCTTCAGTTCCTAGGATGATGCTCTCAGCACTGAGCAAAACCACACAGGGCTCCTGCCCTTTTTAGAACACAATCCTTAAAAGTCCCCTATAGACCAAATAATTTCTAGCAGAAGGCTACCTAAGTGCCTCATCCAGGAGACTTAATTTTAAAAATCCATTGTTTGCTTAATTTTTAAAAGCTTGTAATATTATTTTTTTCAGGTGTTTTTCTGTGCTCTTCTCAAAATTACAAGTAGTATGGTTTTTAGGAAGAAAATAATGCAAGTATAGGGAAATAGAAAGGAGTGTTCAGTAGGGGTGGATGAGTAGGAAACTCTAAATTGTGCTTACAGAGATAACATAAAGGACATATAACTTAATAAGAACAGAATTCCCCTTAGGTTCATCCCAGCATTCTCATGAGTTCAAGGCAAGAACCAAGGGAAAACACATGCAGAAAGACTCCTGAGCTCAGATGTCATCTCAGCCTAAGGCATGTCATGTTGGGACCTGTCTCTTGCAAATATAGCATGGAGTTCTCTTGGGTGATGCAAGGTTTAGTTGCAAATGATCTGATATTTTATGATACATGAAACAGACACATTGCTGGTTCTCCTATGAAAGGACTTTGATATCAGATGTCAGAAAAAAAAAATTCCTCCAGCAGGCAATAGGTGAAGCTCTGGTAAACAAAACCTGCTTGACTGAAGTGTAGCTGTTACTGACTGTTGGAGGAGCGCTGCTGAATCACCACGAAACCTTGAGGTGACTTTCTGAAGGACCCAGAAAGAAATTTGCTCTGGACCCTGGTGCTCAGGTACGTGATCAGATTGTGAATGACATTAAGGACAAAGCATGGTGTTAAAGGCCTCACGGCCAATCTTTTCATCACAAAATAGTGATATCAGGGATTTAGAAAGTTAACAGGCAGTGAGGTATTTCAAAAGTGGTCTGCTTTCAAATGTTAGTAGTGACTTGCTAATAATTAAAAACCTGTTCTTTTTGCCCTGGGTCCCAGAAATAGTGCCTCTTTTCCAGTCTCTCTTTTCTTTTATCATTACCGAAGGATGTGCTTTTATTGGGAGAGATATCAGAGGAGAGGAAAGAGAGGAGAAGAGGGAGGGGAAAGAAGAGGAGGGTAGGGGAAGGGAGGGGAGGAGAGGGAAGGGAGGGGAGGAGAACATCAGTGGATTGCACTGGAGGATGCTTCAATGTCTCAACTAACTGAACCACCCAGCCAGGGCCACAGTCTCTTTTATAAACAAATCATAGAAAACTTACAGGGAGGCCAATGCTTTAAACATGATATAAATGGTACCGTTATTAAGTATAAATACTTCATAAAATATTATTCTTACTATTTTAATTGTATTTTAAGTAGACTTCACAACAAAGATTTATTGAGGTATAATTGACATACAACAAACTGCATATTCTTAAGGAGAATAATTTCAGTTTTACATATGTATACACTTTAAAACTATATCTAATCAATATAATAAACATATCCATCACTCCTCAAAATGATGGAAAAGTCAAGTATGTTTAATTATTGCTTCCTCTTCATTTTCCCCTCCTAAAGCAACCACAGAGATTACTTGCAATTTCTAGAATTTTATATTCATGTATTCACATATATGACCACTTTTTCTGTCTAACTTCTTTAACACAAAATAATCCTTTTGAGATTCACAAGTGTATACAATGCTTAATTTCCTTTTCTTGTTAAGTATATTACATTATATAGATATACCTCAACTTGTTTGTCCATTTCTAGTTATTGACTATTACTTTTAGTTGTAAACTATTACAAACAAAGCCATTATTAACACTTGGATACAAGTCTTAATATAGACATGTGCTTTTATTTCTCTTATCACTTGCTTTTAAAAATAAGCATTTGTCTTTCATAGATTCAAAGTTTTAGTTACTGATTCTGAATAGGAATAGTAAAGGAGGGAGTCATCTAAAGATTATTACATCTCTTTGGAAATTGTAATCTGCCTTTCTCTGTGGTATGCCAACCTACCAATCTACAAGCACATACTAGGATGTAAATAGTCTAGTGGGCCAGTGTTATTGATAATCATTTGTCATATCTGTTAGATATGTAAAATAATCTAATGTAATAAAAAAGTAATATGCAAGTTGACCATCACTTCAACACACAAGATGGCTGGCCCCATTTGCTCAAAGATCCTGCTCCCAGGTGGACACAAGATGGTTGCCACAAAATGGCCAGAAGAGGAGGGCAGTTGGGAGGGAATAGGTCTGTAAGGAAGGGCAGTTGGGGGCAATCAAGCCTGAAGGGGAGAGCAGTTAGGGGTGACCAGGCCGGCAGAGGAGGGAAATTGGGAGTGGCTGGGCCTACAGGGAAGGGCAGTTGGGGGGTACCAGGCTGGCAAGGGAGGGCAATTAGTGTGAGCAGGCCTGTAGGGGAGGACAGTTAGAGGCAATCAGACTGGCAGGGGAGCAGTTAGGCATCAATCAGGCTTGCAGGAGAGTGGTTAGGGGGTGATCAGGCTGACAAGCAGAAGCAGTTAGGGGCAATCAGGAAGTCAGGCAGGTGAGCAGTTGGGAGCCAGCAATACTGGATCATGAGAGGAATGTCCCAGATTAGAGAGGTTGCAGGCTGGACTGAGGGACACACTTCCTCCCATGCACAAATTTCTTGCACTGGGCCTCTAGTTCTATATAATAAAAGAGTAATATGCAAATTGACCCTCACAGCAGAATGACCAGTCACTATGATGCACACTGACCACCAGGGGATGGATGCTCAATGTAAGAGCTGCCCCCTGGAGGTCATTGTGCTCCCACAGGGGCCATTACACTCAACCACAAGCTGGGCTGACGGCTGCAAGTGCAGCAGCAGTGGTGGGAACCTTTTCTGCCTCTGTGGCAGTGCTAAGGATATTTGACTGATGGCCAGGGAGCAGTCTTAATCCAGCAGGTGGTCATCCCCCAAGGGGTACTGAAGTGTGAAAGGACACAGGCTGGGCTGAGGGAACCTCCTCCCCAAGTGCATACATTTTCATGCACTAGGCCTCTAGTTTATATATATAAAAGGCTAAGTGACTGGCTAACTGGCGAATAGGTATGATGCACACTGACCACCAAGTGATAGCAACTTTGCAGAGTAGCCTCTCATACTCTGAGACCCCTCATATGTATGGTTTCAGCCTAATCCCCACAGGCCAGGCTGAAGAACCCCACCTGCCAGAGGGACCCCGCTCACTCTGCAGAAGACCTTTGAGCTTCAGTGCTGCTCAGGTGTGGCTGGCTGGGGAGGGACCATGAGAGGTTGACTCCTGGGTGTGGTATGTCTAGCCTGTCTTGCCTAGTCCTGCCCCACTGGCCACCTTCTAATTAATTTCCTTTCAATGTGCACAAATCTGTGCACCAGGGCACTAGTAAAATATAAAGCACCATTACTTTAATTTGTCTTCACACTGGAAAACAATAAATATACCTCTATTTTTTTCAATATTAGATAGATTTTGTTAATTTGTAGGACAATATGAATTTCTTCCTTCAGATATTAACTTATTTCTTTAGTACCATGATGGCAAACCTATGACACACGTAGCCATTTTTGATGACACGCAGCTGCGTGCGGTCGCATACAGAGAAGTATGGGGCTGCATGCCAAGAAGGACATTTCATTCTTGGTTACTGCAAGGCCAGGTGCAGTAGCTGAAGATGAAACATTTGCTGTAGTGTAGTGCAGACACTCTGTGCCAGAGGTCTATAGGCCAAAACAACAGAACTCCGGCACAAAGCGTCTAGTCCTGGCACTTCTGGTTAGGCCATTAGGGGATCTTTGACCTCATTTCTGGCCAGCGGAGCAGGGAGCAGCAAAATGCTGTGGGGGACACATCTCTGGAGGCCCTGTGATTGCCATTGCCAGCAACCACATAACCACAGCAACCATCATACAATCTACTTTCTGGGGTGTCGTGGATTTCTAATTGAACATCATTACTGAAATAGTGAGGGGGAGGCTGGGAGAGGTGAGAGCCTGTGCTATGGGTGCTGTTTCTCAACATTAGAAGTAGAGCAGCCATCTTAATTTATATAAGTAACGCCATTTTGCAGCATAGTGCAGACTCCATTTCATCACTGTTACTGTTATGCATCCTTATTAACCCCTATTTCTACTTATTAACCATGCCTTTTCCTAAAAGACAGTTACATGTGCCATCTTGTGGTCAGTTAGGCTAGTTAACCCCTAATTGTCTGCAAGGTTAACAGGCTATCTATAATTCTATCTTCTGTCACTGCCCCCCTGATGGAGAACCCAAAAAATAAAAAACCAAGGTTAAGTAAAGGAAGTAGTAGTAGCAGCAGCTGACTATTTCAAGAGACAGGCACTGAGATGTATAGCATTATAGAAAAAAATGGCAGATCATTTTGCATTATATGTACTGAAACAGTAGTAAGCAGAACATGGAATACAAATAGAATTTTGAATCTAATCATTCCCAGCTTTTGAAAAAAGTGAGGATGAAAGGAAGTAATACATTTACAGGCTGCTATACCTTCATAAGAACCAATCTAATTCCATCCTTAAATTTATAAAAGGCTCTACAAATTTAACATCTGCAAGTTTGAGCATTGCTCACTTCATAGCTCAGCATGGAAAAGCACTTAGTGAGAGAGAATTTATTAAAGAAACTCTCCTAAGATGTGCACCAGTTCTATTTCAAGATATGCAGAATAAAGATGCAATTATTAAGAGAATATCTGAGTTACCACTCAGTAGAAATATCATAAAAGACCAAATAATGAGACTGAACACAAGTGTACAACATCAATTAAAGAGAGACATAAGTAATTGCAAATATTTTTTATCTCTCTTGATGAAACTACTGATGTCACATCACATTCTCAGTTGGCCATTACTGGTCGATATTCTGATGGTTTCACAATGAGAGAAGAGTTGATAAAGTTAGTATCAGTGCCAACAAGTACATCAGGAAGCCAAATATGTAAGGTTGTTATACAAACATTCCGTGACCTAAGAATTGATATCTCTAAAGTTGTGTCAGTGATGATAGATGGGACACCAAACATGATGGAGAAAAAAGTTGAATTTGTCAAATTGTATACGGAAGCTATTGGACATCCGATTGTGCCTTTTCATTGTATTATCCATCAGGAGGTTTTATGTGCCAAGGCAGGATTCACCAACTTAAACGACTTAATGCCAGTTGTTACAAAAATAGTTAATTTAATAGTTGTTCACAATAGCCCCCTTCACAAGTGAGAATTTTCTGCACTTTTACTGGAGATTGAATTCGCCTACAGTGGACTGCTGATATACAATAATGTAAGATGGCTGAGCCAAGGCAAAGTTCTTGAGCGCTTTGCGCAATGCTTTGAAGAAATTAAGGTATTTCCTGAGGATATAGGATGTGGGAAACTTTTCTCAGCTCTATGATGATAAATGGGTCAACACCCTGATGTTTTTTACAGATCTCTCTGTTCATATTAATGAACTGAACTTAAAGTTACACGGTTTTGGCAAAATTATTAACATTATGTTTAGATACATAAAAGCTTTTGAAAGTAAACTTAAAATTTTCAAGCAAGATGTAGAAACTAATAAGTATTTTCTTCGAGTAACAAAGTATTTTGAGAAGGCCAGTGCAGCTGTACAAAATGAAATGGAACCCTTGCATATAAAGTACCAGCATGTTTTAGACGCATTACTTGACCAGTTCAGTGATAGATTTAATCAATTTAGAAGCCTAGAACAGACCATAAAAATGATTAAGTATCCTGATGTAGTAGTCTACAGTAGTTTGGAATTAAATGGTTTCTAATGGGTGCAAATTGACGATTTGGAGATGCAACTTGCAGAATTTCAAGACAGCATCTGGGCTCAGGTGTTTGTCGACTTGAGGTCAAAGCTTGAGAATCTGGAAAGGTGCCGCTTGGAGAATCAAGAGGAGTGCCACTACGAACAGGAAATTTGGAGTGCCTGGAACCGATTACCAGTCACTTTTAGCACCTTGAAAAATATAGCAATGGCTTTACTCACAATTTTTCCCTCCATGTACTTTTGTGAGACCTTAGTCTCAGCATTAAATAATATAAAAACCAACAACAACAAAAAACAGATTGACAGATGAAATTAGTAGTGCTTGCTTGGGCTTGAAGTGTACAAAATACCAACCTTCAATTGAAGGTTTAGTCAATGAAATTCAGCAACAAAATGTCACTAATAGGCAGGTTAGTTAAAGAATTCCCCCTCCCCCTCACTTATCTTAGTTCATGGCACTCCACACAAGTTAAATAATATCAAGACCAACAAAAGAAACTGACAGATGAACAAAAGTTACTAAGCAGATAAGTTAAATAATTAGTTTTTGGTTTATTAAATACAGTTATATATTACAATTATACATTTTTGTTATTTAAACTATAAATATCCCAAAATTATGTGTTTTTTTTCTCGAAGTGATATACCATCTGAGTTATGCTCAGTTTTTTGGCAAATTTTGACACACCAAGTTCAAAAGGTTGCCCATCACTGCTTTAGTACATGGCTATGATTTTAATAAAGTTATACATCTTATTGCTCTTCAAGATCTATTGTTTGAATAGATTTTTATTGTTTCTCACTTTCTGGAAGGTCTCAGTTCTCAGTCAGGGCACTGTAGTTGGGTTGCTGGTTCAGTTGTTGCCCCCAGCTGGAGGACTTATGGGAAGCAACCAATCAATGTGTCTCTCACATCAATGTCTCTCTCTCTCTCTCTCTCTCTCTCTCTCTCTCTCTCTCTCTCTCTCTCTCTCTTTCTCTCTCTCTCCCTCCCTCCCCTCTCCATTCTCCTCCCCACCCCCAAAAAAATCAGTGGGAAAAATATCCTCACTTCTCAGGTGAGGATTAAAAACATTTATTACAAGTTATTTTAGTTCCACCTGAATTTGGTTTCATCTTAATTGTTCAAGAACATGAATTCAAAAAATACTTTCCTTACTTTACAATGCATACTTAGACAGTCATGCTTTTGTGCTTGCCATTTTAGTTTCCTCCCCCAATTCATTCCTTTAGAATGTTTCTTCTATTCCATTTGTTACACCTACTGGAGGAAATGTTCACTTTGTAGGTTAGGTCACAAAGTGAAAGAGATATAAAAAGCAAGTGTGATTTAATGGGAAAAAGGGACTGGAAAAAACTTTTCTAATCAGAACACTTTGGGTGGATATGATCATCTTGTTGAACACTGAGATAACTTATACTCTGAAAGAAGAGTTTCAAAATTGTCCCTCTTTATGATCGTGATTAATTTAATTTATAATTTAATGTATCTTGACAATTTCTACAAATATCTCATAGTCTATGACTTTTTCCTTGTTTTTTTTTTCTTTCCAGGCATGATGAAGCTTAAATCCTCTTCTTTTTCTGGGTACTGTGTGGGCTTTCTTCTCCTACAAGTGATGACATCAACATCAGGTAAGAACACCTACTCTTTTCTTACTGAGTCACAGCTATGGAAAAACCCAGGACAGACTTCCAGTGTCCAGTTCAGCATGTAAAGACCTTGGAAGTTATCCATGCATCCTAACATCAAGTTATAAAAACTGAAAAAACCTGAAAATCAATAACTCTTTTTAGGTTCAACAGGGAAGTGAGGTTATGGGACAAGTGGGGGAGTTAGACAAGTGGAGAGCTAGAGACTCAATCTCCATCCACATCAGAAACCTCTGTGGAAACCAATACCAGGGTTAGGAGATCTAAGCTGTAATTACTGAATTGCTGGAAGCCAAGTGTGGACAAGTTTAAGAGTTAAAAGCTCCAGGAAGGCTCAGTCATGGGAGAACTCACTTTTGTGAATTTTACCTCTAGCATTTTTACTAGGATCTAACAGTGAATATTGGAGAAAAATCACCTCATGTTTTAGGAAGGGGGAAATTTTTTTTGAAATATGGTATTTATTTATTTATATATGTTTATCCTCACCCAAAGATATTTTTCCATTAATTTTTTAGAGAGAGTAGAGGAAGGGAGAGAGAGAGATAAACATTGATGTGAGGGTGGCATATTGATTGTTTGCCTCACACATGCACCCTGACCAGGGCCAGGAATCAAGCCTGCAACCAAGGTATGTGCCATTGACCAGAACCTGGGTCCCTTCAGTCCATGGACCAATGCTCTATCCACTGAGCAAAACTGTCTAGGGATTCTTTTTTATTTTTAAATTTTATATTTTCCATCACCATTTATTCTCTTTATTCCTCTTCCTCCTCCATGTCTCTTCAATCACCTACTCTTGCAATCACCATACCATTTTCATATGTTTGTGAGTTCTCTTTTCTTTTTTTGTTGTTGTTGTTCAATTCCTCCATTCTTCTCAATACCACCCCCCAACCTCCCACAACACACACAACCAGAGCTGTCTGCCTGTGCTCTATCTATGATTCTGTATCTACTTTGTTTGGTAGTTCAGTTTGTTCAGTAAATTCCATGCACTGGGGCACTAGTCCTATCTAATAAAAGAATAACATGCAGATTGACCATCATTCCAACATAGAAGAAGGCTGCCCCCATGTGGTCAAAGATCCTGCACCCATGTGGATACAAGATGGCCACCACAAGAGGGCCAGCAGGGAAGGGCAGTTGGGAGGGATTAGGCCTGCAAGGGAGGGCAGTTGGGGGCGATCAAGCCTGCAGGGGAGGGCAGTTAGGGGTGACCAGGCTGGCAGAAGAGGAAAGTTTGGGGCAAACAGCCTGGCACAGGAGCAGTTAGATATCAATCAGGCTGGCAGGGGAGTAGTTAGGGAATGATAAGCCTGGAAGGCAGAAGTGGTTAGTGGCAATCAGGAAGGCAAGCAGGCAAGCAGTTGGGATCCAGCAGTCCTGGATTGTGACACGGATGTCTGACTGCCTGTTTAGGCTTGATCCCACTGTGTATTTGGACATCCCTCAAGGGGTCCCAGATTGGAGAGAGTGCAAACTGTGCTGAGGGACTTCCCCTCCTCCCTGTGCATGAATGTCATGCACCTGGCCTCTAGTAAAATATAAAGCATGACTGGGTACTTGTCTTTCTCTGACTGATTTATTTCACTTAGCATAATGTTTCCTAGCTCCATCCATGCTGTTACAAAGGATAACATTTTATTTCTTTTTTATGGCAGTGTAGTATTCCATTATGTAAATGTACCACAGCTTTTATATTCACTCATCTACCGAATGACACTTTGGCTGTTCAACACCAAAAACAAAATACAAAAATCCAATTAAAAAATGGTTAAAGGACTTGAATAGACACTTCATCAAAGAGACATACACACAGACTAAGAACATATAAAAATATGCTCAACATCACTAATTGTCAGGGAAATGCAAATTACAATCACAATGCTATATCACCTCAAACTTGTCCGAATAGCTATCATCAATAAATCAATAAACAAGTGTTGGTGAGAATGAGGAGAAAAGGAAATCCTTGTGCACTGTTGGTGGGAATGCAGATTGATAAAGCCACTGTGGAAAACAATATGGAGTTACCTTAAAAAATTAAAAATGGAACTGCCTTATGTCCCAGTATTTCTACTTCTGGGAATTTATCCAAAGAAACCAGAAACGCTATTTTGAAAGAATATATGTACCACTATGTTCATTGCAGCATTATGCACAATAGCCAAGATTAGGAAATATGGTCTTCTTAATATGGCCTGCTTTCAAGAGAGACTATTTTACCAGAACCTAACCTATTAGTGTTTTATCAGAATCTAACTGATCTGGAGGCAAGAAAATATCCAACTCCAGATCACCTATGGGGGTGGGGGTGGGGAAAGCTGAGATAAAGTTCACAACTAAGGACATAGGCTAACGAAGACTAAGATCACAGGACTAAAGAATACCTTCTTTCCCTCTACACTTATTCCATCACTAAAAACCTTTTAACATAAGTTTCTTCCTTTTATCCAGTCTATCATGTTTGGTTTTCAACAAAAAATTTGCAAGGCCTACTAAAAGGCAAAAAATGTAGTTTGAAGGGGCAGAGCAAACATCAAAACCAGACTTTGATATGATAATATTTGTGGAATTATCAAACTGGGAATTTAAAATAACTATGATTCCTATGCTAAGGTCTCTAATGGGAAAAGTAGGCAACATGCAAGAACAGATGGACAATGTAAACAGAGAAATGTAAATTCTAAGAAAGAATTTTTAAAATTATAGGGATAAAAAACACTGTAACAAATGAAGAATGCCTTTCATGGACTCATTAGCAGACTAGACATGAGTGAGGGAAGAATCTCTGAGTTTGAAAAAATATCAATAGAAACTACAACTAAAACACAAATAGAAAGTGAGTTGTTGTTTTTTTAAAAAAGAGAAAATCCAATAACTGTGAGACAACTATAAAAAGTGTGTTATATGTATAATGGCAATAACAGAATAAAAAGAAAAAGAGAATGGAATAGAAGAAATATTTGAAATAATAATGACTAAGAATTTCCTTAAATTAATATCAGTCACCAAACCATAGATCCAGGAAATCTACAGAACACGAATCAGGAAAATATTAAAAAATTACATCAAGGCATATGATATTAAAACAACAGAAAGTTAAAGAAAAAAAATTTTAAAGAACCCAGAGATCTAGGGACCCACCCAGTTCACTTGTAGAGCTTATAGGAAATGTTAAAAACAGTTATTCACAGAGAAGAAAAGTGAAACAGATCAGAAAATCAGATCTCCATAAAGCAAAGAAGAGCAATAGGGAAGGAATAAATTAAAGCAATATTATTTTTTTATTTTTAATTTACCTAAAATAATATTTTGTTCAAAATAATAACACCAACAATGTAATTAATTATTATAGTTTATGTATTACTGAAGTGAATGACAGTGATGATGCAAAAAATGGAGAAAGACACTAGGAATTCTTAGTTATTATAAGGTATTTGCATTACTCATAAAGTAATATAATGTTGTTTTTCAAAATACCTATTTAAAAACTGCTTCCCAAAGGAACCAAGATGGTGGCATAGGTAAACACCTATCCTGCTGCCCCACGCAACAATTTCAAAACTACGACTAAAAGACAAATCAGACATAATCCAGAATCACCGGAAAATTAGCTGAGTGGAAATTCCACAAATAGAAGGAAAGATAAAAGGACACCGTGACTTAGAGGAGCTGTGGAGAGCAGAGTTTCAGAGACTTGCAGAGAAAGGTGTGGAGCCCTGCACACAAGGAGAGAGGTGGGCAGCTGGCTGAATATCTGGCTGGTTTTCTCGAACAGGGAGAGAGACAAAGGTGTCCTACTCCACTGATTTCCCAGTTCCAGGCGAGTCTCGGCGAACCCAGACTCATACGGAGTGAAACTGGACCTTAAGGAGGAAGCACGCTGTAACAAGGGAGCAGCAGAGGTCTGTGAGCTCACGGCATAAACTTGGAAACTGCAGAGGGTTCTAGCATGCAGAGAGGACATGTGACTTGCTCTCTCGTTCGGGAGGAAAAAAAAAAAGAAGAAGAAGGGAACCCACCGGAATGCATTGTTTTCCAACCCTGAGTGAGACTTTGGGTGTGCAGACTCATTTGGGGAGAGGCTGAACTGTCTGGCAGTGGGCAGAGCTCGGCGGCAGCTTTCTCACAGAGGTGCGTGCAGCCGTTACTGTGGGGCACAGAGACCCAGGCACTGCTTAGGGTGGGACTGCCGGGAAACCAAGACTGCCTGCTCAGCCCGGAGACTACACCCATCCAAGCTGAGCAGCAGCTCTCACAGCGTAAATATAACTGATCCTCACAGCCAATTGGCCTGGAGGTCAAACCCTCCCAGCATCACCAACAACAATCTAGGATTAACTACAACAGGACTAATTAGCCCATAAAGAGCTGCACCAAGACTATCCACCTCAGACCACTGTCCCCTAGAGGACATCTACCACACAAAAGTACTAAAACAACTCAGAAAAACAGCCAAAATGCAGAGACATGGAAAAAAATCACATTTAAAAGAAATGGAGAGGGAAAAAATGACTGGGCATAGAATTCAAAACCACGGCTATAAGGTTTTTCAAGAGGCTCCTAGAAAAGGCCAATAAACTTAACGAGACCTTCAAGGATATGAGCAAGACCCTCGAGGATATGAAAAAGGACCAACTAGAAATTAAGCATATGATTGCAAGAATCAAGTCAAAGATCTGAAATACAAAGAAGCAAAATCCACTCTGCTGGAAAAGCAAGAAGCAAAAAGAATCCAAAAATTGAAGATAGTGTAAGGAGCCTCTGGGACAACCTCAAGCATACCAACATCTGAATTATGCGGGTGCCAGAAAAAGAGAGCAAGATACTGAAAACCTATTTGAAGAAATAGTGACCGAAAACTTCCCACACCTGGTGAAAGAAATAGACTTAAAAGTCAGAAAGTGCACAGAACCCCAAGCTATAGGAATCTAAAGAGGACCACACCAAGACACATCATAATTAAAATGCCAAGAGCAAAAGACAAAGAGAGAATATTAAAAGCAGCAAGAGAAAAACAGTTACCTACAAGGGAGCCCCCATACGCTTGTCAGCTGATTTCGCAATAGAAACTATGCAGGCCAGATGGGAGTGGCAAGAAATATTCAAAGTGATGAATAGCAAGAATCTACAACCAAGATTACTCTACCTAGAAAAGCTATCATTTAGAATTGGAGGGCAGATAAAGTGCTTCACAGATAAGAAAAAGCTAAAAGAGTTCATCACCACCAAAACAGTACTGAATGAAATGCTGAAAGGTATTGTTTAAGAAGAGGAAGAAGAAGAAAAAGGTAAAAATAAAAATCATGAACAACAAATACACATCTATCAAGAAGTGAATCTAAAAATCAAGTGAATTAGAAATATGATGAACAGGATAAACTGGTGAATATAATAGAATCAGGGCAATAATGAGGGAATGGACTGACAATTCTTGGGGGAAAAGGGGAATGGGAAGTGTAGGAAGAGAATGAACAAAAATCATACACCTATGGATGAGGACAGTGCGGGGGAGGTAAGGGTAGAGGGTGGGATGGGTAGCAGGTGGAGGGGAGATATGGGGGGGGGGAGGAACAGTGTAATTAATAATCCAAACAATAAAGATTTGTTAAATTAAAATAAATAAATAAATAAATAAATAAATAAATAAATAAATAAATACAAACTACTCCCCGTTTTCCTCTCCTCTCAGTCACACACACACACACACACACACACACACACACACACACACACACACCCTACCATTCGATTCTGCTTCTATGAATTTGACTATGTTAGATGCCTCATATAAGTGGAGATATTCAGTAGTTGTATTTCTGTGACTGGTTTATTTAATTTAATATATTCTCTTTCAGGTTCATTCATGTGGTAGCATATGACAAGATTTTACTTTTTAAGGTTGAATAACATGCCCTGTTTTGTATATGTCACACTTTTCCTCTTGTAAAACTGAAACTCTTCATATTGAAATTGGGTTTATTGTTGACAACACTTTATTGGATCTTGTTTTTTGAATCATTCTGACAATTTCTGTGTTTTAATTGGTTTCTTTAGGCCACTGATGTTTAAAGTGATTATTGATATAACTTGATTAATGTCTAACTTATTTTTGTTCACTGTTTTCTATTTGTTATCTTTGTTCTTTGCTGTTATTCTTTTTTGCCATGTGTCATTTTATTCCCATCAAGTATACATTTTCACTGTAGTCCTGGCTGGGTTACTCAGTTGTTTAGAGCATCTTTGCAATATTCCAAGATTGTGAGTTTTATCTTTTGTCAGGGCACATATAAGAATCAACCAATAATGCATAAATAAGTGGAACATCAAATCAATATTTGTCCCCTTCTCTCTCCCCGCCCCCACCTCCCTCTTTCTATCTAAAATCAATAAAAAAATTTTATTGTGGTAAAATTAACATAACATGACATTAACTATTTAGTTATTTTTAAATGTAAAATTCATTAATATTAAATATATTTATAATGTGCAATCATCACTATCTTTTCCTCATTCATGGCTTATCTTTTTCAAGTCTTTCACTTTCAATTTATTTGAGTCTTTGGATCTAAAGTGAGTCTATTGTAGGTGGCATATACATTCTTCTAGCTCTGTCTATTGATTGGAGATTTTAACCCATTTACATTTACAGTAATTACTTACTTTTGTAATTTATTTATTTATTTATTTATTTATTTATTTTTAAATTAACTTTTTTAAAATATATTTTTTATTGATTTATTACAGAGAGGAAGGGAGAGGGATAGAAAGTCAGAAACATCGATGAGAGAGGAACATCGATCAGCTGCCTCTTGCACACCCCCTACTGGGGATGTGCCCGCAGCCAAGGTACATGCCTTGACCGGAATCGAACCCGGGACCTTTCAGTCCGCAGGCTGACGCTCTATCCACTGAGCCAAACCGGTTTCGGCTGTAATTTATTTTTTGTATGCTATATTACTTTATTGTCCCTCATTTCGTTCATTACTTTTATTGTATCTAATTGAGTTTTTGTATAGTTTAAATTCCTCCCTCATTTCCTATTTTATATATTATATAGCTATTTTTGTGTAGTTATTATGGAAATTGCATTAACACCCTAAAAGTATAATATTCTAATTTGAGTATATAACAACTTAATTTTAATAAGATTTTAAAAAACTGTTTCTTTAACTGTTCTGCACCTATTCCTTTCACTTGTCGATGGTACAAAATTACATCCTTATACATTGTGTGCCCTAAGACATAAACGAATAATTATTTTAATTACATTAGGCTCTTATAATTTACAGTTCAAAATGTGGACCTATAAACCAAAGCTACAATAATGCTAGCTTTTAGACTAATAACTTTTTTAAAAATAATCTATTAGTTTCTCAAATCACACAGAAAACAAAAAGTGGAGTTAGAGAACATTGTTACAATAACAATAGTTTTTATACTTGCTCATGTATTTACCTTTATTGGATACTTTATTTCTTCATATAGCTTCAAGTTACTGTAACTATCTTGAGTATTTTGGGGGGGGGGAGGGGGGTAGGGCAGATACAGTGGTTACAAACTCCCTCAGACTTGTTTATCTTGGTTGACAGGGTTTTTTGTTTTGTTTTTCTCTTAGCACTTTATATATATTATTCTACTTCTTTCTGGATTCCAAAGTTCTGATGAGAAATATGTTTAAAATCCCTCATAAATGATGAGTTGCTTCTCTCTTGCTGCTCCCAGGATTCTGTCTTTGTCTTTAAAAAGTTTGACCTTAAAGTGTCTCTTTGTGATTTTCTTTGAGTTCATCTTGGAGTTTGTTGAACTGCATGGATGTTTATAGTCACGTCTTTCATTACATTTTGGGAGTTTTCAGTAATTATTATATCAAATATTCTCTCTGCCCCCCTTTTTTTTCCTATCCCCTTTTGGGACTCCCACAATAAATATATTGGTCTATTTAATGTTGTACCACAAACCTACTTAAGTTCTGTTCACTTTTTCCAATCTGTTCTTTCTATTTTCGTCTGTTGTCCTGTCTTCAAGTTAATGGATTCTTTTTCTTCCTGTTTAGATCTGCCTTTGAATCTCTCTAGTGACTTTTTCATTTCAGTTGTGTTTTTCAGCTCTGGGATTCCATTTTACTTTCTTTTAGATTTTCAGTTCTTTATTTATATTTCCATTTTGTTCATATATATTTTTTGTTGTTAACTATTTCACTTCTTCCTATAGTTTTTGGAGTATCTTTAAGATGGTTGTTTTATAGTCTTTAATTGTAGATCTGCCATCAAGTCTTTTTTATGACAGTTTCTATATATTTATTTGATCTTTGGAATATGCCATATTTTCCTGTTTCTTTGTATGTTCTGTGATTTTTAAAAAGAAAACGGGATATTGGAATCTAATGTGTTAACTCAAAATATGAGTCCCTTCCTTTTCTAGGACTTGTTTTCTTTTTTTATTGTTTTCTTTATTGTTCTTGTTTTGTTTTGTTTTTGTTTTGTTTTGTTTTGTTTTGTTGTTGTAGGCTGTCAGTATGCCCAGGATCAGCTTGAGATATAAACTTTAGGTCTCCTTGGTTCTTTTCTGAGCCTGTTCCTTTTCCTGAACATATGTGGTCATTATCTAATTTTCCACATATATGCACTTGCTTTTGAATGTTCTAATCTTTCATATCTGGAGCTCAACAGGGGGAAAAGAGGAAAATGAAGGGATGAATTAAAGGATGCTGATCCTTTAAATTCCCAGAATGTCACTTCAGTTAGAAAGGCGTGGCTTGAAAAAATAGAAAGTATAATACTTGCCTCTTTGACCTCCAGTAATCAAGGATAACAGCACAGATCCCCAGTATTTGAAAGGCAAGGCCCTTTGAACTTACTCGGGATCCCATTAGCCAGTGGTCGGCAAACTCATTAGTCAACAGAGCCAAATCTCAACAGTACAACAATTGAGATTTTTTTTGAGAGCCAAATTTTTTAAACTTAAACTATATACATAGGTATTGTTATTAACTTAATTAGGGTACTCCTAAGCTGGCCTTTGCTAAAATCTCAAGGGGCCAAAGAGCCGCCTGTGGCTCTCGAGCCACAGTTTGCCAACCACTGCCATAAGCTATGTGAAAGTGTATCCAGGGAGAGTTGCACAGTTGCTTGCCATGGGGCTCAAGGTGGGGATTGGGTAGATGCTACTGTGTTTTGAGCTGAAATGGATCACAATTAATGTAATTTACCATTCAAGTTTTCCCCTGGAAGTTAAAGGCCTTCCATAGACTTCAGAATTCTAAAATAGTTACCTCAGACAGATTCTACAGTGCAATTATTGTCTAAGTAGGGATTCAGATTCCTGGTGCTTTTTGCTCTGCCATCTTCCCATAACCCAAGTGAGTATATGTTAAAGAAAATAATGTAGTAACATAGATCTTTTAAATAAATAAAATATTGATTTAGACAAGATATGTTCAGAGCTGAATATTTAGAATGTAAAGGTGTGATGGGAATAATAGTGTGTCCTTTAATATAAAGCAATGGAGATGTAGTTGGTCTCAAATTTACCTTATAGTTTTCTCTCTTTCTCTACAGAAAAGTGGACAGTGACCATTCCCACAAGACACTTGGTGGCTATGGTAGGAGGACAGACTGAGCTTAGCTGCCAATTGTCCCCACCACAAAGTGCAAAACACATGGAGGTGTCCTGGTTCAAGGGTGACCATTCTACTAGTAAGCTTGTTCACCTGTACAGAGATGGCCATGAAGTGAAAGGGGAAGCTGCCCCAGAATATGTGGATCGCACAGAGTTTGTGAAAGAAGCCATTGGGGAGGGCAAAGTGACTCTCAGACTTCATAATATCCGTGTTTCTGATAATGGAACATATCAGTGTTCATTTAAGGATAGCAACTTCAGCAATGTGGCAAGCATGAACCTGAATGATAACAGGTATGTTTATGGTGGAACATTTGATATCAATGGCCTTGTGACCCCAGAAGCTGAAATATGTGGAAAATATATCATTTTTTATTTATTGTCTTTTTTATGTTTTACAAAGTATCTAAATGGAAGCTGACCCCCTATATCTAATGCAAAAATATACTATGAAGCAAATAAACAGTGCTGAGTGACCAAAGATAGTCTAACTTGTAGCTTTGATATAGATTTGAGTATTACCTCTTCTTATATTGCAAAATACAAGATTAATGAGACACTTTGCCTTTCATCTTTCAACTCAACCTCAATACAATAACTATTTTTATTTCTATCTCATTTACCCAGCATTAGGCTTGGAGACACAGATCCATATTCAGGCTCCTAGAGCTGATGGACTTATGGTGGAGTGTAACTCAGGGGGCTGGTTCCCACAGGCCCAGATGGTGTGCAGAGACAGCAAGGGAAGGGTAATTCCACATTTATCACAATCCTATTCACAGGATGGAGCTGGATTATTCCACATCAAGATGACTCTTCTCAGATACAAATCACAGGGTGATATGATTTGCCATATTCGCAACCCTCTGTCAGATGAAGAAAAGCAAATAAATATCATCTTAGCTGGTGAGTGTTTGGCAGGGTTTGGTTGTCAATAAAGCAACATATAGATAAAATAAATGAGATAATTAATGTTAAAAAGCTTTGTATGTTATCAAGCACTCTTACAATGTGACTTTTTATAATTGTTATAGGTTTGGGCATACTTTACAGCTTTAAAGGAAAGTGCATTATCTCATTAGACCCTTACAATATTGCAAGAATATCCAAACCTATGGAGAATTTTTATTAGGATTTATTTGAGCCAAACTGATGACATGCCTGGAAGCAAGATCTAAAATGCTCACAAGAAGGACAGGTTTGCAGTTCTTTTTATATATTTGAATTAAAGAGGGACATAAGAAAGATTACATGGAGGTGGGAGAGAGCACAGCAGGGAAATCTCTGTGATTAGATTACATGATTGTTACCAAGATTGTGTGATCCATTGAAGGTGCTTATGCCTCCAAGGAGTCTTCATAGAGGATTACTCTGACATTTCAAAGGTCTGTTAACCAAGGGGCACCAGAGCAATGGATAAGTCTTGCCTAAGGTGAAAGTAAACCTTTTACTAAAGAAGTTATAGGCCTAGCGTATGACTAGCCACCATGACCTGCCAGTTAAGTCGTATGATCAAACCTGAGGCCCAGTGCATGAAATTCATGAACAAGGGAGGGGGGTGTCCCTCAGCCCAGCCTGTACCCTCTCCAATCTGGGACCCATTGGGGGATGTCCAAATGCCGGTTTAGGTTCCATCCCTCAAGGATCAAACATCTTTCTTACAATCAGGACTGCTGGATCCTAACCACTCACCTTCCTGCCTGCCTGCCTGCCCCTAACCACCTCTGCTTGCCTGCCTGATTGCCCCTGACTGCCTCTGCCTGCTGACTTGATTGCCATCTAACCACTCCCTGCCAGCCTGATAGCCCCCAACTGCCCTCCCCTACCAGCCTTATCACTCCCCTAACTGCTTGCTCCCCTCCACCAGCCTGATCTCCCCACTAAATGCTTTCTCTCCTGTTGGCCTGATTACCCCTAACTGCCTCTGCCACTGCCCCTGCCACCATGGCTTTGTCCAGAAGGAGGTCAGACATCTGGAAGATGTCCAGTCAACCTGTTCTAATTAGCATATTACCATTTTATTAGTATAGATTAACCTATGAGGTTGCTTTTGGCACTGATTTACTACAGAGTACCCATCTTCATTCAGTATTCATGTGTAAGCTTAACACATTTCTAGCTCAGTGACTTAAAATATGTCACTTACCTTCCTGTATATACTTTTCTTATCTTAGAAAGAAGTATAATCATACTTCATGGGTTTTTGTGACATTTTACCATAGAAATATATTAGTAGAAGCAAAAATCTTCTTTAAAGTACTAACACTACCTTTAAAACTTTCTGAAAATTCAGTAAGAAAGCGTTACTATGACCATTTATAGGTAAACAGAGGTTGAGAGAAGACAGGTATGCTGACAGTAAGTAAAATTTGGAACTAAAGCACAGGTTTGTTTGTTTGTTTCTTCATAATTTCTTTATTGATTAAGGTATTACATATGTGTCCTTATCCTTCTATTAACCCCCCATTTCTCCCCCCACTCATGCCCTCACCCACCTGGTGTTCATGTCCATTGGTTAGGCTTATATTCATGCATCCAAGTCCTTTGGTTGATCTCTCCTCCTTCCCCGCTCCCTCCTGTACCTTCCCCTTGAGGACCAGGATGCTCCTCTGCCTCTAGGTCTGTCCCTGTTCATCAGTTTATGTTGTTCATTATATTTCACAAATGACTGAGATCATGTGGTATTTGACTTTCTCTGACTGGCGTATTTCACTTAGCATAATGCTTTCCAGTTCCATCCAAGCTGTTGAAAATGGTAAGAACTTCTTCTTTTTTACTGCAGCATAGTATTCCATTGTGTAGATGTATCACAGTTTTTTAATCCAATCATCTGCTGATGGGCACTTAGGCTGTTTCCAAATCTTAGCTCTGGTGAATTGTGCTGCAATGAACATAGGGGTGCATAAATCCTTTCTGATTCGTGTTTCTAGTTTCTTGGGATATATTCCTAAAAGTGGGATCACTGGGTCAAATGGGAGTTCCATTTTTAGTTTTTTGAGGAAACCCCATACTGTTCTCCACAGCGGCTGCACCAGTCTGCATTCCCACCAGCAGTGCAAAAGAGTTCCTTTTTCTCCGTATCCTCACCAACACTTGTCGTTTGTTGGTTTGTTGATGATTGCCATACTGACAGGAGTGAGATGATACCTCATTGTTGTTCTGATTTGCATCTCTCAGATAATTAGTGACTTTGAGCATGTTTTCATATGTCTCTTAGCCTTCCTTCTTTCCTCCTTCGCAAAGTGTCTATTTAGGTCTGCTGCCCATTTTTTTATTGGATTGTTTATCTTCCTTTTGTTAAGTTGTATGAGTTCCCTGTAAATGTTGGAGATTAAACCCTCGTCTGTGGTGACATTGGCAAATATGTTCTCCCATGCAATGGGATTTCTTGTTGTTTTGTTGATGGTTTCTTTTGCTGTGCAAAAGCTTTTTATTTTGATGTAGTCCCATTTGTTTATTTTCTCTTTGGTTTCCATTGCTCTAGGATCCGTATCATTGAAGAGGTTCCTGCGGCCTATGTCTGAGATTTTTCTTCCAGTGGATTCCTCTAGTAATTTTATGGTTTCCCTTCTTATGTTTAAGTCTTTGATTCAGTTTGAGTCTATTTTTGTGTATGGTGTAAGTTGATGGTCTAGTTTCATTTTTTTGTATGTATCTGTCCAATTTTCCCAACACCATTTGTTGAAGAGATTATCTTGAATCCATTTTATGTTCATGCCTCCTTTGTCAAATATTAATTGGGCATAGTGGTTTGGGTCGAATTCTGGGTTTTCTATTCTATTCCATTGATCTATATGTCTGTTCTTGTGCCAGTACCAGGCTGTTTTAAGAACAGTGGCTTTGTAATACAGCTTGAAATCTGGTATTGAGATCCGACCTACTTTGTTCTTCTTTCTCGGGATTGCTGCAGCTATTCAGGGTCTTTTTTGTTCCAGATGAATTTTTGGAAAATTCGTTGTAGGTCAGTGAAATATGCCATTGGTATTTTAATGGGGATTGCATTGAATCTGTAGATTGGTTTGGGTAGTATGGACATTTTGATGATGTTGATTCTACCAATCCATGAACACGGTATGTTCTTCCATCTATCTCATTTATGTCTTCCTCTATCTCTTTTTTCAGTGTCCTGTAGTTTTTCGCATACAGGTATTTTACCTCCTTAGTTAAGTTTATTCCTAGGTATCTTAATTTTTGTGTGTGTGATGGTAAATGGGATTGCTTTTTTCAGTTTCTCTTTCTATAAGTGCACTATTGGTATAAAGGAATGCCATAGATTTCTTGGTATTAATTTTGTATCCTGCACATTGCCAAATTCATTTATTAAGTCTAATAATTTTTTGATGGAGTCTTTAGGGTTTTCTATGTACAATATCATGTCATCTGTAAATAAGGACAGTTTTATTTCTTCTTTTCCAATTTGAATGCCTTTTATTTCTTCTTGTTGTCTGATCACAATGGCTGGTACTTCCAGTACTATGTTGAACAGGAGATCTTGTTCCTGTCTTGTTCTTGTTCTTAGGGAAATGGTTTTAGTTTTTACCCATTGAGAAAGATGTTGGCTGAGGGTTTTTTATATATAGCTTTTATTATGTTGAGGTATGATCCTTCTATTCCAACCTTGTTAAACGATTTGATCAAGAAGGGGTGTTGGATTTTGTCAAATGCTTTTTCTGCATAATTGTTATGACTATGTGATTTTTATCTCTCAATATGTTTATGTGATATATTACATTTATTGATTTGCGGATATTGAACTATCCTTGCAACCCTGGGATAAATCCTACTTGGTCATGCTGTATAATCTTTCTGATATACTGCTGGATCCAATTTGCTAGAATTTTATTGAGGATTTTGGCACCTATGTTCATGAGGAATATTGGCCTATAATAATCTTTCATTGTGTTGTCTTTTTCTGGTTTTGGTATTAGGGTGATGCTGGTTTCATAGAATGAGCTAGGGAGTGTTTCTTCCTCTTGAATTTTTTTGGAATAGTCTGAGAAGGATAATTTTTAGTTCTTCCTTGAATGTTTGGTAAAACTCCCCAGTGAAGCCATCTGGCCCCAGGCTTTTGTTTTCTGGGAACTTTTTGATGACTGTTTCAATTTCTTCCACAGTTATCGGCCTATTGAGATATTTAGAATCTTCCCTATCAAGTTTTGGAATTTTGTATTTTTCTAGAAATATGTCCATTTCTTCTAGATTGTCTAGTTTGTTTGAGTAAAGTTGCTCATAGTATTTTTTAACAATCCTTTGTGTTTCTGTGGGGTCTGTTGTTATTTCACCTCCCTCATTTCTGATTTGGTTTATTTGATTCCTCTCTCTTTGCTTCTTGGTGAGCCTGCCTAGAGGTTCATCAATCTTGTTTATCCTTTCAAAGAACCAGCTGTTGGTTTCATTGATCTTTTATATTGTTTTGTTTTGTTTTTTTGTGTGTTTTTTTGTCTCTGTGTCATTTATTTCAGCTCTGATCTTTATTATCTCCTTCCTTCTGCTCACTCTGGGCTTTTCTTATTGCACTCTTTCTAATTCTTTGAGTTGTAGAGTTAGTTTATTTACTACTGTTTTTTCCTGATTTTTGAGGTAGGTTTGTAGAGCTATAAATTTCCCTCTTAAGACTGCTTTCATTGTGTCCCATAGATTTTGGATTGTTGTGTTTTTGTTGTCATTAGTTTCCAGGATGCTTTTAATTTCTTCTTTGATCTCATTGATAACCCAATCATTGGTTAATAGCATGCTATTCAGTTTCCAAGTGTTTGAGATTTTTGGATTGTTTTTATTGTAACTTATTTCTAATTTTTTGGCATTGTGGTCTGAGAAGATGCTTGGTATGATTTCAATCTTCTTGAATTTTGGGAGACTTTGCTTGTGACCCAATATGTGGTCTATTTTTAAATATGTCCCATTTGCTCTTGAGAAGAACATATATTCCGTGGTTTTTGGGTGTAATGTTCTGAAGATGTCACTTAAGTCCATCTGTTCTAGTGAATCATTTAGGATTGCTGTGTCTTTGCTGATTTTTTTTGTCTAGAGGATTTATCCAGTGATGTCATTGGTGTATTAAAGTCCCCTACTATGATTGTATTGTTGTCGATCTCTCCCTTGATATCTTCCAGGAGTTTAATTATGTATTTGGGTGCTCCTGCATTGGGTGCATATATGTTTATCAGGGTTATATCCTCTTGTTGTATTGATCCCTTTAGTATTATAAAGTGGCCTTCCTTATCTCTTGTTATGGCATTTACTTTAAGGTCTATTTTGTCAGATATAAGTATTGTTACTCCAGCTTTCTTTTCATTTCCATTTGCCTGAAAGATATTTTTCCATCCCCTCACTTTCAATCTGTGTGAGTCTCTTGTTCTATGGTGGGTCTCTTGTAGACAGCATATATATGGGTTATCTTATTTTTATTCATTAAGCTATACGGTGTCTTTTGACTGGGGCATTTAGTCCGTTTATGTTTAAAGTTATTACTGAAAGGTATTTGTTTGTAGTCATATCTATTTTTGTGTCTGCGTTTCTTCTTACCTGTTTATTTCTTCTTTTTACAGTATTCCCTTTAGCATTTCTTGCATTGCTGGTTTGGTAGTGATAAACTCCCTTAGCCTCTTTTTGTCTGTGAAGTTCCTGATTTCCCCTTCAGTTTTGATTGATAATCTTGCTGGATAGAGTATTCTTGGATTCAGTCCTTTGCTTTGCAACACTTTATATACCTCCTTCCAATCCAGTCTAGCCTGATGTGTTTCTGTTGAGAAATCATTTGATAATCTAATAGGGGTTCCTTTGTAAGTAACTCTCTCTCTCTTGCTTCCTTTAAGATTCTCTCTTTGTCGTTGATATTTGCCATTAAACTATGACGTGTCTTGGTGCAGACACAGGGAAACTTGAACTCCTGGTACCATTTTCAACTCACGACAAGTTCTGAGTTCCAATTACTGTGTGGGCGCTTCGGCCACAGGTGTGTGTGCACACATAGAGCATTCTCCCAAGCCCAGGTTCCCCTGGGATAGCTGGGAGAGCAAGTTTTAAAGTTCTGAGCTCCAATTACTGTCCGAGCTTTTCGGCCACAGGTCCACAGATGCCGAGCGTTCTCCCAACTCCAAGTTCCCCTGGGGTACCTGGGAAAGCGAATTTTTAAACTCCAAGCCTGGAGTTCCCCTTAGGGGTTAGGGCAGTTCTGGCTGAAGTGAGGGGCGGGTCTATTGGTTACCATGGAGCTATCCTCAATCCTGCAGGGAGGGCAATAGGCTCCTTGAATCACAGAAATCTGCTGCCGGGAAGTCTGGACTCTGTTGTCTGTTGGTCTGAAGCTGTGGCTGTAATTCTCTGTCCCCAGTGGCTGCAGGTCCCTGGCTTGCATCTGAGATGTGATTGATTGAGGGCAGGGTCCCAGTCCAGGCAGATCCGCTTCTCAGGATGGAGTGGTCTCCACCAGAGTGTCCGCCTTGTTCGCGGGGCTCCAACGTCCAGGAATGCCCGGTTTGGCAGCCCCTTGGAGGACCTGCAGAGTCTAACT
The DNA here is from genome assembly GCA_027563665.1 of Antrozous pallidus. Lineage (NCBI taxonomy): Eukaryota > Metazoa > Chordata > Mammalia > Chiroptera > Vespertilionidae > Antrozous > Antrozous pallidus. The sequence continues at coordinate 175,491,446 of CM050508.1, read as the reverse complement.
ATCCCCAGTTCACACACACACACACACACACACACACACACACACACACACACACACACACACCACACGTGCTACACTCTCCTCTATGGGTTCCTCACTCTCTCACACTCCCTCCCTACCTTCCTGCCCGTTGCCATTTTCTGTAATCCCTAGGCAAGATCAAGCACAGGTTTTTTTTGTTTTGTTTTGTTTTGTTTTTAATTTTTTTTAATTTTTATTTTTTATTGACCAATATATCACCTTCAGAAGGTCAAACATCAAAGATCAAACAGAAAAAAAAAAAGCTATATCCTATGTGTGACAATGGATCCTTAGTTAACATCTATACAAAGAAGTCTAGACTGATTACAGGAGCAGAGTGGTGGGTCTTCCTGAGTCACTTCAGGGAGTCTCTTTCTGGCCTAATTGAAGGCACAGCTTTTTTCCCCCTAAAAATGCTCTCTAATCCTTTTAGGCAATTAGAAATTGAACTGGGTGGGGGCGGGGGGAAATGTTACCCTGACTAGATAGGAGTCTATAATAATGATCATGGAAATATTTATATAGCAGAAAAAAATAGTGAAGTTGATAAGATTCTATAAATATTTTAAATGAAGTGCTGATGGGACTCACTGATGGACTGAATATGTGATGAAAGAGAAAGGAATAATGAATAATTATAAAGTTAGGGTTCTGAGTTATGAAGGATAAGTTTGCATCTACTCAGATGGGGAAGTGTGTAAAGATGAACATATCTTAGAGATAAGACTATGCTTATGTAACATGCAAATTAAATTGTTGACTAGGAGTTAAAATTCTATGGAAGGGACCAAGCTTGAGATATAATGTGAATATCTTCAACCTAAGAAGAATATTTAAAACTGTGACACTGGATAAGATTTAATAAAAAAAAAAGAATGGAAACCAAAAAATTAAAATTCTAGAGTTGCATTTGGGAGCATACTTTTTTAGATGTCCTTTAAATGAATGAGAGAAACCTGCAAAGGAGAAAGGTAGGAAATAAGCAATCACAGCAGACAAGAGCAATATTCAGAAATATTTGTTTTGATCTCATTCTTTTATCAATGATAACAAATAATTTCCATTAGAACCTCTTTTTACTCTTTCTGATATTTTCTGCTGTTTCATTAAAGATAGTTGCTGCTTATACAAATTAAAAGGAATTATATAGATACATTTAACTATCTGATGCAATTAAGTGGATAATACCTGCAGTCAAGTTACATAATAATAAACTTGAACTAGATGAGCAATATTGTTATTATTTCTTCACATTTTATGTAATAAATAAAGCTCTTAATCCTTTATTTAATTCACAAATATTAAAACATGTTAAACATTTAACATAAACATGAAATCTGCAAAAGCACTGTAAACTTTACTTTTCTTGAAAAGCTAACCAAGAAAATGTTGCTATCATTAAAAAGTACCAAATATATGGTATAGACAGATATGAAACCAAAAGATAAATATGTAAGATATTTTCTTAATTGTAAAATAGAGTGAAGATATAATAATTTTTTTTAAAAAGGTTAAAACCCCAAAGGAAAATCTGGGTAAAAGTAGCATACAGTTAACATTAGCCACAAAATACATAGTCACAAGGCAGATGCAGAACCCATTTGGAAAAGCAACACATATCCTGTCTAAAATACCTCAAAAGGACAAAAATGTTTGTGGAAAACGCTTTGAATGGGAATATTTATATCCATGAAGACAAAATTAATCCAAAGTAAATATAATCACTTCATTGTAATCAGTTTTTAATAATGTTTTATTTTTTAACTAGAGGCTTGGTTCACTGCAGCAGAAGCAAGAGAGGCTCCTGCTACCACCTCTGCAGCTGGCTTCTGGCTGAGCAGCGCTCCCCCTGTCAGAGCGCACTGACCACCAGGGGGCAGCTCTTGCATTGAGCAGAATGGGGCCGGAAAACAGCTTTCTGACATCTCCAGAGGGGTCCCAGATTGTGAGAGGGTGCAGGTCAGGCCGATGGACCCCACTGGTGCCCAATGGTACTGGGGAGGGATGTAGGAGGTTGGCCAGCTGAGGGCTCCAGGGCATGTCTGGCCCATCTCTCTCAGTCCCCATCCAGCAGCAAAGTAACCTACTGTTTGGAGTGTCTGCCCCCTGGTGGCCAATGCACATTATAGTGAGAGGTTTAACAGCTTTAGCATATCATTAGCATATTACACTTTGATTGGTTGAATGGACGACTGGACACAGCATATTAGGCTTTTATTACATAGGATTACAATTGACATACAATATATTTCTTTCAGGTATAAAACATAGTTATATAAGACACATATAACTTACAAAGTGATCATCCTGATAAATGCAGAACCCACCAAGCACCATACACAGTTAATACAATATTATATTCCCCATGTTATACTTTATATTCCCTATGCTATACTTTACATCCCCATGTATCATAGGCAGTTATTTTATCTGATAAAATAAATTCTATCTATTTATTTAAACTTTTTTCTACTATTTACATATATTCATTCTTCCATACTAACTTCAAAATTATTTTACCCAACTATTGTTTTATAAAAAAGACTCATGCATGCAACTATATACAAAAATAAATTTCATGTAAGTTAGAATTTGAATTCTACAACTGAAACAAACCATTTTCAAGGAAAAATACTTTATAAGAGATACTTTGTCAAAAATGCAAACCATAAAAGATAGACCTTTGTCTTCATTATCCTTACATCCTAAGAGCTCTCTAGACAATTCTGAGGATCTCTTACAGCCACTGAGCTTCTCAACTCCCAGCATGACTTATGGTGTCCAGGGTTCTGCTTGATTGTTTCCTTTATAATCAGGAAGCATTTGTACTGGATATTAGTAAGAGATAAGAGAGACTTCTTTAATTCCACTTGGCCTCAGTTTCAATTCTGTCCTCCAAACAAGCTCAATCCCAGGCTCTTGACTCAAAAACAACAGAAAAAATAAAGTCAGTGCAGGACCTGAAGGGGAATCCTGCTTATTAGCAGTAAAATTTCTAATCCAATACTGATGCATGTCATGGGTTTATTGAACTTCACATTATTCTGCTCTTTCTTTCAGATGCCCTGTTTATTCCAGTCCACATTTGGCTGATGGTTTTAACTCCACTTTTCTTTGTGATGTTGTGTTTGATTTGTGTGCTCCTTATCTGTCAGTATTTTAAAAGAACAGGCAACTACTGCAACAAAGGTAGAATCATTTAGGGCATCTCTCTTAATGTGATACCTAAGTCACATGTAGTGCTTAAATAGAGCAGCATGACATTTGTCAACAAATGTTGAGCCTTACATAGAATGATTTAGAGCTTGTTTCTCACTTTAGAAGTATTAAACTCCATACCTCTCAATTATGAGCTTTTCAGGACAAAGGTTTTTGGAGGAATAAGGTCAGTATACATGTCTCCTGAGCTGCGTAGGCCCACTTACTTCTGTATTCCCCAAGAGTGGTTTCTCTCTTAGGTAAGAGTCTATTCAATCAAAATTAAATGTATCTAGGATAGACTTTATTTGATCACAATCTCCTTGCCTGCACAGATTGCCATCAATGTTTAACATGCTATCTCCATTTGAGGACTAGAACAAAATTAACATGAAAAAGAAATAGGTCTCTAAACCAACAAGTCCTTTGTAACCAGAGTGTTCCCTAGGGTTTTATAGATAAATGACTATATCATGTTTCTTTATGAATAGATCACTGAATGATACAGTGACCCATCAGGTACAAGTACATCAGACTTTATTAAGAACAATTCTTATTCCAAAATATGACCAAGCAAAATAGCTCATATATGTTGAGTAAACTGCCAGATGGGGGATGTGAATTTGGAGATGGAGTAGACAATTTAATGGAGATGAGGAGATGAGTCAACAGAGAGGATACAATTCATTGTGCTCTTTTTATTTTAGTTTTTTACCAGATCCTTAAAACCTGATACCATACTTATTCAGTGCCTATCTTATGCTAGCATTGTGATAATCATTTTACAGAATTTATCTAAATTAAGCCTGAAAGGCAGTGCTATTATTGTCACCATTTGATAGGTGAGGATGATATGACTTACATAGCTCATAAGAAGCAGAGCCAAGATTGGAATGCAGATGTGTTTGGCTTCAATTCTCATGCTCTACTCATTGTGCTTCTTTCCAGTATTTAGTGTCAGGTTTCCGCCTGCACACCTTCATGGTTGTGAAGCTTATCAACTCATGTGGCAGCCTGTTGCATAGTATCATGGGAATTTTCTTCATTGTGAAAATCTAATCTACTGATACATATCTACCCATTATATAACAATGATTAGAATTTCCTTGCTTCCCCATGAAAGTCTTTGAGTGGGGATCATAATTTTACTACAATTGAGTTTCTTTAGAAAGTACCTAATTGTTCTTGTTATTTTCCTCTGGAAGGTGACATAAATTAAAAAAAATTAAATGAATGCATATTTTAGTAATACATGGAAAAACATTTTAATCATCTCTGTTTAGCTTGTAAAAATAAGCTCCTTGACAGTGGAATTCAAGCTGAAAGGTTTAAGTATATTCAGAGTCTGTGGATACAGATAGATTTTTCTTTCAGCCAGCTCAGTATCACCACAACTATATCTGATCAGTCCCACAATCCTCAGAATCCCCAGAAATCTGATGAAGATTCCTAGGGCCTCTCTCCAGTCCTCCCAGACAGATTAATTTTGTGGTAGGTTAGGTGGTGAGAACTAGGAATGGAAACTTTTCTTAGCCCTATTAGTCTACAAGTCCAATCTTACTAGGCCCTGCCACCACCCACAAACTAAACTCACATCCTGAGTCTTGTCTAGGTTGAGTGAGCATAGGATAATGGTTATGCTTTTTCTGATAATGGTCCTTAGGTCAGTGATGTCCGCAATTGCTGCATTCCTCATTAATTAATTCTATCTCTCTCTGTTCTAGTGTTTCCATGTGACTTCATTCACATAATGAACTCAATTCCTGCTCAATTACTGGGTTTTATATGCTTTTGTACAATGCTTGGTATATATCTGCACTTCCGGATACAAGGTAAATGGGGTCAGGGACTCTCCCTTTTCCTGGAAATCTGTTTCTTGGGGGGTTGCTTAGTCAAGCTTTGTGACTCTCTCATTATCACCAGGAAGATCAATGGTTTGGGTGACATCTTAGAGGACCAAATCCCAACACTAAGATTGTTGTGGGTGTCAAGGACTGAAGGTCCTGTAACTACTGATGATGTTCTCAACTGTGCTTAAGGATATAGCCCTTCCACTACAAGCAGGAAAGCACATTCTGATTCCAGAAAATATGGAGTCCAACCACTCATTTACTTTACTGGGCCACTGATGTGTGCCTTCATGACTCTGCCAATAAGTTAGTGTTTATCTATTTGCAGCTTAGTGTCTATATTGAATATACAATGTTCCATCTGAGAGTAATATTTACATATACCTCTTCAGTTTGCATGCAGTTTCAGAAGGCATATGAAACATTGAAATCCTTCCTTGCACTATAAAATGAGGCTATCACTTAGAGATAAAGTTGATAAACTAATTCAATAATAGTCTTTTTTTTTTCAGAAAGAAAGGGAGAGAGAGAGAGAGAAATAGAAACATCAATGATGAGAGAGAATCAATGATCTCTTGCATGCCCCCCACAATGGGGATCGAGCCTGTAACTCTGGTATATGCCTTGACCACAATCGAGCCCAGGACCCTTCAGTCTACAAGCTGATGCTCTATCCACTGAGCCAAACCAGCCAGGGCAATCCTATCTAATAAAAGAGTGATATGCAAATTGACCATACCTCCAATCAAGCCATGCCCACAAGCCATCCCCAGCAGTCAATCAGGAGCTGGCTGCCGGGGCCAGGGGCGGCAGGGCTGTGCGCTTGCTGGCCAGGGCTAAGGCTGAGGCCGGGGGGGGGGGGGGGGGGAGGGAGGTGGGGCACGAGGTGACCAACGTGCACTAAGGCCTGGCCAGGGGAGTGGAGCTGGGGCAGAGCCAGCCATCAGGCCCATTGCAAGGTGATGGCTGGGTGCCCAAGGCCTAAAGTCTTGGCCAGCAGCTTTGGGCCTTGGGCAGGCTGGGGGTGAGCCGTCAGTAGGATATCCCCTGAAGGCTCCCAGTATGTGAGAGGGAGCAGGTTGGGCTGAAGAATCACCCACCCCCAGTGCATGAATGTCGTGTACCAGGCCCCTAGTATAATAATATTTGAAAATATGATTTTGACACTTGACAATTCTTAATTATTTAAAGAATTTTAAGGAAATGTATATACAAGATAATTACTACCAGACAAGCAAAAAACCCCAGAAACTTTATTTTATTTGAAACATTGCTTTTAAACCACAAAGAAGAGTGTTAGAGAATTAGAGTGGTTACCAGCAGGGCTCTCTATCTTCCCTCAGATCCTATCCTCATGCTTAACAGGCCTTGACCAACAACATATAGGACTTTTGTTCAACTCTTTCCATTGAAATTTATTCTGAGGTTTTCTATTTGTCTGCAGAGTTTGATAAGCATCTTTATGACTATTGCTGTGAACTCTTTATCTAGTAAACAGCTTACCTCCATTTTTAAAAAAAAATACCTTTTAAAATATATTTTTATTGGTTTCAGAGAAAAGAGAGAAGAAGAAAGAAGTAGAAACTTCAATGATGAATGAGAACCATTGATCAACTGCCTCCTGCATGCCCCCTACTAGGGACTGAGCTTGCATGTGCCCTGACTGGGAATTATACCATGACCTCCTGGTTCATAGGTTGATGCTAACCCACTGAGCAACATCAACTGGGTGCCTCCATTTTGTTTAGTTCTTTTTTTTCTTTTTGCATTTTGTATTGATTTTTTTTTCTCTTTGGAACGTATTTTTTGTCTTCCTCGTTTTACCTGTTGTTTCTATTTATTAGGCAGATAAATTATGTCTCCTGGTCTTGAAAAAGTGGCCTTATTTAAAAGGTGCCCTGAGGGTCCAGTGGTGGATTCTCACTCTGTTATCAGAGCCAAGGCACCAGAAATGTTTCCTGCTATTTTGGTTGAACCACAACTGCTCAGGACACACTAGCAGCTGAGGCTGGTCCTTGGCCCAACTGGTTCTAAGCCTTAGCTGCAGCTGTTGTGGGCATACTGTGAACAGGGAAAGACTTTTTTTTCCCTGTGTGGCTGGCTGTGAGGCCCAACCTTGACTGTGTGCTGGTGCCAAGTGAGAATACTCATAGGGTTTGACAGGGCAGGAGCTACTTTAAAGGGGTGCCAGTTGGGTGGGTCCTCAGGGGAATGCCAGGGTGGGTTGACAGTGTTAGAGGTTAATGGAGAGTATCATAAATGGCACCTCTAGTGTCAGGCCAAGTAGGTGGAAAAAGAGTAAAGAAAGGAAAAAATGCTTCTGTTCCTGAGGAAAGTTATAAGAGATCCATGTCCCTTGAGCACACAACCTAAAATGAGTTAATGTATCACCTTCCATTATAACCTGGGTGCTTTTCAGACTACTGCCTTTCTGCTGGAACTCAGAAAGACCACAACCTTGTTTCCCTACAGCCTTTTGGTTCTCCCAACCGTAAGCCCCACATATTTTCAAAGCCAAATCTTACAGGGCTTATTTTCCTGATGCTGGTCCCCAGGCTGGGGCTCAAACTCCTTGCTCTTTGGTGAGGACCTCCTTATTGTAATATGCCTCTCTTTTGTGGGCCACTGCACAGAGAGTGGATTAGGATGGGTCCTGACTCCACTCAGATTCTACCTCCCACACCCATTTCAATGTGGCTTTTTCTTTATATCCTTAGGTAAGTTCTACTAGTCCTCAGATCATTTTCAGAGATAACTGTTCTACATTTAGTTGTAGTTTTGAAATCAATAAAAGCAACTAAACTCAAGATCTTCCTACTCTACCATCTTTTTCTTTTTCTTTTTTCTGGTACACTGTTCCTTAAAGTACTTTAAAACTAAGTCAAAGCATGGAGTGGATGGAGCAGCTCTTATTCCATCTCCCTGTCCCAAAACACATTTAATATAGTGTCCTTACATGGTGGAAATATCAGATATTAAACTGATAAGAACAGACACTACACTTGATCTTAGCCTAAAGGCTGAGAAGCAATGGTACTCCACCATCTTGAATCCAAAGCCAGGAGCCTTACTCGTAAATGCCAACTTAGCTTGTCCATGAAATGTTCCTTGTGGTTTGTGCCCTTTCCCCAACAAATGTGTCTCCAGATTGCCAAGTTACTGCCCTTGTTTCTCTGTGTTGAATTCTATCCTTTTTAACACTATTGTAAGCAGAATTGTTTTCTAAATTTTACATTGATCTTGACCATTGCTAATTATAGAAGTGCACTTTTTTTTTGTATTTGGATCTTATATCCTGAAACCTTGCCAAATTCATTTATTTATTATTTATTTGTTCTAATAGTTTGTGTGTGTACATGTGCATCTCTATGTGTGTGAATTCCTTAAGTGTTTATATAATACTAGAGGCACAGTACACAAAATTCATGCATGGGGGCTGGGGGAGGTCCCTCAGTCCAGCCTGCACCCTCTCCAATCTGGCACCCCTCAAGGGATGTCTGACTGCCAGTTTAAATGGGCAGTCGGACATCCTTCTCACAATCCACACTGCTGGCTCCAAACTGCTCACCTGCCTGCCTCCCTGATTTCCCATAACCACTTCGGCCTGCTAGCCTGATCACCCCCTAACCACTACCCTGCCAGCCTAACTGATGTCTAATTGCTCCCCTGCAAGTCTGTTTGGCCTCAACTTCCCTTCTCTGCCGGCCTGGTCACCCTTACCTGCCCTCTCCTGCAGGCTTGATTGTCCCCAACTGCCCTCCCTTTGCAGGCCTGGTCCTTCCAACTGCCCTCCCTTGCAGGCCTGGAACCTCCCACTGTCCTCCCTTGCTGGCCATCTTGTGGTGGCCATCTTGTGTCCCCATGGGGGCAGGATCTTTGACCGCATGGGGGCAGCCCTCTTGTGTGTTGAAGTGATGGTCAATCTGCATATTACTCTTTTATTAGTTAAGATTTGAATACCTTTTCTTTCTTATTATTACCAAATTGCCCTGACTAGGAAATTATCGAATACTAGTGGCCCAGAGCACAAAATTTGTGCACATGGGGTGTGTCCCTCAGCCTAGCCTACACCCTCTCCAATCTGGAACCCCTCAAGGGATGGGATCTAAATGGGCAGTCGGACATCTCTCTTACAATCCAGGACTACTGGCTCCCACCTGCTTTCTTGCCTGCCTGCCTTCCTGATTGTCCCCCTAACCACTTCTCTGCCAGCTGATTGATGCCTCGCTACTCTCTGGTCAACCTGATTGCTCCTAACTGCCCTCCCCTGCAGGCATGGTTCCCCCCAAACTGCCTTCCCCTACAGGCCTGGTCCCCCCAAAAATGATCTCTCCTTTATGCCTTGGTCCCCCCCAGCTGCCCTTCCCTGAAGGCCCAGTTGCCCCTAACTTCCCTCCTCTGCCAACCTAGTCCCTCCCAACTGCCCTACCCTGCTGGCCTGGTTCCTCCCAATTGCCCTCCCATGCTGGCCATCTTGTGGTGGCCATTTTGTTTCCACATGGGGGCAGCCATTTTTTACCACATGGGGGCAGCCCTCTTGTGTGTGGGAATGATGGTCAATTTGCATATTACTCTTTTATTAGATAGGATACATGGTAAGAGAAAGCATCCTTGTATTGTCACTGATCATAAAAGACATCATTAACTCTTTCACTACCTAGTCTCATGTTATCTCCCAGGGTTTCCATAGGTGGCTTTTTATCAAATTGAAAATCATTTTCACCTGGCCTCAGTGGTTCAGTGAGCATCAACCTATGAACTAGGAGGTCTCATTTTGATTCCAGATCAGAGCACATGCCCAGGTTGTAGGTTCGATCCCCAGTAGGGGGCATGGAGAAGGCAGTGGATCAGTGATCCTCTCTCATCATTGATGTTTTTAATCTCTCTCCCTCTCACTTCCTCTCTGAAATCAATAAAAAATTTTTAAAGAAAGTTCTGACTTTTTTATGGTTTTTATCATGAAAAGTCCTTGTGTTTCATTACATCCTTTTTCTGAATCTATTGAGATGAATATGTTGTTTGGTCTTTTATTCATTGTATTATATTAATTTGTAGAACTTAAACTAACCTCCATTGCTAGAATAAGTTCCACATGGTCATGGTGATTAACAATCCTATCTAATAAAAGAGTAATATGCAAATTGACTATACCTTTGCTACACCCAATAAACCATGCCCACAAGCCACACCCACAAGCCAATCAGTAGTGATATGCAAATTAACACCCAACCAAGATGGCTGCTGCCTAAGGCTGGAAAAAACATCACCAAGAGGCTTTTTCTGGCCTTGAACAGCTGAAATGGAGCCAGTCAGCGAAACTGGCCCCATGGCAGGGTGATCGCTGGGTTCCCAAGGCCTTGGGTGGGCCAGGGGGCCTGAGCGGAGCCAGCCAGCCAGCAAGATCAGCCCCACGGCAGGACGATCACAGAAAAAGCCCTTGGGCAGGCTGATGCCTGGGCAGAGCCAGCCAGCAATCGGCCCCATGGTGATTGCTGGCTGCGGTCCCCTGGCTGGCTCTTCCTCGGCCAGAGGCTTTTGGCCTTGGGCAGGCCTGGGGTGAGCCATAAATAGGACATCCCCGGAGAGTTCCCAGTATGTGAGAGGGGGCAGGTTGGGCTGAGGGACCACCCACCCCCACTGCATGAATTTCATGCACCGGGCCCCTAGTTATAATAATAAGAGGATAATACTCTAATTAGACTGGACATCCTTCCAGACAACCTTCCAGATAAAGCCAGAGCGGGGAGGGAAGACCAGGTCCCAGGTGCCAGAGGGAAACCAGTCGTGGGGAAAGAAGGCCTACTCTTGCATGAATTTTCATGCATCAGGCCTTTAGTGCCTTATATAAAAAAAACTAGAGGCCTGATGCATGAATTAATGCAAGAGTCGGCCTTTCTTTCCCCAACTTCCAGCACTGGCTTCCCTCTGGGACCCAGGCTGCTTCCCTCTGGCCACTGTCACCAGGTACCTGGACCTGACTTCACTCCAGCCCTGGCTTTGTCTGGAATGATGCCCAGAAGGACATTCAGTCTAATGATCTAATTAGCATATTACCCTTTTATTATTATCGATGATTTGGTTTGCTAGTATTACTTTTTTAATTGAGGAATAATTTCTTCTGGTTCTGGACTTTGTGTCTATGTTCATAAGCTATATTTGTTGTAGCTTTTTTGCAGCTGTTATGTCTTTGTCTGGCTTTAATATAAGAGTAATACTAGTATGATCCAATCATGTGGGAAGTGATTCTATCTTTTCTATGTTTTGGAAGAGTTTGTGAAGGAGTAGTATAAATTCTATGAATGTTTGGTAGAATTTACATGTGAAGCCATTTGAGCCTGAGCTTTGTGGAGAATTTTTTAACATATGAATTCAATTTTTTACATGTTTTTATGCATGTTTTCTTTTCCTTCCTGAGTCAATTTACCTCTTTGTATCTTTCTAGTAATTTGTCTAATTTATGTTATCTAAATTTTTGGTATTCATTTCTTCATAATATTTCCTTAAAATTCTTTTATTTCTGTGATCTTGGAAATGATGTCTCCCATTTTACTCCTGATTTTATTAAAAACTTTTTTTTCTTTCCTTCTTCTAATAAAGTTTGTTAATCTTCTTAAGTAATCCATTCTTGGTTTTATTGATTTTTCTCCATTATATTTCTATTATCCATTTTATTTATTTCTGCTTTATTTTTTTATTATTTCCTTCCTTCTATCTGCTTTGATTATAGTGTGCTTGTCTTGCTTCAGTGTCTTATGGTATAAAGTTAGGTTATAGATTTGACACTTTTCTTAATTTTTAATGTAGGCATTTATAATTATAATTTTTCTTCTAAGTGCTGCTTTATATGCTTCCCATACATTTTGTTATGTTCTGTTTTTATTTTTATTCTTCTGAAAATATTTGTAATATCCCATGTGAAGATGTGGTCTGGTTTCTTTTTTGTTGCTTATAGTAAAACTAGAGGCCTGGTGTATGAAATTCATGCACTGGGGGGCTGGGGTGTGGAGGGGTCCCTCAGCCCAGCCTGTGCCCTTTCACAGCCCAGGAGCTCTCAAAAGAAGTCCCATGGGGAGTGGGTCGGTCACAGTGCAACATCCTTAGCCCCACCTAAGAGGCAGGCCACTGCACTCGCCAGCTGTCAGTTTGGCTTGTGGTTGAGCAACAAGCTTCCCCTGTGGAAGCACACTTACCACCAGGGGCAGCTCCTGTGTTGAGCGTCTGCACCCTGGTGGTCAGTGCATGTCATAGCGACTTGCCACTCTGCCTTTCAGTCAATTTTCATATTACCCTTTTGTTATATAGGATGTGAGAAGAGGAAAAATGATTGTTGTAACAACAGTTAAACAAAAAGGAACCAGGACTTGATGATGTGAGAAGTTCTCAGAAATTCAAATGATTTAAAAAATGCTAAAATTAGGAGAATCACTGTTAGTGTGCTCTAGAGAGCAAGCCTAGGGTGTGATTGGAAAATCTTGTGCTGAAATCATGGAGGAATAAAATAAAATCATGCATAGGGTTGCATACTTAGATCAGATTAGATTAGATTAGATTAGATGTGGGATTCAGGGATATATCTAGCAATATCAGCAGAAACTAGCAATAAGTATTATATTATCCTGGAAACATCTGTTGAGGGATCTCTTATCTAATAGAGTTTGTCCCTTTAACATATACAGGAAAACTTCAAGGCTCTTGAGAATGTTATACCAGCAGAAAAACTGCCAACTTGTACTTACCAGGTCAGAAAGATAAAATGAAAGAACTGTTGAATTTCCAAAATTTATTGTTAGAAAACAAGACAATAAAACTGTAAGATGCAAACAGATATTACTGTCCTATGGCCACTGTACCAATTTACCACAAACTTAGTGTCTTAGAGCAACACAGGTATCACTCAGCTGATTCCAAGCTGTCACAAATACTGTGCATCCTCCAGAGGGTCTACACAAATTTTATTTCCTTGTCTTTTCCAATTTCTAGAGCCTCATCCCTGTATTTCTTGGTTCATGGCCCATTCCTCCATCTTCAAAGCCAGTAGCACAATATCTTTAAATTTCTTTCTGCTCTATCTCCACATCTTCTCCTCTGTGTTTAAAATAAACTGTCTCCCTCTAATAAGAGTACTAGTGATTGCATTGGGCCCAACCAGTTAATTTAGAATAATTCCCCACTTTAAGATCCTTAACTTAATCACATCTGCAAATACTCTTTTACTGCATAAGGTACCAGGAATTGGATATTTAATATCTTTGGGAGTTCATTATTCAACCTACTATCATATACTATCCTTTATGAAATTAGAATAAGGACTCCAGGTCCAGAGGTCAGAGCCATGAGTCCTAGAGAATTATCCCCACAATTTATTGCCCCATAGAAATTTGGAATTGTTTGGTAGTAGTAACTACATGTTTTTCTTCTCATTTTCTCTTCATTTCAATGGATTGTCTATAATGGCTTTCCTGTGCCTATTGCACCATTATACTTTAGAACAGATCATTTATTCTAGTTTCACAATTCATGATGAAAAGGAATTTTACCCCAGGATAGATTATACTCAAGACCCTCACTCATCTAACTCCAAAGTTATTTATTTTGTTGGCCAATTTCAGTTCTTTGTAGTTATAGTATTTAGGTTCCATTTTCTTGCTGACTGTCAGCAGAAGGACTAGAGGCTGCCTGGATTTCTTCACTTGCTTTTTATAATTCTCTGCCAATAATGGTGGGTCAAGTCCTTTCAGCATTTGTAATTTCTGACTTCTTCTTCTGCCACATATTTCTGACTGCAACCAGAGAAAGCCTCTGCTTTCTTGGGCTAATATGATTAGATTTTCCCCATCTAAATATTCCTGAAAAATATTCTTATTTTAAGGTTCATATCCTTAATTATATCTGCAAAATCTCTTTTTCCATGCAGTGCAAGATATTTACAGGTTCCGAGGATTGGGGTATAGGTATCCCTTAAAGAAGTGGGGGCAGTCCATTCTGCCTGTGATAATTTGTTTCATTCCCAAAGATCCACATCTCTCCCAAACACAAAATCTATTTTACTCATCCAAGTCTCAACTTATTAGAACATCAACTCAAAATTAATAATAAGAAAATAAAAGAATATTAGAGTCTATTTTATATAGTTGTTATGAGGATTAATTGGATTAGTCCATTTTAAGTAGTAAAATGATGGCTTTTAAATATTAAATTATCAGTGTAAGTAAAGTTATTAAATGTTGGTTCTTGAATATTCTCTCCTCCTTGCCGGGATTTTTGTCCCAGAGTCACAAAGGGTTCAGCAATTTAAAGAAAGGAGCTGATGCGTAGATTAAAAAGGAGTCCAAAGACAAAAGATAATTTAGAAAGGTATTGGGGGTGGATCTTCAGCTAAAGGAATTGAATACTACTTCCTTGTCTAAGAACCCTGTGCTATTTATTGAACATAATTTGTCCTAAGGCAAGGTGGAGATATACACTTCAAAGGGTAAGGTTTCAAAGGGCACACAAGCATTGTCAGTTTGGGGAATAGCCTACAGCTGTTCAGGTGTTTGGCCAACAGGAGGCAATAAAATGCCCTGAGCTGTCTGGCAGCAGACAATCCTATTTAGGTTTTGGGGAAATGCAGTTTAGCCATTCCAACAGGTAAATTACAAATGTGGCTCACCCTTGTTGAGCCGCTCAAGCTTCACCAACCTTTGGTAACACTCTTATAATTATGACATGTTGAAATTGGTTCCTGGCACACCCTTGTTCTAAGTTTAATTAATTTTCTAATTTTTACATTTTTTGCAGTTTCTATTTCAGATCCTTTCTTTTCTTTGTATAATGACTGGATATGGGATATGGCAAAGATGGTAATGATTCTGATGGGATTTTACATTGGGCTTATCACTGTTTTATACTTCACAGTAAGAGGTAAGTGGTCAGGGTTAGTCATGACTAATCTATCATTTTTCCAGCACACATTTATATTCCATTCCCTGTAAGGCCCCACTTTCTGCCTGGTTATTAATCCAAAGTTCATCCTTTTTTAGAGAGAAAACAAAATAAGTCTCAAATTATATTTTGTCAAGTTATACATTTATATACTAAGGTTAAGTAATAGTATCTCAATGCACAATCACAGAGTGACTCTGCTTCTGCTCTGACCTTCAGACTTTTGCTCTGACCTTCAGCTAGTAATACACTAAATCATAGCTGTACTTCTCAGATTTTTCACTCTTTTTCTGCAACATGTAGGTCAATTTTTATATTGGCATCTACATCTCTAGCACCCAAAAAGAGTGTAATGCATGCCATGTTGTGACATTGCTGTTCACATAGATTGATTTATCCAGCTTTTTTGTTATTCTGTTCACTAAAAATTACTAAGACTTGATTCAATTTTGACATTATTTAACTGTTCACCCTGCCTCCTTGAATTAATTTTACCATTTCTCCACTTTTGTTCAGCCAGAAATCCCAAGTAATAGGTAGTAAACTAAAAATTCTTAATTATTGTTTTGGCCAAGATTTTGATATGAATGACGGCCAATAAGTATTCAGATATATAATTTTCCCTTAACAACTTCCTATAAGTGAATTTAAATTCATAAAATCATAAGTAATTCCCATTGCTTTCTTGACATAATTTTCTTAAATGAACATAGCATTAAATGGACAGTGAACATCTTATTTGTATCATTAGATGTTAGAAGAAACAATAATAATATATGGGATTCTAATGAGGGAGTGTGTTTTTAGCCCACAATTTTACCTATTTTAAATAATTTATTATGAGCAAAAAATAGTCAAAGAGTGTAAAGAATTTACTATTACCATAGATTATATGAAAATTATTTAAGAAAAATTTCAAATGGCAATGAGAATATGTAAAAAAATTAGATAAAAAACTAATATGTAAGAAATAAGTAAAACAATTTGATAAAAAATATTAACTTAAAAATAATTAGTGTTAGCCGAGACCTGTTTGACTTAGTGGATAGAGCATCAGACTGCGGACTGAAGGGTCCCAGGTTCTATTCCGGACAAGGGCATGTACCTTGGCTGCGGGCACATCCCCAGTAGGGGGCGTGCAAGAGGCAGCTGATCAATGTTTCTCTGTCATCGAGATTTCTTTTTTTTTTAATTTTATTTACAATATAACTTATATTTAATAGTAGTACATATGTTTTCCTCCCCCCCAATATCCTCCCCCCAGCCTCCCTTACCCCCCAGCACATGTCCCCACCTGCCTCCCTCCCCACCCCAGAGTCTTTCATTCATTGGTTATGCTCATATGTATGCATACAAGTCCTTCGGTTGATCTCCCCCAGCATCTGCCTCCCCTCCACTCCAGCCTTCCCCCTGTAGCTTGACAGCCTGTTCGAGGCCACCCTGCCTCTATATCAATCACTCTCCCCTGTTTCTTTTCTTCAAAAATATCTTGCCTCTGCATACTGAAAACAAACGTATAAGAGCAAAAAAAGTTTGAGTGTCAGTTTCAATGTCCAACTGTTCTGAGTCCCAGTTTCAATGTCAAATAGTTCTTCATGTGTACATCTCAGCAATGGTATCCAGACGCTGGACACATCGTGGCAATGCAAGATCCATCCTCTCTGGTATGGTCCTGGGCCGCCTGCAGACAAGCACAGCTGCCGACTGCTAGCATGTCATCGAGATTTCTGACTTTCTATCCCTCTTCCTTCCGCTCTGTAAAAAATCAATAAAATATATTTAAAAAATAATAATAATTAGTGTTATAATAGTTGCCAATATAATGATTATTTAAGTAAATAATGTAACAATATATTAATAACCTAGTCACTGAAAACCAATGACTGCTAATATGACAGAAAGTGAGACAACCAGAGATTATTCTGGAAGTAAAACAAAATATTGATGACATGTTCAAAAGGAAAACTTTGAATCTTATTAAACTTCTATTTTAACTTCTAATTTGTAGGACATGTAAAAAAAACAACTAATAAATGGAAAAAAAGACAGAGATGCAATCAAAATGTAGACATGGAAAGCACTACACAAGAAATGATCCAAGTTCTTCAATAAATGTTGCAAGAAAATAAAATAAGAGAAATAGAAGATTAGCTCTATAGTTTTATAACTAAAACATACTGTATATCAATGAATTACAACTTGTACATATATTTGTTTTTATAAATGTATTTTTATTGACTTTAGAGAGAAAGAAAGGAAGAGAGAGAGAAATAGAAACATCAATGATGAGTGAGAATCATCAATCTGATGCCTCCTGCACATACTCACATCCCCTCCCCTCCACCCTCTGGGGATCAAACCCACAACTCTTGCATGTTTATCCTGACCAGGAATTGAACTGATGACCTTTTGGTGCATGGGACAACACTCAACCAACAAAACCACATCAGCCAGGGCAGTACATATATTTGGATGTCTATTTAAACCAATACACTATTAAGCAAAAATGATGAAACTATAGCCAAACTGATCAAGAAAAAATATTGCCCAAATGAATAAAATGAAAATTTAAAGAGGAAAAATTATAACCAATAGCACAGAAAGACAAAGAATCATTAAAGAACACTATGAACTATTATGTGCCAGCAAGTGGACAACCTACAAGAAGTGGATTAATTTCTAGAAGCATACAACTTTCCAAGACTGGACAAGGAAGAAACAGAAAATCTAAGAAGATTGATTACTAGCAATGAAATTGAAGCAATAATAATAATAATAATAATAAACTCTCACAAAGTTCCAGGACTAGACAGCTTACTTTTCAATCTATTCCCAAAAATTGAAGAGGTGGGAATGCTTCTAATTCCTTCTACAAAGCCAGCATTGCCATAAAACCAAAACCAGACAAAGACATTATCAAAACAGAAAATTAAAGTCCAGTATCCGTGATGAACATAGATGCAAAAATCCCCATTAAGGGGCTTGCAAAGGCAGCCAATCAATGTTGCTCATGATGTTTCTATCTCTTTATCTTTCTCCTCTTGTCCTCTTTCTGAAATTAATAAAAACATATTTTTAAAAATTCCCAACAAAATATTAGCAACATGGATTCAACAATACATTAAAAGAATTATAGGGAAGGGGATGGAAGAGATTAAAGAACTTATATGCATAACCCATGGACACAGACAATAGTGTGGTAGGAAGGGGGTATAGGTGATGGAGGGGGCAATGGGTGTAAAAGGGGACATCTGTAACACTTTCAATAATAAAGATAAATTAAAAATATTTTTTAAAAAATGTAAAAACAAATAAGAGGATTATATAGTACACTTTGCCTAGTGGGATTTATCCCAGAAATACAGGATTCTTTAACATTCATAAATCAATCAACATGACACATCACATCAACAAAATGAAAAAAATCATATGATCATCTCAATGGTTGCAGAAAAAGCATTTGACAAAATTCAGCATTCTTTTATAATAAAAACTCAACAAAGTGAGCATACGGAGAACATACTTTAACATAATAAAGGTGACATATGACAAATCCACAGCTAATATCATTACTCAATGGTAAAAAGCTGAAAGCTTTTCCTCTAAGATAAGGAACAAGAAAATGATTCCCATTATCACCACTTCTATTCACCACAGTATTGGAAGTTGTGCCACAACATTAAGACAAAAAAAAAAAAGAGAGAGAAAAGAAAGAGAGAGAGAGAGAGAGAGAGAGAGAGAGAGAGAGAGAGAGAGAAAGAAATGGCATTCGAATTGGTAAGGAAGAAGTAAAATTGTCACTATTTGCAGATGACATTATACTGTTGTAGAATGGGAATTTTTGAGCACTACTGAGGGCATTGACTATGCCCCAGATAAAGTTGTCAGTGCTGACACCAGGCCAGGTCTTGAGATATGGTCTCATGTCCCCTTCCCAGCACATAGGCCTTACAAGATAGAACACTGTCAGCTTTCTGAAGAACAGATGACCCTATGAATAACATGGTCATCAATGACATGACTCTGACATTGCTTGGAAAAACTGTTTTATCTTAGGTTACTTGTTGTGCAAAAACAAAATATGGCTAATATGCTTAAAAATAGTCATCTCCCTGTGTGGAAGATGGCAGACCAATCCCCAGGCCATCTAATAAAGGCTCCCTAAATTTTAATTTGATCTGGGCTCCTGTGGTTGTTCACTTGCCTTTGCTCCACAACAATACTATAAATAAAAAACCATAAGGACTCTACAAAAAAAAACACAACCCTGTTAGAAATAAAAAATGAATTAAATTAATTTGCAGAATAAAGAATATTTAGAAATCTGTTGCATTTTTATATACAAATAATAAATGATCAAAACATAAATTAAGAAAACAATTCCATTTACAATTACATAAAAAAATCTAAAATCCCTAGGAATAAATTTAACCAAAGAGGTAAAGACTTGTACTCTGAAAACTGTGAACATTGAATAAATTCATTGAAGAAGATACAAAAAATGGGAGGGCATACCATGCCCATATATTTGAAATATTAATATTTTAAATGTCCTTACTATTTAAATAAATAACAGACTTAACACAATCTCTATTAAATTGCCAATGGCATTCTTCTGAGAACCAGAACAACTAATCATAAAATTTATGTGAAGCTAAAAAACACTCTGAATAGCTAAAGAAATCTTGAGAATGTAGTGATCAATATCACACTCCCAGATTTGAAACTATACTACAAACTTACAATAATCAAAACAGTGTGGTACTGACATAAAAACAGATATACAGATCAAGGAAATAGAATAGAGAGCCCAGAAATAAATCCTCACTTATAAAGTCAACAATCTAAAACAAAGCATGCAAGAATATACAATGGGGTAAAGACAGTCTCTTCAATAAATGGTGCTGGGGAAACTGGACAGATATATATACAAAAAATGAAACAGGTACTTTTTTGCACCATATGCATAATAAATTCAAATTGGTTTAAAGATTTCAATGTAAGACCTGAAACCATAGAACTCCTAGAAGAAAATATGTGCACTACACTCTTTGACATGGACCTTAGCAATGTCTTTTTGGATATGTCTCCTCAGGTTAGGGCAACAAAAAAAAGAAATAAACAAATAGAACTACATCAAGCTAAAAAGTTTTTGCTCAGTGAAAGAAACCACAACAAAATGAAAAGAAAACCTACTGAATGGGAGAATATATTCACAAATAATATATCTTATAATGAATTAATATCCAAAATATATAAGGAGCTCATACAACTTAAGATAAAGAAAAACACCAAACAATTTGATTTAGAGATAGGCAAATGATTTGAATAGACATTTCTTCAAGGATGGTCAGTCCTAATTATAAAAAGCCAGGGGCCATCATGACCAAAACCACTGGATGGACAACCCAACACAGATTGTGTAAGTTGACCACCCTGGCAGGGAGGTTAGTAAAGGATGACCAAATGACTAAATAGCAGGCTGCATGGGGTGACCAGGCCAGTAAGGGGTAGGCAGTTGGGGGTGACCAGGATGGCAGGCAGGTGAGCAATTAAAAGCCGGTAGTTCTGGATTGTGAGAGGGATGGCTTGGAGAGGGTGCAGGTTGGGCTGAGGGACTCCCCGACACATCCCATGCATGAATTTCATGCACGGGCCTCTAGCAGACATATAAAAAGATTCTCAATATAACTAATAATAAAAAAATGCAAATCAAAACCACAATAAAATACCACCTCATACTTATCAAAATATCAATTATCAAAATACCAATAAATGCTAGCAAAGATGTGGAGAAAAGGTAATTTTTATACACTGTTGGTGGGATTTTAAATTGTTGTGAACATTATGTAAAACAATATGAAGATTACTCAAAAATCTAAAAATAGAGCTGCCATATGAGTCAACAATAGCACTTTTGGTATTTATTTAAAAAACAAAGAAACAAACAGACTAATTAAAAAATGATTAGCATCCCTATGTTCAATGCAGCATTATTTATAACTAGAGCCCTGGTGCATGAAGATTCATGCACTGGATGGGGGTTGGGGGGAGGTTCCCTCAGCCTTGCCTGCACCCTCTCATGGTCTGGGAACCCTCAGGGATGGGAGGTGACACAGTGATCAGGGGAAGACAACACCCGCATCACACCTCTGTTGCTGCCACTGGTTACCTGGGAAGCTGGGAAGCCACCATCTGAGGCTTGCCTGTGCTTGGGCCAGTCCTGGGCAGTTGGGCACCTGCCATTCAAGGCTTGCCTGCACCTCAGACTGGCCCTGGGTGGCTGGGAGCCTGAGAGGATATGAGGACTCCAGATATGGGCAAGTGGAGCGGTCAGACCCTCCTGGGGGCAGGCCTGGTCATGCCACACACCTACCACCCTGGTAAGGCTGAGGGGACTGGGTGCCGCCATTTTGTGGCTGTGGGTTCAATTAGCATATTTCCTTCTTATTGGCTATGGGTGCTGCCATCTTGGTGAGGGCATGATGGTTAATTAGCATGTTCCCTCTTTATTAGATAGAACAGCAAAAATATGAAAGAAACCTAGGTGTTCACTGATAGATAAATGGATAAAGAAAATATCACACACACACACACACACAATGGAATATTATTCAGCAATAAAAAAAAGATGGAATCATTCCATTTGCAACAATATAGAGGAACTAGAGAGTATCATGGTAAGTGAAATATAGGGTGGGGCAAAAATAGGTTTACAGTTGTTCCTATGGAAAATAATATAAATTAATAAATAATAATACAAGAATAAACTGTGCTTCATGTACTCACAACTGTAAACCTTCTTAGCTCACCCTATATGTCAGACAGTAAAAGACAAATACTGTATAATTTCATTTACATGTGCAATCTGAAAAGACAAAACAAAGAATTAAAAAAAACAACAACAGAGAGATCAACCAAAGGACTTATATGCATGCATATGAGCCTAGTCAATGGACACAGACAACAGGGGGTGGGGGCATGAATGGGATATGGGGGTAATGGGGAAGTAAGGACACATATGTAATACCTTAATCAATAAAGAAGTTACTGTGTGGGCAGAGCTTGTAGCGTGGTGCTTGCTTACACAGCACTGCGGCCACACCCCCGCAGGTAGATTCAGAGAACACCTGATGGTTGCCAAAGGGGAGGAGGTTGAAAGGATGGTTGAGGAGAAAAAAGAATTAGTCTGGGGTGGTACTCAGTATCTATTAAAACTCTCCAAGTGCTTTTTGAAAAAAGAAAAAACAGTAAATATTTATTAACTTGTCCACTTTCAGTGGATCAGGAATTTGGACAAATTTTATTTGAACCCTAACTGGTTTGGCTGAGTGGACACAAAAAATCCGGACTGAAAAATCCCAGGTTCGATTCCAGTCAAGGGCATGCACGTTGGTTGTGGCCACCTCCCCAGGGGTTGTACAGAAGGCAGCTGACCGATGTTTCTCTCTCATTGATCTTTCTAACTCTCTATCCTTCTCTGTAAAAAAAAAAAATCAATAAAATATATTTTTAAAAAATTATAAATTTTAGTTGAGTTTTTTGTCTCTGGTTTTGTCATTAAATAAGTAAATGAATGAATGAATGAATGAATGAATAAAATGTTGACATTTTTATATAATTGGAAATATTATTATTATTTGTATTTCTGATCATACTATTACATTTTAATTTTAGATATGATAATATTATTGTGACTATGTTGGAGAAGATCTGCTTTTAGAGATGTAAGATATTTCCTAAAATATTTATCGATGAAATGCGATCATGTCTAGGATTTGTTTCAAAATAACATGGCAAGGATGTGAAATAGGTAATTAAATAGCTTAAAACAAACCTGTCAGTTAGGTTATATTTATTAAAGTTTGTGATGGGAACATAAATTATGTTAATATTTCTATTTTGTATATTATGTAAAGACTCTTTTATTCCTATGTTCCTCTTTAATTCCTATGTTCCTCTCAGGTAAGTCAGTGCTTATGTCTCTTCTATTCTTGGAAGTTTCAGGCTGCCTTTTTCTCTGCAAAGTCTGCCGAGTTTGATTTACATATATGTGTGTGTGTGTGTGTGTGTGTGTGTGTGTGTATACTTGAGGCCTGATACAGAAAATTCGTGCACAGGGGGATGGGGGATGTCCCTCAGCTCAGCCCGTACCCTCTCTAATCTGGGACCCCTTGAGGGATGTCCAACTGCCTGTTTAGGCCCGATCCTGGTAGGATCGGGCCTAAATGGACAGTTGGACATCCTTCTCATAATCCAGGACTGCTGGTTCCAAACTGCTCATCTGCCTGCCTCCCTGATTGCCTCTAACTGCTTCTGCCTGCCAGCCTGATCACCCCCTAACCACTACCCTGCCAGCCTAATTGATGTCTAATTGCTCCCCTGACAGCCTGCTTGCCCCCAACTTACCTCCTCTGTCGGCCTGTTCACCCTTAACTGCCTTCCCCTGCAGGCTTGATAGTCCTCAACTGCCCTTCCTTGTAGGCCTGCTCTCTCCCAGCTGCCATCCCCTTCTGGCCTGATCACCCACAATGGCCTGTGACCTCCCAACTGCCCTCCCCTGCTGGCCATCTTGTGATGGTTATCTTGTGTCCACATGGGGACAGAATCTTTGACCACATGGGGGCAGCCCTCTTGTGTGTCGTAGTGATGGTCAATCTGTGTATTACTCTTTTATTAGATACGATGGCCTTCTTTTCATGTCAACGAATTCGATGTACAGATATGATTTTTAATGGCTACAGTGTTATCCCTGACTGTTTGACATTACTATGGTTTACTTCACTCACCCTTTATTGTGGGCAGGTTGCTTCTGGTTTCCCCCAGCATCAACAATGACAGTAAACATAATTGCTTATTTAACTGTTTACTTAGGACACATTCACAGTCATGGAACTCCTGGCCCAAAGCTAAGTCACTTGAATTTTGATACACATTTCCAAATTGACTTTCTAGTTTACTCCATTAGTTTTAAGTCAGATTACATTCCCACAAATGGGTTAGGAGAAAACTGTTCAACATGCCTTAGGCAAATTGCAAACTCTTGCTGAATTTGAGCGACCCCAGGGCTTGGGACCTGGAGGATCCGGGCTGGAGGGTGAGGTCCAGGGAGGCATGGGTGGCACGATAAGGACTCTGTGTGAGTGCTGGTGTGTGTCACTCGGGTCCGCATGCCCCCGGCTGGTGTGTGTAACTCTACCATGCCCCCCTGCCTCGCGCACAACTCAGCCGCCACTCCCCCACTTCGTGTGCGACTGGCCCTGCTTCCCCACCTTGCGAGCGGCTCGGCCATGACCCCCCGCCTGGCATGCAACTTGGCCTCGCTCCCCCGCCTTACGCGCATGACGTGGACACACCCCTCCCTCTCAAGCGCAACTCCACCTTGTCCCCCTGGCTAGCGTGTGACTGGGCCCCGCTCCCCCGCCTTGTGTGTGACTGGTCCCTCCCTCCTCCATTACAAGCACAGACAAGCTCCTTTGCCTTGCACGCAACTCCACCACGTCCCCCCCCCCCACTCCCCTCACCGCCTTGTGCTCACCTGGGCCCACTCCCCTGCCTCACATGCCTCTGGCTCTGCTTTTCCACCTTGGTGTGCATGACTCAGCCACACACCCCTGCCTCACTCCCTGGGCTGGGGGCATAGACCCAAACTGCCGCTTGGATTCAGAGCTTGTGACCCAGCCTCTGCGCCTGATGAATCACAGCCCCGCCTTGTGCCTGGTGCTCATTACCCAAGGTGCCCCGGGTGCTCATTTGCATGTGACTCAGTCACAGTAACTGTAAGGAGGGATCTCGCTAAATCTTAAGTACTGTGTGGGCAGAGCTTATAGCATGGTGTTTGCTTACATGGCACTCTGGCCACGCCCCCACTGGCCTCATCCCCTGTCTCCTGGCCATGCCCCCTGTCCACTGGCCATGCCCTCTGTCCACACTCCCTGTCTGCTGGCAACACCCCCTGTCCGCTGGCCACTTGCCCTGCTACTGATTGGCTGGTAGTGTAGTGGAGGTATGGTCAATTTGCATGTTTCTCTTTTATTAGATAGGATATATGTATATGTATATGTTTTATCTAACATATGTCCATATGTCCTGTATAGTCCATATGTTTGTGTATGTATAAACATAATCAAATATGTATTATAAACATATATAAACATAGTAGAGGCCCAGTGCATGATAATTCATGCAGTTGGGGGGCCCTCAGCCTGGACTGCACCCTCTTGCAATCCAGAACCCCTCAGGTGATGTCTACCTGCCAGCTTAGGCCCACTCCCTCAGGGAGTGGGCCTAAGCCTCATTAGACATTCTTAGTGTGCTGAGGAGGTGCGAGTGGTTCCTACCACTGCCTCTGCACTCACAGCCAACAGCCTGATTTGTGGTTGAGCAGAGCTTCTCCTGTAGAAGCACACTGACAACAAGGGGGCAGCTCCTGCATTGAGCATCGGCCACCTGGTGGTCAGTTCACGTGCTAACGACTAGTCATTCCTGGTTGTTCTGACTTTAGGGTCAATTTGCATATTACCCTTTTATAATATGGACTAGAGGCCTGGTGCACAAAACTCAGCTCAGCTTGCACACTCAGCCCCTCAGCCCAGCCTGCACCCTCTCCAATCTGGGACCCCTGAGGATCAGGCTTAAATAGGCAATTGGACATCCCTCTCACAATCCAGGACTACTAGCTCCCAACTACTCACCTGCCTCTGCCTGATTGCCCCTAAGTGCTTCTGCCTGCCAGCCTGATCACCCCCTAACCACTCCCTGACAGCCTGATCAAACACCTAATTGTTCCACAGCCAACCTGATTGCCCCTAACTTCCCTCCCATGCAGGCCTGGTCCCCTACAACTGCCCTTGCCTACAGGTCTGCTCCCCACCCCCAACTATCTTCCTCTGAAGGCCTGGTCCCACCCACCCAACAGTCCTCCCCTGTAGGCCTGGTCCCTCCCAACTGTTCTACACTGGAGGAAGGGTACTCCCCCAATTGCCTTTCCCTGATGACATAGTCTCCCCCAACAGTCCTCCTCTGCCAGCCCAGTTACCCCTAACTGCACTCCCTATTTGCCTGATTGCCCCCAACTGCCTTCCTCTGCTGGCCCGGTCACTCCTAACTGCCCACAATTGCCTTTCCCTACAGACCATCTTGTGGTGGCCATCTTGTGCCCACATGGGGGCAGCCATCTTTGACCACATGGGGATGGCCATCTTGTGTCTTGGAATGATGGTCAATTTGCATATTACTCTTATATTAGATAGGATATTATCATTTACACATATACAGGGGTAGGCAAAAGTGTTTATGGTTGCAATACAAATAAATAATACAATAATTACTAACTAATAATATAAGAATAAGCTCTGTTTTGTGTACTCACAACTGTAAACCTACTTTTACTGCCCCTGTATATTGTACATAAAAACACCATTAGGATATGTATGTATGCACTTAAAATATAGATATGTCATATATTTATATTTATGCAAGCATATATGCAAAAATATAATTTTTATAACTACTAGTATATACATATATGTACACACATATATATGCTTATATATACAACTATATATTTTAGTATTCATATATGTATATTATCCTATCTAATAAAAGAGTAATATGCAAATTGACCATACCTCCTCGATATACTGAAAGCCACACCCACAAGCCAATCAGGAACAAATAAACCTCAACCAAGATGGCTGCGGCCACTGAGAGCAGGAGGGAGGCTTGCATTTCCCTGGCAATGAAGGAAGCCAAGCTTTCTACCTGCCCTTGCCAGCCTAAGGCTCCACTCAATGCTATAAAGTTTCAATTATAGAAGATACATAATCCCAACAGAAATGGCAGCAGCCACAGAGCTGGAGAGAGCAGAGGCTAGGATTGTCCAGGCAATGGAGGAAGCCAAACTTCTGCAGCCCTGGCTGGCCTAGGCCTCCACTCCAGGCTACAAAGTTTCAATTGTAGAACATAAATTAATTACAGATCCTAGGGCCTTCACTTGGGTCACTGGGGACTGTGGCCGGCCTACATACCATCACAAGTCCCTTTCCCAGGACACTCTATGCCCCAAGAGAACCCCCACCCTGATCTGCGACACTCTTCAGGGCAAACCAACTGGCCCCCACCCAGGCACCAGGTCTCTATCCTATCTAATAAAGAGTAATTTGCAGATTGACCAACCTTCCAACACACAACATGGCTGTCCTCATGTGGTCAAAGATCCTTCTCCCACGTGGATACAAGATGGCCACCACAATATGGCCAGCAGGGGAGGGCTGTTTGGAGGTTCTAGGCCTGCAAGAGAGGCCTAAATGAATAAAATGGGTATGATCAACAATTTATTTTGAAGGCTGTACTGTACTTAGAAAAGAAAGGAAAATAACTATGGAAACACAAGTAAAAGACTAAACTTAGATCACGCATTCAAGGAAGGTGATGATGACTAACCCTAACCCTAACCCTAACCCCAGTTGGGGATGATCAAGCCTGCAGGGAGGGCTGTTAGGGATGACCAGGCCGGAAGAGGAGGGAAGTTGGAGGCAAACAGGCTGGCAGGGGAGCAGTTAGACATCAATTCGACTGGCAGGGGAGTGGTTAGGGGGTTACCAGGCTGGTAGGCAGATGCAGTTGGGGCAATCAAGAAGGCAGGCATGCAAGCTGTTGGGGTCCCAGATTGGACCTTATCATAAATTCCTAGTTAGGCAAGTCATGGTGGGTCATCATACCCCAGGCATATAACTTTCTAGTACAAGGTTTATCTTTGGCTAAGGAAGCTCTGTACATTGTTTCTCCAGATTGGAGAGTGTGCAGGCTGGGCTGAGGGACATCCCCACCCCCTGTGCACAAATTTCATGCACCTCTAGTCTATATTATATGAGAATTAGGAATAAATTTGTGTGTGTGTGTGTGCATGTATAAGTGTATATTACACATATTTCTTAACATTCAAACCATAATTTTGCCTTGGTTTCTCTGTACACCTCATTCACTTCATTCTCTGATCATATCTCCCATTGCAGCCACAGTAAACTACTTGAAGTTTGATGAATTGAACATTTTCTCTCAAATGCCTTGCAAGCTGTCTCTCCCTCAGCCTAGAAAACCTATTCTGCTCCTCTACTCCTCTTCTTAAATGGCTGTTTATGTTCTGTCAAGACTCCTCTTAGTCATCATCACCTTCCTTGAATGCCTGATCTAAATTTAGTCTTTTACTTGTATTTCCATAGTTATTTTCCTTTCTTTTCTAAGTACAGTACAGCCTTCAAAATAAATTGTTGATCATACCCATTTTATTCATCATGAGTAATATAGAATACAAAAATCAGTTTGGGTGTTGCTTCCTTTCAGAGGGAGGTAAGTCTTGTTAGTACTTGTGATGTTGGTACAGCAATGCCAGCTGCAATCACTAAAGCTGCTACCCTCAGACTAGAACAGCCAGTCTCCCTGGAATTTCCCTTGGAAAGGAACATAAGGACAGCACTTCAGAATCAAGTGCCCAGAGGTGGAGGGGATCAGTGAGAAGGAGCTTTGTTCACACTCTGTCTGGTTCTGGTACTGTCCTTCTCTAGGGACAATGGAGCGCTGCTTCAGGATCTCTGGTAAGTGTAAGATTTAGGATTGAGTTCTCTGCTCTTAGATGGTCAGCACTTTTACCATCCCTTCCTCTTCCTGTGCCTTCTGGGAGACCACCTGTCCCTACATTTCAAGAGACCTGACAGATATATTTATGAACTAGTGAGATAGTATGAACAGAGATCCCAGTCCCCTCTAGGGAAAGTCTTTTCTCATTGTTTCTTTGTGGGTCATTTGAAACTCAGTCTGCAGTATCATGTCACAGCAAATGTTTGGCTGGATTTCTGGAGTCTGCTTTGTTCAGGCGTAAAGAAAATGTTATTCTTATGCATGTTATTCCCCAGTCACCTAGTCATGCAACCAGTTACCATCTATGTCTCTCTCTCTTTCTGTCTGTCTCTCTGTCTCTCTCTCCTTCTTCCTTCCTCCCTCTAAAAATCAATAAAATTTTAAACAGAGTTGGAGTTTACAGATCTAACAAATAAGTATTGCATAATGCAAATATTGGGTGGGAAATATGTATACCAGAAAGTTATTCACTGTGTGGACAACAAAAAAAAGGGAGGTTCTATTGAAAGTAACCTCATACAAGGTGTCTGATCATAAATTTCTAGTTAGCCAAGTCATGGTGGGTCATCATGCCCCAGGCATATAACTTTCTAGTACAAGGTTTATCTTTGCCTAAGGAAGCTCTGTACATTGTTTCTGTGCATCTAGATTCACACACCTTTGAAATAAGCTGCAAACATCAAGAGAACCCATAATCTAGTTAGCCATCCTTGCTTTTGCCCACCTTCATGTAATATTCCTTATGCCCCTTTTTAATTCCAAATACATAAAAGAAGCTGCAAAACTATTATTCTCCAGAGCATTTGAGCATATGAGCCACACGTATGTATTAGTTTGGCTCATAAACTCATAAAAATTCTATAGGTTTGGGCATTCTTATATCCATAACTTGATTTGGTATTCAGATAACTGGGACTCATATAGCACTCTTACAACATTGTCTGGCAACACTACTTGAGAGTTTATTAATGCTTTAAAAACATGTTAAAATATGTGACTTCTGAAAATTATTACTCCTGTTATCGCTGTTTCTGAACCCTCCTCACTTGGTATCACAGGTGTAATGGAAACTACAGGACCATCTCTCACCAGATACTTTGTTCCCATGCTCCTCCTTCAGATGGCAGCACCAAGTTCAGGTATGACCCTCTCTTCTACCTGCATGAGTCATGGCAATATCAAGTATCCCAGAAAAAGCCAGGACCAAAGTAAAGGGTTAAGCTCTTTAGATCATCGTTCCTCAGGTTTAATACATAATTATGTAATGAGGACATATACTATAGGATCCAGCTTATGGTTGGAAAAAATTATTTCTAATCAGTAAGTCTTCCTTATCATGTACTTGTATTTGTGATAAATTCCTGGGAGAAGAAGCAAATGAAGAAGATCTAATACCCTTGCGAGTCCAATATTAATATTGAGGAGACTCAGTGTATGTGTCACTCACACAGTGAGGAAGTGGCCTAGGATATGGGTCCATGTTGAAATCCATGTGAGTTATCAGTGCAGTGGGGCATCCAATGAGGAAGGAAGGAATAGGCTAGTGGGAGCCAACACATGATAAAATTTGCCTTTGTAAGGGGATCTATGCAAAACAGAAATAAATATAGCGTATTTAGAGACAAATATAAGCAAAGTCTGAGACAATAAATGGCATAAAAGAGAAAGTTTCTAGTAAAAATTACTTGTTAAATAGTAGAAAATCTTACTGGTGCACTTTTTTTGTATAAGGCTTATGGCTTATAAAAGTAATGCTTCCACGAACATTTTACACATGCATTTGACAAAACCTGTGAGTACATAGATAGAAAATATTCCTATGCATATAACTGCTGGTCAAGGTTATGTGCTATTTTATTATGTTGCAAATACTCTTCTGAAATAATTACCAACATACATTTCCATCACTGGCATTTGTGAGTTTGCCAGGAGGGTCATAATGTTACATATCCACCATTATGGTATCATACAGGATTATTTTACCATTTTTAAAATGCTTTATGCCCCACCTACTCATCTCTTTTTTCCTCTGAAGCCCTGGCTAATACTTCTCTCTACTGTCTGCATATTTTCGCATTTTTCAGAATGTCATGTAGTTGGAATCATATTGTAAGTCTTTTCAGAGGGGCCCTTTTTACTTAGCAATGTGCCCTTAAGGTGCCCCCATGCCTTTTCGTTTTAAAATTTTAAAACATTAATTTATTTTCCAATTACAGTTGACATACAATATTATAGTAGTTTCTGGTGTGATTAGACATTTATATACCTTTTGAAATGATCATCCCAATAAGTCTAGTATCCTTTTTGTGGATAGTTATTAAAATATTCTTGAGTATATTTCCTATCCTGTACTTGACATTCCTGTGACTATTTTTATAACTGGCAATTTGTACATATTTGCTTTCTGCCTTTTCCCCCATTCCCCCAACCCACCTCTAATCTCTGTATCTACTATTCTGTTTCTGTTTGTTTGTTTGTTTGTTTGTTTATTTGATTCCACAGAGGGAGAAATCATGTCTTTGGCTTATTTGACTTAGCATAATACCCTCTAGGTTCATTCGTCACAAAGTATAGAGTTCATTCTTTCTTATGGTTATATATTAGTCCCTTGTATATATGTCTTACCTCTTTTTATCCCTTTGTCTATCAATGGACACTTAGGTGACTTCCATATCTTAGCTATTATAAATAATGCTGCAATATACATATGGATGCATATACAGGGTGGAGCAAAATAGGTTTACAGTTGTTCAGATGGAAATTAATATAATAGTAAATAATAAATAAGAATAAATTCTGTGTTTCATGTACTCACAACTGTCAACCTACTTTTGCCCCACCCTGTATTTTTTCAAATTAGTGTTTTGTATTTCTTCAGATAAAGACCTAGAAGTATACTTTTCTGGGTTAAATGGTGGCTCCATTTGTAACTTTTTGAGGAAACTACACATTGTTTGCCATATCTACACTAAATTACAATTCCACCAAAAGTGCACAAGGGTTCACTTTTCTTTACATTCTCAGTAACATTTATTTTTTATTTATTAAGGACAGACATTCTGACAGGTGTGAAGTTTGATATTTCATTGTGATTTAGATTTGGATTTCCCTGATGATTAGTGTTTTTGAGCATTTTTTTTATATGTCTATTGGTAAGCTGTATGTCCTCTTTGGAGAAATGTCTGCTCAGGTCTTCTGCCCATTTGTAGGGCATGATTAGAAGCCATTGATATTTAGAATGGTAGAAATTCAGATTATCCTTAAGAGTCAAGTTAGAAATTAATGTGGAATTACTAAAAACAGAAATATATAATGTATATATTTTCATATTTTTGCAATATGTAAATGTGGCAAAATGGCCTTTAACACCTCACCAAAACATGTGGAATGTCGTGTGTGTGTGTGTGTGTGTGTGTGTGTGTGTGTGTAGGTCCTACTCTCACAATTTGCTTACCATCTCTCTCCCCAGAACAATTTACGGTGACTGGCTTACAGGGGCCAATCTTGGCTCCATTTGGTGGCATAGCTGAGCTCAGCTGCCAGCTGTCCCCACCACAAAATGCAGAACACATGGAGATACGCTGGTTCCGGGACCGCTATACACAACCTGTTCACCTATACAACAATGGCAAAGACCTGCATGTAGAAACTATCTCCAGGTATGTGGAGCGGACGGAGCTCCTGAAAGAAGCTATCAGAGAGGGTAAAGTGACCCTCAGGATCCTCAATGTCAGTGTTGATGACCATGGGCTGTACCACTGCTTCTTCAAAGATGGTGATTTCGATGAAGAAGCCATCACAGAAGTGAAGGTCACAGGTAGGGATGGATCTCATTGAGGTTTCTATACATCCATGATTCTCCACCCATCTGAGGCTGAATAGTAGGGAAATTCTCAGTGTTTCTGACTATTGCATGGTTTGGTTAGCAAGTTCAAATTTATGCATTTGGTCCTGGAACTGAGAAAAGTATAGAATTAAAAATGCAAATTGTGCCTGCACACATTACCATTTTCAGAACTGTTTTCCCATGTCATATACACTGTTAGATCTGTAAAGTATCAATAGATTCTTTTCAGGATTTATTACTATGCTTTCAATTATTTCTGACAACACTTTAGTAAAACCTGACTTTGTAAACTACCTAAATCTTTACAATAGTCTCCTTAATGATAATTTTTATTGCCTTTTCTCCCTGACTCAATTCACTGACTACTTAGTTTCAGGCTAATTTTCTTAAATCTATTTCAAAAAGCCTTCATCTACAATCTTAAGTATCCTCATATATATACCAGAGACTTGGTGCATGTATTCATGCACTACTGGGGTCCCTCAGCCTGGCCTGCACCCTCTCACAGTCCGGGACCTCTCAGGGGATGTCGGAATGCTGGTTTTGGCCTGATCCCTGCAGTCCAACATCACCTAAGGGATGTAATAGTTAATGAAGCAGCAGATGGCCTTGGAGGAGTCTGAGCCCAGACTAGGCACCTTGCCACACCCCCTCATTCCAGCCCCACTGTGCCTGCCTCTGCTTGGTAGCCACTGCTCAGTAGTGCTGCCATGGAGGTGGGAGAGGCTCACGTTGCCACAGCTGCACTTGCCAGCCGTGAGCACAATGTCTGGCACCTGTCAGTCAGCTAAGTGGCACTCCTACTATGGGAGCACACTGACCACCAGGGGGCAGCTCCTATGTTGATCATCTGCCCCCTGGTGGTCAGTGTGCATCATTTGATGATTGGGTCACTTAGGCTTTTATATATATAGATATATACTAAGTGGCCAGATTATTATGATCTCTGAATGCATAATAATCTGGCCACTCAGTATATATCCTATATGTAAAATGTTAATATGCAAATTGTCCCCTCGACCAGGAGTTCGACCAGCAGGCAGGCCTGCCAACCAGCCATGATCCCTCCCTTTGGCCAGGCTGGTTGGACCACACCCATCCACGAATTCATGCACCAGGCTTGTAATAATATGGCCACTCAGTGTATACTAAGTGGCCATATTATTACGCATTCAGAGATCATAATAATCTGGCCACTTAGTGTATATGTACTGTATGCAAAAATATAGTATTTAAATCATTCACTTTACCCTTGAAGTATTTAGAATGACAAAGAAATTGTAGGGAGATGGAGGACTAAGAAACTAAAAGGTGTCACAAATGTGAGGGCACTAGTGTAGCATGCTAGGCCCACTCATACTTAACATTTTTATTGGATACTAGGGGCCCAATGCATAAATTGATGCACCTTGGAAAGAACTGTGGGTCACGAGGCTGCAGTGGGAACAAGGGCAAGTCTAGGCCCATCCTCTTTGCCCCCACTAGGCCCCTTCCACCATGGTCCCCCATCTGCTATCTACTGGCAGCCCCACTTCCACCACCACTGCTTCCATGTGCTGATGGTGCCAGCCCTGCTTGCACCCGCTGATGGCGTGGAGTGATTGGGGCTGGTGCCAGAAGTAAGTACAGTGGGGCTGGCACCATTAGCAGGTGCAAGCAGCAGCTACTGCCCTGATCGCCCTCAGGAGCAGGCGGAGGTGGAGAAGCCCTCAGGAGTGATCAGGACCAGCAGCTGTCTCTGGCACCTGCTAACAATGCCGAGTGGTGGGACTGGCACTGGGTGCCAGCAACAGCTCTGGTGCCAGCTGCTGGTGCAAGCAGGGCCAGCACAGGCAGTGGTTCTACGTGGCAGCTCCAGGTCCAGCAGTAGTTGCAAGCGGGGCCAGCACCAGCAGCAGGTGTGAGCATTGGATGAGACCGAGGCATGTGGGAGCAAAGAATTTTCAGTAACCACCAGAGGCTCACCCTGATAACATTGATCGGTGGCCCTCCTTAGTCTGGTGCCCCTGCTCACCTGCTCCACCATCCCACCATGGCCAATGCCCACCATGTTCTGCGCTCTGCCACCTGCTGCTGATGCCCACCATGTTTCTTTATACACGTCCCCTGGTGGTCAGAACATGTCATACTGACCAGTTGTTTGGTTGTTTGATTTTTCAACCATTTGGTCTATTTCAGTGGTTCTCAACCTTTCTAATGCCTCGACCCTTTAATACATTTCCTCATGTTGTGGTGATTCACAACCATAAAATTATTTTCATTGCTACTTCATAACTGTAATTTTGCTACTGCTATGAATCATAATGTAAATATCTGATATGCAGGATGTCTTAGGTGACCCCTGTGAAAGGGTTGTTTGACCCCCAAAGGTTTTCAACCCACAGGTTGAGAACTGCTGGTCTATTTGTATGTTAGGGTTTTATGTATGGAGATTGTGACACTCAATACTATTGCTTAGAGTTGAGCTATTCAAATGACAACCCTGAGCTGCATATGACTATTTAAATTTATATTTAAGTTAAGTAAAATTAAAAATCAATTCTCAGTCTCACTGGCCAAATCTCAAGTGCTTAATAGTCTCATGTTGCAAATAGCTACTGTATCAGGCAGCACTGATATAGAATATTCCCATCATTGCAGAAGCTTATTGAACAGAGCTGCTCTAGAGTAATGCTTTAAATCTCTGTTATTCTTTCTTTGTCTGCACATTGAGACAAGCCTGATATTCCAGGCAATGAACTGAAAATTTTCACAAAAACTAGTTATTTTCTCTAAACTGATATGAACTGCTTTATTTCTATAATAGCAGTGTATTACTTATTTTATGCAAATACTCATTACATGCAAAGACATACACATAAAATGTTATTAAAGTTTGAAACGCATTTATATTATTTACTTGTTTACTTATTAACTGATGGCAGCTCAAATATGACTAATGGTGAAGATATAAGAAAAATACCTTAAACCAAAGGTTCAAGAGGACAGAGATGTTGACTGTTTATGTTCATTATTATGTCCATATTTATAGCTAAGTTTCCTAGGTGTAGTAAATAACAAAAATAATATTTTTGAATTGATAAATGAAACAAACATGCGTTTTCTCCCTGAGTTGTTAATTTGTTAACCATAACTCTTCAGCTTGGTTTATCCTGTTTGTGGTGACAATCAGAGCCCCACAGTGCTTGGCTGTCAGTATAGCTAATGGAACAGGGATTAGAGTGGGGGAGGCAAGCTTTTCTTTCTCTGTTTTTCTCCTTTTATTCAGTAAAAATGCTGTTCTTCCCCTTTCTTTCCAACCAGCTACAAGTTTAGGAATGCAGATTCTTGTGCATCCCCCTAATACCAAAGGTCTTTTGGTGGAGTGTAATACAAGAGGTTGGTTCCCACAGCCTCAAATGGAATGGAGAGACAGCAGAGGAGAGATCATTCCGCCTACATCCATATCCCATTCACAGGACACGAATAAATTGTTCAACATGAAGATGACCCTTCTCCTTAAACAGAGCTCCCATAGGAATGTCACTTGCTGCCTTCGAAACCCCGTAACTGGTCAAGAGGAAAGGACAAGCATTGTCCTATCAGGTGAGATCAGGGTGCTTGTTCTTCAAATGATGACCATTGTCATAAAATTTACAAACTAAAGGGGAAAATTAATATACTTTCTTCACTTGGTTTCTAGGATATTGCATTCTCTTGGCTTTATTCATCATTTCGCTCATTTTCTTTCTTCTTTCCTTCTGCTACTTTATCTTTTATCTCTACCCTTTGATACAGGAGTTCCCCAAGGCTTAATCTGTGAGAATTTTCTCTTGTGTCTTAATTCCACGTCTGGACTTTCCATACCATCAATATGACAATGGCTCCCCAAATGGTATCTCCTACCCAGATCTCTCTCCCTAAATTTAGTCTTATTTCTCAATTTAG
This sequence comes from Antrozous pallidus, assembly GCA_027563665.1. NCBI lineage: Eukaryota > Metazoa > Chordata > Mammalia > Chiroptera > Vespertilionidae > Antrozous > Antrozous pallidus. The sequence goes on along the minus strand of CM050508.1, from coordinate 175,455,041 downwards.
CATCTCAATGTGGAAGTCTAATAAATATCCCAAATCTCACACATCAAACACTGAACTCCCAATCACCTCCTGACTTGGGTAATTTATTGCCTTTCCACTCCACACTTCATATTCTCAGTTTCAAAGAACAAAATCCTTGAAGTCATTCTTGACCCCCATCATTCTCTCATATTCTATGTCATATTTGTCAAAAGATAATGCTAGGTCTACCTTTAAAGTAAATCCAGAGTCTCACCACTTTATTTCCACCATGCAAGTCTGAGACACTATCACCCATGGTCTGAATATTGGCAATAACATCTGAAAAGACCTCCCTATTTCTAGCCTTGTCCACTATGATGTATTCTCAAGATATAGGTAGGAGAATCCATTTAAAATGTAAGATCCTTTTTTTCTTTTTTTTAAGATTTACAACATTACCTTTTATTAAAAACCCTGTAATGGTTCCCCATTTTATTCAGAGTAAAGTGCCCCATAATGTCCTTCATTATCTGTGCGCATTACCTAGCTGACCTCATCCCCTAATATTCTCCTTTATCTGCTCTAGGCTATGTTCCCCATACACACAACATGCCAGGCTTGCTCCTACGTGAGGGTCTTTGCTCTAGGTGCTTCTCTTCAAAGAACACTGTAATTCCACTAAAGATCCTTTCTCCTTCCACTTTATGCTCAACTTTCACCTTTTTCATAAGGGCTACTTTATTTTTTTTCTTTTGCACATTTATGTTATCTATTTTATTTTTTAAATCTTTATTGTTGAAAGTATTATATATGTTCCCTTTCTCCCTCATTAACCTCTCCCAGTCTGCCCCTGCCGCCCCACCCCAGGCCTTAATCACCCTATTGTCTATGCTCATGGTTTATACATATACTAGTATGCATTCAAGTTCATTGGTTGATCTCTTCCCACCCAACATACATAAACTGATGAACAAAAATAGATTCATAAGGACTATTTTAACAAGCTAATTTAAAAAATGCAACCTGCCCCCACCACCCAGGATTCCCTATCTTCTTATTTCGCTTTAATGTTTTAACATAGTATGTATCCTTTTAACTTACTCTGAAAGTTATTCATTATTTTTATTGTCCCTTACCTATCTCCCTCTCTAAAACATGAAGATAGAACTCTTTGTCAGTTTTATGTATTTATTATACCTCAACTGCTTCAGATATTAGATAAGCAACAAGAATTTGATACTTGAATGATTGGAATAAAAGAAAATGAGTACCTTGTCAACTGCCAAGAAAATATATATGTATTAGTATTTGTGTATGTCCATGAAATTAATTTTGAAGTCAGATACTTTCAAGAATATTTTGATTCAGGAATATTATAATAGGAATAAGATCCCTAACAATCGTAACAATTTGTTACTTTTAGATTATTTTGGGGTTTATTTGCTCACTTGATCTTTCAGAAAACAACCAAAGCTTCATATTATGGTTGTGTCACAAACAGCAACACACTTCTATAATACAAGCAGTTACAGGGGATAAAGAAAGACTAAATGAGCCACCTTCTACCCTGAGAGTTCTTAGATATATCTCCTCTCTAATAAAAGAGTAATATGCAATTTGACCATAACTCCATTATACCCACAAGCCGTGCCCACAGCCAATCAGGAGCAAATATGGAAATAAATCCCAACTAAGATGGCTGCAGCCACTGAGAGCAGGAGGAAGGCTTGGGTTTCCCCAGCAATGGAGGAAGCCAAGCTTTTCGCCTGCCCTTGCCCACCTAGGCCTCCACTCAATGCTACAAAGTTTCAATTATAGAAGATACATAAATCCAAACAGAAATGGCGTCAGCCGTGGAGCTGGAGAGAGGAGAGGCTAGGGAGAGGCATGGAGCTGGAAAGGGATGTCTGACGGCCTAAATGGGCCATCAGACATCCTTCAAGGGGTCCCAGATTGGAGAGGGTGTAGGCTTGGCTGAGAGACAACCCCCCGTGCATGAATTTCGTGCACCTGGCCTTTCTAGTGTGTGTGTGTGTGTGTGTGTGTGTGTGTGTGTGTGTGTGTGTGTGTGTATATATATATATATATATATATATATAGAGAGAGAGAGAGAGAGAGAGAGAGAGAACAAAGAAAGGAAAATTGATAAAATCTTTAACTTATTTACTTCAGTATATAACAAGGTGCATATTTTCTGAGTTAACACATTCTTAAATTAGATAGGCACTTAAAAGCATATATTAAAAGCAATGTAATTGACACAAACATAGGTGATCAAGTTTAAAGTTCTGGGAAATAAAGACATCTGAGAAGATCTTATTTTCCATTCACTAAATATTAGAAAACATGGATAAGATTCAAAAGTTGTGATAAAAAATATCATAATCAAAATTCAGTGTCCCTGTCTAGCCCTTGAGCTGGCAAAGCTCTTTTCAACTCCCTTGTTTGCAGTGAGGAGTGGGAGGGGGGGAGAACTCATCTGGATATAGGATTGGCTCCAAATTTTGGGATTCTCAATCCCATGAATTGCACCAGCTCAATCCAGGTTCCTGCTCACCAAACAGCCAAAATTGTGAGTCGCAGAACTTGTGACTGGCTCTCTAGCTACCTCTTGGGTTTACTTCCTTGTACATAATGGTGTGTTCTAGTTGGAATAGAGATTTTTCTCTGGGAAGAAAGATAGCAGATTACCAAACAAAATGACAGGTGTCCATGCCCAGCATGTGCAGCCAGCAGGCCAAAGAAGATGAAAAGGAGGAAAGTTTACATAAACATATTTCTCTCTAAATGTATTTTGAAGCATAATGCCAAACCCAGTGCATATATTAAAAAATTCAGGGATGCACATATATTAATTGCTTAGACAAAAGGACTGAAGGACTGAGTTGGGTCTGAGACTTGGGGTAAACATGAGATAGAATGGATGGGAAGAAATGAGGTTGCGGGATGGGAGGGGAGCCTTCCTTCACTCACACCTGGCTCAGTCCCACTCTAGACCTTTTCTCACTATTCAACTACCCAAGTATAACTGCCTCCCCAAACTGGCTTAAGGCTAATATTTTGAATGGAAATAAGCTTTGGATGAATCATTATCCCTGGTTTGATGAGTCTAAATGCTCCAAGTTTCCTAAGTGGTAAGCTTTGTGGCTCTCTATTTCAGATCAATTGTTTCCATGGAACTTTATTTGGAGACTGATTCTGGGCATAATTCTGGCTCTGCTGGTGATATTTATCATGGTGCCCAGTTTTGACCTATATTGCAGATTACAAAGTAAGTACGTTTGAAAGGTGGGAGATGAAAAAGAGAGTGAGGAAGCTTAAGCTGCAATAAATTTAATTAACATTCATTACTACAGTTTAAGATTTTTTTCTTGTGATGAGAACTTTTAAGTTCTATTCCCTTAACAACTTTCAAATTTGCAATACAATATTAGCAACTATTGTTGCCATGCTATATATATATATATATATATATATATATATATATATTCTCATGAATTACTTATTTTCTAACTGAAAGTTGGTATCTATGTATCTATGTATCTATGTGTCTATGTGTCTATGTGTCTATGTATCTATGTATCTATGTATCTATGTATCTATGTGTCTATGTATCTATGTATCTATATATATCTATATATCTATATATCTAATATCTATATATCTATATACCTATATACCTATATATCTACATACCTATATATATATATACACACACATACACACACACACACACACACACACACACACACATATATATATATATGTATATATATATATATATAGCTATAGGTATGTACAGTGGCTAAATTATTATGCTTTTAGAGATCATAATAATCTGTCCACTCAGTGTATATCTATATCTATGTTATTGATTTTAGAGAGAAAGGGAGAGGGAGAGAGAGAAACATCAATAATAAGAAAGAATCATTGATAAGCTGCCTCCTGCCTCCTACAAGGCTCCTATTAGAGAACAAGCCCACAACCCAGCAGGTGCCCTTGATGGGAATGAGACCTGAAATTCTTAAGTTCACAGTCTATCTACTGAGCCAAACCAGCTAGGGCAATGTTGGTATCTTTTGACTCACTTCATCTATTTGTGCATTCTCCCATGCTCTTTCTTCAGCAACCACCAATCTGTTCTCTGTATCTATAAATTTGTTTTTTTAATCTTCACTCAAGGACATTCTTTTTATTGATTTCCAAGAGAGAGGAAAGGAGAGAGAGAGAGAGAGAGAGAGAGAGAGAGAGAGAGAGAGAGAGAGAGAGAGAGACATGTGAGAGTGAAACATGGATCAGCTGCCTCCCAAAAATACCCCAATGAGGAATTGAACGTGCAACCTGAATCTGTGTCCTGATCAGGAATCAAACCAGTGACTTTTGGGTGTATAGGACACCACTCCAACTAACTGAGCCACTCTGGCCAGGGCCAAACTTGTTTATTTTATTTTATTTTTTAGATTCCATATGTAAGTGAAATCATACTGTATTTGTCTTTCTCTTTTTGATTTATTTCACTTAGCATAATGCCCTCAAGTTTTATCCATGTTGATCCACATGGCAAGATTTTATTCCTTTTTATGGCTGAGTAATATTACATTGTGTGTGTGTGACTTTTTTTATTCATTTATTGATGGACACTTAAGTTGTTTCTTTATCTTAGCTATTCTAAATAATTTTGCAATGAACATGGTAATGCATATATTTTTAAGTTAGTGTTTTAATTTTCTTCAAATAAATACAGTCATGCCCCACTTAATGACGAGGATACATTCTGAGAAATGCATCATTAGAAAATTTCATCATTGTATGAACATTATAGAGTTCACTTACACAAATCTAGATGGTATAGCTTACTATATACCTAGGCTATATATGGTATAGTTGATTGCTCTGTAGGGAGAAAAAACATAATTTTCTCACTACCTTTTCTGTATTTTTGGTTGAGACTTCACAGTAATAATACCAAACCAAAGTTTAATAATATGTATATCTCTTCTATACATGGGAGAGACCCAGGAAAACTGAGTAACTCACCAAAACAGCTGAAGCTAGCACCTTAAATATCATATTAAGCTGAAGACTAAAGAAGGTTTAGGGGTTGGGATGGGGCTACCAGAAAATCACAGTAGACAAGGGTAAGGTTGTGATGCATATCTGAGTCATTTTCTTCTGCACTGATAAGCGTTTCTAGAGATAAGGCCACCCCCCTTTTCCTGGTTCAACTAAGAAGACACCCTTACAAATGAAGATTTTTCTTACAAATGTAAATGCATTTTGCAAAGGGTATCTTCTATTTGGTTTTCAGCACTTCTCCTAAGTATGCTGTTTCTTAAAATTAACAAGGCTAAAATAATTCTTATGCCAAATAGACATATTTTGTGGGTGACACATTCTGTTCCCCTATAAGCTTCTCAGCTATAAATCTGTATAGCATGTTATTCTATTGAATACTGATGGCAACTGTACAACACAATGGTAAGTGTTTATATAATGCATTGTGTTGCCACATTATGATGGCTAAGACATAACTAGGAGATAGAAAACTTTCAGTTCTATTATAATCTTACTAGAGGCCCCCTGCACAGATTTGTGCCCCAGAGGGGTCTCTGGGCTTGGCCTGCAGGGATTGGGCCAAAACCGATCTCTGGATCTGAGGTACAGATGAAGCAGATTTGGGGCAACAGTACCCCAACAGCAACCTAACTCATGGCTAATTCTACAAGGAATTGGGCTCCCTCCACTACTGGTCAGAGCATCTATCCCTCTGGTGGTCATTATGCATCATAGCTACCAGGAGAATGGTTGAATGGCTCAAATGGTCGCTTAGGCTTTTATATATATACTAGAGACCAGGTGCATGAAAATTCATGCACTGGAGGGGGGGGGGTCTCTCAGCCAGGCCTTCCCCCTCTCACAGTCCAAGAGTCCTCAGGGGTGGAAGGGGACCCAGTGATCAGAGGAAGGCAACACCCCATTACACCTCTGCTTCTGTCACTGCCAGCAGTGCAAGCCTCAGCCAGCCCTGGTTACCTGAGCCTCAGGTGGCCCTGGATGGCTGGGAAACTGCCATCTGAGGCTTGCCTATCCCTTGGACTGGCTCTGAGTGGCTGTGGGACTGGAGGACTCTGGAGGTAGGCATGCAGAGCTGAGGGGACTGGACGCCACCATCTTGTGGCCTTGGGCACCACCATCTTTGAGGGTGTGGCAGTCAATTAGCATATTCCTTCCTTCTTGGCTGTGGGCACTGCAATCTTTGAGGGTGAGGCAGTCAATTAACATATTCCTTCTATTAGATAAGACTACAGCCCTAGTGCATGGTGGTATGTGTCCACCAACCCAGCCTGCACCCTCTCCAATGTGGGACAACCATCTCACAATCCAGGACTGTTGGCTCCCAACTGCTCTCCTGCCTGCCTTGCTGATTTCTCCTAACCGCTTATGCCTGCCAGCCTGATCACCTCCTAACCACTGCCCTGCCAGCCTGATTGTTGCCTAACTGCTCCCCTGCCAGCCTAATTGGTACCTAACTGCCTTCCTCGTCAGGCCTAGTCACCTCTAAGTACCCTCCCCTCCAAGCCTGATCCCCTCCAACTGCTGTCCCATACAGGCTTGGTCCCCCCCAACTACTCTTCCCTGCATGCCTGGTCACCCACAATATCCCTCCTCTGCCTACCTGGTCACCCCTAACTGCCCTCTCCTGCAGGCCTGGTCCCTCCAAACTTCCCTCCCCTGCTGGCCACCTTGTGGTGGCCATCTTATGGTGGCCATCTTGTGTCCACATGGGGGCAGGATATTTGACCACATAGAGGCAGCCATCTTGTGTGTTGGAGTGATGGTCAATTTGCATATTAGTCTTTTATCAGATAGGATAGAGGCCTGGTACACAGGTGGGGGATGGCTGGTTTTCCATGAAGGGTGCCCTGGATCAGGATGAGGGTTCCCTTGGGGCATGGGGTGGCCTGTGGTGGTTTGGAGGCTGTCCATGCTCCCCAGTGACCCAAGTGAAGTCCCTGTTATCTGGGATTTATTTGTCTTCTATAATTGAAAATTTGTAGCCTTGAGCAGAGCCCAGGGCAGGCAAGGAAGTTTGGCTTCCTCCATTTCTGGGGAAACCCAAGCTTTCTGCTCACTCTGTGGCCACAGCCATTTTGTTGGGATTTATTTATCTTCTATAATTAAACTTTGTAGCCTTGAGCAGAGCCAAGGGCCAGCCAGAGTGGATGGAAAGCTTGGCTTCCTCCATTGCCAGGGAAAACCCAAGCCTCCTGCTAGCTCTGTGGCTGGCCGCCATCTTGGTTGGGTTAATTTTCATACTTGCTCCTGATTGGCTGTTGGGTGTGGCTTATTAGTGTACAGAAGTGATGGTTAATTTGCATGGTTCTCTTTTATTAGTGTAGATGGGATCATGCTCATATAGATTGCTTGTTGTTGACTTAAATGTCTTTACATATGACACATGACTCTACCCAGAAGTTGAATTGCTGGATCATATGGAATTACTCGTTTTAATATTTGAGGAACCTCCATGCAAATCTTATATGCATACTGTTTCCAACAGTAGCCACATCAATTTAGATTCCCACCAACACTACAAGGCTTCCCTTTTCTCTATACCCTGGCCAACTCTTGTGTTAAAGTCAGAAACATTCAAACCTTTGAAGAATTTTTGCGAGTTCATTTGAACCAAAGTGTCGACAGTTTCTAGGAAGCAGAGTCTCAACAGATTGAGATAATGTTCCAGAGAATGGCAGTTTTACACATTGTGTTATATATTACAATAAAAAGAGGAGATGCAAGTGGGTACATGAAATCCATTGATGATAGATTAGGAAGGAAGGAAGAAGCAAAGCCGGGAAACCTTTGGGATTGGATAAAAAGTAAATGAGAGACACATACTTTTTTTTTTTTACATAGGTGGGTACAGGACAGTTTTCAGTCAACAATTAGCTCAATAACAGTGAGGGGATGTGTGGTGTCCACAGAGCAGTGCCTGTGCTTTGAGGGGTAAAAAAAAAAAAAAAAAAAAGGAAAATTATTTTGACATGCCCAAATTATGTTATCATAGATGCAAAATGACAATAGACAGGCCCAGTTAAGGTTAAGATTGACCTTTGTCAGGGAAGATACCAGCCTAGAATATGACTACCCACCATAAACTGCTTTTTACTTTAAATAGTTTTAATTTCAGACCATCCTTTGTGGTTACTTTAGTTCTCTGAGTTTGCAAGGCCACCATGCAGGCCTCCCATGAGCTCATCAGGTTAGTATATGGCTCTTTTTTGTCTGCATTTGTTAATAATAGCCACTCTAACAGGTATGAGGTGATAACTCCTTGTAGTTTTGATTTGAATTTCCCTGTTGATCAGTGATGTTGAGCAACTTTTCATGTATGAGTTGATTATCTGTATCTCTTCTTTGAAAAAAATGTTCATTAAGATCCTCTGCCCATTTTTAAAGTGGATTTTTTTTTCTATTGAGCTGTTTGAATTCCTTGTATAGTTTGGATATTAACCCCTTATCAGGTGCATGACTGCAACTGCTGTAGATTCTGAGGTTCTCTCAGAACTTGTATGGATACAACTGCTCCACACTTGCACCCTTTTATGGCAGGATTCTTTAGCTTGTATATCTCTTCTAATTTTACACCACACTATAATGGCTACTCTGTCTCTCTTGTTTCCCTAAAGATGGCTATATGGTTCTCACTATCTCACATACCCTGGCTCTCTATCTGCTCATGCTGCCCTCCAAAGCAGGAACAGGGAGCTAGCCACAAAGTGGAGGGAGGTGTGGAATTGGCATGTAGTGTGCTGGGTGTGTCAACAGGCCAATTTGGAAGATCCTTGGGCTAGTCCTTCCCCATAGCTCATAGGCAGGCTTCTTGATGGGAATCCAGAATGCATTCAGCAAGAACCATATCCCATTAATAATCTTTTAAAATCTTATATGTAGTCTCCTGATCTACTCCTACCTCCATCTCCCCACCATGGACCTTCCTGTTGAATATATTAGATACTCTGAGAGATAAATGAGTCTCTTTGGAAGCCTCATGTACTGCTGGGAAAGCCAGGCATTTACTCACTGGCTCTTGCATCACCCAGGGAGAAAATCACAGCCATCTCTTTTAGCCCTAAGCTGTTTCTACTTGGGGAGCCATCAAGCTGGTCCTCTTATGCACTTCAATGCATCCACATTTTTTTTTTTCTCTAATAGGGTGCTGGAACTTCTTCTGTGGAAATCTGGACTTCCACAAGGCTCTCTCTTAGGTAGCTAACCAATGAAGCACATGTTTAACATGTGTTTCAGAACTACAGCAGAAAGGATCTAGGGCACAGTGTTCTGTATGTTCCAGAGTCTGTACCAAAGACTGTCTGCCTAATGCTGGATGCACAGGTAGACAAGATTCCTCCTGAGTGCCTTGGTATATGGCCCCGTGTCCCACACCTCCCATTTCCAATTGTAGATGGATGCCAAATTTTATGGTTGATGGGGGAGACAAAAACAAAGGACTTGTTATGCCACCATAATGCTCATGAATCTTTGTATGTGATAATTTAACCACTAAGTAAAACTGTGCCTATAACTCTCCAGCAAGAGAATGGGCACCACTCGTGGTAGTGGGCCACTACACCATAGAAGATTTTCATGGAAAGATTAGATAGCCCATGAGAGTATAATAATAATATAGTTGTAAATATATAGAAAAAAAATTCGATTTTGAATAATATGTTGTCTGACCACCCTTTGCTTCATGAGATTCTTACACAATTAGAGGTCTTCAGAGCTCTCCTTCTGGCCTCTTTCAAATTTGGGTAAAATGATAATGACCAATGCATTGTCTCATGCACATTGATTGATGGGCTAGATGGAGGAAAATAAAAATGAGTTGCTTTTCTCCAGATCTATGTAGCTTCAGCCAAAAACTTATCCCATACTAGAAACAGCTATGCTTCTTGTCCTGGTCATCAACACCTTTAGAACTAAGCCTTTAGAACCTTTATGTCCTATAGATCCTTTAGACTAGTCCTGTTCTTTCATTTTTCCCTGGTCCTATTCTAAATTAATACAGAGGAATGACATTAAATATAGTTCTTGCTTTCTTGGTGCTTTTTTCCCCAATCCAAAGTACCTTCACAGCAATAACCAATGATTATTACATTTCTTTTTCTTCAGATTGCTCCAGAACAATGAGAAATCCTGTGGTAGTGGGTGCAATGATAGTGGTGCTTTCCATAACTGTAATCACCTCACTCATTTTCTATTTGCATCACAAAAGCAGAGGTACGTGGAATCAAAAAGGTGGGACATCCAGAAAATATTTGCTTTTCCAATTGCCCAGTCTCTGGTAAAACATTTAACCAAAGAAGAGTGGTACTTATTTGAATTACAAGAACAAAATCACTTGGGCCTCATGTCATAGGATTTAGATTCCAGTCTTCGGAATTTTCATGGGTTTAATAGTACAAACTGTTGACACTTCTGCCCCTTAAGAAAAGAGAATTTTTTTTTCAGTTTTATTAGCACCAGTCCTCTATCACTTCACCTAAGAAAATATGCCAATTCTTTCCATACCTTTAGCCTAGAGCAGATAGTAGTTCAGTATATCTTAAACTTTGGCTGTCACAGATTTCTGTAAGAGACTTATGCAAAGGACCCTCTTCTCAAAATAAATTCATATGCTCACATATATATTGCTCATTTTCATGATGTGCATGAACACATGAAACTGATTTTCCTTCTCTGGCTCTCTTAGAGGTTGAGGTTATAAAGGTAATTGTGTAAGTTGGGGGATAGCTGAAGCTAACACATTTGAAATGTGCCCTCAGCTCTTATCTTTGAGGTCCCCATGGAAATTATATATGTAAGGCAATGAGCAGGAAGATAAGGTAATTCTTTATTATAAACTAAGAGATATAACTATAGCCACAAAATCATGATATTGAAGTCATAAAGTAAGGATTAATTATTTTGAAGGATTTTATTTATTAATTTTTCTCCTGTGAAATGAAGACACAAATGACCTTACATCAAACCAGACGGGAAGTGCTTTTTATATCTTACTCTAAGAAAGTTCATACCTGAGTCTGGCATATTAACCATGTGAGCAAATTAAATGTCACATCCATCCATGTTAGAGGAAATAAGCAAAATCTTATAACAGTAGGTTATATGCTAGTATATTGCATACTTATGTGTGCTCTACAGATTTTACATAGATTAATATATAGTTGACCCTTGAACAACATGGGTTTAAACTGTATGGATCCACTTATATATAGATTTTTTTCAATAAATGTATTGGAGATTTGTGACAATTTGAAGAACATTATAGCCTTGATGAACATTATAGCCTAGAAATATTTTTTAAAATAAGAAAGAATGAGGTATGTCATGAATACATAAAATACCAGTATGTGTTTTCTCTTCCTATAATTTTCTTAATAGCATTATCTTTTCTCTAAATTACTTTATTGTAAGAATATAGTATCTAACATTCAGAATATGTGTTAATTGAATCTGTGATCAACAACACTCTGGTCAACAGGCTCTGGTTTTAAAAAAATGCTATTTTTAACTGCTAGACTACTAGTAGTTAAATTTTGAGGGAATCAAAGGTTAAAAGCAGATTTTCAACCATGCAGAGGATCTATGTCCCTAACCCTACAGTTGTTCAGAGTCAACTGTACTTACTCTTCAGTGAATTAGATTTTATTGGTGATAAAGTCTGGTACACAAAGAAGTTAAATAGCTCACTTATACAGTTAAGTGATGGAGGAGCCGGGATCCCAGCTCAGGAAATTAGATCCTGCAGCCTTCTGTTTCAACAAGTTTGCTGTTCCTCTATGAAAAGAAATTAAATGGAAATAAAAAGAGAGATTTAGGCCTAGTCATTTTGTAAAAAATAGATCACTGCAGGGAAATATAACCTGAGCACTTAGTGATTTATGAGGCTTCCAGGAGATAGCCCACAGCCCCAAGAATAGGCTGCATGTCTCTGTCATTGTCAAAACTGACTTGAAATCCTTAATGAGTCAGGAGATTAAACTTTATTTTTGCTTGTTCTTCACTGAGAACGTAAAATTGAGTCATCACAGAGGTCTCTGCCCACATGGCTGACAACTCCTGATAATTATTAGGCAGTAAACCTGGTCCATCTGCTAACCTCTTCTCCAATTGCTACTGACCCTTCTCTTTCCTTAAAATGGACTTTCTGCTGAAGATATTGATTCCTCTGTAAATGTCTCATTTAGCAGCCTCCCATGCTATCCTGCCTTTCCAGGACTAATTTTCCTTCTTGGTGCTTATCAATTGAAAAACCACTTATCAATTCATTTAACAAATATGCATTGCCAGAAAATTACACAAGCATTGTATACCTTAATTCTGTAACATCCTATGCCATGTCTGTCATCTTTTCCATCTTGGAAATGCAGATACAGAGGAATATCAAACGTGATTCACTGTTTTCAGTTGCTCTAGCAAGTAATAAGATTATTCCTGGGATTCCAACCATGTGTCTCTTATTCTGAATACTTCATAATAAGTCAGATTGCTTTCCAAAATGTAGGTAATTGTTTTTTTTTAGAAAAGAGGCAGACAGCATTTGCATCTCCAACAGACACATTCTGCTATGCCTGTGCTCTATGGAATTTATGCTCAGTGAATCCTTTGAGATGTACACCATTTCTTTCCAAGAATCCTTGCCAGACTAGAGCCAGACTTCCATGTTTCTGAACTATAGTTGTCTTATCTATTAAAGATTGATGATACTGTATACATACTGTATAATGTTATATTTTTATTAAATTTTTCAATACATCAAAATCATTTAACCTGGCTTTGCACCCAGTACAAGCAATGTTATTGTTTGCTATTATTATCATTATTATTGGCGATAGTTAGACATTCTACCCTGTATCCCTTTCTGGTGACCTCATCTGGTAGGAAAACTGGGCTGCCTGTGTTTGCCATTCTCCTTCTTCCCTTCTTTCCTTAGCTCATACCATTCTTTCTTCACTTGCACCCAACCATGATCTTAACTTGCCTTCTAAGCAATGGACAACTCTAGTCATATAGAAGATAAATAAATAAATAAAAACTCAGCTTAGGTTTAAACACACACACCCACAAACACTCTTCTGAGTAAATATTCTTAGCACCTTTGGACTATTTTATTTCCACGTTTTTGTTCAAATTTGCTTTAAATTATTTTTTATCCTTTATAAGAAGAGATTTGAAGTTCTATTAAACATTATAGTTAGCAAAATAGATGTATGTGACCAAGAGAGAGTTTGCTGACTCTGCACTCTTTTGCACACTTACCCAGAGCAATTTGGCTACGTTTTAAAATGTATGCTATTACTTTAATAAAAGGAATCTCTGATCTTAGCAAGGGCAAACAATTTCTCTAGAATTATAGGGGTGGGGTAACTATATGCTAATTAGGTGAATTCTTTCCCCTCCATTTGTGTAGTCTAAGACTAAGAGTATTTTGACATATTTATCCTCATGACATGAAAGTTGAGATCAGCAATCATAATGCCCCTAAGTCTTCTCTAAAGACAATATCATCAGTTATTTCAATGACACGGATTTAAGACTTCCTGACCCCCGCTTCCTCATCCTTGCCATCTTAGTTGTCTTTCTTTCTATAAGATAGAAAATTTGGGGGAGGAAGAAATTTTTCTCTACCTTTCTAAGTTCTTTCAGCTGGTCTAATAATTAAATAGACATGAGACAGATTAATGGGACAAATAACAAAATTTAACTGTATCTGTATATACAAGAATGCTACTCATACAAGAAAGTCAGGGAGCCCACATCCATGAGGTTTCAACACAGAAAGCTAAAATGAAGTGTATATCACATGCTGAGCTAAGGAATAAGGCAAAATGCCTGGGGCTGCAGAGGGAAGAAAAATAATTCATAAAACAATAATAAGAGCAGCTGTTCAGTAATTAGAAGTTTGCCCTGCACTATGGTTTGGTCATATAAGGTTATCTCTGATAATAACTCATATAATAGACAAGGACCATATTTAAATTCTTTAAGGGAGAGATAAAAATGTTGATTTTCATCTCAAAATAATCCCCAAGCCAAAGTAATATATACTGGGGAGACCTGTTCTGAATCCCTTCACTAGGAATCCATGAACAAACTTTATCAGAGAGGCAAACAACAGTTTATATAGGAAAGGAGGCAGAGCTGACCAGTAATACAACAGATACCTTAACTTTTGGTAACGGTGCTCCCTTCACAAGATGTATTAACCAATATTATGAGATAGAGATGAGATAGGGATGTTTTCTACTTTAGAGTCACCCAAAAAGGATACTTTAAAGAAGACTTCTGCTCCAGATGAGAGGTGGCTTTTGAGAATTTTAAGATCTCTCCCATCTCAGAGATTCTGCTCATTGTAAACTATTTTTTTCTCAATACCTATCAAAAGGTCTGGAGTTCTTTAAATATATATATATATATATATATATATATATATATATATATATATATATATATAGAGAGAGAGAGAGAGAGAGAGAGAGAGAGAGAGAGAGAGAGAGACTTCAGAAAGAAAAGGAAACGGAGAGAGAGATAGAAACATCACTGATGAGAGAAAATTATTGACCTGCTGCTGTCTTCTACTGGGATTGAGCCTGCAATCTGGGCATGTCTCCTGACTGAGAATTGAACCTGGTTCATAGGTTGATTCTCAACCACTGAGCAACAGTGGCTGAACAAGACCTGGAATCTTTGAGGGCCTTCAGCACCAGATTAAAAAGATGAAGGCATTAAAAAGATGAAGACATAAAGTGTCTACTTATGCTTTAAACTGTGGCCAACTAGAAAAGTGTCATGTTTCTTAAGTAGAAGAATGTGTATCAGTTCCTACGCCACCCTCTTCCAGACTTAGCTCAAGTGTACTCATCTCCAGGATCATCCACAGGGCCCACCCTATTTCTCCTCACCCTCATATAAGCCCAGGAATATGGAGGAATAGGAACTTGAAAAGTAAAGTTATATTATATTTATCTATTATATAATTATTATTTATCTATTATATTTATCTATTATATATATTTATCTATTATAAATTTGTGACCTTCCTAATTATTGCATCTCTCTTCAGTTCCTCCTTCAGATCCACATTTCCAATTGGATACCATGTGGTTGGAAGATATCACGGTGATCCTGTGTGTTCTGACTGTCTTCATCACCATGATCATTTCCTTTATTTACTTTAGATTCAGAGGTAAATGGGATGGGATGGGATGGGAGGTAACTCAGAAGGTACCATTCATCTGACTGATCTGCTGATGTCCCAAGATGCGACCTTTCCAGTCTTTGTGCCTTAATAGCTGGAGGGGGAAAAAAAGCTATACCCTATGTAAGGGTTTCCTGATTGTAGACTCCTGGAGGCTCCTGGAATTTCTGCCCATGTTAGTGCTTCAGATTCCAATGCCAATCTCAGTCAGACTTCATGATGTGACAACACTCTTAGTAAACTTTGAAGGCCCCGCTATTTTATCTAAAAACACTCACTAAAGCTTTCTGTATCCTGAGCTCTTCATCAACCAGGGGTGGTTTCTTCCATTTGCATCTCAAAGGCAGAACTGAAAACTTAATATTATAGTTTCTCTTTCAGAAGCTTTTAAGTGTCCACAAAAGCTGGACCAGAAACATTTCTGAACCTATGTTTACAGGAGGGCATATAACTTTGAAACATCCCCTAAATAATGCTTAAAGATGAAAGATAGACTTCTTATAAAAATGTAGGAAATGTAGAATTAGTCACCAGGAAAGAAAAATGTAATACTTGATACTTGTGTTCCACCAATGAAATCTACAATCTTAAGAAGTTCCGTTTAAAAAGATAGGCAAAGCTATGCAAATATATATTTTTGATTAGCAGTACATTCCCCCCTCCAATATATAGAATGCAGATCCATGGTGGTTATTATGAACAATACAGAATGTT